>OZ026573.1:0-1200000 GCA_964020215.1 Aurelia sp. 3 sensu Dawson et al. (2005) | reverse complement strand
TGAAGAAACAATGGTAATCAAAAGAATGAAAAAACAATGGTAATGAAAAGAATGAAGAAACAATGGCAATCAAAACAATGAAGAAACAATAGTAATCAAAAGAATGAAGAAACAATGGTAATCAAAAGAATGAAGAAACAATGGTAATCAAAAGAATGAAGAAACAATGGTAATCAAAAGAATGAAGAAACAATGGTAATCAACAGAATGAAGAAACAATGGTAATCAAAAGAATGAAGAAACAATGGTAATCAACAGAATTAAAAAACAATGGTCATCAAAAGAATGAAAAAACAATGGTAATCAAAAGAATGAGGAAACAATGGTAATCAAAAGAATGAAGAAACAATGGTAATCAAAAGAATGAAGAAACGATGGGAATCAAAAGAATGAAGAAACAATGGTAATCAAAAGAATGAAGGAACAATGGTAATCAAAAGAATGAAGAAACGATGGTAATCAAAAGAATGAGGAAACAATGGTAATCAAAAGAATGAAGAAACGATGGTAATCAAAAGAATGAAGAAACAATGGCAATCAAAACAATGAAGAAACAATGGTAATCAAAAGAATGAAGAAACAATAGTAATCAAAAGAATTAAAAAACAATGGTCATCAAGAGAATGAAGAAACGATGGTAATCAAAATAATGAGGAAACAATGGTCATCAAAAGAATGAAGAAACAATGGTAATCAAAAGAATGAGGAAACAATGGTAATCAAAAGAATGAAGAAACAATGGTAATCAAAAGAATGAAGAAACGATGGGAATCAAAAGAATGAAGAAACAATGGTAATCAAAAGAATGAAGGAACAATGGTAATCAAAAGAATGAAGAAACGATGGTAATCAAAAGAATGAGGAAACAATGGTAATCAAAAGAATGAAGAAACGATGGTAATCAAAAGAATGAGGAAACAATGGTCATCAAAAGAATGAAGAAACAATGGTAATCAAAAGAATGAGGAAACAATGGTAATCAAAAGAATGAAGAAACAATGGTAATCAAAAGAATGAGGAAACAATGGTAATCAAAAGAATGAAGAAACAATGGTAATCAAAAGAATGAAGAAACGATGGTAATCAAAAGAATGAGGAAACAATGGTCATCAAAAGAATGAAGAAACAATGGTAATCAAAAGAATGAGGAAACAATGGTAATCAAAAGAATGAAGAAACAATGGTAATCAAAAGAATGAAGAAACGATGGGAATCAAAAGAATGAAGAAACAATGGTAATCAAAAGAATGAAGGAACAATGGTAATCAAAAGAATGAAGAAACGATGGTAATCAAAAGAATTAAGAAACAATGGTAATCAAAAGAATGAAGAAACAATGGTAATCAAAAGAATGAAGAAACGATGGTAATCAAAAGAATGAAGAAACAATGGTAATCAAAAGAATGAAGGAACAATGGTAATCAAAAGAATGAAGAAACAATGGTCATCAAAAGAATGAAGAAACGATGGTAATCAAAAGAATGAAGAAACAATGGTAATCAAAAGAATGAAGAAACAATAGTAATCAAAAGAATGAAGAAACAATGGTAATCAAAAGAATGAAGAAACAATAGTAATCAAAAGAATTAAAAAACAATGGTAATCAAAAGAATGAAAAAACAATGGTAATCAAAAGAATGAAGAAACAATGGTAATCAAAAGAATGAAGAAACAATGGTAATCAAAAGAATGAAAAAACAATGGTAATCAAAAGAATGAAGAAACAATGGTAATCAAAAGAATGAAGAAACAATAGTAATCAAAAGAAGTAAAAAACAATGGTAATCAACAGAATGAAGAAACAATGGTAATCAAAAGAATGAAGAAACAATGGTAATCAAAAGAATGAAAAAACAATGGTAATGAAAAGAATGAAGAAACAATGGTCATCAAAAGAATGAAAAAACAATGGCAATCAAAACAATGAAGCAACAATGGTAATCAACAGAATTAAAAAACAATGGTAATCAACAGAATGAAGAAACAATGGTAATCAAAAGAATGAAAAAACAATGGTAATCAAAAGAATGAAGAAACAATAGTAATCAAAAGAATTAAAAAACAATGGTAATCAACAGAATGAAGAAACAATGGTAATCAAAAGAATGAAGAAACAATGGTAATCAAAAGAATGAAAAAACAATGGTAATGAAAAGAATGAAGAAACAATGGCAATCAAAACAATGAAGAAACAATAGTAATCAAAAGAATGAAGAAACAATGGTAATCAAAAGAATGAAGAAACAATGGTAATCAAAAGAATGAAGAAACAATGGTAATCAAAAGAATGAAGAAACAATGGTAATCAACAGAATGAAGAAACAATGGTAATCAAAAGAATGAAGAAACAATGGTAATCAACAGAATTAAAAAACAATGGTCATCAAAAGAATGAAAAAACAATGGCAATCAAAACAATGAAGAAACAATGGTAATCAAAAGAATGAAGAAACAATAGTAATCAAAAGAATTAAAAAACAATGGTCATCAAAAGAATGAAGAAACGATGGTAATCAAAATAATGAGGAAACAATGGTCATCAAAAGAATGAAGAAACAATGGTAATCAAAAGAATGAGGAAACAATGGTAATCAAAAGAATGAAGAAACAATGGTAATCAAAAAAATGAAGAAACGATGGGAATCAAAAGAATGAAGAAACAATGGTAATCAAAAGAATGAAGGAACAATGGTAATCAAAAGAATGAAGAAACGATGGTAATCAAAAGAATGAGGAAACAATGGTAATCAAAAGAATGAAGAAACGATGGTAATCAAAAGAATGAGGAAACAATGGTCATCAAAAGAATGAAGAAACAATGGTAATCAAAAGAATGAGGAAACAATGGTAATCAAAAGAATGAAGAAACAATGGTAATCAAAAGAATGAGGAAACAATGGTAATCAAAAGAATGAAGAAACAATGGTAATCAAAAGAATGAGGAAACAATGGTAATCAAAAGAATGAAGAAACAATGGTAATCAAAAGAATGAAGAAACGATGGGAATCAAAAGAATGAAGAAACAATGGTAATCAAAAGAATGAAGGAACAATGGTAATCAAAAGAATGAAGAAACGATGGTAATCAAAAGAATTAAGAAACAATGGTAATCAAAAGAATGAAGAAACAATGGTAATCAAAAGAATGAAGAAACGATGGTAATCAAAAGAATGAAGAAACAATGGTAATCAAAAGAATGAAGGAACAATGGTAATCAAAAGAATGAAGAAACAATGGTCATCAAAAGAATGAAGAAACGATGGTAATCAAAAGAATGAAGAAACAATGGTAATCAAAAGAATGAAGAAACAATGGTAATCAAAAGAATGAAGAAACAATGGTAATCAATATGCGATTACTGGTTACAGGAAACTTCGTCGCAGTCGATCTATCTTACATTTTGCTGATATCTACCGGATGACACAAAAAGTGAAACTTCTGGAAAAATATCAAAATCTGATCTCGAAACTGATTTGAAAATGCTTTTTGTGCTTTCATGTCAGGAATCAAATTAATTTTAGAATGAAATTGCTTTAAATTTGTGCGAATTTATGCTGTCACAAGTCATCTGGTTTTGAGACACACTAAGAAATCACAGGAAATTCTTATCTGTTTGAATTTTTACATGGCATTACCACCTAAAGTCGTTACCTACGTCCTTGAAAAAGCTCTTTTATCATGTAAAACTCGAAAATTCATAACGAATTGCACGAAATGGGTTTCGACTAAAAATGCGATGTTTTGTGAAACATTATTGCTCAAACATTTTTTCATGCACCAAAGCTAGAAATCTAAATCCAAAAAGAAAATTAAAATAATGATCATCAGTTAAGAGGCCCTTTACACGAGACCGATATGAAACTCACACCAGCATGAAAATATCATGCTAACACATTCTTCTCACATCGGGGCATCATTACTTTTGCCCTCCTCCTCAAATACCTACACAAAGTTACGAGAAAGATGCATGACGTGTGTGGAAAGTTTCATATCGGATCAATATGGTGTCATAGGTACACAGAACAGATTTGTATTTTCTCAAGTTGCTCGCATGAGTTCATGTAGCGCTAAGTTTCATGTCGGGTCTCATGTAAAGGGCCTCTAAATTTGTTTGATTTTCGCACAAATACACAAAAAGAAATGTAAAGATCAGCAACATAACCAAAGTTTGGCAATTTTTAAGCCGCTTCCTATTTTGGGTCAACCGGTATACCCAAGAGCAAAAGTTCTATCAAAGGTGCTTGATAAAGATGTGGGCTTATCCAAAAAATCAAATGACATTGCTATAAACAATAGCTCTCTACGTCTTCTCCGAGAAATTTTATGCAATCAATATACAATAGACCTTTTAGCTATTCAACAAAAGAGCCTGGATCGAGCGATATTTTTATACAATTTTATACGCGAGGCTCGATAGAGTGGCGTTAGAGCTTCGATCGCAATTGTGTACATTCGAAAATTCTACAAATTGTAATGAAATATCGTTCGATCCTCATTCGCTTTCAGAATAGCTAAAAGGTCTATTCAACGAGCCAAATTCACAAATTCAACGCAGTATTAAATCGAAGCAATAAAAAAAATCAACATCCAAATTGCCGAATACATGGACAATATCTGCTACCCAATAGCGTTTTATACCAGTGGGGGGCCTTGATAGAGAGGGCAATTATTCGAAATTCTGACAAAAGAGGACGGGGCTTGATATTGAAAGAAGAATTCAGTAGACGGGGGCCCAATAGGGCTTTCATTGTACATAACGTTTGAAATTATGCATGAACAAGAAAGTCAATATTCAAACGAAACTAAAGACCTACATAACAATCATAAAGCCCGTTTCAATATAAAATTTTGCAACACTAGCACTCATAAAAAATGAAAGTAAAGAGCTAGACTGCATCCACCGAAAACAACTTCGTCAAATATGGAATGACAACAGAACACGCAACAAAAAACTATACGAAAGAGCAAGGCGGAGAACATTCAGTCATATATCGTGATTACCAACAAGCACACTATACCTAAAGCAAAGAAATTCCGTGGAAGAAAAAGAATCACTCTGCCTGTATTGCTTGACAACGACATCGCAGAAGCAGCACAGTACCATCAACGATTGCAAATAAGACAGTTTAAAACAAGAGAAGACCTTAACATCTTGACACATCTCGCGAACGATCGTAATGGATGTAAAAACTTGACTAATTTGATTTTTAGTGTTGCGCAAGGTGAACAATGACACAGTTGTAAGCCGAATGCGCATTAAGAGAGAGAAAGACTTTATGACCTCAGTCTACTGTTCCTTAATCATTAGCATATTGTTCTCTTATTGTTCAAGCAAACTTTTAAGGGTTTGAGTTTCTATGAAGTGATTTCTAAAAGGTGGGAATTGACTCTTAACTGAGTTTACCAAGAAATCATGGGGCTTCCAAAGTATAATTTCTTGACGGCTTCGAAAAAAATATCTGAAAAACAACTCACATTGGGGAGAAAATCACTTCTCTTCTGCTTGATTTTCTCCTTCATCTTTCTTGTTATTATTTTGCTCGACTGCGCCTTGTTCTACTTTACTTTCTTCATTTCTACTCTGTTCGATATCGTTTTGCTCACTTTTTGCGTGTTCTTCATCAACTGCACTGGCATTTAAACTCTCTCCAACAATACCCTCAGTTTGCTTTTGTGTCTGCGGGGATCCGCCAGTTCCTTTTACATTATTCTTAATACTTCTGTTTTGCCCTTGAATGGCTGCTTGGGCTGTCGTCCGTGGCTTAGTAGGTGGCGATCGTACTGGTCCTTGCTGAGTATTAATATTAGCACTAGATTTTGATGCGTATGACTCTTTAGCGCCCAAACCTGCTTGTCCACTATATGAATTACTCCTAGTACTGGCACTGGATGATTTCATATTGTTCTTTATACTTGAATCTGATGAAATTCGTGAGTCTCGCGGTTGTCTCTGCGGTTTAGGTGACAGATTGGCTTTATCCGAAGCATCTGAGTCTCTTCTGCGATTTTCCTTTTCATCCTGGTTCGCCTTTTTATTAATTTTCTGTCCGAATTGATTTTCCTCCAATTTAGAGGATGTTTGTCGTGCTTCCTTTCCATTAGATGTCTCTGTTGGGGATTTTGGTGCAGATGTCACTTTAAGAATGGGTTTTTGTGCTATTTGAGCATAACTTGGTCGGGAGAATTGATTGCTTTCCTGCTGGGAAAAAGAAATGAAAATTAGCGAAATTCAAGGTCTGATGACAGTGGCTCAAACCAAGAGCATTGCAGGTGACACTATGGCTCTATAGCCAAGTCCTCAAATGATCAACTTTAAAGGTGATCTGCAGTGAAAAATGTTATAATGCAAAAGCATAGCACCGATGAATGACAAAAAAATTCCGTTACTGTTTGATACCTCGTTTCATCCTAAGTTATCCACTACTTTGTATGACTAGCTGAAGAAATCATTTCGCTTGAAAAAAGTGAAGAAAGGATACAAGATTGACTGTATTTCCAAAAACAGAACTTCTTAAAAAGCTTTTCTCTATCAACAGCAATGTGCATAAAGATTTCGTGTCATGACAAGAAATGTCTCTGAATTTTCTGAATGTTGACAGAGGAGATTGTAATACATCATGCTGATAATGAAGAGTGCAAGAGAAAATGCTTATCATCTTCTTTCAGGGATCTCAATAGCTGAATAAAGGATAAAAAGAGGAATGGAACTGAACTTACCACTAATGGTGGTGTTCTGCAGAGTGGCGGAGATGATGATACTTGACCATTTTCTGTTATTTCTCTGCAAAATTTAGAAAATGCATCAGCAAATCTATAGCCAGACAGGCTATGTCTACATGGAAAACGAGACCCTGGTGTCTAGAGAATAATTCCTTTGCTATCATACATTCTAAACAAAGAATGAAACGGATGCATTTTCTGTTGGAGGAGGCAAGCAGAGCACAACTACTTTCAATCCCCTGAAAACTGGCTTGAAATAATATGAAAATCATAACGTACCTATATAATACTGATGATGACCATGCTGTATTACAGACGTAGCAATAACAAAATCATAGTGATAATACCAAAGACAGCAATGAAAAATGCCCACAATGGACTTTGCAAAGACCTGGCCCTGGACCTTTTTACCCAAGTTAAAATACCTGACTAAGCAACCATTGTTTTCTGTACTAATACTTGCAGTTACGCCCGGGATATCAATCCTGAAGAGAACCAAACAATAGTTGTTTTTAAAGCAATAACGTTGCTATTACACAAGCAAGAGAAGTGGATTAATGATTTTCAAACAAACACCTCGTTAGACGCTACAAAATTACCTGTGAGCAAGTCAATTAGTATTGTTTGATAATATCTGACTGATCTGAACTGCCGAAAAATCACTTTTGTAAACATAGCTTGGACAAGCGTGGTGAAGGAACAGCAGGTGATCCACAGCAATGAGAATATGCCATCCGATTTACTTCATACACCTCAAGTTCTGCAGCAAATGACTTCCGCTGCTTTTTAGGTAATGATCTCTTTATCACATGCATATAATTATAACAGGGCGAGATCGATGTTCGATCGGAAAACTTCTGAGTTTTATCATCAAATTTCGCTAATCAATCAAGCAAACTGACGTTGTAAGAAGTTCCAGGTGCAAGCAGGTTTTCGGGACTCTTTGCTTAGTTTTCATGTGGGGATTTGAATAATGAGATATTTGTGATAATCCAAACCTAAGGGCTGCTACTTTAACGGGTTAAAGAAATGCCGTCAACGCCGTGTCAAAAGGCTATCAACAAAAAGAAAGGCTATCAACAAAACGTTCAATTATACTGACAACTACAGGGTGTCTCAAAAAAATTGTTCGACGTTTGATTAAATATTGAAAAATAAAGACAACATGAACAGATTCGTGGAAAGATAACCTTGTTCCTAAGATTATGAAATAATTTTAGAGACCAGAATCAAGCAAATCGGTTGAAAATTCACTGAGTTACGAGCTCTCGAAGATCAAAAATATGCAATAGCTGAAACCAGAGACCCCCCAGATTACTTGTATTGCAAAAACCTCGAAGACGGAGGTAAGAGAAGCTTATCCAATGTCATACCTCTCGTTGATACCAGAGCAAACCAAATACGACTTCTAAAGTAAATTATTTCTTGCGATCATTCTCAAAATTCCTTAACACTGCATAGGTCCAAAAACAGTGGTTCAAAACAAAATCGGCGAGAGACTGAATCTGTTTCCTCAAAGCATTCATATGCTTGACAGTTAGGTTATCAAATACCTGTTTGAATCCCACTTGGTTCGCCCTGAAACAATTGAGAAATAACAGAAACGACGGCCTATGGGACTTTTACCAAAAATGCCATTTCGAGGCCTCTGGTATCAGCTTTCGTACAAACTTGAACTTCAAAAGCTTGTAACCCCATGAATTTTTATCGGATTTGCAAGATTCTTGCGTCAAAAATTAATTTAAAAACTCACGACAAGGGTGACTTGACCAAAGGTCCATTCAGCGTATCGTTATTTTTTAGTATTTAATCAAACGTCGAACAATTTTTTTGAGACACCCTGTACATCAAGCATATCGGCTCCTTATTCACTCTAGAACACACCAGAAAGTTGCTTTAGGCTACTGATATCATATTTTTGTAAACTTTTTCTTTCCTATTTCTGTTGTCGCAATCATTACAAAAATTTCTACATGATACTCTCTATGACTCTATGGTCAATGCAGTATTCTATCCTTAGCACGTCAAACTGAAAATAAAAAGTTTTGCGAGCGGTATTCTATAAATGCAAAGGAAATGCATGACAAAAGAATTTGGAGGGAATTTGGAGCTGATTAAGTTGGAAACTCATGAATGGAATTATCAAGGAGTTCCAAAGAGCATGAGGCAAATCAAGTTCTCAACCTATCTCATGTTTGCTACATAAAATTTTCTCAAAAATTGTTTATGAGCTGTCACCTGTGCTCGTTAACTTGCTTGATTTTTTAATTAATTTTCATCATGAAAAAGAGAAACCATTGCATAATACACGAATAAAAATATGTTGAGAAATTTCCTGCAGGGCACTGGGAATCGAAACTTTCTTGCGACTGCCAGTCGCATGGTCAGGTGGGCTTTCATGCCCTGTTCAGTGTCAATCAGAAGCAACTGATGCCATTGTGTTACAAAATCCTTCCTTGTTAGTAATGGGCTCGAATCTTTATAAAACTGCAAAATCAAATGTACAAAACGTTATTGTCTAATTCTTTCAACTGAATAGATCAAAAGGAAGTTGAGGTCATTTTCCATAATTCCAGGGCAAGCATTTTTGATACCATAATTATTTTTTGAATCACAGCAATTTTAAATTCTATGAAAGGTTGTACCAGAGCAGGTGCCTCAAACTCTGACAAACAGTAAAAGATCAATGATTGAGGAAAGTCAAAATGACCAATACAAGAAATACTCAGTTTTTAAAGATCTACAAAACGGTAGCAAGCAGAAGTATGTTGCTTTTATGGTCTACGATTTAGCAATTTGATGACATCACAACTTACAACAAGCAGAAACCTTAGAAATGCAGGAACGCTTGAAATAAGGATGATATCAAAAATGGTTTTTGTGGAAATATGATAAACGACATAAAGTTCCATCTGATCTACTTCGTTGAAAGAATTAGGCAATAACACTTTCAACATTTAATCTCAAAGTTTTCTAAAGGTTCGAGCCCTATGCTGTCCTTGTTCTGCAAAAGTGGATTGCAAATTCAATTCTTTCTAAACTGTATGATCAAATTCAAATGTGTACCTTACTACTGCTTCTTCAGTCTTCTCAACCTACGAAAGTCAAAAAAATAAATATTGTTACAAGTAAGTTATAGTGTACTTTCTAGCAAAACTACGGACATAGTCTTCTGCTCTAGCTAAATTACTATCTCATGAAAAGTAAAAAGCGGCTATTTGCTGCATTCGTCTGAGTTCCATGTCCAGAAAATCTAAGCACTAAGTCTGGCGATTTATACAAAATGAGTGAAAGCTAGTACAACACCTCTAAGGGATTGTTTCTACTGGCTACCAATCTCCCTAACCAGAAAATCAAAACTATACCGGGTGTCTCAAAAAAGTACCCCCTTTTGTTTACACAAGGAAACGAAACGATCAAATTTCGGGGCTTTTAGAGTTCATCGTCATATTTGTTGATCCTCAACTTAAATGGACATACCTTGTATTTTCAAATCGTCCTTCGAACACCGGAGATATGAGTTCACAAAGTCGAATTTTGGAGTGCACTTGAAACCAGAGGTTTTGTAAATGGGCCTAGCCATGATTTGATATCACGGCATATTGCGAAAGAATTTCAACTTTGACCCTTAGCTTTTTCTTTGAAAAGATATATACCTTGGAATGCTTCAATTGTTCTACAAATAATTATTCCTTTGAGGAATCAATCCGTACATGCATTCCATCCCAATTGTCAAAGAAGAGGAAAAGGAGTACAGGCACGCTCATTTGGGAGATTTGGCACAACTTTATCATTCTTACCACATTTTATCATATTTGTTTAATCAGGGCAATTTCCACGAGTCTTTTATTCTTTTCAAAAGCGAAAAGCTGCAAGTTTAAAACAGGTACTTTGGAAAATATCCACGATACAAATCATGGTTAGGCCCTTTTTCAAAACCTCTGGTTTCGGGTGCACTGTAAATTTTGCCTTTGCAAGCTTGCATCTCCGGTGTAAGATGAACGATTTTTAAATGCAAGGTATGTGAATCTAAGTTGAAGATTGATAAATTTAGCTGTCTACTCGCAGATTAATAATATCTTATCGTTTTGTTCCTATTTCCAGTCAAAAGGGGGTACTTTTTCTTAAACACCCGGTATTTTATAAAAGAGAACGAGAAAAACCAAAAGCATCTGTCAAAGTTGCTGAAAGCAAAATGAGGCATTAAAGCCAAAAGGAGGAATACAAAACACTGGCTTTTTCCCACCAAGAAGTATTCGTATTCTGTGTAAAAAGAGGTTCCATATCATGGGAACCGCTTGTCAAGATAAATTTGTTGACCACCGTTAAGTTCTAAAATATTTTGCATGCATCTTTTCTAATTCTCAATTCCCCTTTTTATCAAATACGATTTAAGATTGCAAAGTTCTGCCAAAACTTGCCAGCGTCAAGGCTCCTGACTCGTAAGGACCATTAGAGCTTAAAAATAAAGAGGAATAAGTGACTGAACAACTGCATACCCAAGTTATATACATCAAGCTGGTTTTCCACCAGGCGACAAATGTAGCGCTATCTAACAAATTTCGAGTGTAAGTTCCCTTGGAAAATGTTATTTGCTTGTTGAGCCAAATTTTCTGTTAAAACGTACGTAGTTGGAAACAATCCTACTTTTTTCGCTACAAACTTTTGTCAATGTTTTTCGCACAAAGTTCGTCACGTTGCACTGCCTTTGTCACCCTGTGGAAAACCAGCTTAATACAATTATAACCTGACCAGCTTGTCTTTACTACTAATTACTATTAATCACTACTAAAATTCTCCACACTTGAAACTAATACGAAAAGCATAAATAGAAAACAAAAAAGAAAATTAAATGAAATAATTCCTTTATATAAAAGGAAATGAAATCTGCTATCCATACTAAGTTGAAAGAAATCCTTCCAAAAAAGTCAAGCAACACACCTTTTCATTTAGAAATTCCGCTTGATTTAAAGCATTTGTTGCTAAATCCTGAAAACAAATGCTAAAGTTAAGCGAACTGATCAGGTAGAATTCCGTGCCTTATAAAATTTTGACTCACCTAAATCCACATACATACTGGATGCACTAAAGCCTGGAGATAAAACCTGGTAAAGTACACTTCTTAATTGAACGGTTAAAGAAATACAACACGCATATACAAATGAACAACGGTACAGTTTGGGTCGTAAGACCACTGTTGCACTTCACCTCTTTGAACTGTCAATACTAGTGGAAGATACTAGCTCCAACTACAAGGACTAGAGCATGCAAAAGCAAAATCTGAATACCGTAAAGGCTCTATTTAGCCCTCTCTCTTCTAAGCCCCAGCTCACTAAAATCCAATTCCGGCGGTTACCAAAGATTTTGATACATATATATAGCTCAACAAATTTGTGTCTGATTTTGATATGTGAAACCGTGTACAGTCTGTACATCTGACTCATAAAATTCAAATTGTCTGTTGCTTCTGCAAAAATATAGGGTACAGGAAACAAACAGCTGCCATTGGTATCCTTGTCAACTGATTCTGTTAATGGGGGAGGGAGACTGGGGCTAGAAGTAGCAGGGATAAGTTGTTTTGGGCTTAAATTCTCACAGAAAGTTTTTAAGAAAATATAGAGGCTTGAAGAAAATTTTTGAAGTCATATCTTGAACACTTGGAATGAAAATGAACAAAAATTAGTTCACAGAAAATATTCCTCCAGCTTCCCTGCTCTACTTTTGATACAATGTAAATTGGATCTGAAGTTGACTTTGATAAACAGCTCTTATGGTGTACCAAGAAAGCTGTGTTTGATTGGAAAGATCTGCTTGTATATCCAGGGAGTATGAGGCTACTATTTTTGGAAAAGTCCTCAGAAAATTTTTTTGAAAATGAGTAAATTTGCTTTGTACAGAGAATGTTATACAATACAAGCCTCGCACACATGAAAATGGCTTTCCTTCCTTAAAATTCCTGGGTCAGAAAATTTATAGTCGGTTATATGGCACAAGAATTCTTACCTTAATGTGCAGAATTCCTCAAAAAAATTTTTAAGTATTCTTATTGTGTTCATGTGTCCAAGGCCTGTAGTATATGTTGTTGGTGGTGGTGCTAGAAGTTGCTTTCCAAAATTTAATCTGGCTACATTAAAGGGTCTGTGTCATCCTGCATTCCTTGCACGTGTCATCTCTTGGCTGGCCTTTGTTTTTACCATTTTCATGGGCCATGAAAATGGTGACAACAAAGGTAAACCAAAAGATGACACGTACAAAGCATGCTGGATGAAACAGACCCTTAAGACTGGGCGAAAGGAGCCTAAAATGCCACTTGATTCTCTTTCTCTATCTACATAACACCTTGATCTTATGTATTTCACCATATGAAAATATATCAACACCTATGCTCAAGCTTTCTTCACAAATCCACAATTGCCATGACTTATGCCTTCATTTTGGTGAAAGTTGTTGAGTCAGTACTGCTTTGTTTTTGCTAATGCATGAGAATAGTAGACAGACAGTTTATAAGCATTATGCTCTGGCTGAATTAATTTCGTCTTCTAAAAAACAGTTGTTTGGATACATGAAACTCCATTCTCAAATTCAAGGCTTTGTTTTGTGCCTGGGAATAAATTTCAAAGTAAAGCTTGCCTGCGCAAAGAAAACAGAGGTTATGTCTTTTTTAGCTTTGTATCAAAAAGTACCAGGGCATGGCATGCCCGTGTGCCTCTAGATGGTGCAGCTCAAACCGTAATGTGAGTTGCACAGTTTCATGAAGCAACATTATGTACAAACAGCCCAAATAAGAAATCAGATCAGTACTTCATGAAATTTTAGGAAACTTTGATCCAAAGCAAACTTTAAACTCCAAGCTTTTCAATAAACTTGATGATAAGGATGCTACGCTTCTAAATTGCTTAATGTACATTGACCTTATAGGCCTAGTAGTGACTGTTTGTTAGCAGATAAGTAGACTGATGCCTTTTCGTCCCTTGTTTCCCTGCGTTCTTTGACTTGCTGATATCACTTAGTCAATAGGGACTCATGTTAATACGCTTATATAATGGGCCCACTTTTGCAAAATGGCCTAAAAAGGTGGGAGTTCTCGTACACTCAACAAAATCGCTTCAAAATCTGGTTTAAAGAGCTCGAACATTGAAAAGCGAAGTTTTAGTACAAAGAATGATGTTGTGTTGACCTACAAAGCGCAAAATGCATACCTTTCAGACAGTAATCTTCCTCTGTAGAAGCAAAATAGATCCATCGAAGCTGCGAGAACTCCAGGCTTCTTCAACCGTTCTTTAAGAGCAACAACAACAACATTCTGAATAGCGGCCCCTGATTGGTTAGAAACTGAATTCTAGCGATTTGATTGGTGAATACGGAACCACCCTACGCGGGCCTAAAGTGGGCCTTCTGTTCAAGAGTAATGTTATTAGTCCCTCTTGACCAAGGAACGCAGGGAAACAAGGGACGAAAAGGCATCAGTCTAGCAGATAAGTGCATCGTCACATATCAATCAGAGGAATGTTTGTTCTGATCTTGTCATAAGACATACTAAATCAGTTCAATGGATCAAAGAGCAAAGAACATTCTTCTTACATCCTTTCGGCAGTTGCAATGTTGCTTCTCAAATATAGATAGGCCTTCTAAAACACATTTGATTTGATTTGAAAGATGAATCAACCATTTTGAAATCGAAAATGAGAGCTTAGGCGCGATTTTTCACCACTGAAATCGAGGTCACAATACAACAGACGTATTCTGATTCCATTTGTTCTCATTTTGCAACGTATAATAACACAATAAATAACACGTAGGTAAAAACAAATAGTTTGATATTTTGACAATTTGCAAATTTTGCAGAAATTTTTCAGCTGCAAGCGTAGGTTCCACGACAGGAAAAACTTTTTCCACCTCTGGTGCGAATGTCTCGTTAGTGCCTTAGATCTAAAAAGTGGCTCTTGTTGTTTTTGCTAGGAGTTGTATTTTTAGCACTGCCATCCCAACCTTTTGCCTTTAGAGTAAATTGTCTGATTTCAGAACTTTTGTCCCGCAGCGTTCTGTAGTTAGTGTGACTTCCAATTCTCCTGATAACTGGAGTACAATATGCATTGTTTCTCCTGAAATAAACCTTGAATACTACATTCAAATGTATTTTTTCCCAGCGCATTTTCACAAATTGTCGGTCTGGGGCAAATTATCACTAAACAAGAGAATCCACCAAAAAACACGTAAGTTCTTTCTGAAAGCTATTCAATCAAAAGTTACTCTTTTCGAAAACAATTGTTTGATATACTTGATAGCATTAGAGCTTACTGAAAGCGAAATCCAGTGAAACTGGTACATTCAGTAGGTGGTATGCAAGACTTAGATCAGCGAAACAGCTACGACATCTGGTTTTAAACCTAATTTTGAGTCTATCTGATCAAAAAGTAGCATTATACTAGCAGGTAGACTTTAGTCACTTCTTATTTGGTTCTGTCACAATTTGCCCTGGTACTTGTTGCAACTAACCCAATGCTCGGGGCAAGTTGTAACACTCCGATTTTGAAAATCTAAAAGCACCATTGCAAGAGACATCATACCCACTGAAATTGTTCAATTAGCCTTTCACCACGAACTGTGATTTTAAGTTTTATTTCATTTTATTTTTGAGCTGTAACTGATCTTTGCAAACCCTTAGGGAGTTACATTTCTCAATTTGTTTGTAATATGAATCTTAGTTGTTTAAGCTCTCACTTATTCACCTGATGATGCTGTATGGATGTACAGCGAAATATTGTTAAATCTGTTTCATCAATGGATGTTGAAATATGAAACTTCTCGTCATTCTTTTTCTAATTAAACTTTACGCCCACTGCAACATTTTTAAAAGCACCATATGTGCGAAACAACATATGTTCAATTGGCAAGGCCAAACATAACACATGGTGGTATTAAGACAGGTCTGCGTTCTGCTGATAAGGAGAGAATTTCATTTTTCGGAAAAGTGTTACAACTAGCCCCAATCTCCCTCATGCTCTCTTTATCATGAGCCTTCCCTCTGTTAAGACACCTCTCTCGAGTCTCTGAAAACGAATAAACTCCTGTATGCTTAATAAAGCCTGCACAGTATGATTTATGATACCTAAACGGTAGCTTGAACTTTCAGAGTTCTACAAAACCGTCATTGAAGTAAAGAAGCAAATTTAAAAGAATCATACCTTCAAGCTCGCTGTTTGCAACGGCTTCTCCTGAAAAGATATATGATGTAATTTAGTGAGTGTACAAAGTATTGGTTGTTCATTGTAAGGAAGGGATGCTTAATATGCTGAGGTGAATGCTTAGTTTATGTAAATGTACTTCGACAGAACCCCATATGCATTCTTTATTAGACAAAATACACATTTTGAAGTTGAAAGTAGTGAGCACGAAAACAGCACAATGAGATAATCTAACTCTAGAAAGGTGTTAACCAGCTATAGTTACATAAATTTTCATATCGAATCTATTCTCTCCGAAACAAAATGTGTGCTAATCCAATGAAATCGGATGATAATTCGTTGGCAAACGCTGCGCTGATACATCATTTTGGGAATGCCAATAAGATATAACCAAAAAGTAGCAGCTAAAACTAAAAAGGAGCTTAAAAGGAAATTCTTCCTCATTCAAAAGTACTGCTTGGCGGAACTTTTAGCATAAGGAGAAGAACCGCAAGCTTATAAGACAGTTTTGTTGAAAATCAACGGTAGACATGGCAGGATTCAATAAACTTACGTTCGGCGAATTTGGACTTGGAAGAGCCGGAAAATTTTCTGGAGCGAGATCAATCGTTAAATTGTTGATGTCATTTTCCAATGACGAATTCTGTTCCATCTGCCGTCGTTCTCTTTCTTGTCTTAGTCTCTGTCAATGAAATGTATGCACTTAAAACAGAAGGCATGCGACAGCACATACGTGATTTTCACGTTTTTAAACTAAACCTATGTACCTCCTCTTTACTGGCAGAGTTAAGGCCTCAAAAACATGGAGAAAATCTCTGCTAAACTCTTGAATAATCAACAATTATACCAACCCCGGACTTGTCCTTTAAGATTCTCTACTATGAAATACATGTAGAGAGGTGGCCTCGGTGGCACAGTGGTAAGGCGTCGGGCTCACAATCCAAGGGTCGTGTGTTCGATACCGGCACTGGCCACATTTGAGGATAGCATCCTTGGGCAAGGTGTTAACACAAATTGTGCCTCTCTCCACCCAGGAGTATAAATGGGTACCTGGTCCGTAGTTATGAGCGCCGTCTGTGGCTGCACCCTGCTATATGCTACTAAGCATAGTGACTAGGGGGTAAGATGTAAAGTCGTTTGAGTAGCCTTGGGCTAGATAAAAGACTATAAAACTACTACTTACTTACTTACTTACTACTAACTCATACACAGATGTTTTGGCTTCCAAATGAAGGTAGCAAAAGCAAAACTGTCTCACCGTGTTGTTTATTTGCTCCATGGTTCAGCTACCATTCTTTTTAGTTTTAAAAAGAAATTAAACCAGTCTCAGTCCCAGAGAACTAGGACATACAGGAGACATATTCAGCAATATTAGCCATGCGTTATAACTATGTACCATTTAAAAAGAAACTGAGTATGAATCAGCCTGGATGGTTTCTTGTAGAGAGGTATTTCATTCAGCAACATCAGGCCTGAGTTTTATGAAATTGTAGCTTCTTAAATGCAGGACTTTACTGTTGCGAAGTCTTAAAAATGGGTTGAAAAGGACACAATGATGGAGAGAAGCGAAAGAAAGGTGGAAAGAGAGGTACATGAAGAAATAAGAATAAGATGGCGAAGGAAGGACATTGACTTTATCAATAAGCAAGTATGATAGAGGTATCATCTTTCTGTGAAGCACCTGAGCTGAGGGTAGAAAAGATGTTGCTAATTTCAAGCTAATTGTGAAGTTTTAGTGCCTTGATGAAAGTACTTTGGGGCATCTCACAAAAAACCAGATTCATTCGCACGCCAGCGAACCTATATGCACCTACAGTGGTGGATGCAAAGTTGCACGTGAGGCATTATGTTTCAAGTGGTGGATACGAACGTTGGAGTTGGAGCATTATGCTTTTAGTGAAGTTGAAGATGAAGTTGCGGTTGTTTGCACCAGGTTCTGGGATCGCAGACGTAGAGAAGCGCTGATCGAGTCCGCGATCCCTTGTCAAGACACTCAAGTGGTGGTGGGGCCCTACCAGGTATCCAACCCACTTCGTTTGACTGTTCTGACTGCAAAGTCAGCGGATTACACCACTGCGCCACAACACCTTCAAGTGGTGGATGCAAGGACTCAAAACAACTTCAAAACAGTTCCTACTTCTGTACAGTAAGAAACATTTTTGAGTGCAAATTGCGAAATTTCTTAGCTCTTCTGATTTCAGGTAGGGTAGTTTCGGTACTTTCTTAAATCTTTGAAAAATTGAAACTTCCTGTCGAGCCTCACTTTCGATACTGCTGTTCTGTCTGGGGCTGGTCGGGTTTAACTTCAATTAATCAGTTGTAAAAAGTTCAAAACCGTGCAGCTACGATAATAACGAATAGAATTTTCGATGCCCCAGGCAGACCTCTAATTAAAGGGCTGGCATGGAAGACCGTTGACAAACTAGTTACCGGTGAACGTAAGACAATGGTCTTCAGATAATGGAAAGAGCTGGCTCCTCAATACCTGTGTGACCTCTTCACCCGAAATTCGTTCTGCTCATCATATAGCCTTCGCAACAAGGGGACCGACCTGACATTACCGATTAAAGGTCAGCTAATAGCCAGAGATGTTCTCTTTAAGAGGCACAAAACTACGGACGAGTCAAAGCAGGCAATCTCACAATTTAGAAAACGGCACCATTTTTTCCTTTTGATTGCATATTTTTAACATTACTGTACATAGGTTTTAAATATTGTAAATAAGTTTTTAGTTTTCATCTGGCATTGCCTTTGATGTTTTTATCGAGGGCCCCTGGAAAACTGACTTGTTGAAGGGCAACCGTCCTTGAAAGAATTAAATATGAAACATAAATACGAAACATCCTTACTTAAGTAAGCCGTTCCAGACTTTGACAAATGAGCGTAGCTTAAAGCTTTTACAAAATCACGAATAAAAGTTGCAAGAAAGGTCTTCCAGGGTGTCTTTGATCAGCAAAATTTCTGAAAAAGGTAGAATTGGTCGACTAGGAATTTGTGCTTGATTTACTCCGAAATCCTCAGAACGATAGATTTTGCAGGTTTCGAAAGTCTTACGAACCTTTTGCCCCAACAGTCTTATCACTTGAAAAGGCAAAATTGATATTTATCTAATTCGGGTCAAATTTTCCTTTTACCTTTTGTCCCACTATTAATGTGCCTACAAATTTTTCTCATGCTATAAAGCGGGTAAACTTCCCCTGAATCAGGCACTGGCCATAAATCGACACCAACATGTGTGCGGAATTCTCATCATCGAATTGAATCCAATAACATTGTCAGCATTTCAAAACCAAACTACGTCGGGCAAACACAATCATCCATACTGTCCATGTCATATGTGAAATCAAAACTTCTCACCAAAACAACATTAAAAGCACAAATATACTTCCACCTGAATCTTAATGTTCAACCTTCATCCTTAAATCATCCAGGGTGCGAATTCTACCACTTGAAGCATAATGCCCTACCTCCAATGTTGTCATCCACCACTGAAAGCATAAAGGAAAATGGCCCACCTCCAACGTTCGTATCCACCACTTGATGCATAATGCCATACCTTTTTTTTATTTTTATTTATTTTTTTTTTTTTAATTTTTATTTACCGTTGGCAACAAAATAATTCATAGCTAAAATATTTAGCTAATTAATTCCAACGCTAAAAATATATTACAAAGTGCGGATAAAAGATACAAAATTATTTAAAACTATTTACAATTCATCAAAGTATACAATAAAACAAATTTCTAAAAACATCATAAAAAGCCCAAGTTCGGAATGAAAGTGCGACACAGCTTGCATGGACAATTTTCTCCCTTCCAATTTTTCATATTTGCTTTAAACTGAGCAAGGGATCCTGAGTTTCGTATTGTTTGCGGCAACATTTGCCATAGTTGCGGACCTTTAAATCTGACGCTTTCTGTGCCATTTCCGACCGATCTCACCCTAGGTTGAACGAATTCGTTATTGTTACGCAAATTGTAATGACTTTCATTTTCACAGAAAATCTCCTGCATGAAAGAAGGATTGAGGTCATTTCTGGTTTTGTACATCTCAGTCATAAGTAATTGAAGGTTCTTTGTATGAATAGTAACGGCACAGTCCTTTTCTAATAGTTCGCTATAGGTAGATTCGTAATCCTTATAAGTTATTCTCAAAGCCCTTTCCTGTATTTTGTTAATTTTTTTTGCCTTTTTTTACCTCCAATTTACCTCCAATTTTTTTACCTCCAATGTTGTCATTCACCACTGAAAGCATAATGCCCCACCACTTGAAGCATGATGCTCCACCTCCAACGTTCGTATCCACCACTTAATGCATAATGCCCTACCACTTGAAGCATGATGCTCCACCTCCAACGTTCGTATCCACCACTTGATGCATAATGCCCTACCACTTGAAGCATGATGCTCCACCTCCAACGCTCGCATCCACCACTTGATGCATAATGCCCTACCACTTGAAGCATGATGCTCCACCTCCAACGCTCGCATTCACCACTGAAAGCATAATGCCCCACCACTTGAAGCATGATGCTCCACCTCCATCGTTCGTATCCACCACTTGATGCATAATGCCCTACCACTTGAAGCATGATGCTCCACCTCCAACGTTCGTATCCACCACTTGATGCATAATGCCCTACCACTTGAAGCATGATGCTCCACCTCCAACGTTCGTATCCACCACTTGATGCATAATGCCCCACCACTTGAAGCATGATGCTCCACCTCCAACGTTCGTATCCACCACTTGATGCATAATGCCCTACCACTTGAAGCATGATGCCCCACCTCCAACGTTCGTATCCACCACTTGATGCATAATGCCCTACCACTTGAAGCATGATGCGCCACCTCCAACGTTCGTATCCACCACTTGATGCATAATGCCCTACCACTTGAAGCATGATGCTCCACCTCCAACGTTCGTATCCACTACTTGATGCATAATGCCCTACCACTTGAAGCATGATGCTCCACCTCCAACGTTCGTATCCACCACTTGATGCATAATGCCCCACGACTTGAAGCATGATGCTCCACCTCCAACGTTCGTATCCACCACTTGATGCATAATGCCCTACCACTTGAAGCATGATGCTCCACCTCCAACGCTCGCATCCACCACTGGAAGCATATTGCCCTACCACTTGAAGCATGATGCTCCACCTCCAACGTTCGTATCCACCACTTGATGCATAATGCCCTACCACTTGAAGCATGATGCTCCACCTCCAACGCTTGCATCCACCACTGGAAGCATAATGCCCCACCCCCAAAGCATAATGCCCTACCTCCGAGGCAAAATGACCCACCTCTAACGTTCGTATCCACCACGGTATGCCCATAGGGTCACTGGCGTGACTCGTTATCGATTAAAGAATTCAAAAATTATCGAAGAATACTTATTCCTGTAATGATTTGCAAAGAAGTAACTTACTAAAATTAATCCTTGTAAATGACGAAACACAAATTTTGAAGTTTGGTCCAAAATCAAGAATATAAAACATACCTGAAACCGAGGCACAACTTCATCTCGTTTATTTCTCATCTGATGCATTCTCCTCAAATAAATATCGCTGTTTTCTTTTTGCGCGAAGTTATTGCTACCATTACTTCGATGATTTGTTACAGGTCTTCGTGATGTGTTATTGTTTGGGGATCTTTCCTCTTTGTCTGACAACCGATCAGAATTGTCTGCTTTGAAGAATGTCTTTGGCTGAACTCGTTGTTTTGCTGTTGCAAAGAACGGTCTTGGGCCAGTTATCGTTACTGATGAAAAAGATTAAGAATGAATCATCAACGTAAAATTTTACCATATTAAATTAGATGGGATTAACACTGAAAACTTCAGTTAAGGTAGGATCCAAAGCTCTACTGAGGAAAAGCTGGCCTTTATGGCTGATTCCCGGAATTTTCTGCGAGGCCGGCGTTTACAAAATAAGACGTCACCAAACGCTACATTTATTTCACTTCCAACGGAAAACCTTCTGTGGTAAATGATAGAAGCGTTTTCTATTCCACTCTGAAGATTCGACTGATTGGAAACTGGCCTTTATACGAAGCTAAATCAGTTTCGGTGTAAGTAAGAGCGGTTCATTCAAAACTTTAAGAGTAAAATGTGCTAAAAAAAGATCTAAAAGAGATTTCATGTCCCCAAGGGGACTAAATTTTGTCTCAGTAGACATGACAATAGAGCCCCTTCTGGCTGGACATTGGTTTCATGATAATTTAGAGCTCTTAGGGAACATAAAGCTCCGGTCTAAAGCTCCGGTCAAACGATCCAACATCTCATCCAACATTTCACCCAACATCATGTTGGGTGAAATGTTGGATCATTTGACCACCTTGTTGGGTCACCCAACATCGTGACTTTCGATGTTGAGTGAAATTTGTTAGAGATCAAAAATGTTGGGTGGGGACGCCCAACATTTCCATTGTTTTCAGATGTTGGGTCAATCGTTGGGTCGTTTGACCACCTCATCCAACATTGTTGGCTACGCGCATGCGTAGCAGACTACGTTTAGAGGGCGCCAACCGCCAAAGTCGTCTTTATAATTAAGAAACACGTTCAGTTGCAACCAAGTTTCTTTGAAATTGTGGCAAAGAAGACGACAGAAAGAGAAGCCTTTGATTTTGCAGAGGTAAAATCAAACTTCAATGAAGAGCTACAACCACAAAGGAACAACAGGGTCCTTGTTGGGTCAGATGTTAGGTGAAATGTTGGATCATTTGACCACTGATGTTGAGGCACCTGTAAATGTTGGGTGGAATGTTGGATCATTTGACCACTGATGTTGAGGCACCTGTAAATGTTGGGTGGAATGTGGGATCATTTGACCACTGATGTTGAGGCACCTGTAAATGTTGGGTGGAATGTTGGATCATTTGACTACTGATGTTGAGGCACCTGTAAATGTTGGGTGAAATGTTGGATCATTTGACTACTGATGTTGAGGCACCTGTAAATGTTGGGTGGAATGTTGGGTGGAATGTTGGGTGAAATGTTGGGTGAAATGTTGGATCGTTTGACTGGAGCTTAAGTCTTTGACAATATTTGGATCTTGTTCTTTGATAGCCAATTGTCGGTAAATCTATTTTGGATACAGGCTCTTCAAACTGTAAGAAATTGTTTCCAAATAGAAAATTACAATGCGAATAAGCCACCAAGAACTGCAAAAAGTATAGGAGCCTGAGAAGTAGGTTCCCAGAAAACTTTCAGCTTTGCCAAAAAAATTTTGCACAAGCAGATGATTGTTCTACAATTCTGCGAAAAAAGACAAAAATTCTATTGTGACTCCACGGGGGGGGGGGGGGTTCTCGGCTAAATTTCGGGTAGGGGGGTGCCGCCCACAGTTTGAAAATGTAACCGTTGGCTAGACCAATTTTTGTGAAAATGATACCCTTGGCTAGACTAATTTTTCCTTCAGAAGTGCTCTGAATTGGCATTTTCTAGGCAAAACTTGCCAAATTTTCGCATTTTCTAGACCAAAATTTTTAAGAATTTGGGTTTTTTTTACAAAAATTACCGAATTTTGACATCTCTTTGACCAAAATTCCCAAAAAGCATACCCTTGCCTAGACCTAACTCGACTAAAATTGCCAAAAAGTACACCCTTGGCTAGACTAGAAGTCCGAAAAAGTATACCCTCGCGGGCGGCACATCCCCAGGTACCTTTACTATGGAAGAACCCCCCCCCCCCCGTGTGTGACTCTTCTGTTCTGCTGAGCACATGTTCCAAATCTTTAAATCTACGAAAAAAGGCGGGTGTAAAATTCAATGACCTATTGCTTTAAAATGAATGACTTGACTGAAACTTTAGCTACTTTTCTATGATTCTACCGTTGGACTTTTCAGAAATCTTGAATATTTGTCGAAATTACAGCCTATTTTACATTTCAGCTCATTTTATGATGTGACGTCATCAAATTTCTAAATCACAAACCAGAAGAGTGAAAAGAGTTTTGCTTGATACCATATTGTAGGCAACCATAAATCATGGTTTTATTGAAAATTATTTGATCTTTCGTCAACAGGTTTAGAAATTACGATACTTTTAAATTTTTTTCGAAAATTTTCTTCCTTTTTATGTGCGAAGAATGAGCACATTATGTGATGGGGGAGAGTTTGTATAGGAAGGAAGCGAGGTAGGTAGGTAGCTAGCTAGGTAGCTAGGGTAGCTAGCTAGCTAGCTAGGTAGGTATCTACGGACGCTTTTCGTGCCAAAAGTGTAACAATGGATAGGCATACCTGAAATAGTTTGACCATTGAAGTTGTCATTAGAGCCTCAATTAGGCTAATAATTTCGAACTTTTATCTGGCAACTTGACAGCGACATTTATGATGAAAATTAGCTGTTAATAAAGTTAAGTGAGTGCAGCTCAGAACAGTAAGATGGAAAAGACAATCGTTTGCCAACCTGTACTCACTACCATTCACCAGGAATTTGAATGATTCTTCTCACTTGAAATAATATACAAGTGCAATTGTTTTCCTTCCGGATTCATTAAGCGGTTTTACAAAGCAACTGTTTGAAAATTCCACCACTCCTCCCAGCCTTTACTCTTGAAAAGAGAGGAAATTTATCTGCGGAAGGCCCATGTAAACGATGAGTAACTAGCTGAGACAGAAAAAAGCAACTGATTTGTCTCACATCCTAATAGTGAAAATGATAACTGGAAGTAACGAGTCCACTTTGTGTCGAAGAATTCCATCTGTATACTCCAAAACACCTAATTCCAGTTCTCAGATTCATGGCTTTCACCTCGGCTTTCACATTCCAGACTTCTCCCTCGACTATCAAAAGAATATAAAATACAACAGCAACAAACAAGCAGTGTCCTCTTTGACACCACCACTCTATGGACCACATAGAAATTCATTCTCGCCCCACTATTTTACATGCACCGGAATTCTTCGCACATCCCCATAGGGTCCCTATTTTCTTAAAAAAAGAAGAAAAACACTGTAATTCTGAAAATACTGAATATTTCAGAAAAGTCCAACGGCAGATTTACTGTAAAATGGTTACAGTTTCATTGAAGCCATTCAGTTCAAAGAAATATGTCATAGAAGTTTACACCCAGCTTTTTAAAGATTTCAAACCTATGCTGTTCTGCTGATCATAATCCTGGGTAAAATCCTGGGTAAAATGGAAGGCCTTGCAAACATCAGTATGTTCAAGGATTCTTACGAATTTTCAAGAAGTCTTCACTCAAGTAAGTGCGGACAGTTTGTGAAGGATCATTTTGATTCTCAAGTTTGGTTGGAATATCCATTGGACCTTTTCAGCACATCATGGCCAGCAAAGACATTTTGCATAAGATAATGTGACTTTACAGAAAATTTTCCCAATTTGCCATATTCCCATAAAGGAAAATATTTCTTAGCCACCAATATCAAACTGACTTGTGCTATAGGCCGATTGGTTGCAAATTTCCGGGAAATACTATTAAAAGGAGAAAAAAGGCTCAAAAAATGATTTGAATCAACAAATTTATCCCTAGATCACAAAAAGGATACAACCTTGTTTGAAATCAGATTTCTTAATATTTCTTGACAAACAAATTCAGCTAACGTTATTCACACCACTTCAGATCACGTGATTGTCTGCTTCTCAAAATTTTCTTTTTATACAAGTGATGAAATTCATACCACGAAATCGTGCTCGGGCAA
Source organism: Aurelia sp. 3 sensu Dawson et al. (2005) (assembly GCA_964020215.1). NCBI lineage: Eukaryota > Metazoa > Cnidaria > Scyphozoa > Semaeostomeae > Ulmaridae > Aurelia > Aurelia sp. 3 sensu Dawson et al. (2005). Next base: position 1,174,419 of record OZ026573.1, on the reverse strand, counting down.
CTGTATCAACAGATCAAGAAGGGATTTTCCAAACCAATGGTCATTTGACCTGAAGTGGGTAGAACCAACGTTAGCGTAATCATTCTATCGCGGTTTCTCACTGCAGTACAACTTTGGGGCAAGAAGGGAAGACCCAATCCAAACAGTAACGAAAATAAGACCCTTAATACTTACTTGGGGTGACGAAATTCTTAGGCTGGTATTGTGAAGTCTGGATCATCTGCGAGTAAAAAATACAGCTTACAACGTGCCCTTTGTATCACTACAAATGCCATGTTCTTCTAAGAGTGCATGCTTTCTCAAAGTGTCCTGCTCAATCCAGAAATCACTACCACATTCAAATAATATCAGTGGTGACCCCACATAGATGAGAGAAGATGACTTATGGCCAATCTCCACCAGACGATTTTCTGAACGATCGTCTAAAAAATTCGCGATGACATATGCATGGTAGCACATTTCTGATTGCTGCATCGACAAATTTCGCAGGACGAAAAGTAGAAGTTGATTCCTCATTTCGTCTGCTGATTTTGTTCGCTGAATTTTGGTCAATACCATTACAGGATTTTTCCAGCCCCGTTCAAATTATAGACATTTCGAAAAGCATTTTCACGACAAAAGCAACAAAAATGAAAATCACAACGGATTTTTTCGAAAGGAATGTTCACGACGATCGTCCTGTAAATCGTCTGGTGGAGATAAGCCTTTACAAATGAAAAATTAATGATTAGCGATTTCCAATCTTAGCGGATCTAAAAGTGAAATAATAGCTTAAAAAATAATGTCTTCCAAATTTCGCATGAAAATCATGATTAGATGTTTCAGGCATAACCCTTCATCTGCTTTGTTCAGTTTCGTTTAGTCAGAACAGCGAGGTCCTTGCCCAGCTGTGCTCGTGCTCTCCTTTACCGGATGAGTTAAACAAACGTGTAGTGTTTTCGCATCCCACTGCAATCAGTTTCATGAATTTGCTTCTTGCAAACTTCATTGCATAGCAAAAAGTCTAGTTTGGATATGAAAAAGTATTTGGTTGAAACCGGTCTTTCCGTATCAAAGGGGCACGAATAATTCGGAAGATTTCAAAAACAGGTATAATACTGGATTCATATTCCATAGCCATTTGGACTTCTGGGCCATGAATATAACACACAACGATTTTGGCAAAGTATATCCTTATGATTAATTCAATATTGTTTCTCCCTTATATAACTGCATGAAACAAAATCTGATTTGTTTTTTGAGACAAAATATTGCTTGAATGCCCCATTCAGTTTCCAACTCATTCGGCATACTTCAGCACTTGCTGACATGTTATCTGACATAAAAAATTGCAAAATGAAGATACCTCAGGTGGGAAGAACTGCTGCCTTGGCTCAAGCCACGTTGTTTGAACGATAGTACCAGGGTAGTATGGAAATGGCTGCTGTCCAGTCATTACTGGCGTTGGAACAGTGAAGGTATTGAAAGGTCGCTGTGAAAAAACTGCTTGTGCTTGCGGTTGTGGCTGAGGGGATACCTCGGCTTGACTTGTGGCAGCTGTGCTCGTACTTGGCGGTCGCATTAATGTACTTCTACTAAGCAGAGTCTTTGCTTTTATCCTTGCCATGATTGGTTTACCACGAAAGTTTCTCACTTCTTCGCGAAGATATCTGTATGCCTGACAAACAAGAGGATATGATAAATCAATCGCCCCTCTCTCAAATTAAGTCGTTGTACACATTTGAATTCCGAATGTAACTGTTCTATAACAGCACTGAAGAAGTCCTGCATGGCAGGACGCAAATGAATTGGCAATCAAGTACTCTTCAAATTCACACACAGTTGTGTTGCGATGTCCATGCCTACAGATGCCAGTTCTTCGTGATCGCAAACATCTATAGATTCGACGATCGACAAAGGTATCGTGACCTTCCTTTTTCGGTGTAATTTACGATGGATCACCCTTTTCTCAAATCAAATCGCAGTACTGCAACACTTAAAAAGTACAATGGCTCATGCAAAAGTCAACAAGGCCTGCATTCCTAGGACAACTTGGCCACGTAACAAGCCGCCCAATAAAGGAACTCGTTAATAAACACTCCGGTTTACGATTCTCTAGTTTGTTTTTAAGTTGAAGGACCATGTAAAGGATTCTGTTTACCTTTGGCTGATTCTTCAAATGAAATAAACTGAACTATTAACGATGGTATCAATATGAAGTACCTTTTGGGCGTCCTCTTCTGTATCAAATGTAACATACCAGCTGTTATTATGTGCGAATTCACAATTTATGTACTTTGGACAATTGGGTGAATCGAAGAGATCTTCGATCTCCTGAAAGCAAGAAAGTCAAAAGAAGGTGAAACAAGGTTATTGTTGAATTAATACGGAATCACAATGACAAGGCAGACATTCCATAAAATAACGTTATCAGGCAACTTGATATAAGGAAATGTTTGGATGCATAAGCTGTTTGAAATGGTAAATCAAGAGTTTAGGCCCAAGGGAGAAAATGTAAGAGTGAAGATGCATCATCTATTAATATAAAAAGTGTTTGAGATTGATTCTTTCGAAACACCCGACATATCTTTTTATATTATATCTAAAAATGTACAATTTAACAACAACAAAGACTATACGATTGACAGAGACGATACCGGATACATTGCGATCTGGAATATGCCTTTACAACTGAAACTAAAAGAACGGCCTTGAACGAACCTGGATAGGAGTAGAATCCGGAATCTCTCTCAATATCACTATACACCGTTTGACATTAGCACGAACTTTCTCTCCATTCTCATCAAGTTGTATGTGTTGAGAATCTATAAAAAAGAAGAAAAAATATACCCAATTTAAATGACGTCACAATACCACACTCTATTAGGTTTGTCCCAGATTAGCGGTCAAGGGAAAACGCCCTGGAAATTTGTGTACTTCTTAACTGGGTCCTCCAAAAAGTCTGGTTCTCAAAGAGGACTTGAAAAAACGGCGGGAGACTTCTTCCAAAGCAACGGTATCTGTGAATGGCATATACTAAAGAGTAAAATCTTTCTGAAGGTCTAGTCTATCTAAGGCCTGATCTAGTCTAGTCTTGATTCTTCCATATTAGTATAGTTAGGGGCATACTTTCTGCACGTTTATGAACCAAGTGCACCGCTTCTCTCTATTTTCGCACTTTAATCTAGGCAATGGTATAATTTTCACAAAAACTGGTCTCAACATCGGCAACCTGTTTGTGAAAATATGACCTAGCTAACTGTGCCCTTTGAGAATGTGGGCGGCACAGCCTTACCGGGAACTTAGCCATATTGGAATCATTCACTGGGCACAAGATAAAACTTTATCTTGAAGAGTCCACTGGTTTGTAAAATACTATTACTCAAAGTCAAGTGTTCAAGCTCCCTTTTCATTTCTCAGTAATAACTGAACATGAGCATAGCGCTCGAATCTTTGCAACACTTTAAAATTAAATGTGTAAAATGTGATTACCTTATTCTTTCAACTAAATAGATTGAAGAGAACTTGAGAACGTTTGCCATGATTCAAGAAGGCGCATTTTTTATATTATCATTATCTACAGAGTTACAGCATTTTTAACACTTCTGCTGGTTTTGAAGTTGTGACGTCATCAAAATGCTAAATCGTAAACCATAAAAGCAACAGACTTTTGCTTGCTGCCATCTTGTAGGTCGTAAAAACTGAGTATTTCTTGTATTGGTCGTTTTGACTTTCCTCCATCAGTTTACAATTCATAGTGCTTTTAATGTTTTTCAAAGCTTCTGATACCTTCTCTCGTACATCCTTTCATAAATCTTACAACGCTGTAATTCCAAGAATGCTCTATCTGCAATTATGGCAAATGACCTCAAGTATCATTCGATCTATTCAGTTGAAAGAATTAGGCAACAACATTTTACACGCTCAATTCAAAAATTTTAAAAGACTCGAGCCCTATGTTCTGAACATGAATCTCTGAAATCCATATGGTCCATTTGGGAAATCGCCTGTTAATGATTTCCAAAATTTGCATTAAATAATGGAACAATTCGCGAAATGTTTTCGTCTGATACTGTTCGCAGCAAAGCATCACATAGATTCCAAAGAGAAAGGTGAGAAAAAAGACACAGCAATAATATGAAATCAACAAATCAGAGTCCATGAAGTTTTCATGTGGTCAATTAAAGAGAAGGAAAGCATGCACCAGTTTTTTTGTTAGTAAAGAATGGATTCGAAAGCACATGTGCTGTATTTCTTTTCGTTTCTTCTCTTTCAGATCATATCTGATGTCTTGCTGTGACCAGTGTCAGATAAAAGAATTTATCAGATGGTTCTGTAACTCAAGGTCCTCAATGTCTCTTCTTCGCAGTAGAAAGTAAAGTCTACTCAGGCTAGTTACTCCTTATAATTTTCAAGTTATACAACACACTGAGTCATCTTCAGTGGGAGGGCCAAATAGCAACACTGATGTTATTTCAAAAGTTTCTGATACTTTGAGTCGACCGGTATAGACGTCATTCCCTGTTACCTTGTGCTCTGTGACTTGAATCCTACCAATTTGATCGACTAGTATGACTTCAATGGAAAATTTGGCTCCATTTAGAGCCGCACTACAAGAAATCGTAGTGCAAATTCAGACCATAAACCGAGTGTTCTTCTTCGTAATAATGATAAGTTTTCTTCACTGACTGTTTGCTTGACGTGATGTTTGTTGTATGTTAACCCTGGAAGTTGACGGCTGCAAATTGGCCCCTTAATGCAGACTGAAGTATGTACAAAATATGGCTAGTTTTTCACTGTATCATTATGAGCCCTTTGGCATTTTGACTAAGATTTAAGATTAAGATTTGCGTAATCAGTCTGGTAAAACAGTTTTTACGAGAAATTTGTTTAAATGAGAAACCATAGCACAAACATGGCAAAGCTTCTGAGAAAATTTTGTACTATGACTGACAGACATTTTTAAATCTCACATTCTTGGACCTTCATTTTTGATTAATAATGATTAATGATTAATAAGTTTCCTTTAGCTTTATTACTATCGACCATAAGTTTTTGTTTAGAACAAAATAAACCACTATCTATTCCCATCTGATGCAGTAAATCAAAGAAACATTTCTGTGGAAATGATTGAGACTACGTAATATTTGGTTTTCGTTTTTTGTTTTTCAATTTGTTTTGAGTGGGCTTGTCAGGATTTCTAGCTACTGAAAGCTAATTTAAGCCCACTGTGCATGCCGCATCCAGGCATGGGACCCCTAGTTTAACGTCCCTTCCGAAGAAACGTTATGTAAGGTCGGGCCTCCGAGGAAGGAACGAGTTGTAAGATCGGGCCTCCAAGGTCACCCATCCGGAGTTTGACCTCACTCGACTGAGCCTTAACTTCAGTCACCTGACGAAGACTGTATAAACCACTCGGCCACTCACATTAGACTGACGACGTGATTCCTTGTATTCGTTCAACATTTACAATCTGATGTTTTAATTTCACTCATACAAAGGACTCACGACCAAACGGATTCTAAACAGGGACTAAAATCTTACGAAAAATCAGAAGAACCTTAGAACATCTTCCATCCTTCGAACGTCGAAAGAAAAGTCGAACGTCCCTTCGAACGTCATTTCGAGCATCGCTTCGCTTCGAGAAGTCGAATTTCGAACTAATGAGCCAATCAAACGCTAACAATAGGCACGTGGGTTGACCATATTAAGAAAGTAGCGATCTGATTGGTCGCGCCGTGAACGCGGCGGACTTGGCCTAATTAGTCCCTATTCTGAAGCGTAAGGACATAAGTCCCTCAACTGAAGCGATGACAACAACAACAACGAGCGTAAGTTAGAGGGACTTATGTAATGTAGTCTACACTCACATCGCAATTTCATGCATTTAAGACAAGAAACAAGTTTAGTTAAAAAACTAAAGTGCTACTAAAGATTGAGGGTCCCTTGAAAATCATCCACAAGGGTGAAGGGCCTCCCTCCTTAATAAATTGAAAAAATAAAATTGAAAGTATGAAAATTCACGTTGAATTAAGAAACTTTTAGTACTATAACCTGATCCAAGTTTCGTATAAAAATCGTGAATGTCGTTGATTAATTTAATGAACTAGAGAACTGTCTATTCCAATCGATGTTTTAAATGAGGAGCAGAACTGTCAGAGAATACGCAATAATTCATGCATTTAAAAGATCATGAACAACTGAAGAAATGTTGATACTAAACTACAAACTTTTCATGTTGAATTCGGAAACTTTTCCTGCTATGGTCTGAACCAAATGCCTTATAAAAAACCTGTTAAAATTGTATGTACCTTTCAGGGCTTCAGCAATTAGATCAAGATCCGACGTCAGTTTCTTTATCTATGAGATGGGAGAAAGGATGCTCAATTAAAAACAGCAGGGTACTGAACTTAGACTTCTGTTACTGCTAAGTATAAGAGAGCACTAGACTTATCTTTCCACGAGCTTTCCACGAGGATTAAACACTACAAGGGGATTTGGTAACTAAACAGATAAGAAGACGGGCGAGGTTACCACAGAAAGGCCTTATGAACAGCAAAATCAGAGATTCTTTTAAAATGGACAAACTAATTTCTCACGGCATTAATAATGTAGTATCTTTAGTAACAAAACTGAAGCACCATCCAAACAAACAATTATTCAACATTTTCTCATACGAAACTGCTTATAAGAAACTCGACTCTCAGATCGCTAAGAAATTTAAAAACTCCATCACTGGGAACAAAAGTCAAGAGACTATTCATTTCAACAACGAAAATTCTTGCCACGCTTCTTCAATAGCTTTCTATGTCATATCACTTGCAAGGTACTGTAGTAATGTTGGAAAGACTTAAATATCATCCTATCTCATATTTAGTGCAATTTCCTATAATGTTTTACATATATAGGCTTTTCAAAGTTGAAAATTGACGAGGGATGAAAGTGTCCTGGAGTACACAGTCGCCTAATACTTGTATCAGAGGCTCATGTTTTAACTTTCCAACGATAATGCATCTTCTATTTGGATTTATTTCATTGAAAGTAAGTATGCAAATCATTGGTCAAAGTCAAAACCAGTCAAAACCAGTCAATACCAGTCAAAACATCTAATTTACAGTATTATACAGACTATCAAAGGAGCACTAAGTGTGTGAGTGAAGTTACAACTCTGTCAATAATCAACCTATACGCTACTCTGAAGAGAAATTTGAATCAAACGATACTTTTTACAAATTTTGATGCATTTGAAGGTATAAAGCAAGGAGCCATGGAAGCATCAAATTATTCAATGTTGAAATTACCAAAATCCATCAAACAAAATTTCTTGATTTTTGCGTTAAACAGTCTAAATTCACTGCACAAACAAACTTCTTTTATGCGTGTTGCACGATGTTAAATTGATAACAAAACAAAGTAATGTAAATTGCGCTACGAACAGAGCTTTTTAATGTACGACGTTTCGGGCTTAAACCCATTATCAAGTCTAAATTCAAAACCATGCAAGCACCTTAACGCGAAGTTTGTTGCAAATTTTGAGAAACTTGATAAAGTGTCTTCCTTTGTCAAACACCTTTTGCATCACAGAGGAAAATCATGGGTATTAGAAAGCGATCGATGCAGGGCTGCCCAACTCTACCAAGTGAGTCAATAAAATGGTCCTGCGTTTGACAAATGCTACTTCCAGGAAATCTAAGCCGTAACATTGAAAACTGTCTTGCTTTATTCACGACATGTCCAATTAGGTTCAGTACATAACTTAACCGGCTTTAATCGCCCATTTCTTCCCGTCGATATGAGAGACTTTCCCACGAGGGGAGGGGGGGGGGGGTTCTCCCATAGTAAAGGTACCTGGCAAGGGTATACTTTTTCGGACACCCAGTCTAGCCAAGGGTATACTTTTTGGCGATTTTTGTCAAAAAATGTCGAAATTCGGTGATTCCTGTAAAAAACAATTTAAAAAAATTTTGGTCCAGAGAATGCGAAAATTTGGAATGTTTTTTGGTCTAGAAAATGCCAACTCAGAGCACTTTCGATGGAGAAATTTGTCTATCCAAGGTTATCATTTCCACAAAACTTCGTCTAGCCAACGGTTCCATTTTGAAACTGTGGCCGGCACACCCCTACCCGAACTTTAACCGAGAACTCCACCACCCTTTTTTCTCCTCGGAGTTGATCTCTGTACCATAGATTCCATTTTCCCTGCCGGTGCTCTCGTGCTTGTGGTTTGGTGGGGGGTGGGCTGTTTGTGTTACTTTTTGGGGGTACTTCAGTTTCGATTTAGCTTTTGTTCTTGTTTTGTTTTGTTTTGTTTATTTGTTTTTTATTGTTTCTGTTTTTTTGTTGTTGTTTCCTTGTCTACTATTAATAAGGTGGTTGCAGGAGAAAAGCTCTAACTTATTTTGATAATCTTTAAATTCCGAAAGTTTTTTCTCCTGCAACCACCTTAAGGTACCGTTAATATTTTGTAGAAAATTGTAAGTGGCATTTGTAGTGAGGACCCGGTGACCTTGTGTCTTTCCTCGCAACAAATGTGACAGTTGTTGTATTGAATTGTTGTTGTTTTTAAAATTTTAGATTGATAGAAAAAAAACTCCCCCCCCCCCTGTGGACCTCTGCAGAATGTGTTCATGTTCTCACTTAGATACGTTCTTACATGAACTTACATGCGTTCATGTATTTTGTCCTCTTGCGAGAATGGACTCTCCCTGAAAAAGTTATTCATACCAGGAGAAAACTTTCATTCCCCCAAGAGGATAGCACGTCCTAAAGTGCGCTAACGCCTTGCTGTAACGTAAACATATTCGGTAAATTTGCCCGTAGCTTTAGCACGTTTTTAAGGTTTCTCGGGGGGGGGGGGGACTTCTTTTGGACAATCTGTTGTAGAATCTGAACGGAGTGACCAATGTCAGCCAATAAAATTTCAAAAAGAATTGAACATGTCCACTATTTCCTCAGATATTGCACAATATCATTGCTTATATATCAGGGGGGAAAGGTACTTGACTAGGGAAGTGACAGGGGTGTGTGGAAAAATCTCTATATCCTGAACCCTGTCGTATAAAAAATGCCCCAAGTGCATACCCTGTCACATAAAAATGTTGCCAAAAGTATGCAGGATATATTGTTTCGAGAGAACTCTAAAATGTCCTTCCATGAACTAAAAAAAAATGAACTCTAAAGATGCCCTTCCCCTGTGACATAATTTTCTTATCCATTGTAATACCCTGTCGCACAATATTTACCGTAAAAGGACACACTGTTGAGCGGCACATCCCGTCAAGCCAAATATGGTAGTACCCCCTCCCCCTGACATATATTCAGGAAGCAATAGCCTTTCAAACGCCAGGCCTTATATTGACTCACCTGTAAGTTATACATATATTGCCAAGTAACATAATATCGGTTGATCGCTCACCTGGTTGAATCTGGCTACAGTTGCGATGGGAACAAACTTGTCATTATCCATCTGAGATACTGAAAAAAGGAATACATATACGAGTCAAAACCTGTATGATCATGAAAACTATTACAGTAAGGGCGTGTTTGATTGGTAATTCCAAAATTCCAAACCTACCAAATTCTGAAAACGGTAGACTTCGCAGAGACGGGAACACAGTGCCCAATCTAACATAAAATTCTTCAAAACAGCAGGTTTCAGATTCATCCTGGCGAAAACGAGATTTCCAGTTGAAAAACACGAAGACGAGTCCGTTGCTTGGCAACAAAGACTGAATTGACTCAATTACCATAGCAGCACAAGCAAATTCGCCTCGTTTTGAGAATTTCGCAAATTAAAACGAGAATCTCTCCAAAGTCTGCCAAACCTTCAGCCTGTTGGAGCATAAGGTTCGGCAGGCCTTCCAAACCTGCCCAACCTGCCGTTTTCGGAATTTGGTAGTCAATCAAACACAAATTCTGAGTCTTCCAGGTCTACCGTTTTCAGAAGTGGCACCAATCAAACACACCCTAATCATCAAGGCAAAAAGTAAACTTCTGATAAACGTATTTTTTTCATAAGAAACTAAGGATTTGAGCACAGTACTGAAAAATTCGGAAGATTACTAAATTCTGATAACAATGACTTTCTTACAATTTTTTTAAAGGCTCCGTAACAATCTTCAACTTCACTACATGTGCCCTCCCGAGCATTTCAACCAAAGTTTTTATAGCCTATCCAATGCTTAGACTTCACTTACGTACCTTCCGAGTAATGCGGTACAGGAAAGAATAAACATCAAGTAAAATATGCCAAGGTCTTCCAAGTAAATCGTTGTTTAAGAATCTTTTCCATGAACTGGAGTTTCCTAATTTCTGACGATCTTAGGAGTTGAGTTTCTTATGAGCGGTTTCTTATAACAATATGTGTATACAGCCTTGAAAAGACTGCTATTGGATGATTGACGCCGAGATTGGCGCAGTTCCTAAATTGATGATACTGAAGCAGTTTCATAGCCTATGATTGAGGCATGCTTGCCTTCGTAATGCTTCCCGAAATCTTTCAATAAGGTTGATAACTTCTTTGATGCTAAAAAGGAGTGGTGTTTAATGTAAGTAAAATGGATCATTCTAAGTCAAAAGCCTTGTTTTCTGTCAGTAGACTTCCCTTCCAGAGGATGGAGAGTCTGTTGTTTACAAGGAGAAATATAACTTTCAAGTTGAATGGAAATTTATGCCTGCATTGCTCGTTATCATACACACTTTCAACCGTCAAGAAAATTCAAATGTCTGAAAACAAGTATTATCCCATTCACCCCCGGAAGGGCCATATAGCCCAACATTATTCATTGAGAACTGCGAATTTTTCAGGGGGTAAAGCTTTCAGAGTTTTGATTGATTTGACAGGTTATGGACATTGCATTTATCTATTGCTTATTGAATCACTGATTATGATACCCTCTGGAAAACGACGATCTACGATAGGTTTTCCTGTTAAGCTTAATTTTAGCCGGGCGTCAAAGGGTTAAAGAGCCACTGATACCCAGGTTCCTTTGCAGGCATGGTGAAATTTCAGACAGTCTGAAACTCAGTCCAAGTGGGAACTTTGCATTCACACAGCAGCAGTTGAATTTATGGAGAAGTTTTACTTTAACTGAACTGTTCAAGTAAATCTGTCCTGCACTACCCGTTCAGCTGCTGCTCTACTGGGGATGTATGGTTTGCGTTAAAGGGTATGTTTCATCCAGCATTCCTTGCACGTGTCGTCTCTTGGTTTGCCTTTGTTGTCGCCATTTTCATGGGCCAAGAAAATGGTGACAAACAAAGGGCAACCAAGAGACGACAAGTGCAGGGAACGCAGGATGAAACAGACTCTTTAAGGCCAAATTTGATTTCAAACAATGGAAATGTAACATGCCCGAAAAGGACATTGGGTGACTGTGGCTCTTTAGGCTGATTTGGGAAAATCACAACCAAATATCCGGGGTATTATCATGGTCAGTTCTTGAATCACCTGCCATGTTTCTGCATAAAAATAGGTGTAAACAACAACAACAACGATGGCAACAACAACAACAACAAAAATGGATTGTAGACATACCAAGATACTGATCATTGACAAGATTCTCCCTTGAGAAATAATACTCAAACTGTATCAAAATGAGTCTTTTCAACTCCTCTGGGGATAAAGGAGTCTCGGTGGGCGTCGTAGCGGTCGCTTCCCCATTCATCGGGCTCGTTGGCTCTGCAGGTGCCTGCCCAAATTGTAGACTATCTCCATTCGTCAGTGGCTCTGGAAATACAGGGTTGACAAAGCCATTGATGTATTCTGGTGCAATGTAGTAGATGGGTTCTGGACTGACAAAGCTTGGGCTCAACTCCAGCTGCATGCTGCTCGTTGGAACTTCAACGCTGTTGGCTTTCCATTTTTCAGCTCTCGTATCCTGCCCCTTGATGTTCACAGCTGGGTTCATTGAACTACAATGTAAAATGGGAGCGTTCGAGCATTTCGTTATTAGCAAGGCTTACTGAGACCCCGTTTACGTTGTACCAGTACAGCTTTGGATCTGCAATTGAGTGTAACGAATCACCCTTCCGTTTTCATTATTCCTACCAATCCTTGACACTTTTTTCCGTCAACCAATAGAATAGTTTTCTTCTGGAGCAGGGTAAACGCTTGAATCGTCAAAAATTGTACTGGGGGGGGGGTACAATGTAATCATGGTCTAAGTCGCGAAGACACCAGTATAATTCTTCCTTGAGAGGAAGAAAAAGCAAATCAAAATAAACTTCAAACTTTTACAAGTCTGCAAAAATTTTATGTACAATTTGTATGAAACTGACAACCTGAGAAAGTTTACTTTTACTAGCCTGCACGCTGCGAGTGTAGGCTGCAAGCAGGCTAACTTTTGCAAGATGCAATGCAAAATAGAACTTCAAGAGGAAAAGCAAGAAAATTATGTAAGCACATTGAAAACGGACGGAAATACGGAAACGTCAACTATTTTCAAAAGTTGGGCTCTGTTTGAGCGGTGCTGTTGGAGTTTGAAAGCTGGAAACATAGGATGCCCCAGCACTATTTAAGCATCCAAGTTTTGAAATGCATAGCTGTGTTGTTGCTGCTGCGGCCTTTGCCTTGCAGGTAACGGCACATTTCTCACTTTTCTTCATCAATTTTCCACGGTAGCTCCGTCAGTTTACAACTGGCTATAAAGGTATGCCCCAAGAATCGTTCAAAATACTCGAAAGTCACTGCAATGTGAATTTCGAGAATGAACATGCAGGGTGTTTCAGAAAGAATGCAACCCAAATATAATTGAAATCTTAAACTAGCAATAGTAAATACTAAATGCCCCGCCCCCAGCTTGTAGGTGGTTCTATAATGTCTAAAAGGCTTCACGGATTGGGTACCAAACCAAAAATACCATATTGCACTATTGCACTGCAGGAATGGGGAAGAAAATAAAGTTGTTGATTTCTTCATAAATACCTGGGGTCTGATTAGGCAGGCTAGGAGGCCTATCATTATTTTGCGTTGTGGTGTTGACTTCGCCTAAATATGGAGGCCATTTGGGCTCAAGTGAAGTAAAATCAAACGCGAATCTACATAAATGTTTCTTCTTTCGGCTTCTCATCTTTTCTGCAGCTTGACAATGCTATCGGCAGTCATCATCGCTCAATAGCAGTGATCCGCATCCGCCATTTTTATCAATTCGTGATAACAGCCTCTTTTCCAATCGGAGGTAAAAAACCGGTTTAACCAGAAACGACAAAAAAACAGGTTTTTTCCGATGCATTGAGATGGTCTCGCCGTATATATTCTTCACGCACGGAGTACTACTAAGCCCACGGTGCGGGGCAAAAAGGATACCATTTGAGTAGACGTGATGTATACCCTCTGAAAATAAATCTTTCTTCTTTCTAATGACATACAGTTTGGATACGTTGATTAAAATTGGTATGTATGACCGATTTCATATGCACCATGCTGTAACAGCAAAATCAACACCTATTTTGCCTGAATTTTCAATGAGTGTGGGAGCAACCACACCGAGGATTGTTTCCGGACTTTGCGTGGGGTAAGGTCATCTTTCAACTTCAAGGTTTTAGGAGAGGTGTTCATCAAACTTCGAGATCCTTACATCTGCCGAGAGGAGATTGTTTCTGATTTGCAACTGTTTTTGATTTGGTGGTGATCTTTAGCAGTCGTTCTTTGAGTGTAGCCAATTGTCTGGTTGGGTGTTATTGCAATGTGGTTTTAGATTTTCCTTTTATTCTTTTAGTTTCAAAGCGGCCTGTTTTATCATCGACTTGTTCTTCGCACCAACCCAACTGAAGAGTGCGTGATGAAACGCATTTTTGGTTTTTTAGCATTGCAGTTCATTTAAGGTTACTATTTCATTTAAAGTTAAAATTTCTGTCCTTTCAGGGTTGTAAATCAATTCACTTTATATGCCTAACCCTGCTATCACAGGTAGGAAATAAATTTTGCCTTCAGACACTATGCTTTAAATTGATTCTAATGTTATTGCTTCTTCAAATATCTCGAATAAAGTTGGGTAGCATTTTTCTGAAACAACCTGTATATCAACCACTTGGTAGGTTGTAATAACGCTGTGAAAAAATGAAATTGAAACGAAAACAAATCCAGGATTTTAATCTTCATGACCTCCTCTGCTCCATGGCTACACAGCTGCACTTTCCCAGCGTTTTTCATATCAATTCAAAATAGTTCGCATCATGGGGTGATGTACTTCAACATAAATCAGCCAGGACAGCCTTTGCCTATTTGTACCAGGGAAGATTTTAAATTTCTCTCTTTTTGCAAGTGGATCAACTGTCATTGGTGGTCATGCGATTAGTTTCAAAGTTAGCAAATTCAGCACCTTATTGCGCTGTTTAGATCAAAAAGAACAGAGAGAAACACACACTATCATTGCAGCCTTAACGAATGATAAAAAATTCTTAATATCATGCCTCTTTGGCTGAATCTGCGACATTGTTTGGCGAGTATAGCTCAGAATGAGATCTTTCCACGTGTAATTGTTTACACTTTAATCAATGAATACAAACATTTTATCGCTTTAACATACCGGACTTCCAAGACAAAAGTACTCCTGCTTGAAAAATCACCAAATATCTGTCATAAGGTCAATCTTCAGATTTCTTTCTTTTTTGGCAAGTAGATCAAAGACCAATTTATTATTTCAGACATAGCGGATCTTTTGATTTGGTATCTGAATTAATGCGTTCAGCTCTTTTTACTGCTGTCTGGTTTTGAAGCATACTGCAAAAAGCACTGATGCTTACCCGAGCAATTTCTTATGGTCTATTGCACTTCTCGTTTTTGTCATAAATGTCAGAATGAAACACAAACTACTATTGTAAACCTGAAGGATGACGAAAAATTTCAATATCATGGCTCTTAGAGGCAAGATCAACGACGTTGCTGAAAGAGTATGGCTCAGAATGAGGTTGTTCGATCTGTTATCTTATACCCTTTGCGTAATGAAAATAAACATGATATCATCTTAAGATATATCTCAATCATTGACAACAGAGGTCAAAAAGACAATTTTACGATAGCTTTCATAAGCGAATTTTGGCGATTTTTAAACGGGACTACTATTTTAGGACACCTGGTATATAAGATCAAAAGTGATAAAGAGAAAATTGTAAGCTGGGTTGCGTGGTCGAATTTTGACGGTTTTAAAAACAATGAGTGTAATAACGAAAATTAACTCACCTGGCAGCTGTGAACACAGGGGCGCCAAAGTTGAGTGTCCCTTCACCAGACAGCACAGTGGTACCCTGAAAAATAATTTGAGACAACTGTTATAACTTTATGTACTAGCAACTTGGAAGAATATTCACTTCAGTTGTTTGCATGGGTGCATTGCCCTCAATGGCACTGGTTAGGCTGGCTAACTTGTCTGAGTGTGTCGCCAATGCTCTGAAAGGTTGTGCTTCGAATCTAGGAAGATGCTCGCAGAGAAGGAGAACAAAATAGCTAATACAAAACGAGACGAAAAACACGACGACTTTGTGAGTGAATAGTGTACGTATATGAATGGCAACATTCCACCTCGGTATGCCATGTATCTTCAGCACTGACACTCAAAATATCTAGTTCCTGAAAAGCTTACTTTTCGAATTAACCTATCCTTCAGGCACAATTACGGTAAAACGGAAAAAGAGTGATTGTTTTCATGAAATACTTTCAAAACATAGAGGAGGTAAAGGTCCTCAAATCCATCAAGAAGTGACGCTATCAGTAAAATATATCAGCGTTTGACTTCGTTTAGTGATTACTTTCATTAGAGTAAAACAAATGCGTGCAAAACAACTTTCATGGCAGTTCTGTCAGGACATTGAGCATCCATCCATTCTCTGTCAAGCATGAAAATCACTTAGTCGTTATTTTTGCAGCTAAACCCTCTTTCTTTCATTCATTCATTCATTCATTCATTCATTCATTCATTCATTCATTCATTCATTCATTCACAAGCGCCTCGTTGTTTTTTCGTGCGTACAACATATTTCTGAACAGGTCCACGCACAATCAGCCTCAGGTCTGACAAAGAGAAAAACAAATGTGGTTTGGAGGAGGATTCTCCAAATTCACATTGCAGTAAGGTCCAACTGCTTAATGTTGAAATGATATTGCAAGATAAGAGTTGTTCCAGTTTAAAAGCACGGAGGGGTCAATGTTACCATCATGATGTTCCTGTTATCAACACAAAGCATATTTTTATCATTACAAATGTCCGTAGGTATGAAGTTGATCTTTACTCGTTTGGGCTCCACAAGATCGTATCTGGGCACTAAGCTGGAAACGACTACTTTAGCAGCAAGGCTTTGGATCTGCTTCGCCAAGTCAACTATCTCCGTAGCAATAAATAACGGGTGAGTCAAAAAAAGTTTACGCGTTTTTTGGGCTATGGAATGAAAAGTATGTGGCTGGTTATGTTAATCTATCACCCAAAGGCTAACTTAGATGAGAAAATTTTGTTTGGTAAAATCACTTATCACTTAGACCCAGAAATTAGGATAATGCTTGTAAGAGGCATGTTGCGGAACCAGAATTCAACATTCCATTCTGGTCAATGATTTACTTGCTATTGAAAATAGAATTTATTCCTGAAAATGACAATGTTTCAATGCCGTATAAATCATGGACCAAAATGGGTCGTGAATTCTCGTTTCTCATACAAACCCCTTACAGGCAGTTTTCTAATTGTTAGGTCTTAAAGATCTGTAACTTCACCAAACAAAATTTTCCTATCTAACTTAGCCTTTGACTGATGGATTTACATTTTAGTTTTGAATATCGGGCACATACTTTTTATTCTATAGCTCGCCTAACAGGTAAACTTTTTTCCACTCACCCGTTAGATGAAGATTTTCTTTCGGTTTGGCTTGTTCGCAATAGACGATTACGCTAAAGATGGCGGCGAGGAACTTTTTACCAAGATGCACTGCGTTCTTTAATCGAATTCCTATACAATCGTTAAGGATTCGTAATTCGAACGCAATGCATCTTGGTAAAAAGTTCCTCACCGCCATCTTTAGCGTAATCGTCTATTGACGGATCGACATAGCTTTTCATATCCTCAACTATACCACCTTGAAAGGATTTCACATGAGTATACAAGTCAGATCTTTCCATTGGGCACAGGGAAACCCATAAGTTTTCCAATTTCACGCTCAATAGCCAATGACATCGCCGTGTTTCGATCACAAAATTGAAAATAAGGCTGTGAGACAATTTTCGGGTACCTTCACGAAAATCAAAATTGATTTTCGACAAATAGAGATACAGAGCTGGTATTTCAATTCATATGGAACAATACTCCATATTCTCGGCCCTAGATAACATAGACATTTATGTCCTGTAATATTTTTGCGAAACAGAAATTCTGATTAAAACTTGGGGGCATTCGCGTTATTCGGCCCTGGTTGGCTTGACAGAATATCTCTGTACTGCAAGCTGGGGCAGTTGCTTTTAAAAAAATCAATTTCTTAACACAGAAATATTGATCAATCGTATGTTTAGTGGGGTGTCAATTAACAATTTATAGCCTTGAATTCTGTGGCACCAATTTGTGCTATATTTGGTAAAAACGAATGCATTTGTTTTGAGCAGCTTGAATTTGATTGGACAGCCTCTTATTCAATATTGGGTACCACGAGGTGCATGCGTGATAAAAATGTAGCCCTGGGTACTGTTTGCACAGAGGGTATCAAAATGGGGTTGCACAAGAGCATTGATAAAGCCTGGTTTCCATATAGCCGTAAGTGGCGACACCAGTGCTGAGGCATCGCTGTCGAGACACTTCCAGCTCTACCGTGGCTGCGACTGTTGGTCTACCGACGTAAAAGTTGAATTTGGTTCAACTTTCCTAGCCCTTTTGCCGCCTCTGGCAGGAGAAAACTTTAATGGAAACGTACGTCGCAGCCGATGGAGACGTGTTTGTTATCATGTCACTGTTCTTACAAAACATGACTGTAACTATTCAATCAAGTGTTACTAAATATGACGTCACTTTACAACAGCAAGTTGGCTGGGATGTGGTTGAGACGAATGGAACACTTTTAAAACGGCTTTACAACGTTAGCGCCATGGTACAGCAGTGGTGTACCGCCGTGTCTCAGCACTGCCATCAACACTTGCGACTATGTGGAAACCAGGCTTTATAACTCGTATGCTCAGCGCCACTTTCCAGATTTTATGATGCAAAATGTATGTGACAATCTAAAATCATATTGCTCTGAATAGAAATCCGCCACATGCAAACGATAAGGCGTAAACCAATGAACGTCAAAATGATTTGAATTCTTCAGATGATGTTTAAATGCAAATTGTAGCTGCCCATGCAGCAAAATACTGGATGCGGACTACCACAAGTGAAAAAATCTAACACCTTCCTGCTGGGATTCAATCCAGGAATGTTCAAATCTCAACAATTCGCTCTCGCAAAAACGAACTGTTTTCTGTGGATACTCGACCTGCAACGTTCTACATGCATCCCTCTGTTTCCAATGGAAACCAAAACCAGTATTTTCTACTTTCGGTAATGAGTTTCATTCAAAATGGTTGCTAGCCGCCGAAAAAAAACAAGCGGAATAAGGAAGATCATCTGTAACTGACGGCCTACCAGAAGCTCGATTTCTGGTTTCGAAATATGTAGACTTTGTATTGCCCACTTGGCGAGCGAGCATATTTGTGGAATTAGCAATGTCTTACTGCCCTGTTCCTCAGATTGTCGTGAGATTTACCCTCTTCGCAGCAAATATAGAAGGATATGAGCATCACCTACTGTCCCGTTTTCTAGGCCTATAGTTAAGCCCCTGCAACAGCCGATTCTTTCTTTCGCAGCTCTGTCTTGTCCGCCACTTAAACAGCCGTCTCACCGTCAATCTGAATTCAAACTTGCGGTGAAATACGATGCGGGCTTGTTAGATAATGTTGAATAAATCTAGCTTTGTCGCACTGGCAACACACCGCCCTGCAGAGGTCGAGAAAGTGTGGGAACAAGGGAACGCCGTTCCAAGGAAATTTTAGCACGATTTTTTCAGCTAGAAAACAAGTGTGAATTCAGAATGAGACGGGGCTGTGAAGTGGCGGACAAGACAGAGCTGCGAGAGAAAACAATCGGCTGTTGTAGGGGCCAAACTATAGGCCTAGAAAGTGGGACAATAGGTGATGCTTATATACTTTTATACTTGCTGAAGAGAGTAAATCTTAAGACAAGCTGTAGGAAATTTTTTTTGAAAAGAGGCTGAATTTCATGCCGCCAAAAGAAAGTAGAACTTGAACCTGTCATAATTGTTACCTGGAAAGCGAAATTGAGTTGCTGTATTTGGTTGCTCACCTTCATGAAGAATGTCATGAGCCGTTTGGCTGCTCAGCTACATTTAAAGTCCCTATCTTCGAGTTACCAAGCAATCATCCTTGAACTTGTATGCAAAATTAGCACTTTGTGTTACGTTAAGTTTGAGCCTCAAGTTGTTGGTTTACTTACGTGCTCAGTTTCACTAAAACGTGCCTATGAACAATATTCTACCTTCAAGTTGCACGAATTACTCTGCACGATTCATTATATCTCTGTGAATTAAACATTTCCGTCAAAATTTGCGTAGGAAGTTTTGACGAAATTTTGTTGTTCCCTGGAAGAAAACAATTTGTAGGCCTAGGCCGCCGCAGTTCATCTTGAACTGTTAATTCAGCTGCAGATTCGGGTTAGGAGGAGCATATAGCGAGATACAATCCATGCCAAAGCAGCTGCCTGTTTCCGCTAACTACTCATTTTTTCTACATACATCAAACAGAAAACTCATGCATTTCATATTACCCTTGCAAATGCTACTTGCGACTAAATAAACACAGCTACTGTTCAGAAGATTACTGCCATTTCAGATGATAAGAATAACAAATCAGAATGAAATGCAACGCACTAACGGCATTTTAAACAGGCCCTGCTTACTATAATTTCAAATTAATTTCAGCGCATTTCTGATACACAAATGCCCGGTGCAACACAAAACTACTGACCATGGTCAAACTAACTACGCAAATGACATTCAGAACGTGAAACAGCTGCCTCCATCAAGTGTGAGTTCTTTATAGAATGAGGATAAATGCTATGGCAACTGCTGAAGCGCACAAAAATATGACGTAGCTTTGTGAGTCACACATAGGGTTCTTTTGATCTATGAATAGATCGTACGCTTTTTTCGACGTCTTGGATACTTTCAGAATTTAGTCTTTCAAGCTTCAACTAGCTTGGTCGTGACGCCATCAAATCATAACCAGAAAATCGAGCGATTTCTCGTAGGATCTGGAAGACAATTATAAACTAAGGTGATCTTCAAACTTTTAGCAACTCTTCTTCAAAAAATGTGGCAGCTGAGATTATTCTTAACGCGATTCTAAATTTGTCAAACCGTGACTGATTTATTTCTGGGAGAAGAAAAACGCTGCAATTCTGGAGACATTCTGAAGCTTCTATTTTTCAAAATTAAACGGCTGTGCAGGGCAATGATTGGATGACAGAGCTTTCATCACAAAACCCAAAACAGCCAACAGAGACAATTACTAGCCTTCTCACCTTCACCACGTCCTAGATCCAGACCAGGGAACTGTAACCATTCCTTAAATAAGCAAATTGAAGCAAAAACAACCCCCGCCCCCTCCTACTTTGAAATTGCTCATAACTCCAAACTTTAGAGTTCATCTAATAAACGAAATGCCCTCAAAACCCACTGACTCAAAAACCTGTAGAAACAGGAACTACAGGAACTACTGCCCAAGCGTGCTCAAGCACATCATAGTCTTCACAGACAGCCTGTGGCATCTATTCTGAGAACTAATCTATCAAGTCATTCTTACAATTCCGCATTTTGTCACCTTCCGGTTGCGCAACGCGTTGAAGGTGCAAAGTTTCGATCCAGCTTACAATAGAACTTCGTTCAACATGAGTTGAATCACATGGTTGAATATTCAATTTTTGTTGAAGATCAAGCTCTTTGAGCGTCGTTGCTAGCCAACCAGTAGAAGCCAGAAGCCTCTTGTGAATTGATAGCTGGAATATCACTCATAAAAGATTAGATATTCAACCAAGGGCTTACGTACAAAGCAGAGGCAGACAGGTTGCAAAACAAGGTTTTCAAACAAGACACGACTTCCTCTAAACGAAAATGTCAGCACAAAATCATGAAACTGGCAAACCTTTGCGACAACAAATTGATGACTTCTTCAATCAGAGGAATGTCTTAACAAATGGTCTAGCTTTCCTTGAGCAGAAGACAGGAGTGAATAGAATTTACCTATTACAAGGAGGAGCAGCATTATTGGCTTTTTACCTGGTTGTAGGTTACTCTAGTTGCCTAATCGTCTCGATCATTGGATTTGCCTATCCTGCTTATGCATCGATCAAAGCAATCGAAAGCGAGGAAAAGGATGATGACACCAAATGGCTGACCTATTGGACAGTGTATTCTTCATTCAACGTCGTGCGATATTTCACAGATGTCCTGATGTCATGGTTCCCGTTGTATTTCGTGTTCAAATGTGCTTTCTTGTTGTGGTGCATGGCACCTTTTTCATGCAATGGGTCTGTGTTTATCTACAATAAGTTTCTGAAGCCCTTTGTTACAAAGCATGAGAAAACCATTGACGGCTACCTGGAAGGTGCGAAGGAACGGGCTGGTATCGTGATTGACGATGCGAAGGAGAAGGCAGTGGAGGTGGCTGTCGAGCAGGTAGTTCATTCTAGCCAAAACACGGACAAGAAAGACGATTAGAAGGAAGAACGAATCTGAAAATGAAATCAATTCTTGGTGATAAATTATGAGACCCTTCGTAATTTCTGAAAAAATAGTGTTTCCATTGAAAAACTGAGACCTGGACCGTTTCAGAGCCCGTAAAATGTGGTATTTGGTTTGGTATTTCAAGAAACTTCTGCACACAAATGATTTTTTGCTCTCCTGATGCTGTCAGTAACCGAGGGGTGTATCACTCCAAAAATCCTCGTACACCTTGCCAAAAATCCGAAAAAATCCTCAAAAATCTTTTGGAAAATCCGCAAATCCACACATATCAGAAAATCCGAAAATCCGATCAAACTAAAAAAAGTCCGATAAATCGTAAATGAATCCAAGAAATGGCATCAATCTCTACACAGGTGAGTGATAAATCAGGTAAAAAACTAAGTTCTTGAAGAAGAATGAATGGAATGAATATAATACATCATCGGAAATGGAGGTGTTGACGCGTGAATGCCAATGATGAACGTGGATGAGACATTTTGTTGTTGTTGTTGTTGTCGTCGTCGTCGTTTCTGTTGTTGTTGTAATCGTTGACCAGGTCGAAGGAACCTATATTGTTGTTGTTGTTGGACCAACCAATATTTGCAACGACCGATCTCAGCTCAATGAAATATTTTATACGCTGATGACTTGTGCATTTTCAAAGGAGAGGGCAGCTTAAGTTCTTGGGAGGGGGAGTTGTATACAATTTTCGTATTTAAAATTCATCCGATTATTTGCACCTAACAAAGGAGTCGTACATAAGACTGGAAAGTTTACAAACTGGTTTCAAGGAATGGTGAACGAATACAGCTGCGAAAGGTTGACAGAGAAGCATCGAAAGATTGTGTCTGTTGTGTTTCGCAGTACTGGAGTTCCTTACTTTCTGGTGACCAAGGAGTTTTATTATCAAGCTAAATGCCATTTCCATAGATTTTGGTGGAGGGAAAAGTCATGGTAGAAAGATGAAAAAATCCGAAAAATCCGCTAAAAATTTGGAAAAATCTGCAAATCCGGTCCCAAAATCGAAGGATTTTAAGATCCGAAAAAATCTCGTACGCCTTTTCGTGGAGTGATACACCCCTCGTCAGTAACTGCGTAACACTTTAAGTCTCATTTTTGGCTACTTCAATTTTGAAAGACACGCAGTTATTGAACATCTTACATAGCTGTGATAACAAAAACTGCACTGACTTGATGAAATGATGATATCTAATTGGTGGCTATCGAGTAGGCCTTTGCTTTAGGCCATGTACACACTAATCCGTTTTCATTTAGATTCGTTTTTACCTCTAAAAACGGAGCTATTTTCCTCCCCTTTCACACTGCTCCGTTTTCAGATAAATACGTATATCTTTTAACAAGTGTTCACACTTGTTCTCAAAAACGCATCTGATTGTCTCTTTTGAATTACAAGACCAGCAAGGCTTGTTGTTGTTAGCGTACTCAAATTCCTCCATTTTTGGTGTTCAGATGACAGATATGCGGATTTGTTTAGATCCGTTTTCATTCAGCTCCGTTTTTGTCAGCGAACCAATTTAGCTCCGTTTTTGGGGTGGATTAATGTGAACGCAAAGCAAAAAACGGAGCTAAACATATCCGTTTTCAAGCAAAAACGGATCAGTGTGAACAGGGCCTTAATTCGTCTACTTGACTGCTGTAATCAACATAACAGTGAAGTGTATTTTCCCTGAATTTCCTTCGCTAAGCAAACGTCTGGGGTGTATAAGCTAAAGGTCAGAAAACGGTCCTGGATACACCACTTTAATTAAGCAGCCTCGTTTTAGAAATTTGCCAAAATCTCTTCCTATTGTTAATATGAAAATTTCGAGCCCAGATTCGGATTTAGCACCCAAACTTTAGTCTAATTACATGTTTTTAAACTGCTAACTATTGTGATGTTGATTTGATGACGATGTAAAGTTCAGAGATTTATAAGGGATTTGACCGTGAAAAGTCGTTCGGGGTGAAACTTTACACCCCAAGTCATTTTCACGGTCAAAGCCCTTATAGATTTTCAAACTTTACATTGCCATAAAATTAACACTACAACCGCTAGCAACATGAAAACTTAGGGTTGACTAAAGTTTGGGTGCTAAATCCGAATTTGGCGTC
Source organism: Aurelia sp. 3 sensu Dawson et al. (2005) (assembly GCA_964020215.1). Classification (NCBI taxonomy): domain Eukaryota; kingdom Metazoa; phylum Cnidaria; class Scyphozoa; order Semaeostomeae; family Ulmaridae; genus Aurelia; species Aurelia sp. 3 sensu Dawson et al. (2005). Next base: position 1,150,581 of record OZ026573.1, on the reverse strand, counting down.
TAAGGTTTCATATGAACGAATTTTGAATAATTTCCAAAACGAGGCTGTTCATTAAAGTGGTCAATTGTCTGAGGCATTTCCCGTTAAATTTGAAGATTGCCCATAGACTTGCGAGTGCCATTGTATCATAGACATCGATTGGACATTCACCTTTTCAAGATTTTCTACAGATTTTGGACTTTTGCAAAAATTTCCTCGGACTTCTTCGAAATATTTCATTTTCCATCTTTCAATATAAATTTATCAACGAAGCTAACGACGAAAAAAAGAACCAACTAAAGTGATTCTCGAAAATGGAGTGAAACCAAGCCATTCTGCTTTAAAACTATCAGTCATGCCATGATAGACTATGGATAATATTTCAGAGGCAATATAACTAACTCTCATTTGAACTACAATTCTCCCATATTTATGTGTGTAGTTAAAAAATCAATAGCCAGTTTCTGAATTAAATGTAAAAAATTCTGCATATACCCATTCTCATTTAGGTATTTTTCTAGTTTATTCAGGAATTACTTTATTTCCCTGTTAATCGCTTTGTACCACTAATGGCACCAATTCCTGGCACTTGCTACTTAGGGCCTGTTTATATGAGGAAAAACACCTCACTTGCCAGACCCGGTGCTGAGAGGTGAGATTCCACCTTCCAATAAAATCCTTTGTTCTTTCATTTCGCGTTTACATGAGGAACGCAACACCACCGGTATAGTGAAATCCCACCTCACTAGAGGTGGAATCTCACCTAGGTGAGGTGAAATTTTTCCATATAAACGAAACACCACCGGTATGGTGAGGTGAATTGAATTTATTCGTTGATTCTCATTGGTCAGTTCATCCTGATTTCACGGAAGAGAGACCTTAATCCACCTCACCTCTCAGCCCCGGAGCTGACAGGTGAGGTGAAAAATCTCATATAAACAGTGACTGAAATCTACCTCGCCTCTCAGCCCCGGGTCTGGCAGGTGAGGTGTTTTTCCTCATATAAACAGGGCCTTAATCTTCCTTCATTTTTCGACTTCTCAGTAAACTACTTCTCTACCTAATTCGGACTTATGATAAGATCCATACATGAAGATTTGCAGATGACACTACTTTTATTGCAGAAATCAACGAAAATCTGAATGAGCTGATTAAAAGAATGACAAAAGCTAGTGTAGAAGCAGGTCTTCTTCTTAGCATACAAAACAAAAAGAAGTGATGTTAACAGCAGATAATGACAATATTAGCATAGGGCTCAAATCTTTAAAAGGGTAGATGTAAAATTCTATTAAATTTTTCTTTGAATTAAAATGCTTGATAAGAACTTTGGGTTATTTGCTGTAAATATGCAATCTATTTCTCTCCTGATTTGTTTCAAAATGACGGCATTCATAAATTTTGAGGCCGAGACGTCATCAAATTCCAAAATCCTCAAGCAGAACAGCTACAGATTTCTGCTTGCCACCATATTGTAGACATTCATAAACTATGGCTTTCTTGAAGATTGTATCAATTTTCCTCAAGTAGTCTAAGATTTACAATGATCTAAATTTTTACAAAATAATAAAAAATGCTGCCACTTTGAAACTAATCAAGATATCAAAAAATTGCCACGGCAGATTTACAGCAAATTACACACAGAGTTCCTTTCAAGTCATACTAAAAGTTCCTTTCAAGTCTAACAGAGTTCATACTAAAATGTGATACAACGTTACATCCACCTTTCAAAGATTTCAAAGATTTTAGCCCTATGTTGGCAATATTGACATTGATGGAGAATCAATAGATGCAGTCGATGAAGTTATCTTTCTTGTATGTAAATATCTCTGATAACTCGGACTGTGCAACATGGAGATTAAAGTTAGGCAGAAAAGCAATGGTCAACTTGGCACCGATACTGAAAGACAAGAACACATCAATCAACATGAAAGTGAGATACCGTTAAAGATCTATTGAGCCCCCTCTCTAATAAGCGCCTCCCCTGAGTCAAAATTTGAAATAAGTCCCCCTCCCTATTTGCCCCCCCCCCCCCACTTAAACAAAATTCTAGAATTTACCAAATATTCTCGATTTATGTAGCTACACAACCTTGCATGTTGATTTTAGTATGGTTTGAGATAAAAACTGTGTCGAATTTATGTATTTTAGCCGTAAAATTGTCTGTTGATTCCGCAAAATATGGGATGAAAGAACTGAAAAGCTACCAAATATATCCTTGTCACTTGATTTTGTGAATAAGCCCCCTCCCTAATAAGCCCCCTCTCCATTAAGCCTCCCCTCTGGAAGGTCCGAAACTAAATAAGCCCACCCCGGGGGGCTTAATTGAGCCTTTACGGTAAGCAAAAGCGTTACTTTTTCCAGTAGCAACATATGCATGTGAAACTTGGGTCCCTACAATAGCAGCACATTAAGATTGCGGTATTTGAGCTATGGGCCTGTAAGAGACAACGAAAGTATATTGGACAACAAGAAGAACTAATGAATGGGTGCTGCTGCTGAAGCAGATCAAGACTGATAGATCATTCTTAAATATCAGGGATATGACTCTCCCCAAGGACGGGGACTCCCTATTGGTAGATGAAGGGGGTCAGACTCTCTTTGTGTTTGGGAAACATTGTCTAGTATAAAGGTCGTAGGAAGCAGCCGCCGATTGGAGGGAGGGCAATTGTTCTTAAAACAATAGAGAACAATGCATCTAATTAATGCTTGTGACGTTGCAACATCATTTTCAACATTATTGGGGGGGGGGGCTTGAGCCCTACCTGCCCCCTGCTTCCTACGGGCCTGGGTATACCATTGGATGCGCTATTTTGAATATAATCGATATACTTGTGGGGGTTGCTTTTGAGAAAATTTGATAAGATGAGTGTTAAGTTGACTTTTCGCCATAAACATCAAAACGCAGGAGAGGAAAAACCATGCAACCTTTAGTATCTCTTTTCTATGCAGCAACAAGAATATTTTTGGAAATAACTATGAAGAGTAGTGATGTAAAAAGTTATTGGTAAACGGGGGAATGCAAGGCAAGCATTACAGTGGTATGAAAACATGCCATTGACAAAGGAGATGGATACGCATTAAAGAAAATGGTACAGGATAGAGCTGATTGGAGATTTACAATCATAACATCACATGGGGCCGTAAGACCTGAAGGACATCTGCGACAACAACAACAAATATAACAGCAACAACAACCTCTCTACCAACAGACAAACAAAATGATCCCTGAACAACAAGAACAGATTACAGCTATGCAGAAAAGTGAAAAAACCTTCAAAGACATTCAAACAAGTACGGTGCAATTCCGATTGCTACCTTCAATGTTCCTGTAATACAGTGCGAAATACAGTAAATCAGAAAGATTCCTATCGTGTATCCCAAAAAAAAGTCGAGATCCTTACATTTGTTGTGTTGTCCCAGATGTCCTTCAGGTATTTGGTGAAATTCCAGATTAAATCCCTGCTTAAGTCCAAACAGGTAAGGATGAGCTTTAATGTACTCAAATACACAAAGGCTAGACAGTCGATAATTACGCCTCCAGCACTGAGCCATAACAGCCTTGCTGAGAGCAAACCTACAGTCTCTGTGGAGCCTTTATTTACATCCAGATAATGTTTTCCAGACTATTTTTATACAACAGAAACACATACTGTGAACAGTGAAGTCAAAATTAATTATAAAGGAAAACGATGTGAAAAGCATTTGCCGTAACATAAAACAAGTCTTGCATCTCTTGAAAGACTTGAGCCTTAATTTGACATTTATCACTCATATCTAGCCTCAAACGGAACAGCCCAAAAAAAGAAATGGACGGGGTGTCCAAGTCAGACCCAAGGCACTTTTCAAGTTGGGTCTACCATAAATTTTTGGGTCTATGGTAAATTATTTTGGGTGTGTTATTATTTAGGTTCTTTCATTTTGGGTCTACAGACGGACCAAATTTTGGTCTTCTTGAAAACTAGATAGGAGTTTTATTTAGTTTTAACAAATCTGAGATTACAAATCGATAAAGAAAACACTTCTGTCATTCTTGAAAATGCCTGAAATGTAGCTGAAAATGCCTGACTTTAGGAATACATTTAAGCCAAAGAATCTACATAGGGTCGTCGGAAACAAAATTCATAGAGAGGAGTTGAAACTCGGTGATGGCACAGGAAGGAAAACTGGGGGTCCGGGGGCTTGCCCCCGGGAAAATTTTCCAAGACCACGCCCTTCAGATCGTCGGAAAACGCCCAATTTTTGGAGAATTTGCCATGAAAGAAGCAAAAGATCACGACTGGTGGTGTCCTTTTCCACAAAAGTTTAAAAAAGGGACTTTAATGTAACGACAAATAGATTATTTTGAACTGCATAATATTAAAAGCGATAGCTTGATAAATTCTGGTAGCTTCCTGACATATGGATATGCTTAATATTCATACGCTTGGAAGTTCGTCTCCTAAACAAAGAAATGGGCAACTTGGACCATCACAAAATCAAGTATGCCCTATGAAGGTAACCACTGTCTGGCTGTTTTTACCTAAAACATATCTAACTAAGAAAATACTACGTTTGTCTATTTTGACATTTTGGGTCTACAAATATTATGTAAAATGTTGGGTCTGTCACAAAACTGCTTTAAATATTCTGTGTCTACGTCAAACTCAAGAATTTTGGTCTGGGTCTACGCAAATCTCTTTTGGGTCTATGTCTTTTGGGTCTGACTTGGACACCCCGTAAATGGAAATGTCTGAAGAAAAAATCTACCGGGTGAGCCAGAAAAAAGTCCCCACTTTTGAAAATTCATAGCACCAAGAGTACTTCACAGATTTGAATGATTGAAATTCTAGTTAAAATCCGAAAGATTGAACAATTTTGGTGATTTTTCTCGCATTCGTATGGACTTTGGAAATATAGGTAAATTGAAATTTACAAGAAGTTTAATGGCTGCAAAATGACTGCAAAATGGCCTAAAACATTGACCAAATCATAAAGGACCCCTGCAAAGATTTATACAGAAAATGCAGTTGTTCGTGGGTGAGCGATATCCACTGCACATTTATTGCCATAGGATTACAAATCTTAAGTATTTGTTTGATAATTGGTGTCTTATAACTCTTGAGAGAGATGAAACGCCGATTGGGAATTGCTCTGTGTTTGGAGAGTCCTTACAATTTGATCAATGTTTTAGGCATTTTTTCAGTCACTTGCAACAACGAAATTTTGATAAGGTTACATTTACCGATACTTCTAATGCTGGTAACATAGCGAGAAAATCACAAAAATACTTCGACCTTTCGGCTTTTAACTTAAATTTAAATCATCCATATCAGTGAAGTACTCTTGGTGCTATGAATTTATAAAAGAGGGAACTTTTTTCTGGCTCACCCAGAATTTTCCTCAAATATTTTCCTTTGGTAGGTTGTGTCTCAGTTTAGATTAAATAATCTTCATGCCCAAAACATTGCCATACACATCGCATTTGCTTCAACGTCTCAGTGCATTCCGAAAGCATTTCTGGCTATCCAATGGGCTATGGGCTAATAACCTTGAAATAGGTTATTAGATGGTCACCTGATGGTAGACCTATGACGATGAGTCTCTTGCTTCCTTGTGCTCTTTGACTTGATGATGGCGCTTCGGTCAATAGAGACTCATAGTATTACTATGAAAAACCTGGCCCTATTTAGGCCCAAATTGAGCAATTTCTTCAGTACCAATCAGATTGCGAGATTTGTAAAGTACTATTGTTAACGTGTAAATGTGATAGAATTTTCGATTCGATTGAAGAATTGAAAACACTCCCATGGGATAGAGATTCGAAGCCGTGATTCTTTCCTAATTCCATTGATGATTGAAGAAAATAGGGCCAAGTTTTTTACTGTTTCATGATGAGTCCCTCTTGAGCAAGGTTTACCGCAGGGATACAAGGGACTCATCGTCATCAGTCTAACCTGATGGTCACCTGATCTTGGTTTCTGAGAAAGCAAATATAATTGGGGGGTCTGATAATGTTATTTCATGAAAATAGCAACAAAGCGTGAGTCATGCAACCATAAGCTCAACACAACAAAGCAGAAACATTTCTGGATGCAAATCTAGGTGGATTGTGACTTCAATAAATTATGTAACCGAAAGATTAGCGAAAGACTTTCAAAACACTTTAAAAATAACCATGGATTACTGTTTTAATTCCCACATAAGCAAAAATTATACGTCATTTCTAGACGAAGACAAGACAACAATGGCAACATACTCAAGACTACAAATATTTCGTCCCTTTCGGAATCTATCAAATGTCCTCAAACTAAAGCAACCAAATTCATTACAGGTAAAAATAGCTGCTACCTAAATGCGGAGGGCCACGAAATATTTCCCATTTATTTGGCGAAAACTAGTTTGGATGTTAAATCTGATGTGTTTTGATATTCACCTTGCGTTTAAGTTATGTATTTGACTCATTCACATGATGATTCGCAAATCATGAGGTAAATCAGATAAAACAGTTATCATTTATAGCCTTGCCACTTGAAATTCCAAATGCATAGTGCCACCAAAACTCAATGGATGGTAATTAATCACACTTATTACCTTCGTCCCAGCTATTGCTATCTTATATAGTTATAACCTATAGTTATATAGTTATATAGATACATAGTTATATAGTCAAATAGTTATGTAGTTATATAATTATAGTTATATGTTTATATAGTTATATAGTTTAGTTATATAGTTAAATATTTATAACATATACCAGTTATAACAACAGCGATTGTTATCAGTTCTCATTAAGTTGAATTGTTTTCGCTGATAATAGAAAGGAACGAATCCTTGAATGGTTGTGGATCTTATTCAATCGTAAAATTTCATGAAATAAATCATTGGGACGCTTGAAGTAAATGAATTACCACTAAACACTGGATTTTCTATACTTCAGAATTAATATCAGACTAAGCACCTTGTAATTTCGCACCGATGCAAATCTATTCCTGATGGGGCAAATGGTGGAGCGGTTTATAACTGAAGTTAAGCTTCATCGTGTGAGGTCCAGATCTTAATGAGTGGACCCTCTAGCTGCCTGACCTAGGCTAAGTACTTCAGTCCCAGTTTTCGTTTTGTTAATTGAACTGGATGATGACATTCCACTACAAGTGGGACTGGTGATCAAACTATCTGAAAATCCCGCCGAAATCGCCGTGAAACTGGCGCGACCAATGAGATTTCAGAGTTCCAAACAATAGTTGACTGTGTTTAAACTGACCAATAGGATATCAACATTTCAGCCTCATTCCCAGAATTAGCCTCCCTTTAGTCTCGAGGCTTCAAAAGTGATGAAAAGTGCAAGGATTGCTGTCGATAGACGATTGCGCTGAAGATGGCGGCGAGGAATTTTTATTGAGATGCTAGAATCGTTTAAGATTTGTAATTCGAATGCAATGCATCTCAGTAAAAAAATTCCTCGCCGCCATCTTTAACGCACTCCTCTATTGCTGTGGTGAAGTCTGAAGAATAATTTGGCCTTTTAAAAGCACGTTTCCTATGTCAAAGTGAAGTAATCTTCAAGCAGTACACAGAAGAAGTACTCATCTTGACAATGGTTAGTTTGGTTTTCTTTACAACGTTAATGAAACATGAACTTCAGGCGTTTTAGAATTGGTGAGTTGTGATCGTGTAGAGTGCGCCTAAGCTCTTGGGTTCCGGCATCAAAGCGAGGTTGATCAATTTCTGGCCGAATTTTCTATTTAAACTATGACGACTGTAATGAGTCTATGCCTGACTAAGCAATTCAGTTCACCATCCTTCGGAAGCAGTGGAGCGTACCCAATGAGGGTATGAGGGTTCCAAATTCTCACTTTTTAAAAATACGGTCCTCCAAATTTAGCCTAAAATGAACTAAGATTGGTACCTTTGGGAGTTCGGCAGACCCAGTACATTCTGACGTCATCATTTAATCATATTTATCCACAAATCCCTATCAGCTTATACAACAACAAGATTATAGTTTGAAAAATAACAATAGTAAAAAGAAAAATATAAAAAAGAACAACGTACTATATCATATCTACAAAGAATAATATGGAATGTAACCGTGGTAAGTGCTGCTCTTCCTAGGGATCGTGCTTTGGGTTAAATGCTAGTGTAGCAAGTAGTCCTTCAGTTTCTTTATAAATGTGAGAACTGTGGGGCTATTCCTTATATCAAGAGGTATATCATTCCACAGTTTAGCATATCGAATATATCTAACACGGGCGCTACCCACCTTTTCCGAGAGTCTTAAGGGTGTGGTCACAAAAATTTCCCCAAAATTCCCAGCTGTCGAGGGCAGGGTACTTCCCTGTTCGGATCGGCCTTTAAACTAGAGGTGCATCTTGTACCATGCATAGTAGACCTAAATTTAGCAAGAAATAGTTAGATATCTTCCAAATGGATCAATGAATGAATGAATGAATGAATGAATGAATGAATGAATGAATGAATGAATGAATGAATGAGTGAGTGAGTGAGTGAGTGAGTGAGTGAGTGAGTGAGTGAGTGAGTGAGTGAGTGAGTGAGTGAGTGAGTGAGTGAGTGAGTGAGTGAGTGAGTGAGTGAGTGAATGAACGAATAAATGAATGAGCAAATGAATAAGAACCACCGACTTCAGTCAACCACACACACCATGCTATAGTGGGAATACCCGAGTTAGCCTGGAAGCTGTTCTTGACGAACGAGAACACATATAATAACCGTTTCTCGCTCCCAAAAGGCCGTACCGTAAATGACGGTCCGTAAACTCGAAATAAAGTTATCAAGCGCCAACAGCTTAAAAGTTAAAACAAATATTTTCCTATGGACAAAGAACTTAACAACAAATACTGACGACCATTTCTCGAAACAACCTGTGCACACATTAAAAAACTTAAAATGGAAAAGAATGGGCGTGTTTTTTACTGCCACACGTCGTTACGAAATGATCAAACTTGCATTGCTCACGAATAAAGGCAAATACTTTTGACAACCAAATAACAAGGGTAAACATAAATTACCTTCTATGAACAAATTTTGTCTACCGTCTTCTGTTAGTACTCAACATGCACAAAAAGTCGTTAATTTTGATTTCATGCGAAAGATCCTGAACTGAAATAGGGCACCACTAGATATATTCTCCATATCTTGACTTATCGTTTCATAGGACATTGGTATTTGAGGAACAGGCCCTTAAGTTGTAGAAAATACGGCGGCAAACCACCGTCGTCCTCCGTTGAATTGTGAGCAGTAGGAAGGAAATACAGGAATCAAAATCACTGAATAAGTGGTGAATCTTGTATGCAATACACTGCCAGCGCTACAAAATTAAATCTTCATCCATTCACTCCGGAGGAAAAGCCTCCAGCTACAGACCATTGATGACGTGTGAATGAAATGATCAACACAAAAACGTGGGCACCAAGCAAAATGATTGCAAAATTAAGAAATCACACGAATTCTGTCTTCACCTTGCAGGAAAGACAGTTAAATTTCACCAAATAGCCGGATCTCAGGCGAGATCATAATCTACCCACGATTCACATGAAAAACACCATCCACCTCTTAAACCCAACTGTTCTTTCCTAACACAGTTATGAAACAACGTACCTGCAGCTTCAAAAAGTCTATTCGTTAAATAAAAGCTGCTCCTGCCAAGAAAATATGACATCCAAGAAAGTAAAGTAAAATAAATTGTACTTGGAACGGAGTTAACTTCGTTATGCAAGGTTCCTAGAAGTAAAGTTCCATTTTCCTATGTAAAGTTCCATTTTAACCTTCGGTTCCTAGTGTAATATATCTAACTTTAACGTGCCCGGTGAGCCAGAAAAAAGTTCTCACTTTTGAAAATTCATGGCACCAAGAGAACTTCACAGATTTGTATGATTCAAATTCTATTCAATTCTAGATAAGTTTTGAGACTTTCCTCGATGTTTTTAGCCTGCGTGCAGACTCTACTGATTCCCTGAAGAGAAGTGAGGTTCCTCCTCCAGTAGGAGAAACCTCACTTCTCTTCAAGGAATCAGTAGAGTCTGCACGCAGGCTACGATGTTTACAATCACTAGAAGTATAGGTAGATTCAAATCTCCTCCTCCAGTAGGAGAAACCTCACTTCTCTTCAGGGAATCAGTAGAGTCTGCACGCAGGCTACGATGTTTACAATCACTAGAAGTATAGGTAGATTGAAATTCATAAAAATTTCATGGTTTGCAAAATGACTGAAAAGGGGCCTAAAATATTGATCAAACCATAAAGGACACAGAACAGTAAAGAAAATGCACCTTTTCGTGGGTGAGACAGATCTCTGCACATTTATTGCCATTGGGTTGAAAATCTTAGGTATTTGTTTGAAAATCTTTGTCTTATGATTATTGAGAGAGGTGAAACAGCCTTACGATTCGATCAAAGTTTTGGGCCATGCCTTTTTTCAGTCATTTTGCAACCATGAAATTTTTATGAAGTTGAATTTACCTATTTCCAAAGCCCGTAAGAATGCGAGAAAATCACAAAAATACTTCTATCTTTCAGCTTTTAACTAGAATTTGAATCTTTCGAATCTGTCAAGCGCTCTTGGTGCTATGAATTTTCAAAAGTGGAACATTTTTCTGGTTCACCCGCTATATATTCATGAAATATTGTACAAGACATTTACAATGAAGACTATTCGTGAAGAAACTTTTTTATATCAATTCAAACTTTACAATAACAGAGCATAGTTGCAAGACAATATCACAGAAAGCATGAGAGTACTTTGCAACCTCGCGGCCAACACCTCAATCTCGTCCCCAGAGTGAGTTCGTTGCTCTACCTCTACTCTGGGATACAAGAGGCCGTTCGGCAATCTGATTGGCTGATCGCCATTTTGGACCGTAACTCCGATTTGCGCGGGGTAAACGACCTTGGCATGTGAGAATTCGACGTAAAACCACATTCTTTACCTATTCCGACCATCATTTGCAACTTATTTCGGAAATTCGAGGAACAACGAGCCACCCCATTTTTGAAGCTGCAGTGAAAGTTTCCCGAATTTGCAACTTAGGCCTATTTTCGCTCCAAACGAACCGAGCTTATTTGCACATTAAACACATTTGCCAACCCCAGATTATTGTTTAAATACCCTCAATAAGCTTCAAATAAGGTCCTCAAAGTGTTTGCTTTCAATTTCTCCATTCATCTTTTGCAGAATTAGCACCAGAGCAACGGCCATTTTCCGCCGATTAGCGTTACCTAGCCAACAGTAAAATCCATAATGGCTTCCAAATTTGCCCATTTTCTGGGCAAATTTGATCGAAGTGTACCAGGGTGTTCATTCGGCTTCATCATCAGCGCATGACGTAAGAACATCCTGGGAACGAGGTTGCTAACAACTGACATAGCATACTTTCACATGGAAATATACACTAACAAGAAGTAATATACATTGCATTGAAACTACAAGATAGGAGAAGTGATGAAATGATACAATTGTTGGAGAAGGAGAAGGAGAGGAGGTTTTACAGAAATGATTTGAAAAAATCTCTTTGATGATTCGATGAACTACAGCGTGTTTCGGAAAAAAAGCAACCCAATTTCATTCGAGTTTCTTCAGGAAATAGTATAGCTTGAATCAATATGAGGCATACCATCTAAAGGCACGATCTCCCTTTTTTCCAATGATATCCATGTTGGGTGGATGAATTGAATTTTTCATTGCTTAATTGGTGTTTTCGTAAGTATGGCCTATTTTAGATGCTGGAAATGACAGAGCATTTACATAGACGATACTCCAGATTTGTGAGAGCATATTCTATCATTATCTACAAATGCATCACGTGATGATGAAATTGTCTTTTTCCCTCTTCTAGGCATCACCTCGAGTGCTCCTAGGCCTGAAATACTTCGAAAAATATTTTTTCAAAACTACTGCTCCAATCAGCCGACAAAAGCCGAGTGACGAGAAGATCTAAGTTTAATTAAATCTACCATTTCGCAAAAGTAGTGCTGGCCAAAAGTGCCTGTCCTACATGGGGCCAAAAATATGGAATAGCCATCTCCTGATCTAAAGTCTACAAATAGTATCAATTCATTTAAACACAAGATCAAGGACAATTTTTTCCAAAATATACAGAAAGAGGAAAAAGACATATGTATGTAGAACATACATATGTCTTTTTCCTCATATGTATGTTCTACTAAAACCGCGCATCCTCTCTCATATTCATGTTTCAGCCTTACCATATTTATGATTTATACAAAAGCACATTCAAATTTAAAGTTTATTATTTGTTACAATCACCTCTAAGGGGACCATTATGGAAATAAGGTCATCTTGATCTTTTAATGCTATCCCTGCCACTGTAATTAGGGGTGTTTTTAACTTGTATATATCAAATTTTCCATTTAAAATGCATTGTAAATATGTTATTCATTCTTTTCATTTATTTTCAGCTTTTTTCTTTAACTATTGTAAATTATTTTTAGTGGCAAATTTAAACATACATACATACATAAAGGGGGTTGATTTTGCTAATGCAGGATGCTGCATTTGAAATTGGGCACACTTACTAAAATATAAAATTAAAAGACAAATAATTCCATTAAGGAATCCAAACTGCATATCATTAGAAAGAAGAAAGATTGTACTTTCTGATGGTCTATTTTAGATGCTGGAAATGACAGAGCATTTACATAGACTATACTCCAGATTTGTGAGAGCATATTCTATCATTATCTACAAATGCATCTCGTGATGATGACATTGTCTGAAACATGAATATGAGAGAGGGTGCGCGGTTTTAGTAGAACATACATATGTCTTTTTCCTCTTTCTGTATATTTTGGAAAAAATTGTCCTTGATCTTGTGTTTAAATGAATTGATACTATTTGTAGACTTTAGATCAGGAGATGGCTATTCCATATTTTTGGCCCCATGTAGGACAGGCACTTTTGGCCAGCACTACTTTTGCGAAATGGTAGATTTAATTAAACTTAGATCTTCTCGTCACTCGGCTTTTGTCGGCTGATTGGAACAATAGTTTTGAAAAAATATTTTTCGAGTTATTTCAGGCCTAGGAGCACTCGAGGTGATGCCTAGAAGAGGGAAAAAGACAATTTCATCATCACGAGATGCATTTGTAGATAATGATAGAATATGCTCTAACAAATCTGGAGTATAGTCTATGTAAATGCTCTGTCATTTCCAGGATCTAATATAGGCCATACTTACGAAAACATCAATTAAGCAATGAAAAATTCAATTCATCCACCCAACATGGATATCATTGGAAAAAGGGTGATCGTGCCTTTAGATGGTATGCCTCATATTGATTCAAGTTATACTATTTCCTGAAGAAACTCGATGAAAAAAAATAGACTATACTGGAGTATAGTCTATGTAAATGTACTCAAGTTTTGGCAATTTTTTAAGATTTCAAATTATAGTTTGGTTGAGTTTTTCTGAAACACCCTGCATAGTAATGTTGCTTCAATGATTGTTTTGTTTGATTCAGAACGTAACATTGCATTACCATACAACATGTTTTGAATCTGATTCCGCATTGGAAAGGATTGGCAAACCGTGTGAAAACAAAGCTGCTAGTACGCAGTTGAGGAAATTATTTCTCTGCAGATCGTAAGAGTCGCAGTGCAGCAATGAAGGTTTCGTGTTCTCAGAAACAACTTCCTCCTGCCTAGAAAAATGACTTCCATTTAGAATGTCTTGAACCTCTAAACTACGGAAAATAGAAATACAAAAGAACAAGAATAACGTACAATGAACAACAGAACATTTCTATAGACTATTTTCTATCAGAAGTCCCTCGCCATCCAACTTTACGAACCAAACAACTATGTCCCTAAACGTCCAGTATCTACCTTAGTACGCATGCCTGCATGTACTCCTAATTCTTTGAAAAAATTTGTATGTTCATGAAAAGATTCATAGCTTGCCTTCAAAAGTAACGCCAGCATCCACAAAAAGTCATGAGCTGCAAAAACTTAATTTATCCAGTTATGAAGGCCTTCTCGACAACAAAAATGTCATTCCTTGATTGGCAACGTGATAACTTTTAAGATGTACTAAAAAAGAAAGGTTTTTTTGGCAACGCAAAAATGAACTTGGAAGATTTTCTGAATGGTCTGTTACTGCCAACTGTTCACAGAGACGCAAAGTGTTACGACTAATTTCTGCAAATCTTTAAAAGCTCTTGCGACTTTGCTTTTTCAGCTACGATCTCTTACCAGTGTTGGACCCTTGATAAAAGAACTGAATTTTTGTCCCTCCTCCACCCGTTTCATTGTTGAAATAATTGCAAAGAGGATGTCTGCGTGCAGATCCATGAAATGAATGGTTCACCAATGCAAACAACATTGATACAGGAGGAGGGGGAATATTGCCAAAAACGTAGATTTTCGTAAGGGTCCAACACTTCTGTAAGAGATTGCAAGTTCCCCTGCAACAAACTTTAGAAGAAACTTTAAACCGTACATGGTAGTAAAGTTTTTTTCGTATAAAAATTTTCACTGTTAGTACCAAACTTTCGCAACATACTTTCTATTTTCAGATAAATAAAGTTTGATGTTGTGTCGTGTCTGCTACTAATATCTCTCTTAAAATACAATCCAACATTTGGCAAAAAAGTGTTCAAAAGATAACACTGCAGCGAATTTTATTCAAGACTTCAAGGCCAGGCATGGGGGCGTTTAGAGATAGAACAACAGAAACTTGAATTCATGGGACACATTATGAGACACAGATGCATAGAGAATGACTTGCTGACAGGAATGGTATTTGGTAAACGATCACGAGGAAGGCAGAAAACCAGAATGACAAATACAATCAAAGAGCAGCTAGGACTGACTATGTCTGAGGCCATTGCAACAGCCCAGGACAGAGAGAAATGGAGAAGAACATTGTGTATGCCGCCACAGCCGTTCGGGAAGCCAAATGTTCTGAACGATAGCAGTAGTAGTGTTTCACCGCGGTAGTAGTTCGTGGCGAAGCCTTGCTAGGTTAAAAGAATTAAGAAACTTCCAATCTAGTTTCCAGTTTGATCTCAATCAACTTCACACGCAGTGAAATGATAGAACTTATCCTCAGCCGAAATCAAAAGCACAAGATTCTCACATGAGCAAGCACGCGGCCTCGTGTGCCATTTTTTAGATCTGGGGCAAATGTCTCGTTTTCGTGTCTAGCCTCGAGTTGCTTAGTTGCTTAGAGTTAAGCCCGCGAAACTTCGAAAATATTAAAATACATTTGAAAACGTTAGTTGTTCAAAGTCTTAATCGTATCATCACAATTTGTTGCTAAGCAACAAAATAACAAAGGCAGCCTGGCAAATTTATAACTTTTACTGAGAATGGTCTTAAACGATAGAGACTACAAGGTACAATCAAAATATATACTTTGAAGCAATTTAAAGTATCTACAATCTCTTACAAAAGTGTTGGACCCCTATGAAAATCCACGTTTTTCAGAAATATTGTCCCCCCTCCCCCCATTTCAATGTTGATTGCTTTGGTGAATTGTTCTCTTCCTGGATCTGCGTGAAAAAACCCTCTTTGCAATTCATTCAACATTGAAACGGGGGGAGGGGGGACAAAAATTCGATTTTTTCAACAGGGGTCCAACACTTTTGTAAGAGATTGTCTGAAAGTGGAAATTTTCAAAAATTATTTTAAAAGCATTGTATAACTAGTAGCCAGTTGAGAATTGGCCCGAATATTTTGAAGGCTAACTTGTTTCCATTGGGATAGAATACATTTTCTATCTTCTCTTATTTCTTCTACAATAATTCTTTAAAAAATGCCAAAAATCCCGCATTTCAGGTGATTTCCCACTGTAACTTCCAATCACCATAAAATTGGATGAAATGTAAAAAACACTTTATTTCTATATTTCATCTGGATGTACTAACGAGAAGTAAGATTTCAGGACGGCAAAGAACTTTACATCCAATGTTTAAGGCGGGTTTTGAGAGTATTTTATCTTTGATTTTATTGACTTTTAATTCTTTTGTGACATGCAAAAATGGCAAAATTGCTTCAAAGGATATTCGTCTAGAGTAATTGGTGCAACCGTCATAATTACTTCATACTTATTACTTATGGCACAAATTTTCATTAATAGGAAAGAAGGGTCCTCTCGATTGTGCATTTCTACATGAGACATAACCAAAAAATTTCCATTTCAAGAGGATTTTTGCTTGAAAAAACCAGCTGAAGACGTATTCAGCCTAATTACAAGAGCAAAGAAAATTTTTCCAATTCTTTCCTTTGGTCTAGGCTTAAGGCTATTTGTACCAGCTCTTCAAAAATATCCTGGCTTTTAACATAACTTTGATAGATTTGATAAAATGTATCCTTGAACTTGTAGGACTTGCTTAAAAACTGCATTTTTACCACAAGGATCGGCTCTTTACAAAGAAGCCACGCCCCTTAAAGATAAGACACGCCCTCTTGAACTTCCAATATTTGCTGCCATTGAGGTCATTCTGATGACTAATGTGTCGTTTGAATTGCTTATTAATTGTCAAAGTACACAGGAGACATTTAAAGTCAAAATTGCCTGTACAGAAACAACAACAAGACTGAGTACTGTAGTGAGTACTGTTGACAGTGCTCACCACAGTACTCACTTTGAAAAAGGCTAATAGAATTTGCAGATTCCTTGGAATTTGCTCATAAATGAACTTTAATCGTGTCAAATACCCATATGAACGATTTATATTCATTGATGCTGTAAATGAAAACAGTTGCAAAGCAGTATTTTGAAAATTGTCAACAGTACTCACTTTCTTCCTCTTAACAAGAACAAATCAATAGTTCTTATTAAGAGAAAAGTGAGTACTGTTCATATTTTCACTTTAACTGGATATAAAAAATGAAAGTAATACATGAATTGAAAGCTTGTGGTGCACTGAAGACATTAATGGGCATGTTAGCCCCTTTCACTGCCAAAATAGAGAAGTACGGAGTGAAACGCTAGTGAGTACTGTGGTGAGTACTGTTGACAGTACTCGCCAGTATGGCCCACTTCCCGAAAGGTCAATGCGTGAGGACAGAAAATATTGCCATATTACTTTATATGCATTAATCTTGAAGAAAAACATCTTATCTTCATGGCACAAACTAATATTGACAGATAGAGTTGCTATTGGTGCAATGGCAGCGGGCCTACTATCTTCAACTATAGGGTTTTCCTTCAGACAATCTCTTACAAAAGTGTTGGACCCCTATGAAAATCCACGTTTTTCAGAAATATTGTCCCCCCTCCCCCCATTTCAATGTTGATTGCTTTGGTGAATTGTTCTCTTCCTGGATCTGCGTGAAAAAACCCTCTTTGCAATTCATTCAACATTGAAACGGGGGGAGGGGGGACAAAAATTCGATTTTTTCAACAGGGGTCCAACACTTTTGTAAGAGATTGTCTGAAAGTGGAAATTTTCAAAAATTATTTTAAAAGCATTGTATAACTAGTAGCCAGTTGAGAATTGGCCCGAATATTTTGAAGGCTAACTTGTTTCCATTGGGATAGAATACATTTTCTATCTTCTCTTATTTCTTCTACAATAATTCTTTAAAAAATGCCAAAAATCCCGCATTTCAGGTGATTTCCCACTGTAACTTCCAATCACCATAAAATTGGATGAAATGTAAAAAACACTTTATTTCTATATTTCATCTGGATGTACTAACGAGAAGTAAGATTTCAGGACGGCAAAGAACTTTACATCCAATGTTTAAGGCGGGTTTTGAGAGTATTTTATCTTTGATTTTATTGACTTTTAATTCTTTTGTGACATGCAAAAATGGCAAAATTGCTTCAAAGGATATTCGTCTAGAGTAATTGGTGCAACCGTCATAATTACTTCATACTTATTACTTATGGCACAAATTTTCATTAATAGGAAAGAAGGGTCCTCTCGATTGTGCATTTCTACATGAGACATAACCAAAAAATTTCCATTTCAAGAGGATTTTTGCTTGAAAAAACCAGCTGAAGACGTATTCAGCCTAATTACAAGAGCAAAGAAAATTTTTCCAATTCTTTCCTTTGGTCTAGGCTTAAGGCTATTTGTACCAGCTCTTCAAAAATATCCTGGCTTTTAACATAACTTTGATAGATTTGATAAAATGTATCCTTGAACTTGTAGGACTTGCTTAAAAACTGCATTTTTACCACAAGGATCGGCTCTTTACAAAGAAGCCACGCCCCTTAAAGATAAGACACGCCCTCTTGAACTTCCAATATTTGCTGCCATTGAGGTCATTCTGATGACTAATGTGTCGTTTGAATTGCTTATTAATTGTCAAAGTACACAGGAGACATTTAAAGTCAAAATTGCCTGTACAGAAACAACAACAAGACTGAGTACTGTAGTGAGTACTGTTGACAGTGCTCACCACAGTACTCACTTTGAAAAAGGCTAATAGAATTTGCAGATTCCTTGGAATTTGCTCATAAATGAACTTTAATCGTGTCAAATACCCATATGAACGATTTATATTCATTGATGCTGTAAATGAAAACAGTTGCAAAGCAGTATTTTGAAAATTGTCAACAGTACTCACTTTCTTCCTCTTAACAAGAACAAATCAATAGTTCTTATTAAGAGAAAAGTGAGTACTGTTCATATTTTCACTTTAACTGGATATAAAAAATGAAAGTAATACATGAATTGAAAGCTTGTGGTGCACTGAAGACATTAATGGGCATGTTAGCCCCTTTCACTGCCAAAATAGAGAAGTACGGAGTGAAACGCTAGTGAGTACTGTGGTGAGTACTGTTGACAGTACTCGCCAGTATGGCCCACTTCCCGAAAGGTCAATGCGTGAGGACAGAAAAGATTGCCATATTACTTTATATGCATTAATCTTGAAGAAAAACATCTTATCTTCATGGCACAAACTAATATTGACAGATAGAGTTGCTATTGGTGCAATGGCAGCGGGCCTACTATCTTCAACTATAGGGTTTTCCTTCAGACAATCTCTTACAAAAGTGTTGGACCCCTATGAAAATCCACGTTTTTCAGAAATATTGTCCCCCCTCCCCCCATTTCAATGTTGATTGCTTTGGTGAATTGTTCTCTTCCTGGATCTGCGTGAAAAAACCCTCTTTGCAATTCATTCAACATTGAAACGGGGGGAGGGGGGACAAAAATTCGATTTTTTCAACAGGGGTCCAACACTTTTGTAAGAGATTGTCTGAAAGTGGAAATTTTCAAAAATTATTTTAAAAGCATTGTATAACTAGTAGCCAGTTGAGAATTGGCCCGAATATTTTGAAGGCTAACTTGTTTCCATTGGGATAGAATACATTTTCTATCTTCTCTTATTTCTTCTACAATAATTCTTTAAAAAATGCCAAAAATCCCGCATTTCAGGTGATTTCCCACTGTAACTTCCAATCACCATAAAATTGGATGAAATGTAAAAAACACTTTATTTCTATATTTCATCTGGATGTACTAACGAGAAGTAAGATTTCAGGACGGCAAAGAACTTTACATCCAATGTTTAAGGCGGGTTTTGAGAGTATTTTATCTTTGATTTTATTGACTTTTAATTCTTTTGTGACATGCAAAAATGGCAAAATTGCTTCAAAGGATATTCGTCTAGAGTAATTGGTGCAACCGTCATAATTACTTCATACTTATTACTTATGGCACAAATTTTCATTAATAGGAAAGAAGGGTCCTCTCGATTGTGCATTTCTACATGAGACATAACCAAAAAATTTCCATTTCAAGAGGATTTTTGCTTGAAAAAACCAGCTGAAGACGTATTCAGCCTAATTACAAGAGCAAAGAAAATTTTTCCAATTCTTTCCTTTGGTCTAGGCTTAAGGCTATTTGTACCAGCTCTTCAAAAATATCCTGGCTTTTAACATAACTTTGATAGATTTGATAAAATGTATCCTTGAACTTGTAGGACTTGCTTAAAAACTGCATTTTTACCACAAGGATCGGCTCTTTACAAAGAAGCCACGCCCCTTAAAGATAAGACACGCCCTCTTGAACTTCCAATATTTGCTGCCATTGAGGTCATTCTGATGACTAATATGTCGTTTGAATTGCTTATTAATTGTCAAAGTACACAGGAGACATTTAAAGTCAAAATTGCCTGTACAGAAACAACAACAAGACTGAGTACTGTAGTGAGTACTGTTGACAGTGCTCACCACAGTACTCACTTTGAAAAAGGCTAATAGAATTTGCAGATTCCTTGGAATTTGCTCATAAATGAACTTTAATCGTGTCAAATACCCATATGAACGATTTATATTCATTGATGCTGTAAATGAAAACAGTTGCAAAGCAGTATTTTGAAAATTGTCAACAGTACTCACTTTCTTCCTCTTAACAAGAACAAATCAATAGTTCTTATTAAGAGAAAAGTGAGTACTGTTCATATTTTCACTTTAACTGGATATAAAAAATGAAAGTAATACATGAATTGAAAGCTTGTGGTGCACTGAAGACATTAATGGGCATGTTAGCCCCTTTCACTGCCAAAATAGAGAAGTACGGAGTGAAACGCTAGTGAGTACTGTGGTGAGTACTGTTGACAGTACTCGCCAGTATGGCCCACTTCCCGAAAGGTCAATGCGTGAGGACAGAAAATATTGCCATATTACTTTATATGCATTAATCTTGAAGAAAAACATCTTATCTTCATGGCACAAACTAATATTGACAGATAGAGTTGCTATTGGTGCAATGGCAGCGGGCCTACTATCTTCAACTATAGGGTTTTCCTTCAGACAATCTCTTACAAAAGTGTTGGACCCCTATGAAAATCCACGTTTTTCAGAAATATTGTCCCCCCTCCCCCCATTTCAATGTTGATTGCTTTGGTGAATTGTTCTCTTCCTGGATCTGCGTGAAAAAACCCTCTTTGCAATTCATTCAACATTGAAACGGGGGGAGGGGGGACAAAAATTCGATTTTTTCAACAGGGGTCCAACACTTTTGTAAGAGATTGTCTGAAAGTGGAAATTTTCAAAAATTATTTTAAAAGCATTGTATAACTAGTAGCCAGTTGAGAATTGGCCCGAATATTTTGAAGGCTAACTTGTTTCCATTGGGATAGAATACATTTTCTATCTTCTCTTATTTCTTCTACAATAATTCTTTAAAAAATGCCAAAAATCCCGCATTTCAGGTGATTTCCCACTGTAACTTCCAATCACCATAAAATTGGATGAAATGTAAAAAACACTTTATTTCTATATTTCATCTGGATGTACTAACGAGAAGTAAGATTTCAGGACGGCAAAGAACTTTACATCCAATGTTTAAGGCGGGTTTTGAGAGTATTTTATCTTTGATTTTATTGACTTTTAATTCTTTTGTGACATGCAAAAATGGCAAAATTGCTTCAAAGGATATTCGTCTAGAGTAATTGGTGCAACCGTCATAATTACTTCATACTTATTACTTATGGCACAAATTTTCATTAATAGGAAAGAAGGGTCCTCTCGATTGTGCATTTCTACATGAGACATAACCAAAAAATTTCCATTTCAAGAGGATTTTTGCTTGAAAAAACCAGCTGAAGACGTATTCAGCCTAATTACAAGAGCAAAGAAAATTTTTCCAATTCTTTCCTTTGGTCTAGGCTTAAGGCTATTTGTACCAGCTCTTCAAAAATATCCTGGCTTTTAACATAACTTTGATAGATTTGATAAAATGTATCCTTGAACTTGTAGGACTTGCTTAAAAACTGCATTTTTACCACAAGGATCGGCTCTTTACAAAGAAGCCACGCCCCTTAAAGATAAGACACGCCCTCTTGAACTTCCAATATTTGCTGCCATTGAGGTCATTCTGATGACTAATATGTCGTTTGAATTGCTTATTAATTGTCAAAGTACACAGGAGACATTTAAAGTCAAAATTGCCTGTACAGAAACAACAACAAGACTGAGTACTGTAGTGAGTACTGTTGACAGTGCTCACCACAGTACTCACTTTGAAAAAGGCTAATAGAATTTGCAGATTCCTTGGAATTTGCTCATAAATGAACTTTAATCGTGTCAAATACCCATATGAACGATTTATATTCATTGATGCTGTAAATGAAAACAGTTGCAAAGCAGTATTTTGAAAATTGTCAACAGTACTCACTTTCTTCCTCTTAACAAGAACAAATCAATAGTTCTTATTAAGAGAAAAGTGAGTACTGTTCATATTTTCACTTTAACTGGATATAAAAAATGAAAGTAATACATGAATTGAAAGCTTGTGGTGCACTGAAGACATTAATGGGCATGTTAGCCCCTTTCACTGCCAAAATAGAGAAGTACGGAGTGAAACGCTAGTGAGTACTGTGGTGAGTACTGTTGACAGTACTCGCCAGTATGGCCCACTTCCCGAAAGGTCAATGCGTGAGGACAGAAAATATTGCCATATTACTTTATATGCATTAATCTTGAAGAAAAACATCTTATCTTCATGGCACAAACTAATATTGACAGATAGAGTTGCTATTGGTGCAATGGCAGCGGGCCTACTATCTTCAACTATAGGGTTTTCCTTCAGACAATCTCTTACAAAAGTGTTGGACCCCTATGAAAATCCACGTTTTTCAGAAATATTGTCCCCCCTCCCCCCATTTCAATGTTGATTGCTTTGGTGAATTGTTCTCTTCCTGGATCTGCGTGAAAAAACCCTCTTTGCAATTCATTCAACATTGAAACGGGGGGAGGGGGGACAAAAATTCGATTTTTTCAACAGGGGTCCAACACTTTTGTAAGAGATTGTCTGAAAGTGGAAATTTTCAAAAATTATTTTAAAAGCATTGTATAACTAGTAGCCAGTTGAGAATTGGCCCGAATATTTTGAAGGCTAACTTGTTTCCATTGGGATAGAATACATTTTCTATCTTCTCTTATTTCTTCTACAATAATTCTTTAAAAAATGCCAAAAATCCCGCATTTCAGGTGATTTCCCACTGTAACTTCCAATCACCATAAAATTGGATGAAATGTAAAAAACACTTTATTTCTATATTTCATCTGGATGTACTAACGAGAAGTAAGATTTCAGGACGGCAAAGAACTTTACATCCAATGTTTAAGGCGGGTTTTGAGAGTATTTTATCTTTGATTTTATTGACTTTTAATTCTTTTGTGACATGCAAAAATGGCAAAATTGCTTCAAAGGATATTCGTCTAGAGTAATTGGTGCAACCGTCATAATTACTTCATACTTATTACTTATGGCACAAATTTTCATTAATAGGAAAGAAGGGTCCTCTCGATTGTGCATTTCTACATGAGACATAACCAAAAAATTTCCATTTCAAGA
The DNA here is from genome assembly GCA_964020215.1 of Aurelia sp. 3 sensu Dawson et al. (2005). Classification (NCBI taxonomy): domain Eukaryota; kingdom Metazoa; phylum Cnidaria; class Scyphozoa; order Semaeostomeae; family Ulmaridae; genus Aurelia; species Aurelia sp. 3 sensu Dawson et al. (2005). The sequence goes on along the minus strand of OZ026573.1, from coordinate 1,127,325 downwards.
GGATTTTTGCTTGAAAAAACCAGCTGAAGACGTATTCAGCCTAATTACAAGAGCAAAGAAAATTTTTCCAATTCTTTCCTTTGGTCTAGGCTTAAGGCTATTTGTACCAGCTCTTCAAAAATATCCTGGCTTTTAACATAACTTTGATAGATTTGATAAAATGTATCCTTGAACTTGTAGGACTTGCTTAAAAACTGCATTTTTACCACAAGGATCGGCTCTTTACAAAGAAGCCACGCCCCTTAAAGATAAGACACGCCCTCTTGAACTTCCAATATTTGCTGCCATTGAGGTCATTCTGATGACTAATGTGTCGTTTGAATTGCTTATTAATTGTCAAAGTACACAGGAGACATTTAAAGTCAAAATTGCCTGTACAGAAACAACAACAAGACTGAGTACTGTAGTGAGTACTGTTGACAGTGCTCACCACAGTACTCACTTTGAAAAAGGCTAATAGAATTTGCAGATTCCTTGGAATTTGCTCATAAATGAACTTTAATCGTGTCAAATACCCATATGAACGATTTATATTCATTGATGCTGTAAATGAAAACAGTTGCAAAGCAGTATTTTGAAAATTGTCAACAGTACTCACTTTCTTCCTCTTAACAAGAACAAATCAATAGTTCTTATTAAGAGAAAAGTGAGTACTGTTCATATTTTCACTTTAACTGGATATAAAAAATGAAAGTAATACATGAATTGAAAGCTTGTGGTGCACTGAAGACATTAATGGGCATGTTAGCCCCTTTCACTGCCAAAATAGAGAAGTACGGAGTGAAACGCTAGTGAGTACTGTGGTGAGTACTGTTGACAGTACTCGCCAGTATGGCCCACTTCCCGAAAGGTCAATGCGTGAGGACAGAAAATATTGCCATATTACTTTATATGCATTAATCTTGAAGAAAAACATCTTATCTTCATGGCACAAACTAATATTGACAGATAGAGTTGCTATTGGTGTAATGGCAGCGGGCCTACTATCTTCAACTATAGGGTTTTCCTTCAGACAATCTCTTACAAAAGTGTTGGACCCCTATGAAAATCCACGTTTTTCAGAAATATTGTCCCCCCTCCCCCCATTTCAATGTTGATTGCTTTGGTGAATTGTTCTCTTCCTGGATCTGCGTGAAAAAACCCTCTTTGCAATTCATTCAACATTGAAACGGGGGGAGGGGGGACAAAAATTCGATTTTTTCAACAGGGGTCCAACACTTTTGTAAGAGATTGTCTGAAAGTGGAAATTTTCAAAAATTATTTTAAAAGCATTGTATAACTAGTAGCCAGTTGAGAATTGGCCCGAATATTTTGAAGGCTAACTTGTTTCCATTGGGATAGAATACATTTTCTATCTTCTCTTATTTCTTCTACAATAATTCTTTAAAAAATGCCAAAAATCCCGCATTTCAGGTGATTTCCCACTGTAACTTCCAATCACCATAAAATTGGATGAAATGTAAAAAACACTTTATTTCTATATTTCATCTGGATGTACTAACGAGAAGTAAGATTTCAGGACGGCAAAGAACTTTACATCCAATGTTTAAGGCGGGTTTTGAGAGTATTTTATCTTTGATTTTATTGACTTTTAATTCTTTTGTGACATGCAAAAATGGCAAAATTGCTTCAAAGGATATTCGTCTAGAGTAATTGGTGCAACCGTCATAATTACTTCATACTTATTACTTATGGCACAAATTTTCATTAATAGGAAAGAAGGGTCCTCTCGATTGTGCATTTCTACATGAGACATAACCAAAAAATTTCCATTTCAAGAGGATTTTTGCTTGAAAAAACCAGCTGAAGACGTATTCAGCCTAATTACAAGAGCAAAGAAAATTTTTCCAATTCTTTCCTTTGGTCTAGGCTTAAGGCTATTTGTACCAGCTCTTCAAAAATATCCTGGCTTTTAACATAACTTTGATAGATTTGATAAAATGTATCCTTGAACTTGTAGGACTTGCTTAAAAACTGCATTTTTACCACAAGGATCGGCTCTTTACAAAGAAGCCACGCCCCTTAAAGATAAGACACGCCCTCTTGAACTTCCAATATTTGCTGCCATTGAGGTCATTCTGATGACTAATGTGTCGTTTGAATTGCTTATTAATTGTCAAAGTACACAGGAGACATTTAAAGTCAAAATTGCCTGTACAGAAACAACAACAAGACTGAGTACTGTAGTGAGTACTGTTGACAGTGCTCACCACAGTACTCACTTTGAAAAAGGCTAATAGAATTTGCAGATTCCTTGGAATTTGCTCATAAATGAACTTTAATCGTGTCAAATACCCATATGAACGATTTATATTCATTGATGCTGTAAATGAAAACAGTTGCAAAGCAGTATTTTGAAAATTGTCAACAGTACTCACTTTCTTCCTCTTAACAAGAACAAATCAATAGTTCTTATTAAGAGAAAAGTGAGTACTGTTCATATTTTCACTTTAACTGGATATAAAAAATGAAAGTAATACATGAATTGAAAGCTTGTGGTGCACTGAAGACATTAATGGGCATGTTAGCCCCTTTCACTGCCAAAATAGAGAAGTACGGAGTGAAACGCTAGTGAGTACTGTGGTGACTACTGTTGACAGTACTCGCCAGTATGGCCCACTTCCCGAAAGGTCAATGCGTGAGGACAGAAAATTAAAATTATCAGATATTAAACTTTGCTGATGTCAGCAAGTTGGCAAAATCACATATCAAATTAAAGCTCTTATCAAGATCAATCGATTGATAAATGTTTCAAGTAATTCGGAGAAGAAACGAAGAAACTATGGATGTTTAAAGCTCTTTTTTTTAACCATTCTCCAAATATGGTGCTATCGTGGTCACATGATCCAATCCAGAACAACGAGGCATTAAAATTTTCATTGCCAATTAGATTTTATCAAAAGCTGCAAAGGTTTGGTCTTCAAATCTTGTGCCGATTTTGCGCAATGTAGCAAAGTTTGGTTGGGTGCGAAAAGCGCTCCCCCCCATGCAAAATAGGGTCTATGTACCCCACTTCTCAATGAAAGGATGGTATGTTATCATCGCCCACTTTTCAATGCCATCAGCTTATACTTTCCATGCATGAGAAATTCAATTTTATGTTCATCATAGCAAGCTTCATCTTCCGTCAGGCAAAAACGTCGAAGTCGAAGCGAATTCATTCCAATTTTCAGTAAAATTATGTTTGAAATAAGCTACCTTTCTTGAATCTTAAGAGATTTTCCATATCCTTGCTAAGTTCCATTCGCACAACTACCCAGTCAACAGATATCGCACGCGATGAAGCGGCTCATATGAGCATTGCAGTGCGTCGAGAATGTCAGATAGAGGCTGCCAATTTCGCAGCGCCAGCGTCACGAGCATTGCCTCGTTGCTGCGCAGACTCTACTTTTCCAGTGACGAGGAGTCGAGGTTGCACGCAGGCTAATATTGCCAGTGCCCATGAGTACGTGAGAAAAATTACCAAAACACGTCAGTCTCTCGGCCATCATGCAGAATTCGATTCATTCCTATCCATTTTTAAGTCATCTTAGTGCTATGAATATTCAAATGTGGGAACTTTTTCCTGATTCACTAGGTAGTTCCTTACTAACTAGTTTCGTATAAAAAAACAAAATTGTAAACAAATACAACATTTGCGAAGTGCATTGTTTAACACACAACGATTTCCTCGAAATTCGTTGAAACATTGACTCATTGAATTTCTTTGCAAAGCTTTCCTTTGCTTCGATCCTCTTTTGTTGGTTTGTCAATGGTTAGAAAAGAAACTGTGAATATTGCAAAGAGAAGGAAAGGATGAAAGCTTGAATCTAAAATTCTTATCAATTCGAAAATAAATGGACAATAGGGATTTCTGACGACAGGTGATACTTCGACTATGTTCATAATGAATACATTTGATGTAAGACAACCACTGTAAATGATCTTTTTCTTTACTTTGTGCAACTGTTAGCAGTGAACTGTGATTGTTTGAGAACATTTAATAATTCCTCCAAAGCTTATTTTCAGTTAACTGATACTGAAGCATAGGACCATGAAACTATCTCGTAATCATCTGTTAAAGTTGACCACGGTCATGATTATTATTATCACTTTTTATTATAATCGATCTATCTAAACTTGGCAGGCTTATCCCAAACGTATATAAAAATAGCGATAAAAAGCGCCAATTCAGCCAACTATCTAAGAAAAAAAATTGCTAAAAAAGAAGAAGATGCAGAGTAATTAGCTTCAAAGACAGATGTATACAGTTTGTTACAACATTTACAGGGCATCTATTATTTAACCGTTTGGTATCTACACTTGTAAAAACAAACATCTGCTCAAGAACCCAACCTGAGCCAAGAATGGTCTACACAGTCTAATTGTAACGTCATAGCAATAGCAATGGTCTACTCAGTCTAATAGTAATGTAACAGTAATAGTAATGGTCTAAACAGTCTAATAGTAATGTAACAGTAATAGTAATGGTCTACACAGTCTAATAGTAATGTAACAGTAATAGTAATGGTCTACACAGTCTAATAGTAATGTAACAGTAATAGTAATGGTCTACACAGTCTAATAGTAATGTAATAATAAGAGTAATCGTCGACACAGTCTTATAGTAATGCAATGGTAATAATAATGGTCTACACAGTCTAATAGTAATGTGATAATAACAGTAATGGTCTACACAATCTAATAGTAATGTAATAATAACGGTAATGGTCTACACAGTCTTATAGTAATGCAATGGTAATAGTAATGGTCTATACAGTCTAATAGTAATGTAATAATAAGAGTAATGGTCGACACAGTCTTATAGTAATGCAATGGTAATAGTAATGGTCTACACAGTCTAATAGTAATGTGATAATAATAGTAATGGTCTATACAATCTAATAGTAATGTAAACAGTAATGGTCTACACAGTCTTATAGTAATGCAATGGTAATAGTAATGGTCTACACCGTCTAATAGTAATGTAATAATAAGAGTAATGGTCGACACAGTCTTATAGTAATGCAATGGTAATAGTAATGGTCTACACAATCTAATAGTAATGTAATAATAACAGTAATGGTCTACACAGTCTTATAGTAATGCAATGGTAATAGTAATGGTCTACACAGTCTAATAGTAATGTAATAATAAGAGTAATGGTCGACACAGTCTTATAGTAATGCAATGGTAATAGTAATGGTCTACACAATCTAATAGTAATGTAATAATAACAGTAATGGTCTACACAGTCTTATAGTAATGCAATGGTAATAGTAATGGTCTACACAGTCTAATAGTAATGTAATAATAAGAGTAATGGTCTACACAGTCTTATAGTAATGCAATGGTAATAGTAATGGTCTACACAATCTAATAGTAATGTAATAATAACAGTAATGGTCTACATTACTGCCTATGGATTCAGTACAGAGAGTCTAAAACTCATACACAGCTACCTTGTTGGGAGGAAACAACGAGTAAGAATAGGTTCTACTTTTAGCAGCTGGCAGGAAATCAAATCAGGTGTTCCACAGGGGTCTGTTTTGGGACCCTTCCTATTCAATTTATTCATAAATGATTTCTTCTACAACATACAGCACTCTCAGGTATGCAATTTTGCGGATGACAATACGATCTATGCATGTGGGCAAAGCCTAGATTCCGTCGTTTCAAACATCGAGAAGGATATGAAAATTGCTATAGATTGGTACAAAGACAACGAGATGGTTGCAAATCCTGAGAAATTTCAACTAATGTTCCTTGGCCTAAAAGACGATCTCAAACTGTGTATTGACATAAATGGAAGTGTCGTTCAGATGACTGACAGTGTAAAACTATTGGGTATTACAATTGACTCCAAACTAAACTTCAAGGAGCATGTAAAGTCAATATGCAAAAAGACGTCAAACAAAGTCAGAGCCTTTTCTAGGATTGTTCCAAATCTTGAATATGAGAAGAGCACAATATTATACAATTCTTTTATACTGTCCAATTTCAATTACTGCCCATTGATCTGGATGTTCTGTGGGAAAACATCAAACGATGATATAAACAGACTTCATAAACGTGCCCTGAGAGTGCTGTTAGATGACTATGAGTCTACGTTTGAGGAACTCCTTCATAAGAGAGATGAAAGCACGATACATACAAGAAACTTGCAAAAGCTAATGCTGGAGGTCTACAAGTGCTTAACCTCTGGCAATCCCACCTTCTTATGGGACTTCTTCAAACGTAAACCCGTAAAGTATAATCTCAGAGTAAAGGATCTCGTCCAACTTCCATATACGAGGACTTTGAGATACGGGAATGATTCATTGGCATTTAGAGGAAGCATACTTTGGAACACACTCCCTGACAAAATAAAATCTGCAAATAGCGTCAGTCAGTTTAAAAATAGTATTGAAGACTGGACGGGATCCAAATGTAATTGCGTAATATGTAGATGAAAGAAAATGTAAATAGGTACGACCAGTTGGCATTTATTAGTTTGTTTAACTATTCCTTTTTTTTAGCCAACTATAAATAAATGTATCATTGCTATTACATAGTCTAATAATAACTGCATATGCATCTCTAAAATCAGCCAATTGCATTTTGATGATTTCGACATGACATATGCATGTGGATGGATGCAGTTTGCCTTCAGGAACAATAGCACGCATAGCTGCTATCTTTGTTCTGTTTACGTATTAGAGAGTTAACAAGCCAGACGGCAAGGCCAGCTGGAACGTCATCTTGCACGCTGCAAACTACGTACCCTGGCAAAGAGGAGGAACTGGATCTATACTCAGAGCTAGGATTCTTTACACACTTGTAGAACAAGGTAAGGCATTTACTCCATCCTCAGGAACTTAGTGATTCCAAGCCAAATTCACCTTTGATTAAATTTTATAAAACAGCCTCAGTTCTGCTCAGCGGTCAGGCTCTTCGTTTCGTTTTATTTTCTTTCTACTGCAATGCTTCTTTTGCATTCAATTCCTTAGTTAAATGCAAGTGCCACTCACTGTGGGAACTTGCTGACTTTGTGTCCTTTCCTGCAATCAGTGGCACAGTAGTTATGTTAATTGCATATATTTATGTTTTATTTAATTAAAAAATCTTTGACACAAAATTGAGAAAAGGAATTTAATAATATCATGATGTCTCCATTAGAGGAATTTTTCACTGCAATAAACATTGTACGTTTACAGGCATCCATGATCTCTAAAGATGATAGATACCTAAAATTTGAACAGTATAAGCAACGGAAATTAAACATGAATGAAATTCTACAACGTGGTGAAAGTTAAGATGAAGTCACACTTCTTATCGCCAAGCACTGGGTTTACCTAAGTAGGTAAGTGTTAACTGAGTCCCCAGCCCCTTGTCATGAAGCTCAGATGATAGGGCTCTGCCATGGATTGAACCCTGTCCACCTGAAACTTCTGGCTGCAAACTCAAAGAATTGCACAACCCTGCCACAGCACCTTGATTGGGAATTCCTGGAAGATCCCTACCATATGTTATGACAAAAACCACTAATGAGTAAACTGAGGTCCAGCACAGAAGTATTTCAAAACTCAATTGCAGATCAGCCTTAGGAAACCATCATATCAAGAAAACTTTAAAGTGATTTGACGAAACATAGTAGTAATCTAATCATATCTGATCTCTTATCACTTCTTGAATAGAAGATCTTTCACCAGAGACAGCTGATTTGTCTGGCATGCATGCTGTTTTCATGCTTTTAAGATTGACTTGTATCTTCTCAATTTTAGGATCATTACAGTCCTCTTAGTGACTCAATGTTTGTAGAAGACATGAGACATGAACTGACAAAAGAATGATGGTGAAGGCAAGCACATACAGAAAGAAAGATGAAACAAAGCTTTCCAACAACTTCCTTAAAAAAGACTTGGACATATCCAGTTTATGAAGCTATCTACTTCCAACTATATATCAACGTCATCAAAGACAATGCAGGGAGTTAAAAAATTATCAACATCTTTAAAAGGAACAGACATAGCTATATCTTGTAGCCACTATAAATAGGCAAGAGAAACGCCAACAAATCCTTTGTTTCTTTAGCTACACAATGAAACCGGATGCGTCTAGGTTGTCGAGTACAAGAGATTATATTTTTGACCTGGCCCGGGCCAGATTTTAACCATGTCGATTCCCTTTAAAACATATACCCCGGATGAGTCAAAGCATTAAAATGTTTGCCACACTGTGGAATAAAAGGTATACGTGCTGCAGTCAAAACTAACTGCTAATCTTTCAGTCACGTGATAACTTGAATCTGAAATTTTGTTTAGTAAAATGATTCATCTTCTACATCCAGAAATTAGAATAATGTTCGTCAGAGGTTTGTATGGGAATTCCATGTTTGGTTCTGGTCCATGATTGCCCTGACATTAATATTAAAATTCTATTCTGAAAGAGACAATTGTAATGAAATTATGCTTCAATGGCAGGTAAATCATAGACCACAATCAAATGTAGAATTGGTTCCCACACAAACCCCTCACTGACTTTTCCTAGCATTTGGATCTAAAAGATATGTGATTTTACTGAACAGAAGTTTCACATCTAGGTGCCTTTGACTGAAAACCATATCTTAGTTTTGAATATCAGCCACATATGTTCTATTCCAAATTCTGTCAAACATTTTAACTCTTTTAGTTTTACTACACATACAGCATACTAGTAGCCTGCATGCAGACTCTACTGATACCCTGAAGAGAAGTGAGGTTCCTCCTCCAGTAGAGTCTGCACATCAGCAACACAAAGCCTGTTCAAAGTCACCTGTGGTTCCCCCACTCAAAGAACCATACCTCATTAGTGGAAAGAGATCTTTATTGTTCTCTATTAGTTTAATTCATTGACAAACATCTTCTAGGAATTCTTGTAATTATTCTTATTGAATTAGATTCAGTGGGGTGGCCCCAAGTAGGATTGAAAATAAAGTAATCAAAACACCCCCACATAATAGGATTTGTTTGACTAGGTTTGTTTAGGCACACACCAATTCAATCAAAACACGACTGTGCTGATATCAGCAGACTCTCACTTTCTATCGCTGATTTGCAGATTCTACTGGAGGAGGAATGTACTTCAGGGAATCAGTTGAGTCAACATGCAGGTTAGCAGACTGGCTGAGTCACAAATGTTTATCTGCTTGGTAGGCTGTGGAATAAAATGACACATGTGTCTGATATCCACAACTAAAATTATCATCTATCAGTCAAAGGCCAATTCAGTGTGAAAATTTGTTTGGTAAAATCATTCAACTTTAAGGCCTAAAAATAAGGAAACTGTCTGAAAGTGGCAGGTTTGGGAATGAGAATTCCACATTCTATTGTGGCACAGGATTTACTTGCTATTTAAATTAAAATTATATTTCTCCAACTAACAACTGCATTGACTTTCAATTTCAGTGTCAAAAATATCATGGACCAAAATGGAGCATGGAACTCTTTATTTCAATGCAAACCCATTACAGACATTTCTCTAATTTTTGAGACTTAAAACAAGTGACTTCACCACAACAAGATTCCCCATATAAGTTAGTTTTTGACTGATACATTAAATCATTAAACATTTCAAGTTTCAAATATCAACCACATACTTTTCATTCCATAGTCCACCAAGGTAAACTTTTTTGACTCAACTGGCTCAGTAAATCATTTGTGCTTAAAAACTGCAATAATCAAAGTGTCAGCAGAAGCATTATATTTTCCCAACTGATTCAGCAATTGAGCCCCTTGACTGCCACAGCACGGTGGGCTGTCAGGAGATCAACCTCTGTCCTTCAGAGCATGTCTTAAACACTGAGCAACATTTGTGACTACGTCAGCTCTTCAAGAAATCATATGAGCAACAAAAACAGGAAAAGAACCAATCAATGCAATGAAGAAAGGATAGAGCATGTCGACAACAAAAACATTCCAGCATCAAAAAAATCACCAAATTTTGATTTAGATAAAATCAAGTGTATGGTTGAAGAGGGCCTGACAACTCAATAAAACTGGCATCAATTGTTGGTCTTTGGTTTGAAATATATATTGTTGAAAGTTAAGAAAGTCTAAACAACCACTTTGATTATAAGAATTTGTAAACCACAACCACTTCAAAATGTCAATAATTATAAAATATGGGCCAGTCTTTAGCCATTTTCTTTTCCTGTTGGATTGGTCACAAAATTTATCACACGAATTTGTCACATGGATTTGTCTTGATTTGTAACTTGGCATTGTCAAATTGGAATGAAAGATTATTGAGCATAATTATCATTGGAATTCTTGCTCTTAGATTTGCTATGAAACTGCATAGCTTTTAGATTTAGACTAGATTAGCTTTTAGATTTGCTATGAAACTGCAATGTTCATAGCAGATGATTGCCTAGCGGAAAACGAGGAAAGTGCCTTGTTTGCAACAGCATTTCAATAATACAACAGCAAGTAATTTGGTCAAAGATTGTAAAGCAGCACACTGTCAGCTATTCATAATAGTGGGAAACAATAGCTAGAATGAAAACTCTTCCAAATACATGGACATTACCTTCTATCCGTGACAAATTATGGCCCATGAAAATATTTGGTTTAATTAGCATGGACGTCCACGGAACGTTCACGGAATATTCCGTGACATTGGGACCCTCCTCCAATACTCCAATTTCTATAAGAATTTGTGTTATCATGAGCTCCCTATGTATTGAAGCATGCCGCAAAATCACATAAGATTATCATCAAACTGAACTTCTGCTCTGCAATAGTAATCAGTTTAGTCACTATGTCTTTCACAAAATTCCTTAACAAGAGCAGCCCTCTCCACTTGTGGCCTCTCCAGCTAAAGTGGATTGAAAATGATATGAGAGACACATAAAAAGCCATGTCCTATCTAAACTTGACGTAAATGAGTTATAGACAAAGATAAACAACTGCAGTGATTTACAGTCAACCTATACGAGTCTGGGGGTTAAGCCTCCAAGAAAGTTTTGAGGACATATCCTGTCAATTGTTTCCAAGTCAGGGAGTTATTGTGTGCTCAGTACATTGGTTAGTTCATTCATTCCCCTTCATCATATTTCCTGTCATTATCACACTGCTAACTGTGATGTTGATGAGGAATGGTTCAGCCTTATCATGTCATGAATCCTACGATTGAGAATAAACTGACCAAAACAACTTGGGATGTGACTGGGTAGGAGTGATATTCTTTTCATGCTAAACATCTTGCTCCATGTTTTCTATAAACAATAACACATCACTTTTGTGCCCTGTCTCTTTTTCTCCACATAATTGACAACACACTAACCTTTGCATTGATCCATTATTCAGATTAAAGGCTCCCATTAGCCATGTTTGAAGAATGAGATCATGCACGTAACTTGCTTCATGAAGTAATGAATATCTATCTGCAATTGCAACTATTTAATGTAGGATTTAGTTTATATTGGGATGGCAATAGCCTAACTAGCCTACTTGAAGGAGATCAGATTTCTTGACAAGCGTCAGAATTATTTCATCGGATGTACCGAAAATAAGGATGGCAGATGATACTATAATAGTGCCACACCTGTTACTTGATAGAATTATATGGGTTTGTTGGTTTCCTTGACAACAGTCGTCCATATGAAGATTTCAAGCAGTAAGGGAACTTTGCCAATAGCAATTTAATGACTTTGCAACTCTATTGATGATTTCATTAACAGCGAGAGTTTGTTAGGAACACGTAGTAATTAGCCTTAATCAGGAGAAATCGATTGGCAACTCATCAAAATTTGATAGAGATTTTATTTCGCTCCTTGTTTTGATTGTATACAAGTATATTCTTTATGGTTTGCCTAAAACCCCTTCCAGAATGTTTTCATTCTTAAAACATGAAACATAGCTCAAGAAACTACTTATTTTGACAAAGAAAATCCTTAACCTACACTTAATTTATTTTCACTTGCGTGCTGTATCACTTTGCTCAGAAATTACTAGAGTAATGTCTAAACACTGGAAAGGCTTCAAAAAGGCTTGTTTTGAAGTTATCCCGAGGGCCACAGATAGTAATCAACATGAAGATTGTTATGGAACACTTAAGAAACTCGTAAGAAACTCTGTGTACTCAAAATCCGATAAATTTAAGGAGTTAAGGACTCCTTAGTTTCTTATAAAAAATACGTGCAGATGTAGAGAAAAAAGCGGCGGAGGACACTACTGACGAATTCTTACTTTAATCAGAAACCAGCTGCTACCTACACAGTGCCACACTCGTTCCTTGATTGCTTCGTATGACATGCGTGCCCCTCTACAACAGTCGTCCATGTTGAAGATTTCAAACAGTAAGGGAACTTTGCCAGGTCACAGAGGTCAGATTCTGGAAAATTACCTTTTAATGAGTTGGCAGCTCAACTGATGAATTCATTAACAGCCAGAGTTTGGCAGTTCACCTAAATTTGATTGTTGGCCCAAATATCTCTGAATTGTTTTGATTGTGTAAATTAACAATGCCAATAAATACTTCAAATGCTTTATCGATTGTTTGGATTGTGTGCATAAATAATGCCTATTGTTGCAACATTCCTGATTCCTTCCACTATAGGTAGGTAGGTAGGTATATAGGTATATTGGTATATAGGTGTATTCCTTCCGGTTGGAGCAAAAGCCCCTCCATAATGTTTTCATTCTTCAAACATAAAAAGTAATTCCTTCCCTTGAATAATGGGGCTATGTCTGGGCTAAGAACGCATTGAATGTGGTGTGAATCAAAAGGCAATAAACAAGATTAATTATAAATGATATGACTCCAGTGACTAATTATCACCCTGAAACTTGCCCACAGCTCTCTGCTGGCTCTGTCTTTCTCTCTACTTTATGTTAGGCTTCAAGGTGAATGCTTGTTAAATTGGAATCACACATCATGACGAAAAAGAATACTATTTTTACCTGCCCTGCCCTGCCCTTGGATTGGATGGCACAACCAAAAAATAAGGAGCATTTTGACAGTTGACAGTTCAACAATGAGACTGCCATAGCCATTGCAGAAAGAGTTGGCAACTGGAGATGGTCAAGGCCATGGACCAACGATATGGTTTTCTGATGACTTCTTCTTGTGTGGTATTTGCAGTGAATATCAGCAGAATTCTTCATCCATCTTTACAATGGAACATGGACAGTACACGATATTTTTATTTTGACAAAGACCTATATAATGTGCCTGCCTGACAGTGTTTGGTGCAATTCATGTTTATCCAAAGTGCTGTTCAAGCCATATCACCACCAGGTTGTAAAAACCACTAAAACAATTTCTAAAGATATTCCCCAATCTAAAAAGTTCACCCATGCACCTTACTACAAGTGATCCCTCTATGTAACTGAAAGGGCAAAAATACAGTATCTGATGTTATCCCCCCATCGACACAATGTTATCCACAGAAAATATTGAACTGATGTATTCCCTTGAATGATACAATGTTATCCCGCTATTGCACTGTTTGCTATCCTTCTTAGCAACGGAATACTTCCTCCCTTAATGATGGTAGCCCTCCGATGACTCCCTCTAATAACCCCAAATTTACTGGGGTTATCCCTCAAATGACACAATGTTCCATTCTAGCGCTCAACTACTCTAGAGAACTGAATAACCTCAAATTTAATCCATGTTATCCCTCTAATGACATCATGTGATTCCTCTATCACACTTAACTGCCTCTGCTTTACTGAATAACCCCTAGTCTACTACTGCACACATGTTATCCAAGGTGACTATAAAATGCCATCATCCAAATCTTCCAATCATCCAAAACAAACAGTTTTTTCGCTTCCTTTCTTTCTTTACAGTGATGAACTTGAACTTACTGAATATTCTTATATCACTTCTGTTCTTGTCATGTTTGATAAAAAACCATTAATTGCCAAAGAAAACTTGACTTGAAACCTCTTCTAAGTTATCTTTTTAAGTGTCTTGAGCAACTTATATCATGAAATAATTATGAATATTGTGATATCCATGTAACACATACTGCTATAAATAATACTGTAGATCAGTACTTGGTAGAAAATTGTTGTAAATATTGCTTGAACTTCATAAAAAATGAAATGGAAAATGAAAGAAACTACCATCATACATGGTCCACCCAAAGAGCATGTCACAAACCAAGAAACAATTGGTGAACAAAAGGGTAAATTTTCATGTGAAATTACAAGGCTTACAAGTACCACAGGCTCTTTCAGGTTTGTCACAAAAAAATGTGAGTGAAACTAAGCAGTTTAATCTTAGATCATTTCAGGGAGAGAAGGGATCATGCCACAGAACTAACAATACTCAGTTAGTGATCTAAACACCAAAAGATCATTCAAGTACATGTGATGTTGACAAGCAGGTTGCAGGAAATTTGAAGTGGACATCAAACTTAACAATGCAATAGTTCAGCTAAAAGCTCACTAAGACAGTCTTAGTCACCATTTTGTGGAGCTCAAATGCATTGAGAACAAAATTAGCAAGATAATGGTTGCTCAGCTCAGTTCATTTAATTCTAATAGTTGCAGACAGAAAGAAAATTTAAAGGAAACTAGGATTAATAATAATCAAGCAATAATGCATGTTTTGAAATGGTCATGGCAAACAGCCACCTGTTACCAAAGTCTAACACAAGAGAAAGACATTGTGCTGATTTTTCCTTGTCGGTTGTGGAAGTATGAATGGCCTGCTGATGAAAACAATTTTTCTTGCAGCTTCAATTTGAATGGTTCAAAGTATTGCAACATAATAATCAAGTCATGATGATACCATTGCCTACCAGTTGCATGAAAGTGTGTCAACTCATGATCTAAAGACTGCTCCTTTTAGGCCTGTAAAGTTGTTATTCACAAAAATATTTTTGCATACTGAGATGAAATAGCAGTTGTGGCGACATATCTTCTTTATATTTGTGTAACTAGGGCATTGAACAAAGATAAAAGGATCAAAGTGAACAGGCTGCAAATCACTTCTTACAAACCTCAAATGTATTGCAAAAAACCCTCTGCTTTTCGACAAAAATCCCTAAGCAGTCCCTGAAAGACTTAAAAGCAATTTGTAACAGTGACACTTTCTCCAAAGCATTGACCTTGAAAAATCCAAATTAGCAAAGTGGGCTGCTTATTCTTTCAGTTTGGTGGTACTGATCATATCATGACTCTTGTGTTTTTTCCCTTGTTAGATACTCGGAAAGGTGTCATGTATCAAAACAAAATCAAAAACAATAATAACATTGCCCAACACACATAAAACTGTTCAAACTGCGTCCTCAAAAGATCTGAAACCCAAATCGCATCTTAAACATTAAAATAAGCATGCAGTATCATTATCAACTTCTTCCTTTGCCTGTATCACCTCCATTTACATTCTCCCAAACTTAATCCCTTCATATAAGAGTCATATCAGTGTTAACTGGGCATTGCAATGAAGCATATGGATCAAATCCTCTGCTTTACAGAACACTAAACTCTTATCACCTTACTAAGTATCCTCCATGCCATGAATATGACAATTCCATATTATGAGTATACAGTGCACTGTTCTTGTAATCCAAGCTTGGTTGCCCCTCTGTCGATCACCTCACAATATTTAGCAAACAATTATATTGCTTCACTATGAGCAGCATTCAACAAGAAAGCCATTCCTATTTTAGGCCTTCAACGACGATCAATCGGTTGTCAACGACAGTCGTACGTCCTGGATGATACGAAAACCAACTCAAGGAAATAGGAAATCGCTTCATCATATATTGCATCACCTGTTCAAAACCCTGATAGTTATGAACCCAAACTATATATCTCAGAAAATCATTTAGGAAGGTAACTGTCCGTTGAATTAACTATTAACCATCAATTTCCTAACCAACGCTTATGAACCCATTACGCATTGTCGTCGCTCTTCCTTAGGCCTACCAAATTGAGGTGCGAAAACACCATCAACCACACAACAAAACATTGCGCGTATCTAGGAGGCATCCATGGGAAATAAGAAAAAAGAAAAAGATAATTTCATACCACTGCTGCACCGTTGAAGGGTTGTGTGTCCACTCCCAGTTCTGCGTTGTTAGCGTTAGTAGTTTTCATGCGGGTCGTCTTCTCGTTGAACAGGCAATGCCTGCGAACTATCTCAGCTTGCTCTTTGGACCCAGGAGACTCTTGTTGGAATATGGAAAAACTGATAGGACTTTGAAGAGTTTTCCTCAAATAACGACGACTGTTATATCACCGGGAACTGTTCCTTCAGAGTTATGCAGTTATAACAAATCCAGTAAAAAGTTGTGTCGGTCTTTTTTCAAGATCAAAAGAAGTCAGACAGAAAGAGGGGGTGTTTCTTTGCTTGCACAGACTTTGTCAGTGTTCTTGTCTCAATATGGCAATACTGACAGGATTTTCAAAGCGGTCCCTCCTAAATAAAGGCCTTTAAATATCAGGAAGTGTTCGTTCAGCGTATAATCAAAATCCAGTGTGCTCAGAATAGATGATTTAGTTGTTTTTGGCTACTCCTCCAGCCTATGCATATTTGTTTTTTCCTCGAGATCAAATGACAAATAATCAAAACAGAAAAAGAGGGAGTACTTCTTTGCTTTTGAAATTGCACAGACTTTATCAGTCTTCAGTCAATCACACTTCAGGATATCAGCAACGCTTCCTTTGGGGTTGTAAGAAAATCCAATCCTCGACGTTGCTGGTTCAGTTGTATTTATTCAAACCAAACAAGATAAACTACGAAGAGTGTTTCTTTCCTTGGTCGACACATATCAACTTTCTGTTTCCAGATGCAATACCATGATTTTGTTCATTTATCTCGTGTTTATTGATTTAGATCTATTCCTACCAGCTTATGTGACTTGCTTCAATCGATAACTAAGTGAACTGCTGTGAAAATGAATAGGAATAGGCCGGTAACGAACAACAAATTTCTTCTCTGGTATCAATAAGGTCCGATTGCAGAATCCAGCCCTGATGGATCCAAAGATTGCTTCATCACTTCCTTGAACATGAAACAGCCTTGATTTCAACCAATCCCGCCTTATTCTTTACCAGTTATTATCATACTGCATTGACAAAACAACAGCTTCACTTGCAACGGTGAAAATCGCGTATTTTATCGTGGAAAAACAAAGATTTAGCAACCAGCTGAGTATGATATTTTCTTTGGTTTTTTAGGTTGAAGTCCGCACTAATTCCACGTGTTGGATCAGCCTTCTCAAACTGCACCTACAGCAACCAGCCGTTGCTTCAAACACATATATATCCCTTAGCAAAAGCCTTCACTGCAATCCTTCCTCATCTGCAATCACCTATATTTAGGCCTAATTGGGTGTTGTTATGGGTCAACTTTGGTTCGTTGGTGATACGATTGCTTCACTGGATTGTGCTGGTATCTCTGTTGGTGTTATGTTAGCGATGCAAATGTTGGTCTAAACTCGCACTATCATAACCGCAATTAGACAGCTATCAACGCTAAAACATTGCCATGCCAAAGCTTAATAACTACTCGATCTTTTGATGGCCTTTCAGAGCTTCTTCTTGGCTTGAAGCAAAAGGTACAGGCAGCTAGTTTCTCCTTGCCAGTATTGATTTCCACGTGGTGAAAACAGTAGCACTTCAGTTAGGGCAAGCACATAGCTCCCAAACCAGACTTCCTTTTCACTACCAAAAGTCCACCATAGCAACTTCAACGCTGCAATACAATCCTTCGACAATTAGTGAACTCCTTGGTGTATTTGTAAGGCCAGAAATAAAAGTAAACTACCGTAAACAACGGCGAGAAGTCTTCCTTTTTGCCAACCACTCACCGCCAACCAAGACAGGTCAAAGCTTGTGAAGGAGGAACACTTCTTCGTGGAGGCCTGGGACGAGTTTTTGTTTTCGAAACATTACGAAATTTCGTCGATTTTGTTGCAGAAGACTGAGTTTCCTCCGTCCTAAATTTTAGGACTGATAATTGACTATCATTGCAGCAAGAAGTGTTGTTAAGGGAATTCAATTTGTTTTGAATGAGGTAGCACCCGCAAAAATTTTCCCCAATTTAATCCTGACTGACCTTAAAGGAAGACTTCTTGATGATACGCCTCTCCTACGCCTCTCCTCCGCCTTTCCCCCTTTCAAAATTGATTGTTGAGTCTCTAGACAACAGTTGTACCATTATTGTCACAATGGTTGCACGTATCTTGTTTCACGAGAAGCTGCCTACCATCTGTTTGGTACGTGGGAAATTCTGAGGGTATTTTTACGGTGGGAGGGTACTTAATATTTAAGTGGCACTGGACGTGCCTCTCATATGGGCGGGTTTTTTCGTCCAAATTTCCCTACATTACCTAGGGCCCCCCAATACCTTTTACGTGAAGCTGGATTGGCCCATTTTCGAATCGTGAAAACGTGAATCGGAAAATTTTACGGCGTGAATTCGTGAATGAACGTTTGCTAGTGAACGTAAAAACTCATTTTTCATGGACGTTAGCCCTGTCCACGAGTTGCTCGGCAACTTTCGGGCAACTTGCAGTCTTTTTGGCTACTTTTAGGAATTTCGGCAACTTTTGAAACATTGAGCAACTTGTCCTCATTTTAGCAATATTACAAGAATTCCAATGATATTTTGTTTATTCGTTGTAACAGTGATGAAAAATAGACATGTAAAGCATATGTTTTCTGGTCAGGCTGGGATTCAACGCCTTGATTTGTGAAGAGCTGGTCTTTGAAATTAGCGATTTCTGACAATGACTAGGAAGTTAAGCGCTCGCTTCGCTCGCGCTTCAACATTCCTAGCTCCTGCGGAGAGCTTTCAAAGAATATCTGATGATCCACCTTGAATGTACAATAAGTAGTTGTGGTTGTGGATAGAATGCTAAAACTTCTTGTTATGCACCCATCAAAGTGCTAAAGTGGAACGCTGCAGTTTGTCGTTGAGCAGGTATATTGTTACAGCCCCTTCTGTTTGTAAAATTAATTTCATGTTCTTAAGTTCATTCAGAAAGCAACAATATTTTCTTGCTACATTTCACATCCAAAAATGGCTGTGATTCATCTCAACTGCCTATCAGCATATTAACATCAGCAAAGCCAGGCCTGCGCTAGCCTGCATGCAGTCTTTCTGTGGTGTAAGTAGAAAGAAGAAGAAAATAGAAAGACTGCGCATTTGGCCAAGTGAACCTTGTTTGCATTGTGACAGAGAAATATCCATTATAGCATGAGGTAATTACTTCCTGGCCAGAAATTTTTCTGAACCACAACAAAATCACCTTACATAGCATCTTTCTTTTGTTTTTGTTTGGGTTTGAACAGTGTGATACAACAGATTACTTTTAATTGATTTCATTTTGCTGCACCAGGCATAAAACAAACCACTTTGTGATGCACAGTGTCCAGTTGTTAAAATTTTACAAAAGAAAGACCATAGGCAGGTGCGCAGTATCATAATTCTTTTGCCTTGAGAGAATTCTTATGAATATGCTTAATTTCCTGTTAATTCCTGTTAAAAATTCTAGCATGTCTTTTTCTCATTCGACTGAAGAATTCCTTCAGAAGGTGAAGGATTCTTGAAAAATATTAAGAATTCAAAGAATTTTTGACAATCAACTTGATCAATGTGCTTGTGGCGGGTACTATGAGCTTACACCTCACATCATATTTGTTCATTCTTGTTCTGAATATATTTGTTTCATAATATTGTAACAATAAAAGAAATGCAGTGAGTTCTTGACTGTGTAGATCATGTTTCAGTTTATCAGTAGAACTTCTTCACAGCATATATTTTTGTCAGGCTGATCCTGAAATAATTGTTACATAAATTTTAACAATGGATCAAAGGAAAATACAGTACATTGTTTTTGACTCATGACTGCAGTCAATATGCAGAGCAGTTGTGCACTCCCATCAGATTGCCAAGATCTGCACCCAATTATGATCATATGACCAAGAAACATCCCTTCTCAGTGATAATAGCTTATGTTTATCATCTCCACCTTTGATATTTTTTTATATCAAAATCTTGCTAAATTCAATTAGCAATAAGCCCCACATAATGCATTTGTCACCAAAATAATTTATTTTGCATTAAATGCTCCCATGTAAATCTTTTTAAAAATAGAACCCAATGTTCCTTAAAGTTTCTTCTATCAAAGAGTCTCAAGATTGGGTGCCCTTGGCAAGATGGTTTGCTCTGCTGGCCAGCTTTGAAAACTTGCATTCATAAGGTGTACAACTTTTGCAGCTTGCAGCTACAACAAAAGGTGCTTTGCATCTGATAAGGATCTATTTTTACCCTCACAGCCTTTAAACTTTACTTGCACTTGCATCTTTCACTTTCTTTCACTCACCACTACACTGGGGCCAAATCATGCATGCATTGCAATCTGGTCTCCAGGAACCTAAAAGAAATGAAGAAAGTAAAATCCTAAATACACAGGGTATAAAGCATGTAAACCTTTGCAGCATGTTTTTTGTTAGATTGATCTTGAAATATTTGTTCCAAAAATTTCAACAATGAATGAAAGGAAGCACTGTATGGAACAATACTTTTGACACCAATTTTCCTTATCATCGAGAAGCACAATACATTGTCACATTATGGCATAAACTGCAAAATGATAACTGTTTGTTTATCAGCTGTACCCTATTTGTAGAATCAAGATGTTTGCAATCTTGCAATACCCCCACATAATACTTTTGCCATCAAAATACTATTTTTCATCAAACAATCTCATCTTAATCTGTTGAAAATGAAACCAACTGTTTCTAATAAGTGGTTGTTAAACCAAAGAGGATAGAAATTAGATACTCTTAAAATTTGGCAAGTTGTAATACTGCTTTGGTTACTCCAGGCCAGCTTGGAAAGCTTCCATTAATGAGGTGTACAACTTTTTGCAGCTTGCCATTTGCAGCTACAGGAATATGTTCTTGCATCTGATAACAGAGGATCTATGTTTACTCTTACAGCCTAAAAAGTTTATTTGCAGCTTACACCTTCAATTTGTTCATCAACCATTGCACGTGCATTTTTTTGGTAAAAAATTTTAGAACAATTTTATGATACCATACCAAATACAGCTTTGTTTGAAATTTTCATGAGCAACCTGTGTTGTAAACACTTCTTGAAATTTTAGGGATAACTCTACTTTGAGGCAGGGGTGGCGCCAGAAATCTTCCGACGGAGGGCAGGAGCTTCCGACAGGGGGGCTGAAATGGCTAAAAAATGCAGTTTTTGTACATCATTTTGCCAAAAATTTCCTCCTGCAGAAACCTAAAATTTCCTCCGACAGGAGGTTAAATGGCTTCCGACAGGGGGGCTGTAGCTCCCTCTAGCCCTCCCCTGGCGCAACAACTACTTTGAGGCCCCACCATGTCATAAAAACAATCAAAACTGAGGCTCCAAGCAATAAGATAGCATGCTGCATGGGGCCTAAGCTGAATGAGGATTCAAATCATTCAGAATTGAGAGGCGTCTAGCTATGAAAATGTTGGCTAACATTACCTTTAATCTGCAATGTTTACGAATTTCTTCTGATCTGATAATGCTCCCATCTAAGTAAGGCCTGCTAAAAAGGCCGAAGTAGCAGTGATCATCTGGGCAGCACTTGGCAGCCATTTGCCCGTCATCTTGCTCGTCATTTGCTGGACACGAAATGGAAAGTTGTGACCTTTGGTGACCTTTCAGGAATCCCCAAAAGGATCCACATCGCATGCGCATTTACGATTTACTTCACTGACGTAATATGCAAATTAGAATGGCTATTGAGAACAAGTGCAAGAAACAATAGCGCGGCAGCGCATGACATCGTGAGCCGTGGTGAGCCCCAAAGCTATTGTTTTTTGAGCCAATCAAAAAGTGAATAAACAAGTACAAACATCGAATGGTTCCTTTATCATTACATCGAATGCCCCCTTTGTCTTCCTATTGTGTTGATTGTTAAATTCACAATGGAAAACAAAAGAAGAAAGCTAATTGGATAATCGTTTACCTGCCTTATATATATAGATGACGATTATTATGATGATGATGATCATGATTATTATCATCTTCATTATTATTGTTGTTGTTGTTGTTTATGATCAACAAATGATTCTTGCTAAAATTCTGAAGATGTGTCAGATGAACCCAATAATATTAGCGTGAAAGGCTCAAACTTCCAAGAAACTGCTGTAGGTGAAACAAAGAGCATCTTTGGTGCCGTTAAAGGGCCCTGGTCAACGTCAATGCAATGCGCTCTTTTTCTTCCTTGTTTCCCTGTGATTTAGAGTTTCTGCCAGGCAGAAAAGATGGCGCATGGCTGCTCAATACAGTTGACATCCTTGAAGGCTGGAAGGACTAACCAGCAAGTTGCTACTGTTTTTATAAACTATTTTAACCTCATGTAAGGGGATTGTAGTTTCTTACTCTTTCAAATTAGTTTGCTGTGTAGTTTCTTGAAACGGTGATATTCTCGGATAATGTGACACCAACGGTTTCTCATTTTCATATATCTAAGATGGTCTCTTGTGGCAGTCACTTGAAGACACAAAAAATTAAAACCATTGATCCTGGACGGGATTTGAACTCGGATCGTGCGCGAGCAAGGCGGACTAGCCAAACGATGTGCCAATCATTCGTTGTCTACAATGGGGTTGCCACTTCATTTCATTACAGATCAACAACAGCTGAAGAGGGCAAGGGATGCTGGTTGACCAGGCCCCTTTAATTGTATTCATAGATCTCAATTTATTCACATGTTTATAGCATAAGACCGTAAAAAATGACAATAAATGAGCAACTTTTGGGCAACTTTTTGAAAAAGTGGCAACTTTTTGAGCAACTTTTCAGAAAATTTTGAGCAACTTTTCTAGAAATTTCGAGCAACTTGGACAGGGCTAATGGACGTGAATTCGTGGTGGCTCTTCTTCTTCTTCTTCTTACTGGCTTTTCCGTCTCATTCAAGACATTAGCCTTGCCACTGTTTTCTTCCATTCCTTTCGCTCATAATCGTTTTCAGTTAGTTCATCCACCGTTTTACTTATTGGCTTCAGGTCTTTATTTATTTGTTTGATCCATGTCTGTTTTGGTCTTCCTCGATTACCCTTCGCTTTTTTCAAATGTTCTCTGAAAGCTAGTTTTGCTGGTGTTCTTTCTGGCAACCTCAGCATGTGCCCAAGCCAGTTTAATCGCCGTTTCTTTATTTCGGTTGTGATGGGTGTCTGATGTGATCTTTTATATATTTCTTCATTTCTTACTTTATCCGTTAATTTGATGTGTAGCATCCTACGTAGCAGTTTTCTTTGGAAGATATCGAGACTTTCTTCCAGTTTCTTGGTTAAGGTCCAGATCTCGCAATTGCACAGTGGGCCAGATTACGATTTTTTTGGACATAAATCGTACAAGGCACAAAATGGTAAAGAATGCTATAAAAGTTTGAAACTTACGAAGAAAAACGTCTTTAAGACAAAATTTCTTTGCTTAGTTATGTGCGCAGTTGTCGGAAAATTCTTCTAACTCCTTATTTGAAACAACCAAAGTCAATGCATCAAATAACTTCTGATAAGTACGTACCCATAATAAGGAAAGCAGAATTAATGGCTATAAATCTATGATCTGAAATGACTCTAAAAAAAGGAGAGGCTTTGAAACAGACTTGGCATAAAAATGAATAGAATTTCATCGATCTGACAGTTATTCAGCAGTGCCCTGTTCCCTATACACCTCAATTTTTTGCCGTAGCAATAACCATCGTTGTATTTTCTACGGCACCTCTCGGCAGCCAAATGCCAATCAAACGGATAGAGGATGGTTCCGTCCTTGTAAATATGCAAAGAAGATGTTTGGCGTTTGCAAGCGAAATTTTATTCTTAGCTTTAAAACACAGCGTACAAAGGGCAGCAACGTGTTTCTAAAGTACTGTGAACAAAATCACAATTTTGGAATAGGAGTCTGTACTCAATCAAAATGCAGTCAGTTGCACTTAAATCACTGCCTGTGAACGTTATGAAGATGCTATCGAAATTTCGCTTGCAGACAAATCGGTGCTCGAAGACGCAGTTGGTAAAATTGAAGTTGAAAACAGTAAGCTTCTTGCAGCATTCAATAACAGTTAACATCCTTTGATTTGAAATTGATTAATTGATAAAAAGGATTTTTCTGGATAACACGAATGTGATTTCCTTACTCTATGAGCCATATGACATCAAATTCCACTGATAAAACTATTATTTAGATTTTTTCATTTTTTTATTTTTGTCCACCCTCTGGCCCACTGTGAATTGTAAAGCAGCATTGGATATATAAATGTATTAAGCTCTTACTTTCGTATAATTAAAACAATTTTACTTCCAATCTACATCTACACAGGAAGCCCAGGTAGTTAGTTGACTGATTAACAATAATAAGTTGACAATCTTAAAATTGTTAATTGTATACTACCTTTGTGTGTTATTTGTTGCACTTCCATACACGTAGGAACCGAGGGCACTAAAAAAAGAAGTGCCCTTTTCATTCTTATAGAATGCCCCTTTTTCTTAAGGAAAAAGTGCCCTCAAAGCGTTGTAGCCCCCCCAAACAAGTTTGATATGTTTCCTACGTTCCTGTCCACTTCTCCACGGCTGACGGCTGCCTTGTGTTTCATGACTTCTGGACTGCACTGCATAATCGTTCGAATGCGGGAGTTCGATATAATGTAACTTGCTGGTATTCTAATGTAGTTTACAAGGATTGAAACTAATCTTCAAGCCAAATTCAATAAATTGCTTTGTCCTAACTGACAATCTGGTATCCATACTCCAAATCCGCAACACAACACATCAAGGTGTTCCTTAGTCATCGAACTACACTTTCCGATACTTTGTTTCTTCGTCATTTGCAAATTTTTGATGTGCGTCTCGTCAGATCTAGATTCTCACAATGCTCGGGCCATCGAACGGTCCCAAAGTGATCGCATCTCGAATGTTTTCGTCTGCCTGCCTTTTGCTTTTGCTTAGCACAGAATGTACAAAGGGATCCCCCGTTCATCTGTCGACCGTTTCAAACAAAACCTGCGCTCTATGGTAGCATAGGTTCTAAATCTTTAGATCGGTGCAAAAAGGCGAGTGTAAAATTCAATGACCTGTTTCTTTAAACTGAAAGAATTGAAAAAAACTTTAGCAAATTTGCTATGGTTCTACCGTTGGACTTTTCGGAAATCTTGAATATTTTTCGAAATTACAGCCTATTTCATATTTCAGTTCATTTTATGATGTGACGTCATCAAATTTCTAAATCACAAACCAGAAGAGTGAAAGAGTTTTGCTTGATACCATATTGTAGGCATCCATAAACTGTGGTTTTCTTGAAAATATTTGATCTTTCGTCGAGGTTTAGAAATTACGGTTTCTGAGGCTTCATTCTACACTTACTTGTTTGCTTAAAAATACTGATGACTGGTACAATGGTCACACCTTGGACGGCTTGTGGGATTAGTGTTCATTGATTTGAAAAAGGCTTTTGATACCGTTGATCATGACATCCTCTGTGAAAAACTTCAAATTTATGGTGTTCAGCAGCGAGAGCTGTTTTGGTTCAGGTCATACCTATCCAACCGTAAACAATTTTGCAAGGTTAATGGTGTTGCCTCGGACATACAGGATGTAAAAGTCGGTGTGCCACAAGGCTCATGTCTCGGCCCTCTTCTCTTCCTCATCTATATCAATGACCTTCCACTGGCCGTCCAGGGTTCGACTGTGTCCATGTATGCTGACGACACCAGTTTGTGTCACCAGGCATTAAATATGACTCAGCTGAATGGGGCTATAAACAATGATCTTAAGCAATTGGACGCTTGGCTCCAAGGCAATAAACTTTCTTTGAATGTTACAAAAACACACTCCATGCTTATTACTACCATGCAAAAACGTAACATTCTCAAAAGTGCAGATCAGAATCTGGAATTGAGCATACGTGGCAAAGAGCTTGACATTGTCCAAAAAACAAAATACCTTGGTGTTCAAATTGATTGCTCTTTAGATTGGAAAGAACAAATAAAGGCTGTCTCTGCCAAGGTCTCAAGGGCTATTGGCTTTTTAAAGCATGCAAAGAAGTTCCTACCAAGGATAACTCTTGAGAATCTTTACACAGGTATTGTTGAGCCGCACTTTCGATACTGTTGTTCTGTTTGGGGTTGTTGTGGTTCTCGTGAAATCAACCAGCTACAAAAGCTTCAAACCCGAGCTGCCAGGATCGTTACCAATAGCAGCTTTGACACCCCAAGCAGGCCACTCATCGAAAGGTTGGGCTGGAGAACCATTGAACAACTCATCAGCATTGAGTCAAAAACAGTGGTCTTCAAGTCACTCAATGAGTTGGCTCCGCAATACCTGAGTAGCCTTTTCGAAAGAAATTCACAATGCTCCACCCGCTGCCTTCGAAATACCGAGACTGACCTGAGGGTACCAAAGAAAACTTCTGCAAATGGGCAGAAATGCTTCTCTTTTAGGGGAGCAAAATTGTGGAATAGCCTCTCGGCTGAGTCAAAGCAGGCATCGTCCCTAAACAATTTCAAAAAGTCTGTTCAGCGATAACTGCAGGGGTGGGGCCTGCGGTGGTGGCGCTGGTTGCCCTGGGGTGGCGGGCCGGCTCGGGGCGTATAGCGGTCATGGTTTTGATCGCTGTTCGCTCTGGGATGTCTTGTCGCCTGGGGGCGGCTGGTGCTGGCGCTGCGGGGTCTGCCTCTGCCAGTGACTCCGGATTCGTTTTCGTGTTACTCTCTTTTATTCCTTTTTTAATATGTATATAAATGATCATTTCTTGTAAATAGGTTTTTAATAGTATGGTTTTCATTGTAATTAGATTAGGGTAGTTTTCTTTGGTATTCTTGTAATAATGATAAAGTTTTTAATGGAGGGCCCCTTGAAAAACGGCTTTTGCCGAAGGGCAACCCTCCTTAAATAAATGAAATGAAATGAAATGAAATGAAATGAAATGAAATGAAATGAATGAAAACGATAGTTTTAAGTTGTTTTCGAAAATATTCTTGAATTCTTATAAAGGAAGAGAAACATTGTAATTCTGAAAATATTGAAGATTTCAGAAAAGTCCAACAGTTGAAGTTTGTTTGAGCCATTCAGTTTAAAGAAATAGGTCATAGAATTTTACATCCACCTTTTTAAAGATTTGAAACCCATGCTTTCTATGGTATGCCAGGGGGTCTCTGTGTGTACATTCTGTGCAATGCTAAGAGGGGCTGACCGACGAAAACCAGGGAGCGCCTGACGAAAACAATCTGCAATGTGATCTTGAAAATGCTGTTTTATAGTCCGTAATGGGGGGGGGGGGGTGAAAAACGAAAAATCAACGCTTGAATCCGTTATCCAGGGGTATTATGAGGGGGGCTCATGAACTTGCATGAGACTTTGGTCAACTATGTATTTTAACTGATTTAGCCAGATAAAAGTAGACGAGAAAGTGATTTTAGGGTACTTTGTGAGATATGAGTCATTTAAGGATTTTGCTCGCAAGGTACTCTTTCTCGAGTAAAGAGTAGACGTATCTTTTATCAGAAACTGCTTATAAGAAACTCAACTCTCAGGTCGCCAAAAAATTAAGAAACTCCAGATCTGGGGAATTATAACTTATATAAAAAACCTCCCATTTTTAACAAAGGAAATCCTAACCATATTTTATTTTACACGTTTTTTTATAAGATACTTGGATCAGGCCATAGTACTAAATGTTTCTTAATCTAACATGAAATTTTGTCCATTTTAGTACTAAAAGTTTCTTAATTGGTTTCTTATTTTTTGAATGCATGAATTGTCAATGTAGTCGCTAACAGTGCTGCAGATATGCTTCTTGATATCTAAAACATCGTATAGGAATAAACAGTGTTCTGTTATGTTGAAGACACAAATCGTTAGATAATATTGCCCAATAATAAAGGTTCAACGATCTATTTGCTATAAAATTCATGCTTTTAACTTTGAAAAGTTTCTTAGTACTTCTCAGACATAGTTCTAGAGTTTCTTAAAATTTTTGGCCATCTTAGTACTAGTTTATTATAAACCAGTTTCTTATAAAAAAACGTGTACTTCACTTTTTTCCTGCATCATATTACTTGGAATGTACTTCAGTGATGTAAACATCGGAAAGTTGCCAAAAAAAATTATTTTGAAAAGTTCAGGAGCGCACTTACCCTGGGTCTCTGGGTACCAGTTTCTTTCTTGGGAGAGTCTGGTACCCAGGGTAGAGGGCACTGTAAGTTAACATGAAGATTGTTATTGAACTTGTAAGAAACTCGTAAGAAATGTGAGTGCTCAAAAATGTCATAATTTCAAGAAACTTTCAGTACTTACCCTTTTTTTATATTAGACACGATCTCTAATGATACATGGTCAACTAAACTAAACTACAGACTACTTTTTGAAAATAACAAAACAGTCATATGTATGGTAGCTATTACACTTTGTAATAATGACATCTTATCTTAACTTTGAACCTACACTTTATGGGTGGGTTAGACTTACTCTATTTCTTGCATTGTTTGTTGGAGGTTTCTTGATAAAAATTTTCCATCTTCTTTAGTTGAAAGAAAAATCATTTTTTGATTCATTCTTTGCAAAAACGCCTTTCTCTTGGGGATTGTGGTTTTGTGTGGCGGCCAGATTCTATGGCAAGGCAATGGTCACTCAATCGCAGTTTCGTAATTATTCTCCTATCAAATCTATGTTGCACCATGGCAAGGTGCAAACTCTTACAAATTCTTAGTTTCTCATAAAAAAATACGTGTAGTGAAGCTGAATTCAATGTTTGATATGATATCTTATAAGGCCCCCAAGAGCAGTTTTTAACTTAGTTGCCAAGACTGGGAAAGAAAATGAAAGATGACTTTTGCCCGGGGGGGGGATGGGGTAGCTACCATATATGCTGGAACGGGATGTGCCATTTTGGGGTGCCTTTTTTCAAGCGGAAAATAAATTTCGGGGTATCATTTTTTTGTTAAAATCACAAGTATTCATAAATTTTGGGGTGTCATCTTAGGAAAATAACTCTTCACAGTATTAATTTTGATCAAATTCACTTACTTGGTTACAACACGTTTGCAGCTTTCCTGCACCCACAACAGTTTTGTCAATTGTTTCTCATTCGTTCGTCCAAGCGACATAGGTGAGTAGGTCGAGAGCAAATAGTTCCAAAAATCTGTTAAATGATAACGAAGGTGTCCTAAGGTGAGATCAATGAGAACGGAAATCTCATGTAGAACAAAACCCTAGCAACGGCCTCAAAAATCTTTAAGACCAATTACATGTGTTACAAAAATGATTTTGCTCCTTTCGGAGATCAGGAAGCCACTAGCATACCAAAATTAAGAATAGATAAAGAGCTTAAAAATCTTCCAAGCAGGGGCGGCACCAGCTTTGAGACAGTGGAGTGGACAAGAGGTGAAATTGATTGCCAGATGATATAGTACATAATGTTTTGTATATCGTTTTTGCATAGGATTGATTCCTTGTTCAAAATGGTTAACCAGTTGAAATGTAGAGTCCCCAAAGACCCACATGAAGCAGAAGTCCAAATTCTGACAACCACCACTCCTAGCCCCAAACAGCAAGGTGAAGTTCTTGCAGAATTACCTCCTTCGCAGGAAAAACGCTCCGCATCCATGCTGACGAATGGAATGCCAGCCAGTTCAGTCCAAAACCGCAACCAAAAGCCTGCCAAACCGTGGCATAATGTGTGCAAAAATTTCAATAGAGGCATTTGCGATAGATCAAATTGCAAATATGAACATAAAACCGTGAATACGTGCAAATTCTACAATAGCCAATCTGGTTGTGCTAAGAGGCTGCAATGCAACTACCTTCATTTGAAGAAATCAGACAATTACAATCCCCGTATGGTAACCCAAGACGTGAAAACCAAGGGTCGCAGCAGGAAGAAAAATCGCAACCATCTGCAAACGCTAATTTTGAGTCTTTTTTGGAACAACTTTTGGACGCAAAACTAAACAAGATTTTACCAGTCACGTCACAGAATCAGTTACCTCAACCAACACCCATGTATACAATGACACAGCCAGCCAGTCAGTTTCTCAACCATCCAATGTACCAACAACAAGCAACCCAACAGATTCATCATTTTCAAAGGCCAGTAGTGGATCAATACCTCGTTCCTCAATAGATGATAATCTTATTTTTAACTGTTTATACACAAACGCAGACAGCTTAAGTAACAAAGTTGATGAGTTAGAAGCCTAATTGTACCAATCAAGGCATGATATATGTGCAGTAACTGAGATTCTACCAAAATCTAGTAGCAGTGTCTGGATTGATCAACATTATCGCATAAATGGTTATCAAATCTATTCGAACCTCAAAAATGCACCGTTGCGTGGCGTTGCTTTGCACATAAAAGATGGGTTTACAGTAAAAACGATAGAATGTGAGAACTCGTTGATCGAATCAGTTTTCGTAGAAATAAGGTTGAAAAATAATGAGAACGTCATTTGTGGAGCAATATACAGAAGCCCTTCAATCGACAATCACGAAGCCATAAGAAATCTGATAAGAAATATTTGCAGCAAAAATTCGTGTAGCAGAATACTCCTATTCGGGGATTTCAACTACTATCCTGAAATAGACTGGAATGATCATTTCACACGTACAGACGATTCACATCCTGCTTATCAGTTTCTTGAAACAATTGATGATTGCTTTCTTATACAATGTATTGACAAGCCAACACGCCATCGAATGGATCAAACATCAAATACATTAGATCTGATTCTCACCGACGATCAAACTTCTATAAATAAACTTAGATTTGGAGATCCCTTAGGATCAAGCGATCATGTCACAATCGAAATGGAGTATATCATCAAAGCAAGATTAGATCACAATCAAAGCTCAAATTCAAAACGATTTGCACTGGATCGGGGTGATTACCAATCAATGAAGAATAACCATAATAGAATAGACTGGGACAAGGAGTTCTAAGGAATGAGTACCAATAGAGGATTGCGCTAAAGATGGCGGCAAGGAATTTTTTACCAAGATGCATTGCGTTCTAATTACGAATCCTTAACGATTCTCTAGGAATTCGACTAAAGAATGCAATGCATCTTGGTAAAAAATTCCTCACCGCCATCTTTAGCGCAATCGTCTATTCTATGATAAACTTCTTTGAATCAAAACTCAAGCAAGCAAGTGAAAAGTTCATTCCACAGTTTCCTGCAGATTCTAACCCAGGAAAGGAAAGACAACCATCATGGATTAATCACAAAACACTCCGAGCATTAAAAAAGAAACACAACGCGTATAAACGTTGGATGATAACCTAAGATGGCAGGGACTATCAAAAATACAAACAGCAGCGAAATGCGTCGAAAGCCAGAATTCGCAAATCAATTTTAGAATTCGAAAAAAGAATTGCTCAATCCATTAAAAAGAGCAACAAAGGATATTGGAAATATGCAAACTCGAAATTAAAAAGTAAATCGAAAGTTCCCGATTTGTAATTATGCGAAGAGTCGTATACTTCAAATGACCAGGAAAAGGCCGATATTTTGAATGAGTTCTTCACTTCAGTTTTCACACATGAAGACTTGAATAATTTCCCTAAATCTCGGACACGTATCTTTAAATTGAAACTTGAGGACATTGAAATCACAGAAGAGATTGTCTTAGATGCGCTAACTTCGTTAAATGGTTCACAATCTCCAGGACCTGATGCTATTCACCCGAGAATACTCAAAGAATGTGCTACGATTATTGCTCATCCTTTATCATTGATTTTTAAATCAAGCCTCGCATCTAGCGAACTTCCAACGCAGTGGAAAATAGCCAACGTGACACCAGTTTTCAAAAAGGGGAACAAACATTGTAGAGAAAACTCACCTCTATCGTTTGCAGACTAATGGAGAGGCTTCTCAAAAATGCCATTGTGGATCATTTAGAGAAAAATAGCTTATTCTCAAACAGTCAGTGGGGGTTTCGAGGAAAAAGATCTTGCGCCTCACAACTCTTAAAAGTGTTCGAAGAAGTAACTGCGTACATGGAAGAAGACCACTGCGTAGACATCATATATTTCGATTTTGCTAAAGCCTTTGACTCCGTGCCTCATGAACGACTGTTACGCAAAATAGAATCATACTAGGAATCCAAACCCGCGCTGCGCGCGGGTTTGCAATTCCTAGCTCCTGCGGAGGGCTCAGCGCCTGGATGCCTGCTGCGGCTACCACTGATCAAGTGGCGCGCTTCGCGCGCCACTTCCTCAGTGCCGAGCAGCCTATAATGAAGGCATTGAAATATCCATCCAACTGATGTGATTGAGACCAAAAGACATAGTGACCAAAACGATTTTTAATTGAAAAGCGCCTTGCAGACTGACGTGCCCAGAATTTTTTCCGGAATGGTACATACTGGTGACTTCAGTATTTACCCATGCAAAAAAATCATTGCATTCTTAAGCTTCTTCCCAATGAAGGTTCTTTTATTTCCCCTTCTACTATGGCTAGTCTAATTAGCTATGTTGAACTTAATTTTGTGTCCATTCAAATTGAACTTTTGGTTCGATTTCAGATGTTACCTCCCCCCCTCCCTCTCGGTAGATACCTAGCAATGATTATTGGGAAATGGTACCCTCATATTGAGGGACTGAAAGAAGCCTCTTGCTCAATCAACTTGCTGAGTGGCTGAAAGAAGCCTCTCCTCTCTTAATGGCTCGTACCAAACGTACTATGACTCAGCCTATCGACATGTCAGCCTCAATCAGTAATGCGATTATCAATGCCATCAATGAAATCAGAAAGATCAAGAGAAAAGTTCCTGGCAAAGAATCAATTTCGACTCTTGCTTCGAAGCGCAGTGGCCTAAGCGTGACAGACATTCTGACCGAACTGGACAGCATGGTTGAAAGTGGACAGTTACACATTGAAAAAACAGCGACAAATAAAGATTCGTATTTTGTCAAGAACTTGGAAAAAGTTGCATCCACTTCACATGATGAGTCAATAATCTGTAGTTCTGAAAACGAGGAAGAATTACTGGAAAATGCCACAATAAACCAGTCTTCCATCACTGACCAAATCTCGGACGACGACGACTTTTCAAATCCCATTAATCAACAAAGTAACTACGGCCATCTCGATGTATCAGCCGAATTTCCCTCTGAATGTGTGGAAATATGTGATTCAAAATTGCAGGAAAGTGACATTTTTAATGCTTTGAAAATGCTGGACAATCCAACTTTTCAGAAAATGGCGCCTAAAGCATCGGAAACAACCACGCCGATAGATTCAAACAATCAGGGGAACCAGCTGGGTAATGATATTTACCTTGCCTACAGCCAACTGGCATCATCGTTTGCTGATCTGAGCAAACAACTCCATGAAGAACGAATTAAAAATAGTCTATTAAACGACGAAAATTTTGCTCTGAAATTGCAGCTTTGTACCTCTGGTATTTTTTCAAAGGATAATAACGCCATTGTTTCTGATGATCAAGACAATGCACAGAACAAAAGCTCCTTTCAAAAGTCTGAAAAGCCAAACAATTGTAATCAAAAGACCCATACGATTCAAAACAAAGGGGTTCCCATCGTAACTGAAAGCATTGAACTGGAACAAAATGAAAATGTAAACAGTAACAGCAAAACAAACAAGTCTGGCAAGAAAAAGAACAAGCGAAAGCGTAATGCAAAGCGGAATGAGCCAGCTGAAAGGAGCAATGACAACCCTTTCAATTCGCAACCAGAAACGCAACGAAAAGCAGGAATTTGGAATAAGAATACGGTACTAGTTGTTGGCGACAGTATGATTAATAACGTCGATGAAAGGCAACTTGGCAAAAGGTATCAAACAAAAGTGCGTAGCTTCTCAGGCGCAACTACGACAGACCTCGAGGATTACTTGAAACCACTTTTGCGAAAAAAACCAGACAAAATCATTCTTGTCGTGGGAACAAATGACATACAGCATCGACCTGTAGCTGACATCTTGAAAAACATCAAGCGTCTCATGGAACAGATCACGGAAAGCCTCCCAGATTGTCATATTGTAATTTCTGAAATTATCAAACGAAAGATGAAAAATGGAGATGAAAACCAAGCCATAGCGAAGAAAATCGCCGAATTTAACAAATCACTGAAATCGATGAATGTGGATATCTTGCAGCAACAGAACATTTTAGTCGAACACCTAGGTATGAGAGGTTTACATTTAAATGTTCAAGGAAATTTTCAATTAACTAAAAACCTAAATGAGAAAATCCGGTGTATTTAGCATGGTATCCGATAATTTGAATTTCAGAGAGGTTGCCTGTGGTTTTCCATCAGAAAATTTAACACCCACCACTGAGAGTGTTGCGTCGAGCGGGTCTCATCAGCATCTAGGATTTAAAAAGGGTATGGCAATTGCATCCCTGAATATTAACGGTCTTCGCAGTCACCTAGATGAGGTTCAGTTATTAATGAGGGACCTTGGGATTCTGATCCTTGCCTTAAATGAAACTAAGCTCGATCCTGGCTACCCAAAGGAGCTAACTAGGGTGGCTGGCTACCAGCAAGAACGTCTGGATAGGACAGGAAATGGTGGTGGTGTTTCTATCTATGTCCGGGACTCCATCAAGTACAAACGTCGTCTTGATGTCCCCACTGATGACCTGGAACTCATTTGTATCGAGGTTGAACCGCCCAAAAGCAAGTCCTTCATTGTTCTCGCTTGGTACCGGCCACCCAGTGGCCCTGTTGGGTCATTCAATAAGCTGGAAAAGGCTCTTTCTTTTTTGGACAAAGAGGGTAAAGAAATAATCCTCTTAGGAGACACAAATTGTGATCTCAATCCAAAACAAGCTGATCAACCAATAGACAATGATTCAAAGCACATGCTTGATCTCTATGGGCTGTTCAGCTTCAAACAGCTTATTGAGGAACCAACAAGGGTCACTCTGAGTACTTCTTCTATTATTGACCATATTGCTACAACGTGTGCCAGAAACATTGTAAAATCTGGAGTGCATGAGATCTCCTTGAGTGACCATTATATGGTCTACTGCGTTCGGAAATTTAATGGAGCAGTAGAGAAAGGCCATAAAATGATCAAAACTCGGAAAATGAAAAATTTTAATGAAGAAGCATTCCTGGCTGATGTTTCTGGCATATGTTGGGAGCAAATGCTTACTGGTACAGATGACATTGATGTTCTTGTGAGCAATTGGTCTAACCTGTTTTCTTTGATCATAGAAAAGCATGCCCAGATGACCGCAATGCGTGTCTCAGAGAAGTACTGCCCTTGGATTGATAAGGACCTGAAGAAACTAATGCATACCAGGGATAAGCTAAAAAAGGCTGCAGCCAAAAGAAAGTCCCCATTTCTTATGGACTCTTACAGACAGATCCGTAACAAGGTCAATGTCCTTAACATCCAACTAAAGAAGCAGTATTATACTAATAAGATCTCTGATTGTCAAGGTAACATGAAAGAATCATGGAAAGCAATCAATGAACTCCTTAATAAGAGATCAAAGTCCAGCAACATCGATTGTCTTAGAGAATCTGGTTCTGAAACTGTTCACAAAAAAGATATTTCTAATGCAATGAACAGTTTCTTTTGCTCCGTAGGTAAGGATCTTGCTGACAAAATAGATCCAGCCCCAAATCCCCTTCTTGCTGGTGACTATGAAATTAACAAACACAAGGCAACATTCCGCTTCAGGACTATTGAAGTGCAGGAGATCAGGGATGCATTTGCCACCGTTAAGACTGCAAAGAGCTTTGGGACTGACAATATCTCTAGCTACTTTCTGAAGCTTGCGATGCCCTTTATTGAAAATTCGCTTGCTTTCTTGTTTAATACATCCATTGAAACAAGTCGTTTTCCTGACTCATGGAAAGTTGCTAGAGTCACTCCTATTTTCAAAGATGGAGATAAGACTGACAAGTCT
Source organism: Aurelia sp. 3 sensu Dawson et al. (2005) (assembly GCA_964020215.1). NCBI lineage: Eukaryota > Metazoa > Cnidaria > Scyphozoa > Semaeostomeae > Ulmaridae > Aurelia > Aurelia sp. 3 sensu Dawson et al. (2005). Next base: position 1,091,479 of record OZ026573.1, on the reverse strand, counting down.
AACTATCGACCAATATCAGTCTTGCCTGTCATCTCAAGGCTTTTTGAAAAGTTAGTAACAAACCAGCTGTACCAGTACATGAATGACAACGGGCATTTTTCATCTGGCCAATCCGGCTTTTTGCGCCTTCATTCTACAGTAACATGTTTACTTAAAAATACGGATGACTGGTACAATGGAATGGATCTTGGTAGGCTTGTAGGTCTAGTGTTCATTGACCTTAAAAAGGCGTTTGACACTGTAGATCATAACATTCTCTGCAAAAAGCTTGAGCTCTACGGTTTACAGCAACGTGAACTCTCTTGGTTTAAATCCTACCTTTCCAATCGGAAACAGTTTTGTAGGGTTAATGGTGTAGATTCAAGAATAGGGGACATAGAAGTTGGCGTTCCACAAGGTTCATGTCTTGGCCCTCTTCTCTTCCTCATCTACATCAACGATCTCCCACAAGCTGTCCAAGATTCTACCGTGTCCATGTATGCTGATGACACCAGTTTGTGCTACCAGTCTCACGATTTGACTCGGCTAAATGAGGCTATTAATAGTGACCTTAGAAAACTGGGCACATGGCTACAAGGCAACAAGCTTTCCTTGAATGTTGCGAAAACTCATTCTATGCTTATTTCTACCAAGCAGAAACACAACATTCTCAAAAGTCAAAATAAAGACTTGGTTCTGAAAATTCGCGATAATGAGCTTGAAGTAGTCAAAAAAACAAAATACCTTGGTGTGCAAATCGACTGCTCCTTGGATTGGAAAGAGCAAATCAAGGCAGTCTCTAGTAAGGTCTCGAGGGCAGTTGGCTTCTTAAGACATGCCAAGTCTTTTCTCCCGAAAGAAACATTGCAATCTCTCTACACAGGTATCGTGGAGCCCCACTTTCGATACTGCTGTTCTGTCTGGGGCTGCGCTGGTTTAACTGAAATTGATCAGTTGCAAAAACTTCAAAATCGTGCTGCTAGGATTATAACGAATAGCAGCTTTGATGCCCCAAGCAGACCTCTCATTAGGGGACTGGGATGGAAGACCGTTGAGGAACTTGCCGCTGGTGAATCTAAGACAATGGTCTTCAAGTCCCTGAATGGGCTGGCTCCACAATACTTGTATGACCTTTTCACCCGAAATTCGTCCTGCTCATCATATGGCCTTCGTGATACGAGGACCGACCTGAGGTTACCGATGAAAAGGTCAGCAAATGGCCAGAGATGTTTCTCTGATAGAGGTGCAAAATTATGGAATAGCCTCTCTGCCGAGTCAAAGCAGGCAACCTCTCTGTATAGTTTCAAGAAAACTATATAGATACTGTTTTCTTTCGTTTTGATTGTAAATTATAAACATTGTTGTAAATAGGATTGGGATATTGTAAATAAGGTTTTATAGTTTAATTTAATTAATAGCTTTTTACTTTTTATCTTAGATTGTAATTAATGTTTTTATCGGAGGGCCCCTTGAAAATCAACTTGTTGAAGGGCAACCCTCCTTAAAAGAATTAAAATGAAATGAAAAATGAAATGAAATATTTATATAAGAAGTGATAGGAAACTTGTACAATATTTCATGGGAAAGTGAGCAGGTGGCTTTGTGAGAAGTAGTATCCTGCGATACTCTTAATGTTACTTTACTTATTTACTGTCCGGTATTCCACTGTTCTCTTTTTTCATTTGAGAAATGGTACCCCTATATTCATATAAGAAACAAAGTATATTTGTACAATATTTAATGGGAAACGAACAGGTTCCTTTGAAAGAAGTGGTTTTCTGCGATACTCTTAATGTTACTTTTCTTATTTACTTTCCGGTATTCCACTGTTCTCTTTTGTACGATTCTTCGATTTCCTGGTCAATCCTTTTGTTACAACCCACAAAATAGAAACTACTACTTTTAAGACACCGCATACTAATTCTTTTGAGAAATGGTACTCTCATAAGAAACAAAGGAAATCTGTACAATATCTAATGGGAAAACGAACAGGTTCCTTTGAAAGAATTGGTTTTCAGCGTTACTTTTTATGCTAATTTTGTTATTTACTGGCCGTTATTCCACCGTTCTCTTTTTTACGATTCTTCGATTTCCTGGTCAATCCTTTGTTGTTGTTAGAGCCCACAAAATAAAAACTACTACTTTTAAGACACCTCACCCTAATTCTGTCGAGAATTGGTACCCTCACATAATCATATAAATATAAGAAACTTGACTCAAATGGGAAACTTGTATGAGAAACTCGATTCATATAAGAAGCTTGTACAATATTTATTAATGGGAAAGTGGACAGTTTGCTTTGAAAGACGTGGTTTGAATTTCGCGGGTTGTTAGTGTGTTCCACATGACTCAGATTACTTATACGCAACACTGAACAAAAGTAAGGCAAATAGCTATGGTTACATACAAAATTATGATTTAGGGTATCGACTTTCAGTCACGAAACCTGGAGAAGCTAAATTCACTCCGTCATGTAATTTCTAACTATAGCAACATAGCAGGCGCGGTTTGGCCCGGGTGGCAAAGTGGCGATCGCCACCCGGGCCCTCTGATATGGAAGGTGGAAAAAAATCACGGGCCCTTTTTGAGAAAGTTTGAAAAAGATCGATTGCATAAATTGTAGTATTGCGGTTATAACCAGGGCCCTTCACTGACCGTCATGTCTGTTATGGACTCCCTATGGACGCTATCATTCTTGTATTCTTATGTAATCGGTGCCACGATACACTTCGATATTTAAGCATGTTATGTTCGGTTCAACGAAGCCTACTTCTTGACTTCACAAGCACTACTGCGGATATGCAGATGATATAATAAAATGGCGACGAGAAAAAGCGAATAATCAAGACTTGCAAGGAATATGGCTGCAAAACTTGACCTGGCACCACTACCGAGTTTCGATCCACACAGCGATCAGAGTAACCTTGCCACACGATGGAAAACCTGGATTAAACGTTTTCATACATTCATCAAAGCAGCAAACATTTCAAACAAAACCCAGCAGAGAGCATTACTCCTCTACCAAGCAGGCCCTGAAGTCCAGGACATCTTCGAAACACTTGCAAATACCGGAAGAGATGACGATTTGGATGCAGCAATCAAAAGTCTCACAGAATATTTCGCCCCAGCACAAAACACAGATTTCGAGATGTTTCGTTTTCGTCAAGCAAAACAACAACCCCAAGAAACTTTGGAAAATTTTCACACTCGCTTGAGGAAATTGGCTCAAACATGCTTATTTTCCACAGATTCAGTGGATAACGAAATAAAACAGCAAATTATTCAAGGCTGCTCAAGTTCCTCATTGCGGAAGTACGCCCTGAAAGCGAAGGATGTCAAGTTACAAGATATTTTGGTGAAAGGCAAAACAGATGAAATCAGCAAAGAACAGGCCAAAGAAATAGAAAAACAAACCACCGAGCCAACAGAAAAATTACAAGCCATGAAAGTCGAGCACAAAAAGTACAAGCCCAGTCGCAGAGGAACGACAAATCAACAACGAAACTCTGCAAATACACCCGCAAGGAAACCAGCTACTTGTCATAACTGTGGATTTGACTACCCTCATCGTGATAAACCTTGCCCAGCCCAAGGAAAAACGTGCAGTTACTGCAAGAAACAAAATCACTTCACTCGCTGTTGCAAACAACGTCAGAAAAACCAACAAAACCGCGAGAAAGTAAATACAGTGAAGGATGATACCAGCTCAGATGACAGCTCAGAAGAATATGTTTACTGTATGGATACAACCAACGCACACACAAAGAAATTGGAGACCAAGCTCACAATCAATGGACAGGAAGTTTTGTTTCTCATCGACACAGGAGCAAGTGTCAACATTCTGGATGAAAAGTCGTTCGACAAAATCAATACCACAGGGAAACCAGTCACACTCAAGAAGTCCAACACAAAGATTTTTGCTTACGGATCAAAAGCACCGCTCCAGCTACTAGGAACTTTCGAAGAAACTGTCGAAACAAATAAAAAGATTTCTCTTACACGATTTCACGTTGCAAAGAATGTGGAAGGAAATTTGCTCTGTTCTCAAACGGCTCAAGAATTGCACCTCATAAAGATCAACATAAACAGCGTGCAAGCAGAAACAAAAACAGCGAAACAAACAAATTCAGCCAAACCTACGATTGATTCACCAGATTACGTCAACCACTTGTTGGAGCAACACAAGAAAGTTTTCAAAGGCGTTGGAAATTTGAAAGACTTTGAAGTCAAACTTCATACAAATCCCGAAATCAAACCAGTCATCCAAGCACAACGTCGTATACCTTTCCACATACGAAAGAAAGTCGAGACAGAATTAGACCGACTGGAGAAAGATGACATAATTGAGAAAGTTGAAGGAGCCACACAATGGGTAAGCCCGTTAGTTATAACCCCAAAGAAGAACAGCGAAGAAATAAGAATTTGCGTGGACATGCGTCTGCCTAATACGTCAATTTTACGCACAAGACAGGGGCGGACTGGCAGTAGAATTGGGGCCCGGGCGATTCGACAGCGAGGGGGCCCGCAACAACGCGAGCGAAATGTTTGGAGGGCACTCCGTTGGGAAATTTTTTGTGGACACACCTCCTGGATTGGCCTCAAAATATACTTGACTCACTTCTAACAATGTGAATGGTTTCTATACGAGTTGCATTCTGCTATCTACCTTTTCAAGTGATGTTGACAGACTCACGAGAACAAAATGCATATTCGATGGAGCAGAAAATAAGTGCGAGTGCAGTGAGCTAAGCTGGGGGTCCGGGGGCTTGCCCCAGGGGAAAATTCTCATAACCACACCCTTTAAATTGTTGGAAAACGCCCCATTCGGGAGAATTAACCATTTAAAGAAGCAAAGAAGCATCACGAGTGATGGGGTCCTTCCGGAAAATTTAAGAAAATTACTGCAATTTCACGAGCAGATACATTATTTTTACATTGCACGAAAAAAAGGAATAATTTGATAGATCCTGGCAACCTCCTGGAATAGAAATAACTTTAAATTTTCATTTCTATGAGCTTGGCTTTCACTCCTGTTACTTTTACTTTCAGCCTCTTTTACTTAAAAATGAACGAACTTCAGCAAAGTATTACGGGCTGAAGCGCCTCAGCCGACCGTTTCCAGCAGGCCTTTTGGGAGAATGCAATTTTTTATAGCATAAGTTGCATGCGAGAGCAGAAATCTCAGCGCCACCGTGACTTTCAGGGCCACGCCTGCTTCGCTCATGGTGAAGGTCTGATTCATTGCCGAGAAATGCTTTCATTCATCCTTCCTCAAATTTCAAGATCCAGCTACTTACGAAAGGGAATCCTTTTGACGAAAGACCTCACTGGTAAAATTCTTGAAAGTAGAGCATCAAAATCGTCTACAAAAGGTCTTTTTGTCAAGTCAATTACTGTACATGCTTCTGTATCATCGTTCTTGTGTAATTTTCATTTCATGCCTTGAAAGCATCATTAGATCACATTTCAGAATCCTACTTCTATCCAGAGGCATACACATCACTTGAAGTGGGAGAGGGTCTGGGGCGTAGCCCCAGGAAAATTCTTAGTAACCACTCCCTTTAGACGCTCGGAAAATGATTGAGACGCCCTTCTTTGCTATGCTTTGCATCGTAAACATGGTGGCAATTATCACAGCAGATCGCCGAATTTGCAATGAGAATTTAAACCCATCATAGCAAGTTACTCTAGGAAAGTCAAGAAGAATAATTATTCAATAACGTCCAGACTAGTATATCAAAACACGGAGCATTGCAAACTTGCTTTACTGCAAAATGATTTGGAGCTGGTCCTTCGAGCTTGATAAATGTCTCTTTTCACTCCTTTATAATTGTTTATTCGGCCGGTGGCATCTTTAGTGCAAGAAGCTTTAGCAAATTTCAACAATAGCAGGAAATTAGGATCCCTATAGCTAGCGGCATGGACAGGCTGAGATAACTTGAGATATTGAAATAATTAATTGGGTCTGGGGGCCAAGCCCCCAGGAAAATTTTCGAGGATATGTATTCTACGATTCTACTTTGACTGAGAATGCCTCTTCCAGCCGATTTCAAGCATTCGTTAGGAACCCAAAACCTTTCTATGAAACTTTGACAAGCCCCGGCACAAATGTTATTACATTTTTGTGCGAATCTCGAGGACCATCTTTTTTGAAAAATGAGGGGTCCGGACCCCCATTCCCACCTTGGGTACGCCACTGCTTCTACCTTTTCTCTAAAACCTTGTTCATATTTTAAATACCCCTAACATGGTCTCCTAGGTCGCTGTAAATCGAGTGTAGATATTGGCAAAAAAATTATTTGAAATTAACAGACTGGCAAGGGCAAGAGGTAAAGTGAGAAGGGGCCCCTGCATATAAGACACCTTCCTAGATAAGGTCTTTATTGGGCCCCTTTGGCAAGAGCTGCTACAGTTTCGTCAAGTTTTACATTTGCAGATTCATCAGTTCACCTACCAGTCGAAAACGAGACAATGCCAATTGGAATTTTGCAGTACCCTTATCTTGAAAACTTGCCCACATGAAATCTTTTGACATTTTCAACTGTTTGACAAACAAAGATAACTGTTAGAAGAATTATTACAGGGCCTTTAAACCAATTTTCGTTGATTGAAACTGGTCGCTTTGTCACAAGTTCATCAAAAATGAACCATTTAAAGTATTTTTCTTCCAGCACAGAAGGGGCCCATGGGAACCCTTGCTGAAGGGGGCCCTTCGGGCCCCAGCCCGATAGCCCGACTGGCCAGTCCGCCCCTGGCACAAGACACCCCATGCCAACGACAGATGAACTGATATCTGATTTGAACGGTGCGTGTCATTTTTCTAAACTCGATTTGAAACAGGGATACCATCAGCTGACACTGGCAGAAGAGTCGAGAAATTTGACAACATTCACAACGCACAAGGGACTCAGGAGATATAAACGACTTTGTTTTGGAGTAAACTCAGCAGCAGAAATTTTCCAGAACACAATTTCTCAAACAATTCAAGATATTAGCAATGCCAAAAACATGTCTGATGACGTCATAATCTGGGGAAAGACACTCGAGGAGCACAATACTGCATTAACCAAAGTATTGCAAAGATTCGAGGAGAAGGGAATCACTCTCAATGAAGGGAAATGCCGTTTCAACAAAACACGTCTTCAATTCTACGGCCTAGTCTTCAGCAAGGAAGGAGTTAGCCCTGACCCGAGCCTCGTACAAGATTTTGCCAATACACTTCCACCAAAGAATGTTAGTGAAGTCCGAAGTCTACTAGGAATGTCTCAATACTGCGCAAAATTCATTCAAGATTATGCATCAATCACAGAGCCCCTGCGAAGGCTAACACAGAAAAATGCTCAATTTCAATGGGGAAAAAGTCAACAAGAAGCGTTTGAAAAACTGAAGGAAACTCTTTTATCGGATCCAGTAATGGCTTATTTTGATATTGCCAAGCACACAACAGTCACCACAGATGTCAGTCCATACGGAATTAGTGCGATACTGTCCCAAACATCAACACCAGAAGCGACAGATCATAAAATCGTAGCATATGTATCAAGATCATTGACGCCTGTCGAACAGCGTTACTCTCAGACAGAACGTGAAGCATTAGGACTAGTATGGGGAATCGAACGTCTTCATTTATTCTTATATGGAGCAGGAAATTTCGATGTATTTACAGATCACAAAGCACTTGAAACGATTTTCAACAATCCCGTTGCCAAACCACCCACTCGCATCGAGAGATGGCAACTTCGACTCCAAAATTACAGCTTTACCGTAAAGTTCAAGAAAGGATCAGACAATCCGTCAGATTACATGTCACGTCACCCAGCTTCACATCGCCCAGAGCAAGATACAATTGCAGAAGAATACGTAAACTTCATCACCAAAAATGCAGTCCCGAAAACCATGACATTACAAGAAATTGAAGAGGAGACGGAAAAATATCAAACCCTACAAGCCGCAATTGACCTAATTCGCAGAAATCGATGGCATGAAGTAGATAAGATCCAAGATCCTACCATCAACAAACAAGATCTCAAAATCCTGTGCAGCACTAAACAAGATCTTACTGTCAAAGGAGACATAATTCTTAAGGGTACAAGGATTGTCATACCACAGAAACTACGCCATAAAGCTATAGAACTTGCTCATAAGCCAGGACATTCAGGCACAACGAAGACAAAATCGTTACTGCGTGAAAAAGTATGGTTCCCATATATCGACAAAATGGTTAAAGAATTCGTTGAGAAATGCATTGCTTGCCAAGCAACAGGACAAGAAAACAGTAAGGAACCAATGCAGTCAACAGATTTACCACCAGCCCCATGGCACACAGTCAAAGCAGATTTCTTTGGACCAGTACCTTCCGGAGAATACTTGCTTTCAGTCATTGACACATACAGTCGATTTCCCGAAGTCGAAATTGTTAAGTCAACAGCAGCAGGAAGCATCATTCCAAAACTTGATCGCATCTTTGGAACACACGGAATTCCAGTCAAATTTATATGTGACAATGGTCCACCATTTAATGGAATTGAAATTGAAACGTACATGAAAACATGGGGAATTGAATTCAAACCAGGAACACCATTATGGCCTAGACAGAATGCAGAAGTAGAATCGTTCAATCGACCTCTCAAGAAACTACTTCAAACCTCTAAAATTGAAGGGAATAATTGGAGAAAAGAACTACACTTATTTCTACTTAACTACAGGTCAACACCGCACTGCACAACTCAAGTTGCACCTGCTGAACTTTTGTTCAATCGTGTGATAAGAACGAAAATTCCAGTCGTAGGAATTACATCGAAACCATCAAACAAACACAAGCTTGTCCAACGAAATGATAAAGAAAACAAGGCAAAAGCGAAAGTCTACTATGATAAACGTCAACGCACTAAACCATCTGACATCAGAGAAGGAGATCTCGTACTCGTCAAACAAGAAAGAAAGAACAAACTTACAAGTAAATTCGATCCAAAGCCATATCGCGTCATTGAGATCAGAGGAACGAAAGTAATCGCCGAGCGATCAGACCATAAGATCACTCGAAACATTTCATTCTTCAAAAAGTTTTACAACTCATTCGATTCAACAACCGATTCAGACACTGATGATGATGATGATACAATTCAAGCAGACAATAACATTCGAAATGACACTGAACCTGAAGCCGATATTATACGTCAATACCCAGTGAGATTACGCACGATGCCTATGTACTATGGTCAAGTTATCACACATTGAAAGTTGCTTTATTAATAAACTGCTGAAACATATAATCGATGTTAGTAAATTTTATTTCCGAAGAAGAGGAGAGATGTTATGGACTCCCTATGGACGCTATCATTCTAGTATTCTTATGTAATCGGTGCCACGATACACTTCGATATTTAAGCATGTTATGTTCGGTTCAACGAAGCCTACTTCTTGACTTCACAAGCACTACTGCGGATATGCAGAGGATATAATAATGTCATCTGCTCTCATTAATCAAAGAACACCATTGAGTTATTTTCTTTCATAAGCCAATTCAAATCTAGCACAAAGACAGTGGTATTACCCACAGTGGTTGGTCTTACACCACGCCCTAAGCCGCCCCTCCCCTACGATTTTCAACAAAGTGCATTAATTTCCAAAATTTTCGGACGTTTTAATTTTCGGACAAATGAGTAGTCCGAAAAAATAATTGTCCGGAAATTTAAGTGTCTGAAGTTTTTAGTGGTCCGAAAATTTAATTGTCTGGCAAATCACAATGACACAAAATTTCTTTGGATAAGAAATGAAATTCTGTTATAAGATTACTATTGTTCTAATGGAGGAACCTTGGAAATCTCAATGAAGGACAGGCAATGTCTCAATGAAAGAAAAACGTAATAATCTTTAGTGAACTTGAAGATTGTGACGGATCTTATGAAACTGATTTGAAATCCTGGAGTGCTGAAATTCTGATCATTTAGGAAACTCTCAGCACTGGCTCAAATTCTAAGTTCCTAATAAAAGACGTATATTTGACCTCTATTATGGTTGTTTTGTTACTCTCAATATTGTTGATGTTATTGTTGTTACATGAGGGACAAGTCTTTTTGCCCCAACTTCAATTCATGATTATCGTTATAATGCTTGTATTTTACACTTGATTACTATGCTGGTTTCCGTTTTGAGACATAGAGTGAAGAAATTTTGCTACATCTGGTGTATCATTTGCCTACTCATTATCAAATCGTATGTGTCCGAAATTCTATTCACCTGTTTGAAAGTGTCCGAAATTTTGTCTGAAATTGTCTGAAATCGATAATAATTTCGTCCGAAATTTTTGTCCGAAAATTAAATGTCCGAAAATTAAACGTCCGAAAATTTTGGAAATTAATGTAGGTATTTGGAGAAAGGTTTGTGTTGATTTGCTTTAAATACTTAAGGGCACATCTCAAATGGGGCCCTACAATTTTTAGTGAATTGACCATAGTTGCCACAGTTGTGAATCAAATCGAACACAAGAACTGCACAGTTGTAAAAGGATTTCTAGACATCTTCTATAAACAAGATGAACATCTTCAGGAAACGGCTTGATGGACCAAACCTCGCCAAATTCATTTCTATCAGCACAATTTTCAAAAATTTCCTAGTGAAGGGTTTCGTCGATCACAAGCTCTATTCCTCCACTCAATAGTAAAATTTTTACGAGAGATGGATTTTCTACCAAACCAAAGAGCGTGTTGCAAAGACTTTTTCCTAAGGAGATGCCTTGGACCCCATTGGCTGGATTTGCCTCCCATTGTACCTCAGTAGCCCTTCAACTCAGTATGTTTCCACTGCCAATGGGGCTTCGTATAAGACCTGTGCTGGGCTCACCTTTAAAACATTATTATTTCCAATAAAACACCGTTTTCAATCTTGAAAATTTGTCAAACATTTGTTGATCTATTTGCAGCAGGAGGGGGGGGGGCACTGAGTTGCTAAATTACTAAGGGCTGACGCTGCTCTGTTATGCCACTGCACAGACACAAGTTCCAAAGAAATATTTTGCACCATAGGAAGTGCGAAAATAGAAGCTTAAAAGTACAAAGCAGTCCTCCTGCCCCTACTCCAGATGGTTCCCGTGACTCCCATAAGTCTTGCATGGAGCCCCCATTTCATTATCAGGAAATCAACTTGCCTACACAGTCCTCCTACCCATTCCCTTTTCCCTACCTGCTGCCCTACAATCTTCCTACCCCATTGCCTGTTCAGCAGTTCCATTTTCAGTCAGATCCGTTGGATATGGGGGGGGGGGGCTTGGGGGCTTTGCCCCCCAAATAATTTTTTGAAGCTCATTCACTTTGTAAGGCACAAGGTGTGAAAGCTACAAGTTCATCCAAATTAATATTCGAACTTATCCATATTTCAGAAATTTATCACGCTATAAGTTTTGATATCATACAACTCAAAAATAATCTGTATCCTCGTAAAACTGAAGTCCTATTTTCAACGTTCTCTGCGGAAGACTTACCCTGGCTGCAAAAGAAATGTTTATTAGGCTCTGGTACGCAGGGTACGAAAGACTCTAATAAGTTGTGAGCCTTTACCTATTTCGAAGGCAAGTCTTGCAAAAAATAGTGCGTTTTCCAATGATCCAGAGTGCGTGGTTATGGAAAATTTACCGGGGCAAGCCCCTGGAACCACATTTTTGCAACTCCAATATGAATTTTGATCGGAGGAGACTAGTCAGTTCAATTTTGGAGCTGAAGATATTACAATGAGGAATGCACAGCGAAGAGCTTTGAGTGTAACTATCCTTATTTGCCACTCTTACTATTATTATCATTCCCAAAAGAAATGGTATTTTGGAGTCATGAAGAACCTTTCACCATGATGTTGTATTAGAATCTAAGTTACTTATAAAGAACATTTGATTCAAATAAAGTACGGAACGTAGAAAAGTTGATTGTCAAATTAAAGTGCAAGCACTGCTCTCCAGTATATCTATCAATAAGTCAATAAGTGCCATCGAGGACAGAGCATGTTTGAAGTGATTTCTTTATTGGGTGTGGTTAAAAATTATTTACCACACTCTGAACCGGGCCCTTTTGGCTTGCTAGCCACCCTACAATTATCATGCCAGACCGCCCCTGGCCACCGTAAGTCCAGGTGAGCCACTTTAAATGTTTTTTCTGTATTCCATTAAAAATTTACAAGAAGAATTACCTATTACACTACCTAATAATCACTCTACGAAACACTACAAGGACGATAATACCACGGGGAGCAGTAGACTATGACAACCCCCTGGCATAGAAAGAACTAAAAACTACCGGGTGAATCAAGAAAGATGTATCACCCGCCCTCAAAGCCGCACCCAAGAGCCACCAACCGATTCGCACAACTCATTGCGAATTAAACGATGCATTTATTTCATACTTTGAATGTATATCCACCTTAAACTTAAACTCGAATGAGAAAGACCCATGGGAAAGGACGACACTTCGCGTGTGAAGCTTTAGTGCCATATAACGAGAGCCATTTGTCGCCAAAAATGAGGTTCCATGCTGTCATCTAACTTGCCCCCACCTCATGCCCCCCTGTTAAATCCGTCATTGATTTAACAGTCCAAACGGTGATTTAGATGTTGATGTATTTCTGATTCGCACCAGTCCATCAGTCCATCAATCTAGCGATAACTGCGAATATGCAGTCAGTCTACTGGCCATGTTGCTAATTTCGATGAACATTTCTAACTTAAAACACCCTGCAATCCTTAATAAGAGTTACTGGAACAACAGAAAATTGTATAAGTTCAAATGAACAAACCCCGTCAACCCCTCCCCCATACAATGTTGATTTGATTTGTTCAGCTTCAGGATTTCACATCTCATATGTTTGTATCCTTGTTGGGGAGACGAGGTCCATGTTTTGTCCGAGGAAATTTCGATAAAGGCATATCCACCTTACAATTGAGGTGGATATGCACTTACGGTGGCTCACTACTGAAAATTTAAGTTTAAAACCCAAAGACACCAAGTTAAGGTGGCTCGCTTCTGACATAATTTCAAACTGCTACACACTGTCCTATCGCTAATGCGCGCTGATCTAGAGATGTCCAACGTATGCTTTCTGGTCCATGATTTAGCTGCCATTGAAGCGCAAATTCATTAAAATTGTTTTTCTCAGTCTCAGAAAAAGAATTTGAATATCAATGTCAGGTCAACCATGGCCCAGAATCAAACATGAAATCCTAAGTGTCAAAAGACTTCAACTGTTTGCATTCGCAAATATTTTCGTGTGACATCTTATTGGAGACAGAACTGAGTAGACGGTAACAGCTAACAAGGAATATACGACTCCAGCGCGGGGGGGGGGGGGTACATAACATGTTGAGGGTACGGGTATGTACCGCCCATATGGGTGGGTTTTTGGGCCCCAAATTCTCTAAACAATGGTCCCTTTTTCGGCAGATTTTCCTTAAACAAGGGTGGGTTATCCAGAAATCGGTGAAAGATAGCAAAAAATGGGTGATTTTCCGCCAAATTTCATCATAAAAGTGGGTATGTCCGCAAGTTTCGGTAATTAGAAGAGGGTACCTTTCTGAAAACCGGGCGGCAGACCCCCGTCCATCCGCAAGTCATGTACCCCCCCGGGCTCCAGCGGTTAAACTTCTAGTAAATGGCGTTCCAGGGCAGGGGAGTCTTCCTACACCTTTGTGTTTCTAAAGTCTGGCTAAAAATTGAAAAAGAGTTTGCAAACCTGTACCATCCGCATATCAAGGCCTTCTGATTTCACCTACTGTTTTTAGGTGCTCGTCACTGGAATTGCACAGAATCATTCACAATTGTAACGACTTGACAGTTATATTTCAAATCTTCTCGATCTCGGTCCTTTGCTGCTTCGTTCATGAAACAAAACCATTGCTGTGTACATTAATAGCTCGTAATAAACATTGCAAACCTCAAACTCTCAGAGTTATCCTGCTTATATAAATAACAAATGTCTAGGTTTTGAGACTGTTCTTTGCGTTATGTCTGCTGCTACGACCTGGGAATTCTTCCAAAGTGGAGTTCTGCACACCTTGGTATTCTTCATGCAGAATATATCCAACTGGGAATTTTTATATAATATCAGAGTCTAGTCAAAATAAGTTGCGCTTTTCTTGTTTAACTGACACATTCGTGTTGTTGCAAGCAGAGCATCCCAAGGGAGTTTTGTCGAATTTGCCACAAAGATAAGTGTAATTTTGAAGTCCTATTTTGTGTAGTTTTCCGCCATATATTTATACCAACACACAATGATCCTGGGCTGGGAAGAAATACGAACCCATTAAGTCTAAAAATTCGAATTTGTCAAATGCCGAATCGTCAAGCACATTCTGAAGTTTCATGAAATACAAACATTTAATTCGTCAACGGATAGCCGGGAAAAAGATTTTTGAAGGTAGCTTAACGTGGTGATTTGCTCAGAAAAAACACTGCGGGGAAAACGCTGCCTGCACTGAATCTTCGCAGTAATATTTCTCTGCATGGAAATGTCAAGGTTTATTGGAAATAAATGCATACTTTACTAGGTGTCCCAAAAAAGCGCAACAGATTTAAAAGATTCTAACACAAGCTGTTTCAAATCAATAATCAAATGATTATTTTTCTTTAAATCTGCAATGATTACATTAAATTTTGATATATCTTTCAGAATTTTTGGTGTCTTTGTTGCATTATTAAAATCAATGAACTTTAAATTTGTTGCCAGGGCAAACCAGAGCTGCCAGCATTAGTGCAAAGTATACTGCAATATTTCGAGAATGGTATTATTTGATCAAGAAACTGTGGCATAGTTGTCTCTTGCTGATTCATACCGGCTGACCCAAAAAAACCTTCACGAGCTAGATCGCCTGTATCTCCTTGACAGCAAACGTTATGAAGACAAACAAGGTGTCAGCATGTAGCTGAAAGGCTCCGCTATCTTTTGAGATGTTGCTTGATCAGTTTACGATATGCGTACTGTCCGAAAAAACAGTTTCAAAAATATGGAAATTCATTTATTTCTTGGACCATTCCCTCGCTTTCCTGTCCATTTTTTGGAAAGTGTGACAAACCTGAATTCAGACTTTGCTTTGGAGCACGAAATTTGAATGACAAATTTAGGTCACTCATTTTGCAAACAAAAATTTCCCCAGACGACTCCTAATGCATCGCTATGTCGAGTTTTCACAGAATGTTAACTGGAAAATGATGGTGATTATTTCACTCAAAATGAGGAATCCTGGATTCAAAATTTTCTTTGAATCTGGTTTTTCGGATGGTAATCAGTGCTCGCATTGACCATACAGCATCTCAAAAGATAGCTAAGCCTTTCAACTAAACAATGATGGAAAGCATTTGGCAGTAGCTTTTGATTTCAGGGAGCTAATTATGATTTTTTTGGATCACCCGGTATGTTATCAAGTTTCGAGGGAGCTCCCAGTGTTCATTTCCAATTAAAAGTATAATTCTAATAACGGCCTAGTCATTTTAGAAAAAATGCTTGCGTCTAGACCAAAATCTTTATAAAAGTGTCTGTTCATCAGTAAAGTTGTGTGTTTGCGTGATTGTCAGCAATCTTCAGTAATTGCTGCCATTGTCATGTTTTGTAACTTGACATTATTGTTACACTGTTGCTAATGCAGCAGCTCTGGTTTTGACGTAGGGGCAATTTTGAAGTTTGCTGATTTTTAACTTTGCAACCAAGTCCCTAAAAATACTGGAAAATGTATCAAAAATTATTCTAATTATTGCAGATTTCAATAAAAATAATCGCTTGATAATGAGTCTGAAACAGTTGCCATTAGGATTTGTCAAATTTGTTGCGTTTTTCCTGTAACACCAGGTACTCCATAGATTTATATGAAGATCCTACTTCCAATAGACCAAATTGCCTGAGGTTTGTTTACACCCATTTCAAGTCATGTGATAAGTCTCTTGACAGAACTTCTTTTGATTTTCCTAACATATTTTGTGCCATGCAAAGTTTTGCCATGAAGGCAACAAGTAGAATAAAACTAAGACTTCCCAAGAGTACGATCACATGACTTGAAATGGGTATAACAAACCTTAGCCGATTAGGTCTATGCGAATTGCGAAGGAGAAATTGGCTAACGAAACAGATTTTAAGAAGTCAAAAGATAATGGCGTCCGTTCGTCGAAGTTAGGTGTTCCATCGTATGAAGGCTCTTTTGCATAACTTTTTACTTCACGGATGCTTTGTTTATCTAAAATCAAACACGAAGATTCCTTATCTTACTCGAGCTGTGAAAGAACAAAGTCAGCTAACAAATGAACGCTTGTTTCTGCAAGTGAATGAATTCTTATTCTAATCTTTCACATGAAACATCAGCCAAGGAAAAAGTAAAGAGAACAAAAGACTAACATCATAAATCATTCATAACTAACATAGTAATTCTGTTTGTTTTATAATCAAATGGTTTACCAAATTATTTGCAGAAAAATCGCATTTTCAATCATTTTACAATCGCAAAACTACATTTGATCTCAGTTATGTTTGATAAGAGAGTTTTCCAATGCCTTATTCCATCAATTTCTTATTACGGTTGTCTGGAAAATGGACAGCAGACATGTTGGTTATTCAAGTAATCATCATGATTAAGAATCACCTCCAGACACATCCCGACCTCAGAGTGAGTTTGCTGCTTTTCCTCTACTCTGGGATGCAAGTAGCCGTTCTGCAATTAATTCGCCATTGGAGAAAAAATGATGAAATAGACTCTTCCTCGAGTTTTCCTAATCATTTGAATCGCACGAACTGCGAACCGACGTGACGAGAGAGCGACGAAACGCGTTTGGTTATTTAACATTGTCCTTTACTGCAGTTACTAACGTATCTCTTTCCTTTCAAGGTCTCTTTCCTTTCAAGGTTTAACAGTTTTCTCTTTACAGGTTTGTTTTGGTTGTTGTTCTCTCACAGGAGAGAACAGTTCACTTCAATAGAATATAGTGTTTTGTTGCGTTTATGGGTTTAGTACAATGAATAATCCGTTGTTTGAGGTTATTTTCGAATTATTTGAACAACAACAATGCAATCTTGCCACGAAGCAACAGCGATAGAAAACTGCGCTAAGGATGGCGGCAATGAACGCGGGGGGGGGCGGGGGGGGGGGGGTTCTTCCATAGTAAAGGTACCTGGGGATGTGCCACCCGCAAGGGTATGCTTTTTCAAACCTTCTAGTCTAGCCAAGGGTATACTTTTTGCCAATTTTCGCCCATTCAGTCTGGGTAAGGGTATAATTTTTGGCAATTTTGGTCAAAGAAATGTCAAACTTCGGTAATTCCTGTAAAGAAACCCAATTTTCTCAAGTTTTGTTCCTTAGAATGCAAGAATTTGGCAAGTTTTGCCTATTAAATGCCAACTCAAGGCGCTTTTGATGTAGAAATTAGTCTAGCCAAGGGTATCATTTTCAGAAAAATTGGTCTAGCCAACGGTGCCATTTTGAAACTGTGGGCGGCACACCCCTGCCAGAAATTTAGCCGGGAACCCCCCCGTGGCAATGAACTTTTTACCAAGATGCGTTGCGTTCTGCTTGCGAATCCTAAACGATTTTATGGGAATTCGATTACAGAACGCGATGCATCTTGGTAAAAAGTCCCTTGTCACCATCTCTAACACAGTCGTCTATTACGATAGTGAAACAGTGTTACTTTGCTGTCTCGAATCAAGGTCACGTAATTAGTGTTACTTAGCCATCCGAAAATTCAAAATGGGTGCCAAAAAGCCCATATTCTGGGAGAGTTTGTACAATGTGTACAGTAGAAGAGTGCTCTGATTGGTATGTTAAATTTACGGTACGGTAAAAAATCCCGAAATACTGCGTGAATTAAAGTCTTTAAGCATTGTCAAATGTGGCAAAATTGCCCATTACCGCAAATTAACTATTTCTGTTGTTAAATTTTTGAAAAACATTAAAGCGCGGGAAAGTAATTCTCTGACGACATAATCATCAAATTTGAAAAATTTCATTGTTGTATCGGGTGACCCAGACAAATCTACACATTACCTGTTAAATCGAAATGCACAATTATCTTTTATTGGTTCTATCCACACACCACAAAAGATGGTACGTGGGGTGCCGCAGGGATCAATCATAGGCTCTCTTCTATTCATTCTCTTTTTCAATGATGTTGCTTATTGCACCAAAGGTGCTGGCACAATAAAATACGCTGAAAACACCTTGATCTACATTGCTGGTAAAGAGATCAAAGAAATAAATGCAAAATTATAAATTGCCATGGCAGAACTTTCTGCCTGGTTCAAAGCCCTATTATTTGAAAGAGCGCAGGGAATACGGAAATACATGGAGCCTTTATGCATATTACACGAGGATGGTCAAATCGACATTACTTCTCTATACAAGTATCTCGGTGTGCACGACTCTTCACTGAATCTTAACAGTGATTTTGATGCACAATACAAGGAGGTCTCCCAACAAAAATAAAAAGTCATCTGGACATTAAGTCAGTGAAAGCAAGCATATTGAATCTGAAGTTGAATAGGACACAAGAAAGTGAGTTCAACTCGTTTCACAATCGCACAGTCCAAACAATCGCAAAAAGCGAACTTGTTGAGTTACATCACCCATGAATGCCATCAATAGGAGCGTCTGCGTGTAAGTAAACAATGTCCTAAAGAACAATGTCCGTCATGCTTTGTGCCAATACTTTATGTATCAAGAACACTGCAAGAACGCAAGGAACAATAAATGTAGTGTATGCCTTCCACGAATGAGAACTGAATATGCGAGAAAAGTCTTCTTCTTCATGGGTGCAAAGATTTTCAATGAACTACCACTTACTGCAAGGACATCTGACAATGTATTTGCTCTTAGGAAGATTATGGATAATATTTAAGTATAAGATTTTAACACGCTAATAATATAAAACTGCTTTTTAGATTTGCAATTGTAATATAGTTATATTTTCTTTTTAAGCGCCTTTTTTACGGGACAAACATTGATAACAACAGTTTTGTAATTGATGAACTTGTTGTCCTGTTCAAGAATTCGTTACTATCATCAACACTTATTACTGCACATTATCGAAAACATCGTACGTTAGAAATCCACATAAAAGAACCTGTTTTTATAAGAACCTTGAGGCTTAAATTAAAGCTTTTAAATGCCCTAAATAAGAACTCTCCAGAGGCTGAAATTGGGGGGGGGGGGCAGGTTCTTATATGATAGGTTTCATGTCTTCAGAATTCCTCAGAATTTTCAAGAATTCTAGACATTCTGATCGAAATTCTTCAGTTCTACAGAAGACTTTCAGATTTTTAAACAAAACTTCTAACCTATGTGCTCAAGAATTCTACAGAATTTTTGCAGAATCTAAGAACCTTCTACGAACCTTGCAAACTGGAATTTAGAATAACAGCCACGTAATACACCACTTTAATTAAGCAGCCTCGTTTTGGAAATTTGTCAAAATCTCTTCCTATTGTTAATATGAAAATTTCGAGCGCAGATTCGGATTTAGCACCCAGACTTTAGTCTGGTTACACATTTTTAAACTGCTGACAATTGTGACGTTGATTTTATGACAATGTAAAGTTCAAAGATTTATAAGGGATTTGACCGTGAAAAGTTGTTCGGGGTGAAACTTTACACCCTGTCATTTTCACGGTCAAATCCCTTATAGATTTTCAAACTTTACATCGCCATAAAATTAACACTACAACCGCTAGCAACATGAAAACTTAGGGTTAGACTAAAGTTTGGGTGCTAAATCTGAATTTGGCGTCTAAAATTTCATATGAAAGAATTTTGAATAATTTCCAAAACGAGGCTTTTCATTAAAGTGGTGTATTAAGAACCTATTCTGGCTGTCCACCAAGAATAACCTAGGTGCTTATATGCGGATTTCTACTGTGGCGCTGAATTTAAAGGTTATAATTCCGTTGCCTAACTGAGGGCGTAATATAATTTTGCAAATTCATTTATAGTCTGAATAAGCTTCCATTTGGTTTTCCTAAAACTAATAACAATTGAATGAAATTTTCCCTATCGTTTATTGACAGGGTGCAGGGGTCTGTTTCTTCTACAAAAATCTTGAAAAACGACAGCTGAATACTTTATTCTAAGCGGCCTTAAAACAGTATAAGTCTTCAGCTGGCTATTACAGGCTTTGGATCATCCCTTGCAGTTGGAATTCATTTATCCACAAGATCAATTAGAGCTACGTCAAAGCTACGATTGTTTATAGCTGAGAGGACATACGTGGCCTTAGAAGTAATTCCCACGTTGCTTTGCGTCTACAGCTTCTCAAGCCATAAAAACAGACTGAAAATGTTACCAGTTCTTTTTAAATAGTTGTTTACCAACGTGCCCGACCGCTCATTGATTTGTTTGCCGCATACCAGTTGTTTAAACTTTTGTCTGTGATTTGTTTTATAAGTCAATGTCTTCTTGCTTGTGGCAAAAAATGAATTTAACCACTTAGACTTTAATTCACAAAGGCTTTTAAAGGTGAAACGAAATGAAATTTTTACTAATACAAATGAATAACACTGTTGAATAACAAAACATCCCGTTTACTTTTGTTGATATCTTGTTCCATCTTAAAGGACAAGTCCGGGGTTCATAAAGTTATTGTTAAAAAGCAGCCTTACCAACTGCTGAACACCAATCGTGAGTTCTTTCCATGTTTTGATGCCTCTAACTTTCATAAATTGGCTCATGATTCTTCGTAAGTTAGGCCAAATATCGTCGCCATTTTGTATTTTGTACGAGTGTGCGAAGGCACGATAAGGAGGCTAGGAAGGTGAATGGCATAATATCAACACATTTGGCAGCCTCGTTCAGGTCAACATTAAGTGACGTCATAAAATATGACGTCACTTCGCACTTCTTAGCAGATTGAAATATGTAGTTTCGCAGATTAAAAGAGAAAAAAAATCAAATAAGTACTACACACCAGTCACAACTGTGTAATCTCTTGAATAATCAACAATTATACCAACCCCGGAGCGTATTTTGTATGTAAGCTCATTTGGGTATCTGACGTCATCAAATTTCTAAATCGTAAACCAGAAGACTGACAGACTTTCGCCGGAGACCATATTGTTGACATCCATGAACTTACCCTGGGTATCAGAGCCTGAAAATTTAAATGGAAGGAAAACGTTCCTTCTTTATTTTTTCTTTTTGTTGTTTTCTTTTTGGCTCTGATACCCAGGGTACCATAAACTATTGTCTTCTTCAAAACTTTCATATTGCGTCCAAACGTATAGAAATCACGATGGTTTCAAGCTGTTTAACATATTTTTCTTCAATTCATAAAAAGAAGGAAAACACCGTAATCTGAAAATATTAAAGATTTCAGAAGTGTCTAATGGAAGAATTATAGTGAAATAGCTGAAGTTTCTTTGAAGTCACTCCGTTCATAAAAGTAGGTCATGGGATTCCACATCAACTTTTTTGGGGATTTCGAACCTATTGTGTGCAGGTTTATGACGTCAATATGTAGTTAAATTCGAGTGTAATGCTGGGGGGAGAGGTACTCCTATACTTAATGTGACTGGATCTGCCGCTCAGCAGAGTGTGCTTTGTGGAAAAATATTATGCGACAGGGTGTCTTTCCGGGCCAAAATTATGAGACAGGGTATTAATATTGATAAAAAGATTATGCGACAAGGTATATATAGGAAGGAAAGTTTTTGGAGGTCTCTGGGAACAATTGATCATGTTTACTTTTGGCAAAATTTTTACGTGACAAGGTATCCTCCTTGTGCATTTCTTATGCGACAGGGTATAGGGTGTGAAAAGTTTTTCTGCACACACCCGTCACTTCTCTAATCTCATACCCCCTGGGTTGTGATGAAATGTAGAACCCGGTGAGTCATCTTTGGAGGGCTGAAATTGCTATGAAATATAGGCAACCTCGTCCCCAGGGCCTTTTCGGCTCCGTCCCAATATAACAAAAGGCCCTGGGGACGAGGTTGAAATAGGGTGTCCTAAAATATATGTCCCGTTTGTGTAACTGTTGTGGAAGTGCTGAACCTTTAAATATCTCAGCTTTTACACAGTTGCATAGGTCAGGCTTTAACTTAAGAGGAGTTTAAGGCCTTGTTTTAGTTACTTGGTCAAGTGGCCGCTGATTTATGGCAGAGGAAAGGCAAAACAAGTGTCGGCTTCAAAGAGAGCCTTTCTGTTTTTCTTTCTTCTTTTATTTTTTTTTGAGGCTCTGGTACCCAGGGTAAGGTAATCTGTAAGTGGTACAGGACAGAGAAAGCGCCTACGCATCCTTCCGTTCCTTGAGCTAATATGCACAACAATATGCAGGGACGTTTCCAAATTATCAAATGTAGTAGACTAATTTTAGACTCCAGGTTTTTTTTATAAGAAATTGCTTATAAGAAACTCAACTCTCAGATCGCCATAAACTTAAAGAAACTCCAGTACTGGGAATATATGACTTAAGAAACTATTTATTTCGACAAATGAAATAATCAAAATAGGTTACCTTGCTTTCCCTTGTTTCCTCTATAATGTTATTCAGAAGGTACTCGAGTAACATGTAAACACTGGAAAGGCTTCAAAAACGTTGTTTTGAGGTGTTCATGAGGGAACAAGAAGTGAACAAGAAGACTGCTATGAAACCTTTAAGAAACTTGTAGGAAAATCCGAGCATTGAAAATCTGACAATTTTAAGAAACTTTCAGTAGGCCCAAAGTCCTAGTTTCCTATAAAGAAATACATGTATGCAGCTCTTGAGTTAGCTATCTATCTCCGTCATTTGAATTTAACAAATACCGTAAAAGCTCTATTAAGCCCCCGGGGGGCTTATTTAATTTTGGACCTTCCAGAGGGGGGCTTAATAGAGAGGGGGGCTTATTAGAGAGGGGGGCTTATTCACAAAATCAAGCGAAAAGGATATATTTGGTAGCTTTTCAGTTCTTTTATTCCATACCATATTTTGCGGATTCAACACACAATTTTCCGGCTCAAATACACAAATTCGACTCAGTTTTTATCCCAAATCATAATGAAATTAACATGTAAGGTTGTATAGCTAAATAAACGGAAAATATTTTGTAAATTCTAGGATTTTGTATGAGTGGGGGGGGGGGGCTTAATAGAGAGGGGGGCTTATTTCAAATTTTGACTCAGAGGGGAGGGGCTTATTAGAGAGGGGGGCTTAATAGAGAGGGGGGGGGGCTTAATAGAGCTTTTACGGTAAGATGCTGTGATGTTTCAAACGGCGTGTGAACTGAAAAAAACGTGTTCTTGAAGAGATATCTATATGCAGCTAGGTCTCCTTGGTATGCATTTTGATCTTATGCAAAAAAGTGACGTCATGAGACAATCCTAAAATTCTAACGGTAGAGTTATGGTTAAGCAACGAAAGTTTCTTTCAAGCCATTCAATTGAAAGAAATAAGTCACAGAAATATAGAATCGCATCTTTTTACAACAATTTAAAGATCTGGAGCCTGTGCTAACCTGTACAAGAACAATGAACCCTGGTTCCGGCTCTCTCGATCAACCATTTTCAGCTGTTACAGGTGTAGAAAACCGCCAATTCTATTAACCAAGAGACAACAGAAGAATACTCTAATGTGAAGCACTGTTACATTCGACAAATTCTTGCGTCATCGCCCTGCCCAGAAAAGTACAAAGGCTTAACATCAAAACACTAACTTGAGGCAAGAATGTACCAATTTTGTAATACGTACTGTGAGGCTGTGAGTCTCCACTGAACTTCAAATACAATTCGCATGTGTCTACTTATCTATTTGCCCGTAAAACTGATTGATTTTTGCGATGCGTAATTTGAATTCTTTCGCCTTGAAGTAGCATTGAAAGGTAGAAATCGTTTCCAAATGGAATAAATAATACGTTTACCATTCCGGAAGTCCATCTTTAGATCATCATCATCATCAAATTACGCTGTTACGTCAGTCCCTGACATTGCGAGCCTGATAATTCCACTCCAAGTGTTTCTATTATTTGCTAGTTTCTTTAATTTGTTTGTGTCTTTTACATTCAGTCATTGTCCTCCTAGATCTTTATCGATGAGGCTTAACCAAGTGAGTTTTGGTTTGCCTTTGGGTTTCTTCACAGGTCTTAGTGCTTCATATAAGGCTCGTTTGGCTGGTGTTTCCTCTGGCAGTCTGAGCAAATGTCCTAGCCAGCTTAATCTTCTCCTCTTAATTTCTTTGCTCCACCTTTCTACTTTTGTTATATCATAAAGATTCTGATTTGAGATGATTCTGGGCCATCTTATCCTTATTATTCGCCTTAGTTGTTTTCTTTGAAAAATATCTATCTGTTCTTCTTGGGCTTTTGTTAAGATCCAGAGTTCACAGTTGTAGAGAAATACACTAGGGACATATGTATCAAATACTCTAATCTTTGTATCTATGTTCAATTTCTAGGATTCTATTATGTGTTTCAGCTTGTTACAGGTGTGTATGGCCAGTCCTTTTCTTCTGGTAATGTCTGACTGTGTTTCTAGCAGACTTCCAAGGTATTTGCATTTTTTCCACTCTTCACTTCCATTCCTTGTTATTTTATACTCCTCTGTCTTATCTCTATTAACATTTAAATTTCTTTCCTTGAGTTTGCTTGGTATTTGATTTTTGTACTTTTCTATGATGTAATCTGAATCTGATATGTAGCTTATATCATCTGCGTACTGTTGGCTTGATTCAAAGTGATTATTTTTCGGTCTTGCATAAGTATGATCTTTAAGGTGGTAAGGTAATAGTTGTTCGACTGCTACTGCGGGTCAAGCATAACTATGATCTTCATTTCTGGGTGGGTTAAGGGCTTGCGCAAGATATAGAGTGAAAAGTACTGGGCTTAGACAGTCTCCTTGTGGTACGCCTATATTTGTTTTGAAAGTTTTACCTTTTTCCTTGTTGATCTTAACTTGTAATTCCACATTTTTTATGAGAATACTGATCATGTGCAACTCATCCTCATCCAAAATTTCTTTGAGATCTTCATACAGAGTGGCTCTTTGCACTGTATCAAATGCTTTACTCATATCTAAGAGCAATAGATGTGTGGTGTATGTTTTAGATGTGATTGCTTTTTCTGCTAGTGTTTTGAAACTAAATACCATCTCTGTTGTGCTTCGTCCTTCTTTGTATGCTGCCTGACTTAGTGGAATCTTTTCTTGGAAATGTTTTCCATACCTTTTAGATATGGACCTGAAAAACCCGGGAGAATGTCTTACTCTCGCATCAAATGTGAGCGAAATGTTCAATGAAGGCGTTATGGCGCAGTGGTGTAATCCTCTGACTCTGCAGGCAGAACAGTCAGGCGGAGCGGGTTCGAGATAGGCCCCACCACTTGAGCGTCATGACAAGGGGTCGCGCACTCGATTAGCGCTTAGCTACTTTTACGATTCCAGCGGTTGGCGCTAAAACCGCAACTTCACCTTCACTTTCACCTTCACCTTCACCTTCACCTTCACTTTGATTGATTCCAGTATCTTAAATGTTCTCCGCATGACAAAGTTGAAAAACGTGTAGTTCCTTTTGGTCCATCCGTTGTGTTTCAGTACGGAAACATAACGGGTGGACAGAGACATAACGGGTGGACAGAAACATAATGGTGGAAAACAAGCCCCCCCCCCTTATAAATGGTAGTTCCAAGAAAGCTTGAAAGAATCAAGGTTTAAGTTTTCTGTTGACCTCTTTTTGTAAGCAGTTCAAGTGATTTTGATGAATTTGGTAAGTCACTGATGTATATAACAAATGACAATGGACCAAGAACTGATCCTTGTGTTTCAAACAAGTAAGAATACAATACAGTATCGTCTAAGATCAAATGCAGTGCTTTGCTACAAAAGTATGGAGTACCATCCTAATCTATGCTAGAATCGCCACATCAATTATCATTTTCAAATGTAAACTGAACGAATGTCTGATAAATGCTTATTTACTTCAAAGGAGATTATTGCTTTGTGAATTTACTTATTCTATTTTTCGTCATCTTGTTTTACTTTTACTTTGAGAAAAATTCTTTTTTAGTTTTCTCTTATGGTGGGGGGGAGTCCTCTCTAGATTGCTTTATCTACTTTGAGGACCCCTCCTTAGACAATTATTCATTCCAAATACAAATTGTAACGCTGACTTATGTAATCTTTTGATTTCCATTGTTTTATGTACGTAGATTTTGTATTTTCATGTAATTAGATGTATGAAATATATTCGTTTAATCTGTTGTTGTATGTAGGATGATTGTTAAATTAAATGAAACTAAAGCTGAAACTAAAACAGCCCGACACATCATTTTGGGCCACTAGGTAAGATAACTGTGCAAGCATCTCTCTGATTTACATCAATCTACTCAACTGTCTGGTGATGGCATTGCACAGCCACTTCAGGAAGCATAGGTTTCAAATCTTTAAATCGACGAAAAAAGGTGGGTGTTAAATTCTACGAAGTCTTTCTTCTAACTGAATGTCGTAAGAGGAACCTTAGGTATCTCTCCATAATTGTACCGTTGGAATTTTAAGAAGCTTTCGATATTTTTTGAAATTACAGAACTTCTAAAATATCAGTTGATTTAAGGATGTGACGTCATCAAATTTTTAAATCATAAACCACATAAGTGACAGACTTCTGCTTCATACCACTTTGTAGACATCCATAAACTATGGCTTTCTTTGATATTATTTCAAGTTGAGTGAAACAGTTTAGAACTTGCGACAGTTTTAAATTTTTTTGAAAATTTTTCTCGAATTCTTGAAAAAGAAGAAAACACTCTAATTCTGAAACAATTGAAGGCTTCAGAAAAGTCCAACGGCAGAATTATAACAAAATAGCTAAAGTTTCCTTGAAGCTATTCCGTTCAAACAAATAGTTCATTGAATTTCACACCCACCTTTTCAAAGATTTGGAGCCTATGCCACGAAAGGACAATTCCAGGATTTGTATAATTCATACTCGAAAACATACTTACCTGCTGCCAAGAACGATTAGCTCCTTACCACGTTACGAAGTTAGTTACAGCCGTAAATTCACTAAACACTCTGTGAATTTACGCTAAATATCGTTGCAATTAGACGCCACTGCTTCCGCGAGAAAACGATAAAGAAGCTAGCAGCGATTAAGAGGCAAGATAACGATAGAGAAAGCTCACTTTCGTCGAGTGTGACGTCAGAAAAGCACAGATTCTTTGTGCCTCGAGACATCATTATCTTTAGATGGTTTATTCAAATATGCAATTTCAAAGAGAAAGGACGGAAAATGGTGCAAAAAGGTACGACACATCATTCATGACGGTATAATCTTGTATTTCACCATCAATTACACCAATCCCAGAATTGTCCTTTAAAGAGTCACTGTTAACCATGATCCTTTGTGGCGCCAAATTCGAATTTTGTATTATCTGAAAGTCGCTTCTGGCCTAAATTCTCTTTACCTTGCTTTTCCTTCAGCGAACAGAGGATTAATGCATCTTAAGCATAGACAAGAGTGCACAGTCCGAATTTTGATATTTCTCTTTCTCCAATTTCAAAAGAGGCCAAAGTAACGGACATGCCTACCATACCTCGCACGTACCGTATCCAGTTGCTTGTTTGCCCATAACAAAAGATGAGCGCAAAGCCTAATGGTTAGCAGAGGGTCTTTAAGAGCTCACAACGTAAAGCAGTATAGACAATAAAGTAACAAACTCATCCTTCATTCGATTAATTCTTCTTTATTGATTTCTTTTTATTCTGAAATTGTTCAGTCCTTGCTTTGACATTCTTGACCAGAGCTGACAAGCTAAAGGAAAACGAAATAAACTTTCACGTTGACAAAGAAGCAAAAACTGTGATGATAAAATATGAAGAATGAAAGTGATGAAAACTGTGAAAGCATGATATAAGACTGAGTGAAATAGAAGAGCTTTGATCTTTTAAAATTCACTAAAATCCAACAAATTCACAAAAGCTTTTCAACATTACTTGGTCAATGTTTAATGGATTTACTGATCCCATGCGACATACAAGCAGTTAACTGAGGTAAACCAACTTCAGTGCAGCATAGAGCAAGGAGATGGGAACCAAAGTGCATATAAGCAAAGAACGAGATTAAAAATGCTATACACAATGCGCATACGATGCAATTAGAACAATTTCGAAAAGAAGCGCTACCTCATTTTCAGATATGGCTACTTTTGTAAGAGACTAAAATATAGCAATTGCTGAAATATTGCAATTACAACTACCATTTTGTATTAACTTCATTTTGAATTTTGAAACAGAGGCCGCCACGAGCTGAAAACGTTGCAAGTGGGCAGTAAAGAGGAAGTCGTGGAAGTGGAAAGTTAAGTTGTGAGTTGTGCTCTTTGAAAGAGAAAAGCATTTCCGTTTATTCACCTCAATTCCTCGATTCTGACAAAGAACCTAAGTTGTGTGATAGCTTGTTTGGTGAATAAGACAAGGAGACCTGTACAACTAGAAATATAAGGATAACCTTTTGTGCTTGCAAATTCCCTGGTGACCTACCGGGTGGGAAAAGGAAAGCCCAGCGTTCCAAAGATACTGCTCTCTGAAGATCAAAGTAATGATATTGGAAAATGTTTTGTTTTGTTGCCGATTTGTTCCTTTATACTGCATTCACACTGACACAGTTAAACCAGCTTTATCTAAACCAGATTAAATTTCAACCAATCAAATGACTGGATTTGTTGGATTGACCAATCAGAAGGCCCTATCGATAACCTGGTTTAGTTGAAGCTGGTTTAACTTGCGGTGTGAATGGGGCATTTGATTCAGTAATTTATCCGGCTGTAATTGGTCATTCCTGCCCGTGGACATGGAGACTTTTTGCAGAAAGCTCCTCTCAAATACCTGCAAAAACGAGTAAAAAACGATACGAAAATTTTAGGTTTTCCTTCCAAAAATCAATGATACTCCTGTGTGTTAGCATATACTTTGTTCTCTTGAGAGAATGACATCCCCTTGCATAACAATAAGTTACGCATACCAGGGGGACGACTTTTTCATGCTTCCAAGAGGAAAGCACGTTCTGAAACGTTTTCAAGTAATTGCTGTAACGTAGATGTATTAGGAGAATTTTCTCAGATATCGCCTTGCATTGCATTTAAGAAACCACCTAAAAGAAACTTTTAGCCTACTGGAAAATAATTGGCCCCTTACCTAGAAGAGACTCTTGAGGCTCACACCCACAGTAATGTTTCTTGTATTTTGAGTGACAAAAAGTACTAGTCTGATGGTCTGGAAGCATTAAATTTCACACAGGGTTCATAAGACATTGCTAGCAAGATATCTTGGATTTAACAGATTTTTAAGTAAATTCTAATTGATGTTTTTTGAGAATCATTGACAGGATACACATGTTGCTACATATGGCCAATTTATCTATGGATAACCCTATTTTGTAGTACGTTATTTTTCAAAGACTTTCCAGAAGGTAAATTAGAAACTTAAGAAACTTGAGCCTCAAAGCATGAGCAGTATCATAGATAGAAGACACATTTTAGGCTAAGGTGTGAAAAAGTGGTTTCTTAAATGCAGGGCCTTACTGTATCATTGCTTATATCCATGGAGCAACGGCCTTTGAAACGGCGTGTGTTTCGCTTGATTTCCTCGGTAGCTCTTTCGCTAAAAATATATACCCAACTAAAGGAGCCGGGCTTTAAGAAAATCATTATCTCATTTATGTTAGACCTTTCGTTCTAAAGAAATCTAAGGTTTTCATCCGGTATGGTCATAGCTTTCTCAGCTACCTCTTACTATGCAAAAGGCGACAGTTAGCCATATTGGTTTCAGGACAACGTTTGAGACAATACTTGTTTTCATCTGCTGCTGCACGAGAAAAATTTCCCCTGCCAAGAATCGCTAATTGCTTTGGAATGGCGTGTCTGTCAAAAGGACCTGATCAAAGGGAACTTTTCACATGATCTTATCTGCTTCTTTGTTGGGGAAGAGGAAGTGAAAACCACACAGTTTTGACCCATCGCTTTTTTGGGCTCACGATGTCACGGGCATTGAGGCTAAATCCTTCCTGCAAATTTCGCAGGATTTCGCGGGACTTCTCGAGGCTCACAACTTAGTTTGTTCATACGGTTCTTCAACTTAGCTTGTTCATATACCCAAAAATCCCGTTATCAGAGCCTTGAGATAAAGCAGCATAGAACAAAAGAGCCCAAATTACAGAACTAACTCTAATTGTCTACACAGCATCAGTTTCTGGCTTTACGTGAACAGACTCCGAATAAAAAAAAAACAATGAGTGATTTCTTAAAGATAGTGAATTCTTTTTGATTCAACAGGTAAATATTTACCTTGAGTTTAATTGTTTCTTTGATAGTGATGTTGCTCTTTCTTCTTGACCTAAAGTTTGCAAAATATTGAATAATTAGCAATCATCAAAGCTTCATTTTGCAGCAAAAGGATGAGATATTGTTGAAATAAAGACACACCCGTTAGAAATGACGTCAATTTGCAGACAAGCTTTCCTTACTTCTGCAAAACTTGAGCAACGATAAATCTTTGGCATAAACAGTGACATAACATATACGAGGTCACATATGCTTATCCATACGTAAATTTTCCTTTGTTTGATAGATCATCACAGTTTCATGATAATTTTCGACAAATTACGTAAGACCGAAATTTTCAGCACAAAGAATTTATTTCTGTTTTATCATAGAAAACCAGCAATGCATGAAATTGACGAATTTAGGAATACTTCGTCTAGCGTTGATGACAAATGCCTTTGTTAAGCAATCAGCTTATCAAAGAGCAAGATTTCTTGACAAAGCGCTAAAATTATGATTCTAACAGACTTCGATGTTGCTCTCGCTTACGTTTTGGTGCTGAAGACAGTTGAAGGCATTGAGTCCATATAAATGCCTGAGCGTTAACGCTACCCTGAAAATCTGCTGACAAACTGCTGATGGCCCTTTGTACTGCATAACGCGGACGCAGTTCCTCTGAGTACTATGAAGGGAAGACGCTGGCGGCATATTGTGCTGCTTAGTTTAAGTTTCCGTGTCAAAATGTTTCCAGATTATTACTTTTTAGTTTAAATCACGCTATGAATTAAAAAAAATTTTGCATGACACATTTATTTCTTTCTTCTTTATTGCATGTTTCTTGCCGATTGCATTAAGTTCCTTTGACATGATGCTTTTGACGTGCGAGTGCGATGCTCACTTCGTAGGTAAGATAGGATGAGGCAAAAGGTTTAGCTAGTGAGTGGCTCAGATTTACACGTAATTTTCAAGGCTCTTTTGTTGTCTGGTAACAAAGCGGCCTGGTTGTATCACTAAGGTGTTCTTCGTATGAACCGACTTGGCGAGTATGCGATGAAACGCATTTTCGGTTATTCAACATTGTTTTTGATCACGGAGTGCACCATTGTGATGGGTCTGGGGAAAAGATTGTTTCCGGCGAGCCCCCGTCTTGCTTTTATGTCTCCTCCCATTCTGTTTTGCGAGACGAGCAAAGGAAGTGAATTTGATTGGATTGAAATGACAAAAAGATAGGACATCACGAGTTATCATTGGACAAGCGGGGATGATGGGGGTACCTCACAAACAAGAAACGAAAGTTCTAATTAATTTCTTTGTGATCCAAACTTCAAGCATTGCAGCCATTATAGTAGAATAAAGCGTTTTTTTACGTTCCCTTGCAAGGATGAATAAACATGGTGATTGCCTGTTGATAGCTTAATGAAACGGGTAACTGTCTCAGCTAAACTTGACGCCAAAGAATAACGTCCTAAGAAATAATGAATGCTTTGTGAACGATTGCACCTGAGACAGGCCTGTGGAATCGAGGGGCATTCCACCCCCAAAAATATCGTACACTTTTGGCCTAAGGGAGCCGTCATTTTTAATCATGGGTACCAGAGTGAAGGATAATTTCGCACAATCAGAGAACATTTCATACCCCATCTTGAACAAAGGCAAAATTTTTCGAGCCCAATCATCTTTCAGCAAATTGGTTTAGAACCCCGTCCAGAAATCTTTGTGCATAGAACATAGATATATGGGCAGATACCAAGTTGTCCTAGGCAATTTTCATAAATACTGCTCAAGTGAAACATCATTTCCAGAAGTCATCATTCCAATCTTTGATCGAAGACTTCACCGAATATTTTCAACCAAAATAGTTTTGTACCCCATAAAAATTGCTCTTAAAATTTTCGGACCCTCATAATTGATGGAAAAAAGTTTTATACCCCTGCCAGAAATCCTTCGCCCCAGCACCCAGGATTAAAAATGACCGCTCCTTAGATCCTTTTGTTTTTCATAAAAATCCAGCAAAAACAGTAAAAATCCTTTTATTCTGAAAAGTAAATTCAACTGCTTTTTCAAAAGAGTAAAGTGCCCCTGGCTGGCATTAGTAAAGGGGCACGTTCAAAGGGTTTTTAGTTCTGTCATATATTCCCAAATCGATGCACGTAGCGACGTACCTCTAAGGTTCCATTGATTTATTGCAGTCACTGGTAAGCTACTTACTTATTTCTTTCCTCTCAGATAATGCGTTTTTCTTTTGCAGGTTTCAAAAGTTTTCTCTCTAGTTACAGGTTTTATTTGGTTGTTGTTTACAGGAGTTAAAGGACAAGTCCGGGGTTGATAAAATTATTGTTAAAAAGCAACCTTACCAACTGCTGAACGCCAGTCGTGAGTTCTTTCCAAGTTTTCGTGGCTCGAACTTTCATGAATTTTCACAATCAATCTTCGTAAATTAGGCCAAATATCGTCGCCATTTTGGATTTTGTACGAGTGTGCGAAGGCTCGAGAAGGAGGCTAGCAATGTGGATGGTATAATATCTGCAAATTTGGCAGCCTCGTTCAGGTCGACATGAAGTGGCGTCATACAAAATGACGTCATTTCGCACTTCTTAGCGGATTGAAATATAGAGTTTCGCAGATTAAAAGAGAAAACAATTGAAAAATATGTACTACACACCATTCACAACAGTGTAATCTCTTGAATAATCAACAATTATACCAACCCCGGACTTGTCCTTTAACAGTCTTCCTTCTACAGATTATGGCGTGTTCATGGGTCTAGTACGATGATTCCTTATTTAAGGCTAAATTAGTTCTCGTTATTACATAGACTAATAGGCTTTGTCCTGATGTGTTTAAACCTGGATACATTTCCAGAAGTATTTAAGGCTCCGTTCACACTGCTCCGTTTTCATAAGAAAACGGAGATATGAAAACGGAGTAAAACTTCTCCGTTTTTTCCTTGCGTTCACATTGCTCCGCTGTGGAAACGGAGCTTTTCGAAAACGCTAATGAAGCATAAATTTGAAAACGGTGCGTTTTGAAAACGATCCGTTTTCAGTGTGAACGCCAAAAACAGAGACATTTGAAAACGCTTCTTCTGTTAATAAGCTGTTGATTACAATGGCATTCAAAATCATAATTGGCGCCTTATTGACGGCTATTGCCAAAAGGCTTTGTTTTGAAAAGGGGATTAACAACACCGTTTTGCTGCAGCACTGTGAGCGCCTGTCGTTTTCATAGCGTATCTGTTTGAAAACGTAGCAATGTGAACGGGCAGCGTTTTCATAAAAAAAAAACGGATAGAAAAGAAAACGGGGCAGTGTGAACGTAGCCAATACAAACACTTCTGATGACAATCATCTTAAAAAATAAAGCAAATACAAGAGACTTACGACTAGCAAAAATCTGACAATGCGGTGAAGATAAACGGCGTTTGACTTTGTCTATGATACTAATTCAATTTCATCCCGTTCCAACAGATGTTGAGCAGGATTATTGAATTATCGTCCAAGTAGGGTTTTCATTGGATCCGTATTGAGTTTCGATGATTTGACAAATTGTAGTATAGAGATGTCTTTGAATAAATAAGCTCACCTGAAGTGTGTTTTTAAATGCAAATCAGGCATGCTTTATGGAAGTTAAGGTGACGTTTTAGGCGGCATTTGCATGATCTGCTTAATTAGCCAGAAAAGATTCTTGATCTCTGTGGCCTTTTCACTCGAAATTCGCTCTGCTCAGCATATGACCTTCGTAATACGGGGACCGACCTGAGGTTACCGAAGAAAAGGTCATCAAGTGGTCAGAGATGTTTTTCATATAGAGGTGCAAAATTATGGAATGGCCTGTCAGCCGAGTCAAAACAGGCAACCTCCTTGTACAGTTTTAAGAAAACTATTTAAAGAGTCTTCCCTTTCATTTTGATTTTAGGATTGAATTTTTAACTTCATTGTAAATAGGTTTTGAACATTGTAAATAGGGTTTTATAGTTTTCATTTCTTTAATAGCTTTTTACTTTCTTTCCTAAATTGTAATTAAATTTTTTTATCAGAGGGCTCCTTGAAAATCAATTCGTTGAAGGGCAACCCTCCTTAAATGTATAAAATGAAATGAAAATGAAATGAAATTGCATGATGATAACAATTTTCCCGACAAATTTAATAAAAACATACTCCGGATAACTCCACAATTCATCCATTATTCTAGTCAGTCTGATTAGTAAATTTGAAACTCCTTTATAAGCCATAAAACCAACATGTCCCACAGTAGGGCATCATCATGACATACATATACATGACATATATACCAAAGCTCGACTTCCTTCAATCGATTCCAAAGATAGCTACAGAAAGAGTAGTGGTTGGGGATCACAAAAATTCTTAGAGTTTCTTCCACCACTTTCTGAAATAATTTGTGAGCCTGTAAGTGCTTGCTTTCTAGCAAACAAGAACGAAGTGAATTTCAGTGCAGTTGATTACCGAGAATTAAGCTATTTTATCTGCTTCTTGTGGCTACTTCAGTCCACGCTAAGGCCTAAACATTTATATCATTTTGATCTTTAGCCACCAGTGGACGATGTCAGTTACTTTACAGCACAAAAAAGCATCATGTGGAAACAAATGGGGCTGATCATCATCATTATTTTAGTCTCCCGGGGTATCGTTCCAGTAGTATTGTAGAGAAATTTTATAAGTAGAGTAGTTTGTAATATATACTGTAACTTAGTGGAATATTCAAATAAAAACGCTCGATTTCAAAAATCCATAAATTTTGTTTTGCTACTTCGCTTTAAAATGTTTTCTTTTCAATAACATCAAACACCAAATAATTATTAGTAATAACAGAACTGATGCTATGCTAAAGACTTTAAATATGACAGCTTGAAAACTCGTATTTTGAGCCATAGGCTTTAAGAGACATCGCAAACTTGCCAACGATTCCTAATTTTACGACTTGTTGTCAGTATTAGATTTGTACGTACATGGTTACGAGAGTATTTTCAGGCATTATAAACGACGTTAAAGAATTCGAACAGACTTGCTAAAAGTTCTGTACAGTTCAAAGTATATGTCAAAACCAGAGCTTTAACGAGATTTTAGAAATTTGCTAATTAAAAGCTGTTAATAGGATAATCGCTATACCTAAATTCAATTTGAGCTTTGATGCAATACCCTCGAGGAATGATTAAACATTAATCGAATTTTCAAATTTCGGTAATCTTTTTGCAAACGCCGAGACTTTTCTTGATTCACCCGGTTTTTTTTTTATAAATATAACATTAAAAAAAAACTACAATACAATAATCTGAGCCAATCATAGCGGGGAAAGACACATGGTCATCTAGTCCCCACTATGAATGGCTCTCACAATGAATTTATACAATTATCTAAAAATAAACCAACAAGGGAACACAACGTCACACTACACCGCTCTTTACCTATAACACTACGCTACATTAATTCATTAATTCACCCGGTAGTTTTCCTCTTTAAAGAAATGTTCAAGACTGTAAGCAGCAATGACATCACTCTAAAAGGTTTAAAAAGATGCTACACGGACGCAGAACTGAAATTATCTCAAGTGAAATAGGCTGTTAAAACAGATTCCGTTGCTTGAAAAACATATGAATTGATTATGGTGTTGATATAAAATATCACATAGTTACGGCTAGCTGCTGTTGGTTTCTTTGTTTGTGTTTTCAATTTGCTTGCACTGGGCTTGTCAGGATTTTTAGCTACTGAAAGCTAATTTAGGCCCACTATGCATGCCGCATCCAGGCATGGGACCCCTAGTTTAACGTCCCTTCCGAAGGATGAATGGCTTCAACAGTCTTCGTCAGGTGACTAAAGTTAAGCTTGGTCGAGTGAGGTCAAACTCTGGATGCGTGACCTCGGAGGTCTGACCTTACAACTCACCTCGTCGTCCTTCGGAAGGGACGTTGAACTAGGGGTCCCATGCCTAGATGCAGCATGCACAGTGGGCCTACATTAGCTTCAGTAGCTAGAAATCCTGACAAGCCCACTCAAAACAAATTCAAAACAAAACAGGTGAGTTGTGAGGTCAGGCCTCCGAGGTCACCCATCCGGAGATTGGCCTCACTCAACCAAGCGTAACTTCAGTCACCTGATGAAGACTGCATGAGCCGCTCGGCCACTCACCCCGCATTCGTGTTTGTTTTGTTTTCACACTTCCTGCCTGAATAAAGAAAAATTATCTTGTTTAGAATTCGTCAATGCAATTACCTGTGTCAGTGGTCTTGTGTCCTTCTTTCCTTCTTCTCTGCTTTTCCAAAATTATCTTATCCATGGCTTTTGATTTCCTGTGGATCGAAAGAAAAGTTAACATCGGTTTCATGATCTTTGCAGTGGTAAGTATTCTTTTTAAATTTTACTTGGGAAGTCAAAAATTGGTCCTTACAAGGCAGAGGAAGAACAATGGTAACATTAAGACATAAAACTAAAAGAACATGTAGTTTCTAATCACAGATCAACAAACAGCCGATTGTGGGTAGTACTCCGCTAAAATTCACCAAAAAGCGGGTACCCAAGTGAATTTCGGGATACAGAAGAAGGTAACGTCCCCGTCCAGCCCCAGGTCGTGTACCATCTAAGGTCAAGTACCTTTTGTAATGCCTTGTCCTCTGTCTGTTGATTTTATTCATTCTTAGTAGTACTCATTTAATTCTACTTTCTTTCCATTCTATATCCTTTTTCCATGTCCTTCGACGTTTCTTTCCTTTGGATTCCACTTGCCAATGTTCTTAACTCCAAGTTCGTTTTCACAAATAAAAACCTTTTTTACTCTGGGTTTTCTCCAATCAAACGGAAGAGTACCTATCCATGAGTCGTAGCAATACAAGTTTTCAAATGACGGCGGATTTTCTGACTCACTCGGTTTCTCCTCGTCCGTTTCTTTTGGGGTCTTACTGGATAATTTAGTGTTACTAGTGTTAGACAAAAAAAACACGCAGCAACCACTGTGGTTAACCGAGATTCCAAGATACCTGAACGACATCAGTGCTTTCAAAGATACTATTGAATTCCTGCATAGCACAAACCTCTAAATGCTCCTGCAAAGCACCAATGTTGTTCGTGAGTCTCGACAAAAAGAAGACTTCTCACAACTTATAGCTCATCAAAAGATTCAAAAGCAGTGATATGCTGAGAAGGCAAAAAATGAATCATGAATTTGGAGACACATACCTGAATTGAGGATCCGACGGATCCAAACTGTAGTCCGCAGAATTAAAAAGAGCGTTAAATCTTTTGTCTTGGACATCGATTTCAAAATTGTCATCCACAGTCTGCTCTGCATTTTCCTTTTTATTTCGTTTCTTCTTCTTTTTCCTTTTTTCATTGTCTAGGATCTGCTTCATATTGAAATGCTGTCTGTCTTCTTTGTCATCCATTAGGAGGAGCTCTAATTCGTTCTAAGGAGAAAAATGATGTGCAATGGGGGTCCCATGAAAATCAAGAATAGCATTAAAGTTCTATATAGCTCTATTTACAAAGTTCTCTCTATTAGGCCACCTTCTCAAATGAGCTCTCCAAAAAAGCCAAATATAAAACAAGCCCTTCCTCGATGTACTCAATGTACTCGAAGCTTGTGGACATTCTGAGAGTGCATATATAAATATGTTGCAACTTCTTCTGTACGGAAACAAAAATTTGCCCTTGGAAGCCAACAAAATGATCTTAAATTTAACTATTAAGTACATTTCTGAGACAGAACGCTTTGGTTGAAGGTCACTGGAATCCCTGAAAAGAGCACCCAAATCCCTTCTGTATGTGTCTGTTTTCAGTAATTATGTGATGTCTTAAGGAAGCTTGCAACCAAATAATAGATTTTTTTGACACTACCTTTCATGGTTCCCAACTTTTCAAATCTTCACTCGCAATTATTTGGTTGCAACATTGCAAGAATCCTTAACTTGTAGTTGTAGCCCTGTGTGTCTTTTTATCATCTCTTTTTATCATCTCATGTTATGACCCCTGGGTAGACAAAATGATTTGCTCCTTGGGGTATCGTCTCCGTAGTAGGGTAGCGTAGGTATAGGTATAGTAAGTAATCATGTATTGTAAATTTCTGATGGAATATAAAAAAGCCCCTCCCATTAAAGCCCCCTTTCAAGTTTGCAAGTCAATTTTGTATGGCTTGGGGTCGAATCGGTAAATTTCACTTGTGAAATTCTGTGTTGATGCCGCAAACTATCGGGAGACCAAAAAAAACTTCATGAGCTAGGTCCTGCCGAGCTTCCTGAAATCAAAAGCTATTGCGAAATGCCTTATATCACAGTTTCAATAGAAGACTTAACTATCTTTTGAATTGCTGCATGGTCATTTTAAGCAATGACTACCATCTGAAATCAGATTCAACGAAATTTTGAATCCGGATTCCTCATTTTGAGTGAAATGTTCGTCGTCATTTCCCAGTACAAATTTTGTGAAAACGCAAATTAGCGATGGAATTGAAGTCGTCTGAGGAAATTTTCTGTCTACAAGATTATTGACTTCTGTTCCACATTCAAATTTCGTGCTTCAAAGCAAATTTGGAATTCAGCTTTTTTCACATCTTCCAAAACAATAGACTGGACAACGAGGGAATGGCTCGATAGATGAAAGAATTTCCATACCTGTGCAGAAAGTACTTTTCGTTTTCCGTAGAGTGGGCACAGCTTAAACTGACCAAAACAAGCAACATCTCAAAGGATAGCTAGGCTTTCAGCTACATGCTACATGTCTATGCATGTATGTATGTATCTTTTTGCCGCATAATAAAAATTCTGCGTCCATAACATTCGCTATTAAGATGCTATGTTCCATCCACAGGAGATCCAATCACGTATATTGTGGGGCCTAGCTTTAACTGAGGCAATTTATGCTGTGTTGTTTTCCTAATTGCAAAATAAGTAACACTACTTATTCCTTAAGTAACACTACTTGTTCTTTGAATTGAAGTAAAATGAACCTCATACCATTGAATGGTTGACTGTTTATCTCTGTGTCTTTCTTCTTGCTTCAGTATCATCGCAACATCCTGCCGGCATGGCAGCATCGGTCCTGTTGCTGTTGTTGTACTGCAATGACGCAACATTGTTGTCTGTGTTTGCTGGGTTGTATTGTAGACTTACATAGACTGTACAATACACAAACAGACAATAATGTTGCATCATCGCAGTACAACAACAGCAACACGGCCGATGTTGCCATGCCGGCAGGGTGTTGCGATGATACTGAAGCAAGAAGAAAGACACAGAGATAAACAGTCAACCTTTCAACGGTATGAATTTCATTTTACTTCACTTCAAGGAATAAGTAGTGTTACTTATTTTGCAGTTAGTAAAACAACACAGCACAAATTGCCTCAGTTAAAGCAAGGCCCCACAATATACGCGATTGGGCCTCCTGTGCTCCATGTAGATCGTGAAGATTTTTTGATTCACCAAGTATGAGGTTGGAGAACTGAAAAGCCATTTTACTATCCTTGTCATTTGATTTTGGAATAAGCTCCGCTCTCTTGCATCCCCCCCCCCCAGTAAAGTTCCAAAATCAAATATGCGCCCATTGGCTTAATAGTAAGAATTTCATGTCCTGAATCCTTGCTTCTTGCAGAAAAATAAAATTCAATTTGATTGCTCAGTCATAGTGGCTTACCAATCATCCTAAGTGACTTAATCTTCTTCGAAAAATTACTACGTGACCTTAAAACCCCAAGCAGCGATACACCTACAATTCTCTTCGCTGATTACTCTTCAACAGTATTTTAAAAATCTAACAGCATGAGTCATGCTGAAAAAGAACTTACTTTCTCACGTGCCTGATGTTCCTTCTCCTCTTCTGTGAAACCTTCCTTCGCTTTTAATCTTTTGTTTTTCTTCTTATTGTTGGATTCTTTTGTTTTTGTCTCATTATCATCATGAGCGAAGAATGGATCATCTGCTCCCGTGGGAATGTACTCATCTATTTCGTCTTCGATTGTTCTTTCATCATGATCATTAGGATTAGTGTCACACTCCCTATGAAAAATGAAGGATTAAGACCTGGCTGCTAGGCAAACCCTAGATTTATGACATGCAGTCCTTTGCTTCCCTTTGCTCTTTGACTTGACTACGTCCCCGGGGGGGGGGGGGGGTACTTCACTTTGGGTAAGACGGGGATGTGCGCCAGTTTTGGGTAGTTTTTGGCCTGAAAATTCTGGGATTGGGGTATCCTTTTACTGGAAAATTTCTGTGATTGGGGTATACTTTCACTCGGAATTTTCTGGGATTGGGGGTTACTCAAAATTCTGTAATGGGTGTTGAATGAAAGTACAACTGGATAAATTTTCGAGCAACACGTGGTCAGTTTCAGGTGAACTGATTTCAAGTATTTTTGTGTTGAAAAACGTCCTCAGATCAGAAACTCGTTCCAATGGCCACTTGGAACCAAAATAACCGTTCCCAGCCCTCTATCCCTTATCCTTTTGACGTCGAATTGCTTTTGTTACTTCTTCGATTGGGTATCAATATCTGACAAATTTTCTGGGATTGGGTATCAATATCGGACCAAATTTCTGGGATTGGGTCGTAACAGAAATCCTTGCGGCGCACACCCCCGTATGAATTTATAGTGAAGTACCCCCCCCGGGACTACGTCATTCAACAGAGATTCAGGATATTACCATGAAAAACCTGACACTATCTTAAGCCCTTTCACACGGTTTTCTGTTATCCGAGCGGATCGCAAGATTTGGTAAAGAGCGATGGCTTTCGAAGTCTCGATTCAATTAATGCAACTGAAGGTGTTGTGGGGCAGTGTTGTAGCCCACTGACTTTGCAGCCAGAACAGTCAGGCGGACGGGGTTCAAATCCCACCAGCACCTTTAAGCGTCATGACAAGGGGTCGCGGACTCGATTAGCGCTTAGCTATTTCTGCGATCTCAGCGCTTGGCGTTGAAAACTGCAACTTCACCTTCACCTTCACCTTCACCTTCACCTCCACCTTCACCTTCACCTTCACCTTCACCTTCACTGATTAGATATGAACGAAGCTGCAGCGGCAGGTGGTTGAGTAGACTGATTGCACATTCGTAGTTATCGCTATTGAAAGACTGATGGACGCTCAAACTACGACTCATGTCCTCAGGCTTCCAGAAACGGACATGGCCTAAATCAAATGAAATGTTTTCTCTAAACCATCCACCCTAAAACGCTGAAAAAAGAAGTCTTCCTGGAGTGCTACACTGTAAAACAAGCTATCAGTACTTCAGGGGATGTTTCTTCGGGCTGTTTCAGCGAAGAACTCCTACATGCGAGCGATGTTTTGCTTGTTTGGGGACGCAAAAGATCTACTAAGTTCGTTCGATACTTCGAGATTTTGATCATAGCGGCCGTTCAG
The DNA here is from genome assembly GCA_964020215.1 of Aurelia sp. 3 sensu Dawson et al. (2005). NCBI lineage: Eukaryota > Metazoa > Cnidaria > Scyphozoa > Semaeostomeae > Ulmaridae > Aurelia > Aurelia sp. 3 sensu Dawson et al. (2005). Next base: position 1,049,915 of record OZ026573.1, on the reverse strand, counting down.
TCCAATGCGTTTTGCTTTCCTTTGGCGGGAAGTTTAAATTGAAGAAAAATCGGCCAACCCTGAAGGAAATTTTTGTCCACTTTGACAACCTCGTTCCCAAGGAGTTCTTACGTCAGACGCTGATCACGAAGCCGAATAAACACCCTAGTACACTTCGATCAAATTTGCCCAGAAAATGGGCAGATAACGCCAAGCGACGGAAAATGCCCGTTGCTCTAGCGCCATTTCTGCAATAGATAAATCGAAATACTAAAAGCAAACACTTTGAGGACATTATTTCAACCTTTTTAAAGATATACGAACAATAACCTGAGGTTAGCACGTGTTTTTAATGTGAAAATAAGCACGGTTTGTTTGGGGCGAAAATGGGCCTACGTTGAAAATTAGAGAAACTTTCACCGCAGCTTCCAAAATGAAATGGCTTGTTATTCTTCGAATTTCGGAAATAAATTGCAAATGATGGTCGGAATGGGTAAAGAATATGGTTTTACGTCGAATTTTGACATGAAGCAGCCGTTTACCCCGCGCCAAACGGACTTACCGCGCAAAATTGCGAACAGTCAATCAGATTGTAGAGCGGCCTCTTGTATCCCAGAGTAGAGGTAGAGCAGCGAACTCACTCTGGGGAGGAGATTGCCGCTTTGAGAACAGTTGGGGAACAAGGCCCGAACTGAAGCGAAAACAACAACATAAATTCAATTCAATAAGATGAGCGTAAGTTGAGGGCCCTTATGGAGTGAGGCTAGTGGTTGCGGACTTCTGTGGTATGTTTTGGTCTTACAAATACGGAAAATGTCGCACTAAAATAATCATTTTGAACTCAACAGAAACAGTGAACTTCCTTCTTCGGATTCATAAAAGCTTTCATTGATTAACTGCCTGCTCGCATTTGATTTGTGAGAAGGGACCGTTGAACAGAGAATAGGCAGTGGTTCGATCTTGAATCGAATAAATGATGCACAAAATAGGGTCTGCCTAGCCTGCGTGCAGACTATACCCAAGGAAAACGTGTAGCCAGAGCAACGACGTTCGCTTTTGTGTAGTGTGTGCTTCAGCATTTATTTGATAGCAGAGAAAACGTATTGTCCTAACAGCCGATAATATCGCTTTCCCGTGAAACGAGGAAGCAATCAAATTTGAGAAAGGCTATCATGTGATTAACACTTTGTTCTCTAAGCAAACTTCATTAACAAAACAATTTCTGGAAATCTAGATACCCTACTTCTAGGGGCAGACAATGCCCAGACGCCAAGTAGAAAAGGCCACTCAAACAGCTCTTGAAGTGAAATGCTGACGCATGCATATACGATATTGAGAGATGTTGCGCAGGCTATACCTTTTCCATGGGTATTGTCCGCTTTGTCGTTCTTACATTATGAGCCCCTGTTGAGCAAGGTTTACAGTACGCATACAAGGGACTTAGGTAATCAGTCTATACATACTTTAGGTTAAGTCTATTAGATATCTTGATTGATATCATAAGTCTATTGGATGATAGTGCAATAACAGGTGCATGGAAAGGTACTTCTCGAAAGAAACTACTCGAAGAGCTTGGTTGAGTGACCTTAGATCTTCGATGATGGAGCAGACGTTTTGTCCTTTTCTATGAGATTGTCAATATTACACCTGCCTAAACCAGAGACCCTATTACACATCTTCATGAACTTCGTTACTCTTTCCGAGCGAGAGCAGTGATTGGGCAAATACATGCAAGAACTGAAAAATATAAATCAACGTTCTATCACAATTGTCTGGCAGAATGGGAGAATACTGATCCAGAAATACGAAACGCACCTCCATTGGGTATCTTAAAGGCAAAATTGAATAAGATTATTCGTACCGCTCCAAAACAAGTATTTGGTATTAATGATCCTAAAGGACTAGCCAGTCCCACACTACTTCGAGTTGGGATAAGTGCAATTAATTTCACGAGTTTAGGCACAGTTTCAACGACAAATTAAACCCGATGTGTCCTATCAATGATGGCGTTGAGGACACGGGACATTTCTTGCTCGTGAAATTTTAAAAATCATCGCAACCTGATACCTAATGTAGGACAGAATCTAGTACAGTATCCATTTGTTTTAAATCGTTCGTAGTTTGTTACATGTAAGGTAGATTAACTTGCTTGTCTTTATATATTGGCCATGGGGTAGTCATTGTCTTTCGCTCCCCATGGTGTCGTCCCTGTAGTGTTGCAAAGTAATTAGGGAAGTTTTGTAGAATGTAAAACATGTTGCAAAAGTTTTATATGAATGAAAAAACATTTCTTGCTGCATTGCCACTCGTACCATCTGCAGAGAAATAATCTCATAGGCCACATACAAGCAACTTTGCTTTCATACGGTTTGTCGAACCTTTCCAATGAGGAATTAGTTTCAATAATCTCGTATGGTGATGAAAAGTTACCATTTGAATCAAATAAAGCGATCTTTAAAGCAACACTTGAGTTCATCGAATCATGAAGGAGATTTCTTATGTTATTTCAAAGAAATTTTTTCTCCTCCCCCCCCCATTTTTTTTTCTTTTCGTTGCTTGTAGTTTATGCTGGAATATCTTCGTGTAAATGTTAAATGTTTCATTTTGATTGTTGAAGCCAAAGGGTTGCAATGTGTTCTCATTCTCCTTGTGGTATAGTCTGATAGCCATGTTCTGTTGTTGTAAAGTTTTAGACTGATGTATAAAAAAATATCTTGATTATTTTCAAAATGCTGGCATTTCGATTATTTTAGTGAAAATTTATCGAAATTTTGAAAAAATCAAAATCATTTTAAATCTCAAATCACTCGAGGAAGCAAACCATTGTTTTTTAAAGGTCTACAATGAGGTGGCAAGCAGAAATCTGTAGCCCTTCTTGTTAACCCTATAGTGGTTGGGCTATTTGATAGTCCTATTTTGGTTGGGGGGCAAAAAGCACCCCCTATCTAACTCTTGACTGGTAATAGGTAGAGCAACCAAATTTGGTGTGCTAAAAGCCTCAGGCATGTATTTTCTGCAAATGTAAAAGTTTCCTAAAAATAGCCATCATTTTTGGTCACGTCACAGGAAGCCCAGGCAGTTAGTTAACAGAACAATGATAACTTTACGATCGTAAAATTGTTAATTGTATGCTACCTTTGTGTGTTATTTGTTGCACTTCTCCACTGCTGTACTTCTGCACTGTACTGTTCGAATGCGAGAGTTCGATACAAAATTTCTTGCTGGTATTCTTTTATATGTAAACAAGGATTGCAACTAATCCTCAAGCCAAATTCAATAAACTGTTTTGTCCTCGCTCGTAATCCGGCATCCATGCTCCAAATTCGCAATGCAACATATCAAAGTGTTCCAAAGTCATTGAACTATACTCTCCAATACTTTGTTTCTTCATCATCAATGCTTAAATTGCAAAAATTTGCAACTTTTTTACGTACGTCTCGTCAGATCACGTTTCTCACTATGCTCGGGCCATCGAACGGTCCCAAAGCGATCGAAATTCGAATGTTTTCGTCAGCCAACCTCGCTTAGCTTTACGCAGAATGTGCACAGGGACCCCCTGGCATACCATAGAGCGCAGTTTCGGTTTGAATCGATCAACAGATGGACCGGGGGATCCCTGTGCACATTCTGCGTAAAGCTAAGCGAGGTTGGCTGACGAAAACATTCGAATTTCGATCGCTTTAGGACCGTTCGATGGCCCGAGCATAGTGAGAAACGTGATCTGACGAGACGTACGTAAAAAAGTTGCAAATTGTTGCAATTTAAGCATTGATGATGAAGAAACAAAGTATTGGAGAGTATAGTTCAATGACTTTGGAACACTTTGATATGTTGCATTGCGAATTTGGAGCATGGATGCCGGATTACGAGCGAGGACAAAACAGTTTATTGAATTTGGCTTGAGGATTAGTTGCAATCCTTGTTTACATCACAGGAAGCCCAGGCAGTTAATTGAACTGAACAATAATAAGTTTACAATCTCAAAATCTTAAAATCGTTAATTGTTTAATACCTTTGTGTGTTATTTGTTGCACCTCTCCACAGCTGTGTTGTGTTTCATTGACTTCAGCATTGCACTGTGTAATTGTTCGAATGCGAGAGTTCGATACGATGTAACTTGCTGGTATTCTAATAGGTAAACAAGGAATGAAACTTATCTTCCAGCCAGATTCAATAAACTGTTTTGTCCTCGCTCGTAATCCGGCATCAATGCTCCAAATTCATAATGAAACATATCAAAATGTTCCATAATCATCGGACTATACTTTCCGATACTTTGTTTCTTCATCTGCAGTGTCCGAAATACAAAAATTTGCAGCTTCTTGATGCAGGTCTCGTCAAATCTGCTTTCTCCCCATGCTCCGGCCATCGAAAGGTAACAGAGTGATCGAATTTCGAATGTTTTCGTCAGCCTGTCTTGCTTTTCCTTGCTCAGTATGTACACAGGAATCCCCCGGTCCATCTGTCGTTAGATTTAAACCAAAAACGGCGCTCTATGGTATGCCAGGGGGTCCCTGTGTACATTCTGTGCAAAGCTGAGCGAGGTTGGCTGACGAAAACATTCGAAATTCGATCGCTCTGTTACCGTTCGATGGCCGGAGCATAGGGAGAAAGCAGATCTGACGAGACCTGCATCAAGAAGCTGCAAATTTTTGTATTTCGGACACTGCAGATGAAGAAACAAAGTATCGGAAAGTATAGTCCGATGATTATGGAACATTTTGATATGTTTCATTATGAATTTGGAGCATTGATGCCGGATTACGAGCGAGGACAAAACAGTTTATTGAATCTGGCTGGAAGATAAGTTTCATTCCTTGTTTACCTATTAGAATACCAGCAAGTTACATCGTATCGAACTCTCGCATTCGAACAATTACACAGTGCAATGCTGAAGTCAATGAAACACAACACAGCTGTGGAGAGGTGCAACAAATAACACACAAAGGTATTAAACAATTAACGATTTTAAGATTTTAAGATTGTAAAATTTATTGTTCAGTTAAATTAACTGCCTGGGCTTCCTGTGGTTTACATATAAAAGAATACCAGCAAGAAATTTTGTATCGAACTCTCGCATTCGAACAATTATGCAGTACAGTGAAGAAGTACAGCAGTGGAGAAGTGCAACAAATAACACACAAAGGTAGTATACAATTAACAATTTTACGATCGTACAGTTATCATTGTTCAGTTAAATAACTGCCTGGGCTTCCTGTGGTCACGTCAGCATTTTCCTTTGTGTGGTGAAGAAAAGCGGCAAAATTGGTTAAAATCAGGAAAATCGAGATAAAACTAAATTTGGAGCACATTTTCCATCCAAACATGATACTTATGATAGAATGCATCAAATAACACTACATTACAAAGAAATTTGCAAAATATTCCACTTCTGCTCCTTTTTTCGCGATAATTGAGATTTGAGAATTTGCGATTTTTCCTTGGTCAGTCCCAGAAAATTGTCTCCCGCCCCTTCATTTTGCAAAATAATTCAATGAAACTTTTTGAGAAGTTGCACAATAGGTATTTCCAAAAAGTCAAGAAGTTTCGTGGCTATAAAATTCTTCCTGGCAGAGTTATTCAAAAAAATCTACTTTTGCCCCCCCCAACTAAAATGGGGTTAAAGAGCTATTGGTAACCATGATCCTTTGTGCGCCGAATAAAACACAAGACAAAGGGAATTTAGGCCAAAAAGGACTTTCAGATAATACGAAAGTCGATTTTGGCGCCACAAAGGATCATGGTTACCCCGGGGGTTCTCTATGGACTACCCAAAGTTCATAAGACAAATTGCCCAGCAAGGCCTATTTTGTCCGCGATAGGGACTTACAACTACAAACTTGCAAAGTTTTTTGTTCCTATTTTACAGCCTTACACCGTAAATGAATATGCTATTAAGGATTCTTTTTCTTTCGTGTCTGAAATTACCGCATTTAGTACGGATGAGGAATTGGTTATGGCCAGTTTTGATGTCTCTAGTTTGTTTACGAACATCCCATTGGACGAAACTATAGATTTATGCACTGACTTGATATTTGATGAAAATGATAAATTACAATACAAGGATTGTTCGTTGGACCGCACTCAGTTTCGCAAGTTGTTAGGCTTTGCTGTTAAAGAAAATCATTTTGTTTTTAATGGGCAACTTTTTGATCGAATTGATGGTGTAGCAATGGGATCCCCTTTGGGACCGTCCCTTGCTAACATATTTATGAGTCACCTTGAAAAACGCTATTTAGCGAATTGCCCTTCTGAGTTTAAGCCTGTACTGTATCGTAGATATGCAGATGATACTTATTGTTTATTTAGGGACAGGGACCATGTTGCTATGTTATTAGAGTATATTAATTGTCAGCACCCTAACATCAATTTCACTGCTGAAATTGAGTCGGAAAACTCTTTACCTTTTTTAGATGTTCTCGTTACCCGTGAGGGGAATAATTTTATGACTAGTTTATACAGGAAAAAGACATTCACTGGCCTTTACACGGATTTTGCCAGCCTCGCTCCTGACAAATACAAAAACAACTTGATCAGTGTTTTGATTTATCGTGCCTTTCATATTTGTTCATCATATAAGAACTTTCACGGCGAAATTGTTCGAATAAAGGAGATCTTATCTAAAAACAGTTTTCCTAGGGCGCTGACAGATCGTATTATTAAATCCTTCCTGGATAAAAGGTTCGCACCTAGAGCCCCTGCCCCAGCAGAAGCCAAAACGGCCCTACTGTTTTGCATACCATATCTTGGAAGGTATAGTTTACAGATGAAAACCAGAATTTGTAGACTAATTAAGCAATGTTATCCGGGTATTCAGCTTCTGGTTATTTTTCGATCTTCAAAACGCATACAGTCTTTTTTCCATTTAAAGACCGCTTCCCAACTCTCATTCGCTCCTCTGTTGTTTACCAATTTAAGTGTCCTGGCTGCCATGCCTTGTAGTTTGGAAAAACAACCCGTCACCTGATTACACGCTGCAGGGAGCACTTGGGAATAAATAAAGCAGGTCAGAAAACTAAAGTTAGTCCCTCAGCCATCTGGGACCATATTAACAAATCAGGTCACGCCGCGTCGGTGGAAGATTTTTCAGTTTTGGACAGAGCTAACAATGATTTTGATTTGCTCACTCATGAAAGTTTATTAATTTTGCGTGATCGCCCGTCACTTAACTCTCAGCAATCTTCTATTCCCTTAGCTCTGTTTTAGGTATTGTCCTCTGGGCGTGCCTCATTATTTATTTTTCACGTAGGATTTGTAAAAATGCATTTTTGGTAGTTTATTGTCTTTATGGATATAAATATAGCCTCGTGCTTTTGGAAACTTGGTATTCTGATGATGAAGCAAGTTTGCTTCGAAACGTCAACAACAATTGTGGCCTAGTCTTTTCTAATTTTCAGATGGATTTGTCTAACATGATTTGTCTAACATGGATTTGTCTAATATGGATTTGTTGAAATATATTTAATGGATTTGTCACTTGGAATGAAATATACTAACATGATTATCGTCGCAATTCTTGCTCTTCGGATCATGGTTAGCAATGGGTCTTTAAGGGTTTAGAAATCTGATGACGTCACAGCCTCAAAATCAATAAATTTCCCAATAATGAAAATGATTAGTTGCACTTCTTCCTTTAGCAAAACCTGCTAAAGCTTTAATTTGATCCCGAGTGTTGTATCCAAGACTATACTTATGTTTTTGTTTGTTTGCCATATATTTTTAAATACTCGCACTTACTTTATTTGAATTGTCGAAGCTTTCGCCTCATTTCTGAGGCCTCATCAGCAAAATGATTAGGATTTCAGAAAATTTTCAAGGCAGATTTTTACAGCAAATTACCCAAAGTTCCATTTTGGGGGGCTCTCTCTCCTCGATTAGCTTAGCTATTGAGAGCGCTCCTCCTTAAAAAATTCCCCTAGACATATAATTCCCGTAATTTGTATTTTTTTTAGTTAATCATTTGTTGTATTAGTGATTTATCATGTTGGTTTAATTTTCTAACATTGTTGTTTTTAGTGTAATTGTTTAGTTAAAATGTTATTGTGTGTAGTGGAATTTTAAAATCACATGAACTGAACTGAACTGAACTGAACTGAACGGATTCAGATGCACTGTGCACTTTGCTTCTATTTGGAATTAAAGATCTGAACTTGGTTGAAAATAGTATTATCATAGAAGCCACAATTTCATTCATCAATGCAACAAAGCGCTTTGATTGAATACTCAGAAAGTAAACAGCAGCGACCCCTCCCCCTACCATTGTTAGTTTTATCAGGTAGCTTGGTACCAAATAATCACTTAAACCTAGAGACGTATAAACCTAATTGGATTTCACGTAAAAAATTTTTGGGTTTTTGTATTATTTGGTACAAAGCTACCTTGGAGTATACCTTTCTTTTCTTCGCAAAAGTATTAGAATTGTAAGTGCCATCCAAAGTGGGGACCAGATGACCTTGTGTCTATCCCTGCTTTGGATGGCACAGTAGAATGTAACAAATTTTGTGTCTTAATCTTTTTGATATTGATAGAGAAAAAACTGAACTGAACTGTTCCTTTCAAGCACTTTGATTTTTAGAAAAAATGTAACAGAATCTTACACACATCCTTTCAAAGACTTGAGCCCTATGTAGAATAACAGGATGAAAAGTCTTCCTAACATTTGAACTAACCCGGCATCAAATGGGAAAGAAAGAACAAATACCTGTCTTTTATCTGATTTTTCATTTTCCCTTTCTTCGTCTTTTGCCTTTGATATTTTTCCCATGGAGTCATTTGTTTTTCTTCCTCACTTTCTATCTTATTTTTGATCATTTCATCAGTCTTTTCACTAAGTGCAGGTTCCCATGAGATTTCCATATGATGATCTTTGTCATCTTTCGAATCTTTTGCTTCAATCTCATGTAAGAGAGCCTGAAAGAAAATATGACGTAACTGATCATTTAGTCACACTGATCATTTAGTGGAATGTAAATCACACTTATCTCGAAAAGTCATTTCGCCTCGAAATGAACAATTGTTCTGCTCACATTAAAATTTCAGGTCGACCTAAAAGCTCATACCAACGTGAGAAAGCGAAATGAGTTTTTAATCGACCTGAGTTTCATTTCGCCTGCGTTGTGCGAGCATTCCAAGGGCTTTGACTGCAGACCGAAATGAGTTTCAAACCACTTTGAAACTCACATCAGTCTAAGTTTGCACATGTGAGACCACATTCAGCGTTTCCTTTTCAATAGGTAGCCTCTCCCACCAACCCGGGTTTACTTGACCAGCTGACAAAAAGACGCCCCTTCAACAATAGACGATTACGCTAAAGATGGCAGCGAGGAACTTTTTACCAAGATGCACTGCGTTCTTTAATCGAATTCCTATAGAATCGTTAAGGATTCGTAATTAGAACGCAATGCATCTTGGTAAAAAGTTCCTCGCCGCCATCTTTAGCGTAATCGTCTATGCTAAAGAAGGTCACTGCTACCGTTGTTGTGTTTTCATTCGTTCCCGTGGCTGAACATTTTAGCGTTTCCATTATTCAAGTTCTGTTTTTAAAGCTATGTAAATTATGCAAACTTCAAGGTTATCGTGTGAGACCATCATGTGATGAATTGACATGTACGTATCCATCGATCCAAAGTTTCCAATTAACAAGCGTAAATTCACTGGTGGAGCTTTCAAGGTTAAAACCTATTGATCAAGATTCACCAGTGAAGAAATACAAAATTGATGGCTACAAATTCAACATTTTGTAGAAAGCTTTTTATGAGATGAGAATTTATCCGCCGAACTGCTATGCAATCAAGGTTCCTATTTTGAAGCCAATGATGCGCTATGAAAAGGTAAACGTTAAAGTAAAAATCAAAAGTGAATCCAACGATTTAATTACATGAAGATAAATTTCTTGATCTTTGCTGGTCCTAACTACTGCATGAGTAAAACTAGTAAGGTGAGTTAGGCCCGTCTTAAAAGTCGCGCCGCGCCGTGCCGAACCGAGTGAATTTCGATCAATTTTGCCTGGTTCGGTACGGCGCGACTCTTATAAAACCAACCTGACACTTGGTTCGACTAAGTCGAACCATACGCCAAAGGCCTCTCGACTGGGTCGACCCGGTGCGACTTATAAAACCAATTTCAGTCGCGCCGTGCCACATCATACTCACACGTGCATAAAAGAACTATAATTATTTCAATAATGTCAATAGCTTATGAAATTAAAAAGAAAAGTTTCTTAAGTCAGTATTGTGCGCATTCGTCATTATGGTTCGGCACAGCACAGCACGGCAAAAGTTTTGTTCTTATAAAACAGAAGAGTCGCTCCAAGTCGAACCTCAGTCGAACTCAAATTTCTATGGTTCGGCGCGGTGCGGCACGACTTATAAAACGGGTCTAACAGAACTGTACATTCTCATTTAAACATGGTCATACAAAAACTATGAATCACAACTCTGTTGCCTAACTGAAGGTTTAGCTTCAATTCAGCACACACTGAGCAGCAATCTACTTGAATGATTTGTGTCCTATCCAAGTTTAAACTGGACAAACAACATCGACAAAATATGTATTTCTTCTAAACGTTACTGGCGCATTGGAATCCGCACCCCCGGGGGGGGGGGTAACTACCATATATGAAGGTACGGGGTGTGCCATTTTTTGGGGTGCCTTTTTTCCAGCAGAAAATAAATTTTTGGGTATCATTTTTGGTAAAATGACAAGTAGTCATAAACCTTGGGGTGTCATTTTAGAAAAATAACTCCTTAGGGCATTGATTTTGATCAAATTTCACTTACTTTGTTCAAATTTTGGATGGCTGTCACAATTTTAGGGTATACATTTTCAATGGCCTGTAAATTTTGGGGTATCGTTTTCGCGAAAATTTGTAAATTTTAGGGTGCGATTTCAGACGTCAAATGGCACACCCCCGTCACCTGCCTATTGAAGTTACCCCCCCCCCCCGGGATCCGCACACACCAGACCTACCTACACCTTTCTAACCAAAAATTGGTTACTCTAAAAGAACAAGTCCGGGGGTGCTATGATTGATGATAAAAAATATGATTATTTTGGTATGAAAGATCCACCATACCTTTTTGCCAATATTCTTCGCCTTTTCCCTTTAAAACTACGCATTCAAACGATCTATTCCTACGTAGTGACATAATCGCGCGCACAGATATTTGAGAAATATTTGCGCATTATGACATCACTACGCACAAGTCGCTAATTTAAAAGTGTAATTTTGCATTGAAAAAGCGAAGACTCATGGCAAATTGTACGGCACTCCATTCATAACAGGAAACCTTTCAATTAAACGTCATTCATACCAACCCCGGACTTCTCCTTTAACCGTTTTTTTCCTCGACCAGGCAAAAATATTTTCCTGCTTTTCTGGTTGGCTACGCTTTGAAATAAGCACACTGCTTATTTTCTTGTATCCTCTAGTGTGGATCTTATCTGTCGATATTCTGGAATCACTGAGAAAAGCAGTTCAAAATAATGTTATCCAGCGTAATACTCATTTAGAGAGAGAAAGTTAACAGACACTAGCGCATGAAAATAGTCTCAGAGTTAGATAGATGTGAAGACCATGTCAAAAACAATTTCGTTCACAGGAATAAGTAATTCATGACCCGTGTTTCTTTATCTTTATAACCAATTCAGATGAATACGAATAAGAACACTGTTCAAAGCTGTTTCCCTCTCTGCAGCTTGTACAAAACGTTTGGTTGTCAGCTAAGAAAGGTTTCAATCATCTTTAACACCTGAATATTCTTCTTACTATAGACCTTCTTTCCAGGAATTCACAATGCTGCGGTCTAACGATGCTGGGTATTCTAGCGAGGTTCAATGAGCAAAATTTGAAGGTGTTTAAGCACCAGGCAAATTAAGTGCTCAACTCACAGCGCAAGAACATTTCACAAAAAGAAAATATTTCCACACATTTCGGGTAAAACGGAATAGAACTGGTACTGTCAAATATTTAAGAATGCTGCTGATTTTTCAAACAAATTTAGATCTACCCTGAATGCTATGATAAAAACAAACGATACCAAAGCTTTCGTTGCTTAACTTGGTTGTCAGTTGGCACCGTTTCTAGCTGTATAACGTATACCCAAAAACTTTCTGTCTCATGGATTTTTCCTTATTTCCTCCATAAGCATTGCTTAAAGGCTCTTATTCAACCATCATGCCTTGCACTTGTCGTCTCTTGGTCGGCCTTTGTTGTCGTCGTTTTCATGGGCCATGAAAATGGCGAGGACAAAGGTCAATCAAGAGATGAAACGTGCAAGGCATGATGGTTGAATAAGAGCCTTTAAGGCCAAAGTGCTGAGTCTTAGCATGAGCTATAGGACACCCGGTGTAGCAGTTAAAATCTATATCAGTAGCGAGCCACCTTAACTTATTGTTTTTTTGCGTCTTGAATTTGTTTTTACTTCGTACACAACCACCTTTCAATGTTTTGTAATTTTGAAATTTTCAGCAGTGAGCCACCTTAAATGAAGATCCACCTTAACTCGTAAAGCTCTTAACTTTAGGTGGATCTTCACTTGAGGTGGCTCACTACTGAAAATTTCAAAATTAAGAAACATTGAAAGGTGGTTGTGTACGAAGTAAAAACAAGTTCAAGACGCATAAAAACAATAAGTTAAGGTGGCTCGCTACTGATACAAAATTAAACTGCTACACACCGGGTGTCCTATAGCTCATGGTCTGAGCCCGAGGCTAGCATCTGTATTTAAAGCCGAAAGAATTACGCCCTAAGAATTTCGCATATGCGTATTAAATATTGGGTATAAACGGATAATACAAAATTGATTTTCGCCTTACAGGATTAGGACGTTGAGCAACAAGCGTAGCACTTTTCCAATGAGTCATTTATAGGTCATTCATGGCCACGTTAGTTGTAGGTCATAAGACGATAAAAGATTAATGGTCTTTATTAGGAAAGAAGCAATGTGACGACGTGATGACGGCTTGCTTGAATTTGATCCATGGGGTGAATCAAAAGTCTACAATACTGATCGAAAAATTCAAAGTTCTCAAAAGAAAGTCTGACATAATTAGCTAAATCAAAATACTTGAATAATTCATGAATGTTGTTGCAAATGTTCCACGTTGACTACAGAATCAGAACGACTAACATGTTTGTTATTCTTGTGTCCTTCTTTCTACCGGGTGAGTAAAAAACTTTTGGCAGGTAGCCTCTTTATCGTTTGCTCATGGAACAAATGGCGACAAATGGTGAAGACATTGGGCTAAAACTATCAGAATGTTTAACGAATCTGCTGCTGAACTGAATGTCAAAATGTAAAAAAATGTTGATATTTGGCGGCAATGATTGGCAAGTTGCTTTCTAGCATTAATGCCATAAACACCGGAGTTTTCCTTTAACGTTTGGGTTGAAACAAACAATTTCATACCTTGTATTTTTCAACTTTGGCATCCTCATTATCCTTATCTTCTTGTTCCGCATTCTCTATCTGCCCAGCACTTTCTGCATTTATCTCTGTTGTGTCATCCCCTTCTTCTTCCTCAGATGAAGATGCGATATATGCTTTGAAATCCATGTCCATTATTTCATCTTTATCGAATTTACGCATGGTCATTTGAAGGCGATTTTGATCAGGTTCGTCCCATGTTAATCGTACGGTACTTTGCTGCAGTGCTGTATTATGGAATCTATAATATTAAAGATATCATATCAGATGAGTAGATGGTGCACTGTGGAATAAAAAGTATGCGGCCGAAATTTAAAACTTGAAAAGGCTAATCTATCAGTCAAAGGCTAACTTGGATGTGGATATATTTGGTCCAAAGGACTTACCCTTTAGACCCAGGAATAAAGAAAATACCGGGTGTCCCAAACAAGTCTTCCGATTTGAGCTGTTATTTCAGTAAAAGTAAAAATCATAAAAGAAATCTATCATACAATGCTCAACTTAGATCTGAATATTAGTTTCATTTCTGTATCTCCCCTCATTGATTTTCTATAATTATATTCTTGAAAAACTGAATACCTGCAATGCTTAAAATGCTAAGAGAAGGTTCATCAATAAAATCGTTAAACTTGCACCTCTAAATCGACGGAAATTCTACTTTTTAACTGAATTCCAGCAGCACGGAGCTTAAAGTCCATAGTGGGACTCCAAGAAAAATCCAAGATAAACTCTAAGAAAAATAAATCTTTTATTATATAGAAAAATATTTGTCTGTTTGATCCATAACAAGCACGATTTTGCTTGATGTTCGATATGCCACACAAGACAAGGTCCTGTGGTCCGCACTTTAGCTTATTGCCGAGTTTGAATACCAATTTCTAAAACTGACAAACGGTTCACACCTGTGATGTAAAACATGGATGGGATGGAACATATCCCTATCTCTGATTTCTCACCTTTTCAAGGGTTTCTCCAGAGTAAGATTTTTTGAGAATTCATATTTTGGGAGTCTTTTGATGAGCCAAAAAATCAGAAAAAAAAATATGTGGATTCCGGTTGGTCTTTTAGCAAGAAATCGCTCTTTATATCGTTCCAAACGAGGCAATGGTTGTTTTTCTGGAACTGTTAAAACGGGGAAATTTTGTTGGGACACCAGGGATTGGTAAGGATTTTTATCGAAACGACAGTTCCACTTTCGATTCTGGTCCATGATTTGCTTGCTATTGAAATTTAAATCCTGCTCTTGAAACAAAATCGTATTGAATTTATGTCAAATTTATAAAGAATCGAACGAGAAATACACGTTTCCATGCAATGAGTATTTTACCAAACAAAAATTTACCATCTTAGATAGCCTTTGACTGATAGATAAACATCTCAGTTTCAAATATCGGCCACGTACTTTTTATGCTACAGCCCGCCAAGCGTCTTATCTTTTTCTGGATTATCCATTTCATAACAGTGGATAAAAAATAGGTAAATGACAGTTTACTGTCTATCACGGTCGTATATTAGTCAACTTCATCAACTTCTAAACCATTGAATGCAGCCATTGCAGCACCGCAAATTTGCCAAAACACTTTCGCATTTTCTATAAAATTATACAATGATGTCACAATTTAAACATTGTACACTTTGATAAAGTACGATGAAGCACAACATTGAATACGAAAAAAAAACAAAAATGTTTATAAAATTCAAAAGCAACTTCAGAGTTCGACAAATAGGTTTTGTACCAATCATACCAAAATTTATCGAAGAAAATTTTTGTTATTATGGTGGAGTTCACATCATACCGAGGTAGTGCTTTTGTATCAAGTAACTCCAAAAGCACTCCAATTTGATTACATGGCCGACCTTTAGATCCCTATTTTGGCACTGCAAGACCAAATTTTTCCAAGGTATAGCTGATCTATTCGTTTGCTTAGACATTAGCAAATTTAGCTCCTATTAGGGCTGAATTGTTATTAAGCAGACTGCAAAAAGCACTGATGGCTACGAGATTACTTAATTTTAAATGATAAATTTTTAGTGTGGTCTTAAAATCTCAAAATAATTGTTTTGATGGAAGATTTACGATATTGCTTAAACAGCATAGCACAGAATACTGCCTTTCATTGCATCATTTCATACCTTTTAAGACTGAAAATGAACATGCTAGCATCTACAAATGTATGGATTATTGACAAAAGAGATAAAATAGGTTTGATGACCGAATTTTGGTCATCTTTTAAACCAGAGTATTTGCTTGGGACAAACGCCAAAAGTAGTGCAGAAGATCACACTGAGCAAACTTTGATAGAGATGAACAATTGTGTAATAAATAGTGACAAGACAATTCATTTTGTATGTGCTCACCGTGTTGGTTGATAATTGCTAAGAAGTGGTAGTTCTGTTGCTATTTGTCTTGGTTCTCCGTCGAATTCCATATCATCTGGTATGAATCTTAGGTCAAGGCGTGTTGCACTCAGTTCATACTCCATCCCATCACATTCATCATAGATTTTGTTTGCTGTTTCTGCAATAAAAAGTCAATGCATTTCAGCGCTGATATTCTACTGTGGCACAACAAAAATGCACGGGAGCTAAGACATTGTTCATTCTATAACCATACGGGTTGATAACGCCGGAACAGATATGCAATTTCGGACACTTGGGGGGGGGAAGGGGGTGTGATCACTTCAAATGTTGGTGAGAACAAAGATCCTTTGTTTGAAAACAATAGAAATAAACAGTGCTTTAATTCAAATAATAACTTGGCCACCCGTATTTGGCTAAGAGTCCGCCACTGCAAATTGACGCTATCAATGACTTTTAATCTCTGTGACAAAATGGCTGGGACTTTGATCACAAATAAATTCATTTTGGCATGCTGAATCAATCAGCTTCATTTTTGTTGACAGCATGACTTTCATCATCTGTGAGTGCTTACACAACAAGGTATTCAAATTGTGGACACAATAAGGAATTCAAAAATGTCACAGTATTTGTATTAAATTCTTGTTTTTTTTTTAATTTTAGAGTGATAAAAAAAATTTGTGGACTCACGGTAGAGTTCTGTTTTCAAGATATATTCAAGTCTGCTTGAACAACAGACAAGTTCAGCTAGTGTTGTCAACAACCACTTCAGATCACGTGATTAACCTCTTGAGGAAACTTTCCATGCAAATTAAGGACTTTGTAACGATGAAAACTGTGATGCTAGGAACTGTATCAACAAATACAGAGATCATGTACGGTAACTTGAGCTAAAGTGAGTATAAACCTTTTGGGTGCAAACCTTTTCAGTTGTTTTGGGTTCAAATCTTTTCAGTTCTTGTGAGTCTTTTCAGCTCATGCCTCCCTCAGTCCCATAACAAACTGGAAACTCAGACAATTTTTCTAGCAGTTTTTCATGAGTCATCTGCTTCAAACCAAATTTATTCTAAAACCTTGTACTTTGTGTGAGAAGACTCCTTGCAATCCAATGGTCACTTGACCCAGAACTGTCATAAACATAAACCTTTACTGTCACTTAGAATGACTCCCTAGGTCCTTTTCCAGCATTTCTAAAAAATCGTGCCCTACCCTACGTATACCCAACAACTGTCTTCTCATTTCTGAAAGGAAATAATCTCGTTGATTGACTATCTATTGACAGATATAAGGCGGAAAAGTGCCCCAAAACCCATCTGTTGTTTGTGGTTACGCCACTGACATCGATTGGGGTCTATTTCAAAGCTCAGAGTTTCAGAAAGGGAAATTTTACGCTTTCCTGCTTATAGGGTCACTAGATTCCCAATCAGCAAACAATGCCATTTCACTACATGGAAAATTCGGCTGAAAACAGACTTCAGCAAAGTTATAATCGAACACTGTCCCTCTTAAGTCATCAAAATATCATAGCCAGCTATAACTGAAATTCCATTCGCTGTTAGCTCCTGCACATCGGCAGCAAAGCTATCTTATCTTATTTTTCCCTCTAATCACTTTATTTTGTTTTTGCGTTCGCCACAAAAGATAGGATAATATTGCTGCACAAGGGTAGGCTGGTAGACTAACTCAATGATTATCCCTTTGTTCCAGATCCAAATATCCCATATACCTTTTATTGTTCCTGGAAACATCCCATATCCCTTTCACTTTGGGTTCATATCTAAATTACAGGCTATCTCTATATTGAAAGAATAGTTACCCTTTGAGTCACAATCAACAACAGCGTAGTAATATTTCAGTCTGTTCAGCTGATACTCTCGAAGTTTCTCCATATGAAACGATGCTCCCTGCAAGAGTAAATTTACCAGAGTATTGTGTTATTCATTAAGTTTGTTAAGAGAACGAAGCGAAACCTGAGATTTCATCGCTGACAGCCGTTTTCAAATCTGATTGCTTCTTCGCGTCGCGAGGAAGCGATGTCATTGCCTGTAATAACAATGGGTTTTCTTTGATATTACTATTGGGAAATGAAGCTGAAGCATGTACTGCACAAAAGTGAGGGCGTCACGAAGAGCATAATTTTTACTTGGGTGTGGCCTGCAGACAGATTAGCTTTGGGCAATAACATTTCACAAAATATCAAAGTTTAAGCCAAAAAGCTACATCTTGCGACTTCGTATGAAAGTTTTGTTCCAAAAATGATACATGAGCTATGTCAAGGACAAATGCAATCAATTTACGTGGCACTGCAGAGTGAAAAGTCACTTTGATGATTAAATTTTGAGATGTTTTAAGCTTTAAGATCATTTAGCGTGGAAAAAATATACAGTCCCACAAATCTAAAGCAATCCAAATGTTGGAAATTTTACAAATTAAACTGGTCCTATACACAAATTAGACTGACGACGTGATTCCTTGTATTCGTCTCGGGGGGGGGGGTATCTTAGTACTGTTCGTGGTACGGGGACGTGCCATTTTTTAGGGGTAGTTTTTTCAAACCGATACGGAATTATGGGTATCATTTTCACAATTTTTTGACATTTCACGGAATTATGGGTGTCCTTTTCAAGGGATTTTTCGTAGTTTACGGAATTATGGCCCAGATATTTATTCGATTTGTAGAATTATGGCCCTAAAATCCACCAGAATTTACGGAATTATGGGTACCAATTTTTCGGGCAAAATGGCACGTCCCCATCACATAATAGGTTGAGTTACCCCCCCGAGGTATTCGTTCAACATTTATAATCTGATGTTTTAATTTCTCTCATACAAAGGACTCACGACCAAACGGATTCTAAACAGGGAGTAAAATCTTACGAAAAATCAGAAGAAACTTAGAACATCTTCCATCCTACGAACGTCGAAAGAAAATTCGAACGTCCATTCGAAGGTCACTTCAAGCGTCGCTTCGCTTCGAGAAGTCGAACTTTGAACTAATGAGCCAATCAAACGTTACAAATAGGCACGTGGGTTGACCATATTAAGAAAGTAGCGATCTGATTGGTCGCGCCGTGAACACGGCGGACTTGGCCTAATTAGTCCCTGTATTGAAGCGTAAGGTCATAAGTCTCTCAACTGAAGCGATAACAACAACAACAACAGCGAGCGTAAGTTAGAGGGACTTATGTAAGGTAGTCTATACACAAATGCAGATCATAGAGAAATCTTAATGATCACAAATGTCATAAAATTTTGAAAATTTACAGATAATCCCAAGTAGTTTCACTTTTTGGGTCACTCGTTAGTTCGTATTCGCTTCCATATGAAATTTTATAGACACGTGCATAATTCTGCTGAGTGGCATTGTCAATGATGGACAATTTCTTTGATTCATCCAGGTTTACAACGAACTCACAGAGATGTAAAAAAGCAGATTCTTACTTCTAAATTGTTTAAATCCCCACTCTCCATCTCATTCTCCTCAGCCTCTTTCAATTCTTTTGGTCCACTCAAATCTTCCTCAGCCAGCCTTTGTTTGCCAAATTCAGAAAGATAAACCTTGAATAAATAAAAAGGCAATTTCAAATCTTCAAACATCTTCCAGTCTTGACGATATTGAGTCACAGGAGGCCAAATCGCGTATCATGAGGAGCCTTGTAGCTTTACTGAAGCAACTTGTGCTGCTGCTCTTTCTAACCGCGACGTAAAGACAGCAGTACTTTTTCTTTGAACTGTAGAAAATTGAAATTCATACCATTGAATGGTTGATTGTTTATCTCTGTGTCTTTCTGCATGCTCCAAAATCATTACAGTATTCTGCCGCTATGACAACATCGGATACTCAGTTGCTGTTGCTGTACTACAATGACACAACATTATTGGCTGTTCATTTATGGTCCGGTTTATAATATTAAGTAATATCAAATCATAGACTTACATAGACTGTACAATACACAAACAGCCAATAATATTGCGTCATTACAGTACAGCAACGGCAACAGAATATCCGATGTTATCATAGCGGCAGGATGCTGTGATGATTTTGGAGCATGCAGAGAGACACAAAGACAAACAACCAACCATGCAATGGTAGGAATTTCAATTATATTCAGTTCAAAGAAAAAGTACCTAGGGTTAGGGTTGGGGTTGTGGTTGGAAAGAGCAGCAGCATAAATTGCTTCAGTAAAGCTACCTAGGCCCCATAATACGCGATTGGGCCTCCTGTGATTTAGCTGGTACTTTTTAGCAGGATTGGGCTGTACGGCTATTGAAAAAGATATCTTAAGCTGTCAGGGAGCCATTTTGACTTCGAGATTCCAGATGGGGCTTAAAAGAGAGGTGGACCTTATACCCAAAGTCGAATGAAAATGATTGCTTTTTAGTTCTTTACGTCATATGTTTTGCGGAATCAACATGTAATTATACGAGTAAAATACTGAAAATTCAACACAGTTTTTTATCTTAAAACATATAATTTTTCATGGAAACCTGTTTGCTAAATAACTGGGAAACGTATAATTTACGTAGGAGGCCTAATAGAGAGAAGTTGCTTATAAAAACTTTGGCTTAGATGGGATGAGATTGTTGGAAGGGGGAGGGTTTAATAGAAAGGGGGGCTAAATAGAGCTTTTAAGGTGTATGATGCCATTTTCTAAATTCCCATTGATTGCCTCTTCATATACATGGGCATTGAAGTTCTCAAAGATCATTTTTGAAAGCGGCGGAAGTCAATTTTGATTCACACAGGTCTTTCTTCTTATTGTTACTGTGAAAATATTTTAAACGATTTCTTATTAAAGCCTAAATTGAATGTTAGTTTATCATAGGGTTTACTATTAATACATTGCCGTTTTACTGCGAGGTGAGTCGGAAGAAAGTATCCTCTGTTTAAAAATCGCACATGGAAATCAATGTTACTTAGCCTTCATCTTAACTTCTGAGATTTTTCTCGCGATGTTAGGTGCATCACGATGTTCACTAGAGTAAGCGAAACAACCTCTGGCGTTCTGTGAAATGCTAATATAAACCTTAGAACTCCAATGTCTCCATCAGCTGGTCAAGGATGTTCTTCTTTCAGAGGGGTTAGTCTATGGAATGGGTTCCAGAATGAAATAAAAAGAGCGCCTACACTAAAGAAATCCCAGAAAGGGCTGACGAAATTGCGCAAGGTATAAACTGGGTGCTTTCACATGAACTCTTTAATGTTACTCTAATTATTGTATCTTTAATTGTAATATCTTTAGTTTCGTTATTAATGTATTCCATTGCAAGGCCCCTTGTAAATCAGTGTTCCTCTAATTGAGGGGCTACCATGCCTGAAACATTGACTAATGAAATGAAATGAAATTATTCAGGATTTGGTCAAAAAATTGCCAAAAATAGGTTATTCATTATTATGCAAATTCTGAATCTTTGATGCTCAGCATTAATAAAAGAGAAGAAGTACATTTTCAGAAGTATCTGTGTCACTGAAAGGCAATGGCGGAGATTAAGAAACGATGCTTTACCATTTTAATGGATAAGTTGCTTTACTTGCACCAATCTGGGTTCCGAACATTGCACTCTTGTGTCACATGTCTACTCAAGAGCACGAATGATTGGTACACAGACATCGACAGAGGCAATGTCAATGCGGTCGTTTTCATCGACCTTAAAAAGGCTTTCGACACTGTAGACCATAGTATCCTGCTAGAAAAGTTGTCACTTTATGGCATAAGGGGCATTGAGCTTGAGTGGTTCAGATCCTATCTTAGTGGGAGAAAACAGTGCTGTAAGGTGAATGGGCACATATCGAACGTTGAAAGTATTCGATATGGAGTGCCCCAAGGGTCTTGCTTGGGACCACTTCTCTTTTTGATATATATTAATGACCTTCCACTTGCACTTGATAATGCCAAGGTTATTATGTATGCAGATGATACCAGCATCTCTTATTCCTCTAAATCAGTTGATGAAATCAATTCAGCAATCAATGATGATTTGTCCAATCTCAAATTATGGTTAGAAGGCAATAAGTTGTCTCTAAATGTTACGAAAGCTCAAGCTATGCTTATCGGTAGCAGGGCAAAACTCCAGAACATTTCTAACAGTGATGTCATTAGCCCTAAGTTTGTTATTGATGACGAAGTTGTCCCGATGATAAATGAAGCTAAGTACCTTGGAATACAAATTGACAAAACATTGGGTTGGAAGGAACATGTCAACATTATTGCTGCGAAGATTTCGCGAGGGATAGGGATGCTGAGATATGCAAAGAGGTACGTCCCACTCAGTCCAGTAAAAACCATGTACGGAAGTATAGTCGAGCCCTATTTACGATACTGTTGCACGTTATGGGGATGTTGCACCGAGACAGACTTTAAAAGACTGCAGATTCTCCAAAATCGCGCTGCCCGTATTGTGACAAATAGTCCTTATGATAAACACTCCTTGCCCCTTATCAAAGGTCTGGGCTGGCTAACAATTAAAGAGTTGATCAGGTTTGAAACGGCAACTACTGTTTTCAAATCTGTTAACCAACTTTGCCCAGACTATATGGCCCAAATGTTTCAAAGACAGCGTGAACAGGCAATGAGGACGCTAAGAAACACCGAAACTGACTTGAGACTTCCCTTGTTTGGAACAAACAATGGACAAAAATCATTTGCATATCGAGGGACTACCGTTTGGAATAGTCTAGATCACCAAATCAAACTGTCTCCCTCGCTATCAAACTTCAAATTAAAACTAAAGGAAGGATTATAAAGCAAACTTTACGTACTTCCTTCCATCAAGAACATATATTAATTTTTCCTCTCTGTTGCAATTTAATTTCCTTTTTTCGTTTGGATAGGAATAATTAAAGTTAGGTTTTTTGGGGAATTTATCTGACAATGTATTAGATGGTAATTTATTGTTAAATGGTATTAGGGATTTATTGAGTAATTAATTTTTTCTTTTTGTTTTTCTTTTCTGTTTTAACAGGGCACATTGTAAAAAGATAGGGGAAATTTGCATTTAGGTGTCATGGCCGCCAGATCCAATGCGCGCGCACTTAGCCGCGAATTTTGCATGAGGTAATTGCATGAGGTTAGAAATCTTCGAAAAGGGGTCGTAACATCAAGGCAGAAATCGCAAAATAAGGTAGAATGACTCGGAATATGAAGTCAATATTGCTTAAAAATGATGACAGTATCAAGATCTATTGGGATTGTCACAGAAAACTGCTGGGTTTTAAATCTGAGTGGATGTCTTTTGAGGAGAAAATGAAGTTAGGCCCATGTGTTGATGAACTAAGGCAAGTACAATAATTCATGAAGTTAGGTCAAATACAAATCTTGCCGCACAACTTCCTTCATATGGGTTTGCAGAGGAAATTCTTGGCTTTCATCTGATATAAAGGGTACTTTGGCAAAATTGCGGTTCACAAGTTACAAGGATTTGAAAATTGTGCTTTTTGAGAATTCTGCAAGAATGCTAAGAATTTCCTATTTCCAGACCCCTCTGAGAACTAGTTGAAAAATAAATTTTTAGTTCAGAAAATAGGCTTGCCGCACAACTTCCTTTATATGGGTTTGTAGAGGAAATTCTGGGCTTTCATCTGATATAAAGGGGTACTTTGGCAAAATTGCGGTTCACAAGTTACAAGGATTTGAAAATTGTGCTTTTTGAGAATTCTGCAAGAATGCTAAGAATTTCCTATTTCCAGACCCCTCTGAGAACTAGTTGAAAAATAAATTTTTAGTTCAGAAAATAGGCTTGCCGCACAACATCC
Source organism: Aurelia sp. 3 sensu Dawson et al. (2005) (assembly GCA_964020215.1). Lineage (NCBI taxonomy): Eukaryota > Metazoa > Cnidaria > Scyphozoa > Semaeostomeae > Ulmaridae > Aurelia > Aurelia sp. 3 sensu Dawson et al. (2005). Next base: position 1,026,398 of record OZ026573.1, on the reverse strand, counting down.
TTTATATGGGTTTGTAGAGGAAATTCTGGGCTTCCATCTGATATAAAGGGGTACTTTGGCAAAATTGCGGTTCACTAGTTACAAGGATTTGAAAATTGTGCTTTTTGAGAATTCTGCAAGAATGCTAAGGATTTCCTATTTCCAGACCCCTTTGAGAACAAGTTGAAAAATAAATTTTTAGTTCAGAAAATAGGCTTGCCGCACAACTTCCTTTATATGGGTTTGTAGAGGAAATTCTGGGCTTTCATCTGATATAAAGGGGTACTTTGGCAAAATTGCGGTTCACAAGTTACAAGGATTTGAAAATTGTGCTTTTTGAGAATTCTGCAAGAATGCTAAGAATTTCCTATTTCCAGACCCCTCTGAGAACTAGTTGAAAAATAAATTTTTAGTTCAGAAAATAGGCTTGCCGCACAACATCCTTTATATGGGTTTGTAGAGGAAATTCTGGGCTTCCATCTGATATAAAGGGGTACTTTGGCAAAATTGCGGTTCACAAGTTACAAGGATTTGAAAATTGTGCTTTTTGAGAATTCTGCAAGAATGCTAAGAATTTCCTATTTCCAGACCCCTTTGAGAACAAGTTGAAAAATAAATTTTTAGTTCAGAAAATAGGCTTGCCGCACAACTTCCTATATGTGGGTTTGTAGAGGAAATTCTGGGCTTTCATCTGATACAAAGGGGTACTTTGGCAAAACTGCGGTTCACAAGTTACAAGGATTTGAAAATTGTGCTTTTTGAGAATTCTGCAAGAATGCTAAAGGATTTCCTACTTCCAGACCCCTTTGAGAACTAGTTGAAAAATAAATTTTTAGTTCAGAAAATAGGCTTGCCGCACAACTTCCTATATGTGGGTTTGTAGAGGAAATTCTGGGCTTTCATCTGATATAAAGGGGTACTTTGGCAAAATTGTGGTTCACTAGTTACAAGGATTTGAAAATTGTGCTTTTTGAGAATTCTGCAAGAATTTCATGTTTTACACCCCATTGAAAAAGTATCCTGAAAAATGAAATTTTGGTTAAGAGGAATCCAGGGTAATAGGTGGATCTGGCAACTCCTGGTCAGATCCCTCCCAGTCAGATATAAGTAATTCCTAATGGTTCCTTCTGAGTCAAGGCTTACAGTTTTTGCATCACTTTGCATCAGGTTTTGCATTACTTCAAGGCTAATGTGTACTTGATTCTATGAAAATCAGGCTCAGTTGTGAAAAAGGATGATGGCTGAATTACCATGTTTTACCATGTTTTGACAATAAAATGACCAGGTTTTGATCATGTTTGGGTTTGAAATTTGTAGTTGACCCATAGTCAAGACATGGTCAAATATTTTGATGGCAGGCTATCCACCCATGGTCTGATTTTGTATATAGAGCATAAATGACAAAGTATGATCAACAATTTCAAAATGAGCATGCTGAATGACAATCAGTCACATAAAACTAATGCACTGCAAAATATAAAATATAAAATGTTGAAAAATTTTGACCTGAAAACTATGAATAAAATCCTGCCCTGCTTGAGGAAAGATGACTATAAACAAAGGTGGTCAACCTACTGTACTCATTACACAGCAAAACGTGGCCAGTACATTTGACAATGTCCAGACATGATTTAATGCATTATTGTGTTGCTATTTAAGCAACAGGTGTGCCAAAATGAACTTTATGTTTGCAGAACGAACAATCCAACTTTCTAATTTGAATTCAGTGTATATTTTATCTTTTTGAAATCAACAATTATCTACAATGGTACTACAAAGCTAGGTGCTACAAACAGGCCTGATCTTAAATGCTAGGACATGACATGACATATATCTTGAAATGAAATTGTACAGTATTTAAAACTGTATAATCATCAAGCATAACTTAAAACTGTAAGATCATCAAGCAACGTGCATAACGCTGGAAATCATAATGATTTGCAACTGGCAGCAGTATCAACTTTAGCCCTATATTTATATACAGTTAGTATACTTTAGATGTTCCTATTTTCATTGTTTCATGACAGTAGTGGTGCCAGCTCTGAAAAATCCAAACAAAGTGGGGGAGGGGATTTTGACATAATTTTTCAGTCTAAAGGTGCACCCAACTTATCAACATGAAATTTTTCTTTGAAAATTTTTGCCAAACTTTGGGATCTGGGAGGATAAGTCCCCTAATCCCCCATCCATGGTGCCACTTGTTTCATGGTAGTTTTTACACATGGAGGTACTGTACATGACTTGTGGATGGACAGAGATACACCACCCCAAAGCTACTCACATCTAACTGCCAAAATGAGCCTTTGTGCCCACTTATTTAGTTAATTTTGGTGGAAACCATTTTGAAATCATTTTTTCAGTTTTGGCCAAACCCACCCATCTCTAAGAATAATCTACCAAACATGACCCTTGCTTTCAAAATTTTTGGCCCAGATGCCACCCACATGGGTTTACTTGCCCATAACCTCAACATGTCATGCTGTGTGTATCCCCAGAGTTTTTGCTTTAATGGCTGACAACGTTGTGGAAGGGACCTCTTACACAAGTGGACAGATACATTACATCATCAGTTACAGGAATGTCCACAGACTCGATTGTTGATTGTTGATCTCGTGCAATATGTAGGAGAAGTTCCTTGTTGGACATGGACCATCAATGGACATCTTCTCAGAATAATCACAACTGGTCCTGGAAAACTGAAAAAAGGAACTCTCAAATTTACAACTGAATTAAGGGGACAGTAAGAAAAACAGTGGGAACAAAATTCTTAAATTTATCAGAAATTTTCTTCAGTTTCGGCGATGTTTCTTCATGTTTCATTCATTGGTGTGGGATCTCTTGTCCTTTGGGAACACTGTTCGGGGCCAACAACATCTAGATTTTGTTTTATACCCACCTCCCCCTTCCCCCATCATTACTGCCCAACTAAACATCGCCCTAAAGCAATGGTCATTTGTTTTGAGACCTTACTTAAAGTGTTCCTTCTTTACTTAATACCACTTGAATAACTCTTGGCTTGAATATGCATTCTGGCCTATAGATCAACTGTACTTTCAAAGAATGACATTCAGCTTGCTTTCTCAAAAGATAATTTTACTGCTGGGTCTAAAACAGATGCAAAGATCAAGACGAAAAATGAAAAAGGGCCTAACTAAAAATAAGCACAAACGTCGTCAACAAGAGGCCTAAATAAGAGTAGGCCATCGATGTTTGGCATTCCTTCATAATAACGAGCACCGAGAGTAGCGCTGATTTAATAATCACATGAGAATATCGATTAACGACATAAGTATGCTGGGTAGACCAACCTTTGCTAGATTTGTTTTCCTGTCTTGCTGCCAGTGCCACTCAATTTTCCATCCCCGGATTCGAATTTCACCTTGTACCCCTGTGGGATTCCTGCGCATGTGCAATGCAAATTTCCCCTATCTTCATTGTAAAGCAGTTTTTTTCCGTATGAACTGAATGTTTTTACCCTGTATAAATAATTTAAAATGAAATGAAATGAATGAAATAAAAACTGGATTGAATTGAACCCCACTTGTAACTTTTAGCCAAAGCCCATGGAAGCTAGTTTGCAAGAATGTTTTATTCAAGATTAAGACTGTGCTTCTTCGGTTACGAATAAAGCATCAAAATTCCGTCAAACCCTTAGCCAGAACGCGGATCTGTAAGTCTTCAAATTCGATCATAAATTTTTGTTCGATGATTTTTCAAATTTCACTCACCCTGTGGATAAATTAAATTTATTGATGCGTATAAGACTGCATTCTACAACGATAGCCATGGCCAATGTGGATTCAAATGATTGGCTTTACCATCCATACCATGCTGTATAAGTTTGATTAAAATTAGACAGGTTTCAACAAAATTGCTTCATACTTACCTTTACAGACTTTATCAAGCCACCAAATGAGCTACAGAGAACTAAAACAAAGTCGCAACAAAATCAGGAACTTGAGAAAATATAAATACAGATAAATAACCGATGAACAACAAATAAAGGCTCTAAAAACAAAAATTCTTGTTACATCTTTTGAATCCAAGATTTTAATAACATCTGGCCGGAAAGAAGTAAAAAGAAAAGATGGTCAATGGGCAAAAATCCGTAAATATCAGCTGATGTTAAGAAAAAAGGGGTTTTGAAACTACTGTGACAAATCAATATTCATCAAAAATGAAAGAAATATTTCTTAAGTTTTTATGACAACAATTTGATTTTTAAAATGATCTTCGAAGTATTTACAGAATTTTGTGTAATTTTTAGGAGGCTACTATTATCTCTACTTGTTAAAGCATTTGATAATGTACGCTAATGTCTTTACCAAGTGATGCAAGTTGAGATAGGAACTATATGCAACGAAAGATTCGACAAGCCCTTGTGCATGGATCAAACTGCGTTTTCTATGGCTCATCGTTTGCTACGGTAATGCCAGAGTGATACGATGCCACTTTTTTGCGCACTGTAAAGGCTAGATAATGGCATTTGGTAACGGGACCGTTTGTTGAATATCTTCGTCTAACACTGGTCACACCAAGGCCAAATAAGATCCAAAAGAGAGCAAACGAGAGATAAATATAGGGCACTATTTGGAAAATCAGTCCATAAAAACAAAATCACGAGAACATGTCAAGAAATTGTTGAGATATAAGGATGAATAAATAATGGATGAACAAAATAAAGGGCGGCTGCTGAGCAAAATCCGAGAAATATTGGCTGTTGTTTTTAGAAGGTGAGGCTTTCCAATAAAGATATTCCTCTAATTCATTGTCACAAACTCGTTAAACATAAAAATAAATGACAAATCTCCCAACCAATCTTAGCAACAACATAAGATCCTTTTGGATGATTACAAAGTCCGTCCTGAGCTAAACAAGCATAAGAATATCTGATTAATGATTTCTTCATAACCCCAAATGATCGTTGATTCTGTTTTTTGCTGCAGTCAGAGAGATGAGTGTTGCTGCTAAAGTCGCCTTCAATGGAAAATCGAGCGCCTAGTATAAGGACAAGGATCGCCTCAAGGTCAAAGGCAATATTTTGGTCTTTATGTCAAACGAGAATGATACGCAAAAATCAAAAGTCATTACCCCTAGTTTGCTTATAGTTCGTGGACAAACCTATTGGTGCATATGTGTCAAATGAGATGTCATGTGAGATTTACGATAACGCAAAATTACTTATGCAGAACTTTACAGAACGTTTCAGTTGTTGCTATTCGCGGGCATCTAATTTGAGACAAGCAGTCACGAAGATTCCTCTGTGCAGAATGACATGCATGAAGATGTTTTTTCCGTTCAGTGTGATCACGTCCCTTCCCCCAGTCCATGGCGCCATTGCTTGCTGGGATTCTGCACCTTTCGTCTCAACTTCACCTGCGATGATTGCATCCGTTGCTGTGTAGGAGGGGGTCCTTCTACCTTTGGTTATGCTGCAAATGCTAGCCTCTGTGCAGGCCGCCGGTTACATCATCCTCTAAAGTTGAGTTAGTTGCATAATGAGTACTATCAATAAGTGGCTAATGATTCGTTCGTTCTAGAAAACGATTGTTTTGACATAATTAAGCTGCTAATGAAGTCAAGAACGTGCCAATTCTGGGTGAATTTGTTGCTGTGCCAGGGTAAACATCCTAGTAATTTATCCATCTTATGGTGTCAAATCTGTCTAACATGAAATAAGCCGACGTCAAATGTTGCTATAGGATCGCGGGAAACTTCTGTCTTGTATGCGCTTTATGTGCGCTTTCTTTATTTCAGTGCCAATTAGCAGAGATAAAACGTTAATCAATTGCTTTAACGAGCGTGACGGAAGTGGGTTACTTTCTTTCTGACTGACTGACTGACTGACATCGAAGCCCCTTCTTAGATTACAAAGTGGACTTCGTAATCAAACATAAGATCCTTTTGGATGATTACAAAGTCCGTCCTGAGCTAAACAAGCATAAGAATATCTGATTATTGATTTCTTCATAACCCCAAATGATCGTTGATTCTGTTTTTTGCCACAGTCAGAGAGATGAGTGTTGCTCCTAGTATAAGGACAAGAATCGCCTCAAGGTCAATGGCAATATTTTGGTCTTTATGTCAAACGAGAATGATACGCAAAAATCAAAAGTCATTACCCCTAGTTTGATTATAGTTCGTGCACAAAACTATTGGTGCATGTGTGTCAAATGAGATGTCATGTGAGATTTACGATAACGCAAAATTATCCATGCAGAACCCAGGAGCGGATCCAGGCAGGTTTTCTGACCGGTTCATAAAACATGAGGGGGTCTGGGGGCGAAGCCCCCAGAAAACTTTTCCGTGACCACGCCCTTCAGACTCTCGGAAAACATGGGCAACGCCCTTTTCAATGAATGAAGGTTGTTCCAGTTGAGTATCCACAATAACGTTTTCAAGGTGAAATCAACGAAGATTGCTTACAAAAAATGTAGAAGTTGCGAAATTCATTAGATACTTTTGCAAGTCCACGTCTTAGGCTTTTTGAAGATTCCAGAACTCTCCCTTCAGGGCTCCCTATTTTCTTTCATTTTATCGTATTTCAAATACATTTGTACTCTTCTTTTATCTTCTTTGCCTCTCCCTCAACCTCTCCTGCAATGGCAGTGTGTACAAGCTACGGAGATCTTTCTCTTCTGGTTAAATGCTCTCAACTTCCTCTACAGGCATGGTTTACTTCCTTCAGAAACGGTTTACTTCCTAATCGAAACAGGTTCACTGATTTTAAACAATTGCGTACCGGTTCACGGAAATCAATCCACCGGTTCACTCAACCCTTATTGGCTCATCAGATCACAAAAGTGATTATATCAAAACAATGTGAAAAGTCATGACCATTCAAAGCAAATCACATGCGGAATTCATTGCGCAAGTTTCGAATGACGTGTCCCCGAGAGGACCATGACAAATAAAGCATAGTCAGTGCAACCATCATGACGTTTCTTATTGTTTTCGAGCGAATTATGAGGAGCCACAGTGTGTCATGCCTTTAAAGACATCTCACCGTTAGACTTGCAATGGCTTGAAGATCGCACGAAAGGGTGATGCTTTTTAATTTTTCTAAAAATTTTGCTAAATAACGTCATTCTTTCTTTGGTTTGGAAACCTGACCGATGCACGGAAACCGGTGAAACCGGTCTGAATCCGCCCCTGGAACCCTACAGAACGTTTCAGTTGTTGCTATTCGCGGGCATCTAATTTGAGACAAGCAGTCACGAAGATTCCTCTGTGCAGAATGATATGCATGAAGATGTTTTGGTTCAGTGTGATCACGTCCCTTCCCCCAGTCCATGGCGCCATTGCTTGCTGGGATTCTGCATCTTTCGTCTCAACTTCACCTGCGATGATTGCATCCGTTGCTGTGTAGGAGGGGGGTCCTTCTACCTTTGGTTATGCTGCAAATGCTAGCCTCTGTGCAGGCCGCCGGTTACATCATCCTCTAAAGTTGAGTTATTTGCATAATGAGTACTATCAATAAGTGGCTAATGATTCGTTCGTCCTAGAAAACGATTGTTTTGACATAATTAAGCTGCTAATGAAGTCAAGAACGTGCCAATTCTGGGTGAATTTGTTGCTGTGCCAGGGTAAACATCCTAGTAATTTATCCATCTTATGGTGTCAAATCTGTCTAACATGAAATAAGCCGACGTCAAATGTTGCTATAGGATCGCGGGAAACTTCTGTCTTGTATGCGCTTTATGTGCGCTTTCTTTATTTCAGTGCCAATTAGCAGAGATAAAACGTTAATCAATTGCTTTAACGAGCGTGACTTACTTTCTTTCTTTCTTTCTTACTTTCTTACTGACATCGAGTCCCCCCTTAGATTACAAAGTTGGACTTTGTAATCAAAAACGATCTTTAGAATGATCCTCGCAATATTTACAGAATTCCATGCAATTTTTCGAAGGATACCATAAAATTTGCCACAAATGACACAAAATATGTAAAGAAAATGCAATTTGTCAAAGTATTCCGTTATCGATAGACAAATTTTCATCACCTGCATTGGTAATCATTACCTGCATTTGGTAAAAGCATCTGGTAATGTAAGGACATTTCCTTACCAAATGATGCAAGTCAAAGTAGGAACAGTGGAGTGCAACATTTGAGAAAGAAGAACTAAATCGAGAAAAAAAAGCCATAGCCACAATGGCAGACTGTCCATCGCATCTTGCTTGCAGAAGTTTGCAGCAAAAAAAGAAGCCCTCGCCCAAGACACTTTCAAGCATAGGTTCCAAATCCTTAAAATAATGGGTGTAAAATTCAATGAAATATTTTTTGAACTGAATAGCTTTAAAGAAACTTTGGGCATTTTGCAAAAATTCTGCCGTTAGACTTCTGTGAAATCTTCAACACTTTTAGAGTTGGAATGTTTTTCTTCTTTTTCAACAATTCCAGAAAAAATTTCAAAAAACTTAAAACTATCGTAATTTCAAGGCTGTTTGACGCAACATAAAATAATTTCCAAGAAAACCATGGTATATGGATGTCTGCAACATGGTACAAAGCTAACGTCTGCCACTTTTGTGGCTTATGATTTAGGAATTTGATGACGTCACAACATGAAATGAGCAGAGTTATAAAATGGGCTTTACTTTCAAAAATATTCAAAATTTCTCTAAAGTCCAAAGGCAGAACTATGGATGGGCTGCTAAAGTTTGGTTTAAGCCAATCATTTAGAAGGATTGGGTCATAGAATTCTACATCCACCTTTTCACGCCGATTTAAAAATTTGGAACCTATGCTGCACTTTCATGGATCAACATGCGTTTTCGATGACTAATGATTCTATTGCGGTGATTTTGCGACGATAATCTTTTGAAACGTTCTTTTTCTGTGAACACAGCTGATAAAATACTGATCTTCGCATTTGCCCGTGGTGAGCTATAAACTTTATCATAATGCTGTATTCAAAAAGATTTTCAGAAAATTTCCAGTCTTGTACGTTACATTTGTCTTGTTTGTTTGTCTGTTTGTTTTCAATTTGATTTGAGTGGGCCAGTCAAGTTTTCTAGCTTTAGGCCCACTGTGCATGCCGTATCTAGGCATGGGAACCCTAGTTTAATGACTCTTCCGAAAGACGGCGAGGTGAGTTGTGAGGTCAGGCCTCCGAGCTCACCCATCCGGAGATTGACCTCGACCGAGCTTAACTTGATTCACCTGACGAAGACTGTGTAAGCCACTCGGCCACTCGGCCACTCACCACTTACAAGCTACGATTCGATCTACTACGTGAGAAAATGTATCCACCATTTGAAAAGAGAAGTCCGATTGGAATTGTGATTTCACAGCAATAATATACAGTTCGATTTGCCTTTCCATCTCAGTTTCTCATTTCTCCTAATAGGCTATCTTGATTGTGGTGTCTTATCCGCTCTTTGTTGTTTTATCCAATCATGAGTTGCATTCATTTAACTCCTCATGTCTTATCTACCTTTCTGTCTCTACTTTTTCCATGTCCTTGGCCGCTTCCTGTCTTCATATTTCCATTAGACAAGGCCTTAACTCATTACTGGTCCTCATCAACTAGACTTGCAGTTTTCCGACTCAAATGGAAGAAGATTTATCCTTGAATCAGTTCTGAGCAATTCTGAAGCTACAAACCTACCATATAAATCATTTGCTGTGACCCTGTCCCAGTCTAAATTGCATGCAGCAAGCCTTGAAGTAACAGCATCTTCTTTTCTTTTAGCGTCCCTGTCTAGCTCACCCCATTCGTGTTCAAGGCCCTGCGCATGGAAAGAAAATCATAAAGATCCACTTGTCACCCATGTTCCTCTGCGGGCACGCTAAAATCTCAGACTGTCTGAAAATCAAACTTGGCCTTTAGCCTCAGTGCATATTCGTAGTTATCGCTATTGATAGAATGATGGATGCTCAAACTACGACGCATGGACTTTCACAGTGAAAATTAGGGCGAAGCTTCCCCCCTAGATTTCATGAATAGATATGAGAACCATAGCAACACTGTACGAACTCCTAGCAATGGCAGATGCGCCTTAGTTGTTGGTTCGAACTTCCGACTCAAAAACACCTCAAATTCAAGTTTTCAGTGATATTAGCCATGAACAAAAGCCGCAAGTACCAACATGAATTTTTCCATGATCCAAGAATCAACAAAACTTTCACTGTGAACAAGGAGTTCCTCATTTTGAAGGCCAATTAGCTTCCAGAATACTTCACGGTAGCAATGAGAATTTCCAATTGTCGAGGATTGCTCGCGCCTCACTTCTGAGACTATACCTTAACCTCGTTTCAGAGTGCACAGATAAATCTGTTCATTTACGTCTAAATTTTTTATATGAAAGTCCATAAGTCCCAGTGGGAGCAAGAATGAAAAACGTTGTCGTTGTCCTTGTTATTGCTGTTGTCATTGATGTTGTTGGGAAAACTGGGAATATGTCGTAAGTCTTCTCGGCCATAACAGAAACTAAAGATCCACAGCGCAGTAGTTGACAGTTCGACAAAAGTAAAATGTAAGCTGCAGATCACTTCAACTACTGCAGTTTGGATCCATATTTTCCGCTTTAGCTAATTTGATTTTCAGAAAGTCTGAAACTGCAACTTGCCCGCAAGGGATGCTGTGCGACGATATCTTTTAAACACAAGCGCAACAATTTGTCAGGTAAAATTAATAAATTAAGAATTGGGCAGTTTTTTTATGTCAAATTTTCTATCCTATGACGGTCTGTCAATAGAAGTACCCATAGAACTGGAAAACTTCACTCAAACATCCTCAAAAGTACAAAATTTTAACAACTCGTATGGACTTGCGACAAGTCTATCTTTTAGTCTCCTCGTTTTTCTTTTCTTCTTTTTTCCTTCCCTCCTCCTTATGACCAAAAGATAGGCTTGTCGCAAGTCCACACCTCATACATCTTCTGACTGTTCCAATGTGATAGAAAATGTCACGAAAAGACGGATCAAAGGGTGCGTTTCACGATTAGAAAACGATAAGTTGTAGGGATTTATATTTACATGTCATAATTAGCAGGTCTAGGAAAAGCAGCGACACTACAACTACGAAAGTACTTTATTTCAAGTCTAACGGCTTTTCGCAGTGATACTGTGTTACCAATTACGTACAGTAAAACTAGACGATGAGTAACTAATATTTTTGTCTGAAACTTGTCACAGCAAAACCTCAGCTATGTTCGGAAAATGCAGAAACAATTGACAAATGCAATGTACTTTCCTGGAATCTGCCAATCAAACAAACAACTAATGTTTCATTTTGGCAAATTGCAAAATAGCAAAGAACAAACAAACACCTCTCTCCAAGAGCCTAAAGGTGGAACCGAGAACTGAATGTATAAAGGATGCGAATAAATTTCTTGGTAGAATTATCCGCACCATGTCAGCTTAATATACCAACAAATCTTATATATACCAATAACTCACACCGAAAAGCCTGCCCGCAGACTCAATATTCTAAAGAGGAACGTTTGACAAATTGTTCCCTTACTCAACGCAGTTCACATGTTCTGTAAATAACTAGCGTTGGTGGCAATCAACCAGTACCCTAAGAACTTCGCTGAAGCTTCATCTACTTTACCAATTTTTAATGTTTGCAAACCTCGTCATCATCGTTATCCAGGTCTTCTTCATCAGATGAAGATGAGAGTGCGCCACCACGAATGTCAGAATAATCAATATCGTCATCATCACTCGAATCTGAACTTTCTCCCTCCAATACTGAATAGGAACAAGAAATATGAATGACCATGAGCTCATAGGATGCAGTGCTGCTGCTAACTTGCAGTTATTCTTGTACCGGGCAGATCAAACAGAACTTCATATGTTTGAAAATTCATTATGCGGAGAATACTTGACATATGCGAATGAATCAAAGAACTGTTGATAGCAGAAGCCCTGAATTATCCTACCATTGCAAATATAGAACAAATTAGATTTATGAAAATTTATTTACTTTGAAATTCATGTAAAAGGGATAAGTACTCGCCTCATTTAGGGCAACATGCTAATACATTTAATTTCCTTTAAGTCTTGAAAGGAATTTCCACAAATGGATTCAAATCATATAGAGGGTGTCCAAAAAATGTTCGATCTTTGAATAAAAATTGAAAAATAACGATCACATGAACAGGCTCGTGGGAAGAAAACCCTGTCCGCAAGACCTTGAAATAATTCTAGAGACCAGAACCTTCTCTGAAAATTCACTCAGCTGTGAGCTTTCAAAGTTAAAAAACATGCGATAACTAAAACCAGAGATTCTCGGACGACTTGTAATGCAAAAAAGCTCCAAGACTGAGGTAGAAGGACTGTTATCCAAGGTGATACCTCTCGTTAATATCAGAGCAATCCAAACAGGACTTCGAAAGTAACTGAGTTGTTATAACCATCGTTAAAATCTTTTTAAGAATGTATGTATTCACAAAACGTCAATTAAAGAGAGACTAAATCATTTTCAAACTAGCTCTACAGGACTCCTCATAGCATCCACATACTTGAAAATTGGATTATTAAAATTCTTTTAAATTCCACTTGGCTTGCTCTGAAATAAGCGAGAAACAATAGAAACGGTAGTCCATGTTACTTTTAAGTGCCATGTAGAGGCCTCTGGTTTAAGCTTTCGCACAAACTTGTACTGCAAAAGCTTGTAGCTCGGGATTTGAAAGAATCTGTTGTTTGAAATTGGCAACAAGTCACGAGAGTCGGGCAAGCTTATCATGGAGAAGGCTGGAAAATTAGAATGCTCTAAAACATTAAAAGGTAGTTACGCTTTCAAAGACGTCCGCGTCTTCCTGCTAAAAAAGCCTAATGACTTGTGAAGGTGTCGTAAAGGAAACTGTAATTGACTTCCATCCCATAAGACGACGTCATGGCTTGCGTTGCCTTCCTGGTTGCTTACAGTCCTTAGTAACGGTTGAGCCAGAAAGACGTTCCTGCTTTCAAACATTTATAGCGCCAAAAGTACCTGGCAGATTTGAATAAGAGTTAAAACCGAAAATGTTTGCAGTTTATCTTGTGCTTTTGGGGCACTGAAAATATCGGCAAAAAAAGCAACTTCGCGAACATTACTTGGTGGCCAAGTCCGCAGTTCTTTTACAGCTTAAATGCCATCACCACTGCTTTCACATTATAAGAGGTGCTAATCTAAAGCAAAGTTTTAAAGTCGAAATCTTTTTAGTTTTATACGTTTTCAAAACATTGCGTATTTCAGTTCATCTGCTAAAAGATTAATGAATTACTACCTCTCTTTTGCAAAGTAGCATAACCTTCTTCAAGGGAAATAGAACCATCTCTACAACAAAAAAGAAATCAGTCATCAAGTAAAACTTTTCGCAAAGATGAATTCATTGAAACTTATATGAATTTATCAATAGACCCATTAGCTATTGTACGAAAGAGTCTGGATCACACAATACTTTAATACATTCTTAAACGAGAGCTTCGATTGAGTGGCGGTAGAGCTATTGTTCACATTCGAAATCCTTCAAACTGTTTTAATATTTCGTTCGACTCAGATTCTTCTTCAGAATAGTAAAGATTTATCATTTGTAAAATCTACAGTTCCTCCACAGCAGCCACACAAACGGTGCACAATTTTTTAAGACACCCTCTACAGTAGAGGGTGTCTTAAAAAAATTGTGCACCGTTTGTGTGGCTGTTGTGGAGGAACTGTAGATTCTATCATATCAGTTTTTCCACAGTTGCATAGGTCAGGTTTCAACTTAGAGTTTGAGACCTTTTTTGAGTTAATCAGACAAGTGGCTGTTGGTTTATGGCAGAGAAAAGGCAAAATAAGTGGCTGCTTCAAAAACAGCACTTTTATTGTTCTCCAGTAATGTCAAAATGAATTAACTTTTCAAAGAAGGGTTCCAGCCTCGAATGAAAAATTGTTGCTAAATCTTTTAAAGGGTTAGCAGTGCTGTTGATTCATAAGACAGCACCTTCTACCCTTTGGGGGATGTGGCGAAAACTTTGATACGATGCCGGAACCCTTTCTATAAAAACTTAACTTATTTTGACATCGCTGGAGAGCAATAGAATTGCTGTTTTTGAAGCAAGCACTAATGGTTCCATTCCTCTGCCATAAATCAGCAACCAAGTGTCAGATTGACTAAAACAAAGTCTCAAACTCTAAGTTCAAACTTTACCTGTGAAACTGTGTAAAAAATGAGATGATTGAATGTACAGCTCCTCCACAAAAGCCCAACAAACGGGGCGCAATTTTTTGGGACACCCTATAGATCCTAACTTTTAGATGTAGGAGTTTTTGAGGCGTTAACCGCAAACTATTTCAAAAGAATGTCAACAAGTTGGATATCTCTTTTTCTTTCAATCTTTCTTTGTTTCTTTGTTTCTTTCGGGTTTGATTTGATTTGATTTTGATTTGATTTATTTATCTAACGGGGGTGGTAGTCCTTCAGCAGAAGTGCTGATTTTCAAGGGGCACTGCCATAAATTAAAACTAAACTAAATTACAAAAAATACTAATATGAAAACTTCAAAATCTAAGAACCTAAGCCTATTTAACAATCTAAAAATCTATTTACAATATCTAATGCCCATTTAAAAAATAAAAAAAGAAGAAACCCTACATCATCTGCTTAAATAAGCTAACGGTGGGTGCTTGCTTTGACTCAGCTGAGAGGCTATTCCATAACTGCGCTCCTCTGAAAGAAAAAACATTTTTGACCGTTTGCTGTTTTTTCAAAGGTAACCTCAGGTCCGTGTTTGTATTGCGGAGAATACGGGAGGGGTTGTAAAAATATGGCAATCCTGTAATTCGCTTTGCTACAAATCATCTATTTTGATCATCAATGACGGAAACGTCAGAGGCACTCTCATGAAAGCCTTCTTAATTGTCTCCTATTCCATGGAATAAATGCGTGTCAGTCTACTTCGTTATGGTCTTGAGACAGTGAGCGGGCAGACGGACATTGATTTGTGATGCAATGCTAACAGAACTGAACTGACTGCAAGAATGAAGGGTTGCGAGACAAGAGGGGGGGGGCATCTTATAATGTAAACAAAATAAGAAAGGCTTATTACTTTTATTCCATTAGATATGTTGGTGCAGTCTGCTCCTACTCCCCAAAATTCTGCACCCACCAACTAATGTTATTGCTAGTCTAAATAACAGTCAAAACTGTCTAATATCAATTAACATTATAATTGAATTCTTCGATGAAGTCTATCAACAATAGACATTCTACAAAAGAGCCTGGATCGAGCGATATTTTCATACATTTTTATACGCGAAGCTCGATCGAGTGGCGCTTAGGCTTCTACCGCTATTGTGCACATTCGAAAATTCTTCAAAATGTAAACAAACGTCGTTCGATTAACATTCTTTTTCAGAATAGCTAAAAGGTCTATTAAACATTTAATGTATGAATTTTCATGATCAGGGAGGGATAGCATCCTTTGTGGTAGTGCTATGATACTAAGCTGAAAGAAGAGTTTTTGACCAAACGTCGGTACAACTTTTTTGTTCAAAACCTGATATACTGCAGTAAAATTGAATAAGTAACATTTCTTACTTTGCGTCATTTTCTTTGCCAGATGATGGAAGTATGAATCTTTTGTCTTCTGGAAAAAGAGGAAGAAATTTTAAGACAGTTTCCTTGTAATACTAGAAAATGTTAGCTGGATACTGGCGAATGAAACTATCTATGCTGCTGTACATGTAGTCTCAGTAGAATTGTCTTGTCTTTAAAACTATAGAAGAGAATTTGTTTTGCTCTGTTTTCGCGAAAAAAAAGAGCTTTTAACGGTATTGGGCCCCCAGAGTTTCTTGCAGTTTGATGATCATCAAATTACATCGCATTTCAAGATAACTGGATCATTGACAACGAAGATTGAAAATAGTGTCCTGAATAGGCTGACCTATCGAGTTGTAGTGACTTTTAAAAACAAATGACTTATTTGGGACACCCGGTAGAACCACCGCCGTACTGCCAATACTAACAAGAATAGTCCAATTCAAGCGGGACAAATAATTGGGCCTAAATGAACACATCGGCACTAAAAGAAAGACCATTATTGCTTTGATATTCAGGAAGCAACATTCAAACGGCGAATGCTTTTTTACTCACCTGGCAAAATTCTGTTGTTTGAATATCAAGCAAAACGGAAAACTCTGTAATATAATGCTCGTCAACTTCCTAAATTAAAAATGTAACACTTTCTTGGGACAGCTAATGCCATAAACAACTAAACTTTATTTGCCAAGCTATTGAATCAATATCACTTGAAATAATATCTTGGCAGGGTGAGTTTCAGACGGCGTGAGAGTAAAAATGGACTGTAAATCCTACAGCATGGTTGGCTGGAATAATACGCTTCCCTTCTAGCTAGCAATTCAAGAATCTCATTACAAATAAAAACTTACATGGTAACAATTCTCCAGTTCTTAAAATATCAAAACTATAAACAATTACCTATTTATCTCTATACACTCAGTTCAGAAATTTGTCACATAAGATAGATCAGTGACAATTTGAGACTTCTAACTACCCCGGATTGAAGCATTTGCTTAAAAATCGTTCAGATTTACAGCTATCTGAAACATGGAAGTGCTTGACTGAAAAAGAGACTCTCCCTCCAAAATCTTAAAACAAATCAGTAAACACCACTGTTTCCGGCATGTGTCCATTGCTTCTTCACTTTGTTTGCTGGCTGCATCCAGGCGACCAAAGCGTATCTGTCAAAAATCCACTCATATCCAAAGCAATCTTAAGAGATGTGAATGTAGACTTATGCTCTTTCGTCCCTTACTTCCTTGCATTCTTTAATTTGCTGATATCACTTGATCGATAGGGACTCATGACATTGCTCTTAAAAGTGAGCTCACTTTAGGCCCGCGTAGAGTGATTCTGTATTCACCAATCAAATTGCTAGAATTTAGCTTTCAACCAATCAGGAGGCGCTATACAGATACTTGTTCTTGTTTGTTGCATGCCAAAGAGCCGTTGATGAGGTCTAGAGTTCTCGCAGCTTTGATGGATCTATTTTGTTTCTACAGAGGACGATTACTGCCTGAAAGGTATGCATTTTGCGATTTGTAGGTCAGGAAAACATCATTCTTTCTATCAAAATATTGCTTTTCCATGTTCAAGCTCTTTAGACCACATTTTTAAAGCAATCTTGTTGAGTATACGAGAAATCGAGCTTGTTAGGCTGTTTTGAAAAAGTGAGCCCACTTTTTCAGTGAAATATTATGAGTTTCGACCAAGTGATATCAGCAAATCAAAGAACGCAGGGAAACAAGGGACCGAAAAGGCATAGGTCTACTATGAATGTCTGATACTGCCTTTCAGCCAAGTTTCAACGAAAATTTAGAGATGAAGCCCCTTCAATCAGTAGGAATATAATTCCATGCAGATTAGTAATTGCTATTACATTCATACCAGTCTCTGGTGTTGGTTGGTCATCTCTGTCTTCATGAATATCATAGAATTTCTCCAAATCTTCTTTCGACGATTTCTTAATTAGTCTGCCTCTTTTATCAACAGAATCTATGATAGAATGAAAAGTTTTGACAAAATAACCAAGCTTCACATTTTTCAAATGCTGCAAATGCAGTGAAATATAGACCCTACTTGATTTAACTTTTTGCTTGTGCTTCATAAAAAACTTCACTCTTGTTAAGAAATTCTATCACTATGAAGCTTATGGTTACATCTGTCGCACATACTGGTTGAGCCAATAAAAAGGCCCGGTTATTGAAAAATTCTACTCTCAGAATATCAATGCAATGCTATTGAAATAGGTTCAGAAATTCAACCAACTTTAATCGGCAATTCCTTCCCATTGAAATGGGAGATTTCATGTAGAAAGCCCCTTTCGAAAACCTGCAAAACGCGTGAAAACAACAAGCAAGACTTCCGTTTGCTCTCCTTTCTAGCAATGATGCCACTTGGATGTGTTCATGTATTTCGTCTTCTTGGGAGAATGCAATCCCCCTGAATAAGTTATTCATACTAGGAAGAAGACTTTTTTAAATCCCTAAGAGCATAGCACGTGCTAAACCGTACTGAAGTCATCACTGCGAGGGAAACATGTCAGGGTTGCTTGCTCGTAATCTTAGCACATATTCAAGGTTTCTCTTAGGGATGCTTGTTAGAAAATACCTTACAGAATCTGAACGGAGCGACCGATTTCGGCCAGAAAAAATTCTATAAGTAATTGAACATGTTAGCTATTCAATCACTCTCGAGTACCGAAAAATCGTCCCCCCTGCTTATTAATTTTTGAAAAATTTCCCCACCCCCCGGCATTTATTCCAACCCCCCTTTTATTAATTTTTGGACAAATGAAATGATGGTAAACAATAATTTCTGTATAAACGCAAGAAAAGTCTCAAAAAGTGCATTCAACAGAACGAGAATTCGTAAGTAAATGTATCAGTAACATCACTGCTCACATAGATATATAAAAGATAAGTGTTTAGCAAAGAAACGACTATTTCAATTTCTCCAAACACTCCCGCTCCGATTGTTCCAGCCCCCATATTATTCTTATATCGAACCATTTCAAACCCCTCCAATTATTCTCACCCCCCCCCCCCGTTTATTTGTTATTCGAAAGCAGATATTGCAAATTATCATTTGTTATATACTCAGGCAGCAGTAAGCTTTCAAATACGAGGTGTTTTTTTGACTCACCTGGAAGATAACTTCTTGCACGTCGATGAATAGTTAGTGGATGCGCATGACTATGAAATTAATTTAAGGTTCAAGGGGTAGGGTCATATGAAGCCACGGAGTCTTTTCACCTCATCATTATTGTTAAATATCTAATCAAAAGTGAAGCACCTTTTGGGATCCATGTATGATTTCAACAAATATATTCTTGACAAAGATAAACAACTCATGCTAAGTTATACAGGGTGTTTGAGAAAGATGCAACCCACTTTAATTCGAGATTATAAAGGAAACGATAAGATTTGGATCCAACAGACGCATATCATCTGAAAGTACAGTCCATGGCCTTTCTAATGACATCCAGGTTGGGTGGATCAGTTGAAGTTTTCGTTGTTTAATTTAATTTTTCGAGAGTATGTCCTCTTTTAGATGCCGGAAAGCAATAGGGCATCTCAATAGGTGAACATCCATCTTTGTGAGAGCATAATCTATCAGCATCATCCAATGCATCTCACGGGGATAAATTTGTTTTCTTTCTTCCCTAAGGCATAATCTCATATGCTTCTTGGCCTGAAATATTTTGACGAAATTTGTTTGGTATTCTTTATTGTAAAAATGGCGTTGATTCTCCTCTTATGGCATGCTGCATTTGAAATTGGCCATACTTATTAAAATATTAATTAAAGGATAAATAATTCCATTAATGTATCCAAACTGCCTATCATTAGAAATAAGAAAGATTGTACTTTCAGACGGTATACATTACTAGACTACATTACATAAGTCCCTCTAACTTACGCCCGTTGTTGTTGTTGTTATCGCTTCAGTTGAGGGACTTATGTCCTTACGCTTCAATACAGGGACTAATTAGGCCAAGTCCGCCGCGTTCACGGCACGACCAATCAGATTGCTACTTTCTTAATATGGTCAACCCACGTGCCTATTTGTAGCGTTTGATTGGTTATTAGTTCAAAGTTCGACTTCTCGAAGCGAAGCGACGCTCGAAATGACCTTCAAAGGGACGTTCGAATTTTCTTTCGACGTTCGTACGATGGAAGATGTTCTAAGTTTCTTCTGATTTTTCGTAAGATTTTAGTCCCTGTTTAGAATTCGTTTGGTCGTGAGTCCTTTGTATGAGTGAAATTAAAACATCAGATTATAAAAGTTGAACGAATACAAGGAATCACGTCGTCAGTCTAATACATTACATCTGCTCAGATTTTATCAATTTTTCAACATTATTTATTATAGTTGGGTTGCACTTTTTCTGAAACACCCTGTATATCTAAGAAAAGAATATTCATCATATTAATACTATAAATAGTCATAGAAACTATGAAAAAGTTTTTGCATCCAAAGAAGCAATATGAGAAGCTATTTATGAAACTTGAATGCCAAAATAGTTTGCACTTCCACAAAAGAACCAGGTTGCTCATAGGGACGAAGGAAATTTCTACACACCACTATCTAATCAAGACTCTCCAGACAATGGTCTATATCTGTTCACTGCTCCCATGAAATAGAATCACATATGCATCAGTAAACCTTTGATATACTGACACCTCATGATGACAGGTCCACCCTGTACCTATCAATGAAACTGTGACATACCGGGTGAGCTAGAAAAATGTTCCCAGTTTCAAAAATTCATAGCAACAGCAGTACTTCACAGATTTGAATGATTCAAATTTAAGTTGAAAGTTAAAAATTGATGTATTTTTGTGATTTTTCTCGCTGTCTTACCAGTACTGGAAGTATCAGTAAATTCAACTTTATGAAAGTTTCAAAATGATTGAAATAGTGCCTAAAACATTTATCCTTACACAGGACTCTCCTTACACAGAACAATGCACAATGGGCGTTTCATCTCTATGATAGAATTATACGACATCAATTTTCAAACAAATACTCAAGAATTTCAGTCCCATGGCAATAAATTTGCAATGGATATCTCTCACCCATGAACAGTTGTATTTTCTTCATTGATCCATGAGAGGAGTCCTTTATCATTTGATCAATGTTTTTAAGTCATTTTTAGTCATTTTGAAAGCATGAAATTTTTGTAAAGTTGAATTTACCCATATTTCTAGTGCTCCTGAGACAGCGAGAAAAATCAAAAAAATACTTTTTGGTTTTTAATTAGAATTTGAATCATTCAAATCTGTGATATACTCTTGGTGCTATGAATTTTCAAAAGTGGGTACTTTTTTCTGGCTCACCCGGTATTTTTCCAGTAAACAACGAGCAAGTTGTCAGGTGTGACTGTGGAAGCTGTTTAGAATATATCATACTTACATTTTGCTTTGAATTTGCTATCCGAGAACATTGATCTAAACCTGGAATCAATGATCACTTTTCTTTCTCTCCGAGGAATTCTCTAAAAGGAGAATAGATACTACAAAATAATTTTTCCTTAGAAATAATTGCATTGCTGTACCTTTACAATGAACAAGGGAAGTTCCAAATGGATTGAAATTCTACTGTTTACAGGTTCCGGATTTTCAGTTGTTCCTCTTCTGTTAAAGTGGCTTGTTTGCATCATCAAATTGTTCTTCACACAAACTGAACTGACAAATGTGCAACAAAATGCATCCTTGGCTACTCAACATTGCTCTTTATTATAGTTACCAACGTATTTCTTTCCTTTCAGGGTTTCAGATTTAACACTTTTGCCATGAGGTAGTCGTAGCTTTTCGCTCCAAATGGTATTGTATTAGTAGTAGGGTATAGCATTTTGTAAGTAGTGTAGTTTAGTATTATGTTTTGGAACTTTTTAGATTGAACGTATCAAAAAACAGTTTTCTCTCTAGGTACAAGTTTATTTTGTATGGTAATAAGATAACAATGGTTCTATTGTTTGAAAAATTCTGAAAGAATACACTTTCGATCTTACATCATAGTGAATTCAAAGCATGTCTAAGGACTGGAGGTCATGACTGCCAAATGCAATGAGAGCAACAAAGAAGAACAAAGATCTCTGTGAAAGAGAAATTCTCTTCGTTATACAGCTACAACTGGCCAAATCGATGCACGAACGGTCTATTTTAATGCAAGCTTTCATTCTAGTTAAACGATAATGTTGTAAATAAATGATTTAAGTATCAAACGTAGCGTAGATGTTCAAAAGCACGACGTTTCCGAGCGTATACTCATTATCAAGATTAAAACGTCGTGTTTTTGAAAACTGCACTGCATTTGGTACTTAAATCATTTATTTACAACATTATCATTTAATTACTACAGTACAATACACAACGATTGAATATATCTTTATTGAATTTCACCCTACAGTAGTTGTTTGCTTGAATGGAATAAGCTTTGCCATGAAGTGAGAGAATCACCTACAATCGGCATTTTTAAAAACAAGCTGCTATCTCTTGTTGGCCCGCCTCCTAAGCCAGTTTGCAGCATTCACGACCTGAAAGGCCTTGCAATGTTCACACAGCTAAGTGCTGGTCTCAGTAAGCTAAATCTGCACAAATTCAGACACAATTTTAGACACACATTGAATCCACTGTTCCCCTTGAATGACGGTGTTGAGGACAAGGGACACATTTTGCAGCATTGTCATTCTTACGATGCACAAAAAGAGGTCTTCTCAACAGTGCAAATTCAACGCTCAGTGTTCAATGTCCGTTTAAGTAAAATTTTGGTTTGCTTTGTAAATTCTGTCTCACATCAGATGTCAGACATTTGATTTACTTTGACTAAAAAGTCATTAAAATGATACTTTAAGGTGATGAGAGGTTGTCTGTTGAATCTAATTCAGAAGTCCTGAAAGCACCTTAAAGCTACATATATGCAACACAACGCTTTGAATAAAATGATGCTACTGAAACCTTCATGCTGAAACCTGTACAAGGATTTAGTGTATTTATTGCAAAGTCATTACGTGTATTGTTTGGTTTTCTTTCCTTCTTCAAGCTTCATCTACCGGGTGTCTCAAAAAAAGTACCCCCTTTTGACGGGAAATAGGAACGAAACGATAAGATATCATTACTCTCCGAGTAGACAGCTAAATTTATCAGTCTTCAACTTAGATCCACATACCTTGCATTTAGAAATTGGCCACCAAACACTGGAGATACAAGCTTGCAAAGTCAAAATTTATGGTGCACCCGAAACCAGAGGTTTTGTAAAAGGGCCTAGCCATCATTTGCTGTCACAGGCATGTTGCACAGGAATTTCGACTTTGACCTTTAGCTTTCTCCATTGAAAAGAATTATACCTTTAAATGCTTCAATTGTTCTACAAATAGTTATTCCTTTGAGGAATCAATCTGTGCATCGCATTCCACTCCAAGTGTGAAAGAAGAAGAAAAGGAACCCATGCATGCTCATTTGGGAGATGTTGCACGACTTCATCATTCTTACCACATTTTTGTTATATTTGTTTAATCAGGGCGATTTTCACGAGTCTTTTCTATTCTTTTCAAAAGCGAAAAACTGAAAGTTAAAGTTTACAGGTGCTTTGGAAAAGATCCATAATACAAATCATGGCTAGGCCCTTTTACGAAACCTCTGGTTTTGGGTGCACTGTAAATTTTGTCTTTGCAAGCTTGTATCTCTGGTGTTTGGAGGACGATTCTTAAATGCAAGGTATGTGAATCTAAGTTGAAGATTGATAAATTTAGCTAACTACTCGGAGAGTAATGATATCTTATCGCTTCATTCCTATTTCCAGTCAAAAGGGGGTACTTTTTTTGAGACACCCGGTATACTTGCAGTTTTAACTTTATGCTACTTCTTTTATTCATATAAAAATATCACTACAATAAATCTTATATACATTCTACGTTTAGGCTTACATTCTATGTATAGGTTTTAATAACTAAACAACACTACAGGGATGAACAACAACGCTACAGACACTTTCTTAGTTAATGAAAACTATACTTTTCTACATCCGTCCAACATCACATGTCAGGTAAGGGTTCCGATGAATTTAAGAGCACAACTCAACATTTGTAATGACTTTTTATTCAAGTAAATCAAATGCCTGACATCTGATGTGAGACAGAATTTACAAAGCAAACACAACTTTCACCTAAACGGACGTGGTGGTTGCTTTGTGCATAACTGAAGTGTGAAAGATCTTAGTCAAAGCGACCAGTTTCTTGCATGAAACGAAAAGTCAACTTGAGAAGATTTTTTGTCTATTCATAAGAAAGGTCTTGATCACCCTATGATAAAAACTGTGCCAAAAAAGCACCATTTCAATGATTTGTGATTGGAACAAATGGTCAAAATAATTCAATAATTTCAGTGAGAAGGTCTTGTTGTTGAAGATCGAAAGAAGAGCAGAGCAACAAAACTGCTCCGTATCCTCAATGGCATTGCTTGTTGGGCACATTGGTTTTATGGGATTTCTAAAATTATACTTGAATTTGTGGAAATTTAATTTGCTGAGAACAACCCTAAGTTCAGTAAGATGGAACGATCCTGTCAGACCAATGTAATGCAATATGCAATATAAAAAAATATAAGCAGGGGGGGGGGGTTATTTACAAGAGCTTATTCTTAAAAACAGCAATGGAAGACGCAAGGTCAGATGTCAATTATGTCGATGCCCCAGTGTAGACACAGCCTTGTGCTCCATGCAGTATCGTTTAAGTAGTATAGAAGAGTCATTTTGCAAGTAGTGTAACTGGTAGAGAGTGATTTTGTAAGTACTGTAACTGGTAATTTATCAAAATTCATTTTTGATATTCTGATAGCAAATATCATGTTTTTTAAAACCATTCTTTGTTAGGAGTCACAACAGGTTCATGTGCAGTTTCTTAATGGTTGTGATAATTACCAGTTTACTGACAGTAATGTTTGACCCTTCCTGTTTGACTAATGTTTGACCCTTCCTGCAAGTTTATCCCATCACTTTTAAGAAACCAAAGGAAGGTACAGATAATTAGAAGTATGGAAATGTTTTAGATTTGTGGTTTTAACACTTCTCAGTTATATTGTTTCTAAGCAGATCATGCATGTATAGTTAATATTAAACATATGGCTTGGAGTTCCTTGATTCCTGGTGCTCTTTGCTTTAATGATGGCGCTTCAGTCAACAGAGAGACCCATAACATTACTCTAAAAAATGTGACCCTATTGCAGCCAAAACTCTCCGCAAAAATTTTTGGCTTGTTTTCTGTCTGTGCAAAATTCTTTGAGAAACCAATTTCTGCGCAGATTTTGTGCCCAGTTTGCTGCATTACCCCTGCATTACCCACCCAGTTTTCAAAAAGAGGCTTGCAAATTTTGCTTCTGTCCAGAACGGAGCAGTTTCAATACAATCCTTGTAGCTTTGCTCTTCGTATGATTGGCTTGATGAAGCAAAAATGGAGAGACAGTCAAGGGGCTCATGGAGCAAGGCTGCAGCAGAGGTGTGGGCACAAAAGCGATATTTAGCAACAGAATCTGCGCACAAATGCGATAGAATTTCTTCTGCGCAATTTTTGGAGTTAAAACCAATGTTCTCTGCGCATTGAAAAAATTTTACAGTCTGGAAAACTCTGGGCTTCCTAGAGAGTACCATCCAGATTGCAAGATATGCTCCATCTTCAGGAACTTAGTGACTCCCAGCCTCTTGGCCACAATGGAAAGTTTGCATCTTGCATGGGCAAGCTGGGATGGCCTAATTAAGAGTGCACATAAAAGTTGCGGCTGAGAACAATAGATTAAAATTGGGCTTTCACGTTCAGAAATTAAGGCGCGCGACCAAAAACTCGCGTGAATTATGTGGGACAACCGAAAGAAATATCAAACGGTACCAAAGGTATATTTGTCATACTTCCCACACGGACAGACACAAATCAGCGAACAAAAGCTGCCTGAGAAGTCTGACATTTAAGATGGCATGAATCTCGGAAGAAGTTGGCCTAAAGATGAGGCTGATTAAACTTGAATGGAATGAGCAAACAAAGTAACTCAGCTGCATCCAACAAATAAAATCAGCATCAGGGAGTTATAGGGTATATTCTAAAAAGAAAATCATTTTGTCTACAAAATTTTCTGGTGTGAACTCCCGAATGGGACATCACTCTCTTCAAGGGAGATATTACCGGGCACGCAATCAATTGCTCCTAAGCGAACGTTTGGGTGCGTGCCTGCGAGCTATCGCGCGCCCCCCACTGAAAGCCCTGATTAAAAGAATTGATCCTTTGTTTATTGCCAACTGCGCAGCTCAGGTTGAAAACTGCATATGTTCCTGTGGGCAAGATATTATGTGCGCAGTACAAACATTCCAGTCTGGTCTCTTCTTCTTGGAAGGTGTAGTTATCTACTGTCCAGCTACAAGGTCTTTTGTGATCAATAACTGCAATTTTCGATTAAACAATTAAGACAGCTACAGCAGAACAGTGGTAGCTAAATTACATTTGGGACAGGGGGAGGGGGGGAGGGCGGTGAAACAGAAATCATTATGTCAACAGAACTGGAAAGGCCAGTTATCAACATTTGCTCCAGGCATGGTGGTGTTTGTTGTTTGGTGCAAGCAAGAAGCTCGTTTCCATTTCCCAATTATTCCCAAATTGTCATCCTAACCATTGTATAGTATTAACCCAAATACATACCTTAAATCTGGGATCTTTCAAGATCTTGCTAAATCGCTTGTCACTTTCCATATTCGATCGTTTTTATCCACAGTCAATGATGGTTTCGTCGCTGTTTCTTCTGATATGCTCTGAAAAGAAAGATGGCGGAATCCACAGTCTCGAGTTCAGCAAGAGGCACGGTTTGATAGGCTTACTACACATATCTTTGAATAATTCTTATTGAACTGAATTGCTTTCCAAATTTCTCCTGAATTTCTCCTGAATTTCGCCCTGTTTCCAAATTTCGCCTGTGTTCCAGACCCTATACGGAAAAAGTGAGTAAGACATAATTTATTTTTCTGGAGTCTGGGACACAGGATAATAAGCAAGAGTTGCTGCCTCAGGAAAATCTTTCTCGTTATTTGGGGTTTGGCATAAGCTCGCAAATGATTTTTCCAGCATAGTCCTAAATACGGAATCAAATTCTTAATATACAAGTATTTGTATCCCTTTCCTTATCAGTTTGTTCCATACGATCCTGGCATCCTGTATTGAGCAACCCTTTCAAGAAACACGAAATATTTGTATGTTAAATTTCTCCTGGCCCCCTAAAGAAAAAGGGTCCATGGGTAACCACCCTGGCAACTCCCCCCTTCTTGACGGTCCTGAATGAAGAAGAGTCGAGAGTCATTTGAGACATCAAGAAATTTGCTAAGGAGGGTAGGCTATTCATTTTCACAAAATTCCCTATTTCGGTAACTTGGGTACCAGAGCCTCAAAATCTGTAAAAGGAAAATTGGGAAGAGGCAAAAAGAAGGAAGAAAGGAGGGCATATAGGCTTCTCATTGGTCAATTCCTACAATGGATGTCACAATTTGACCACAGCCAACTTTTCTTCCTCCTCTTTATTGTTTCTTGTTATTATTTTTTAACGAAAGGTGGTTGTTACGGAGGAGGGAAGTTACTGCTCAGGTAGTGAGTCATTAATTTAAGCGCGGGAAGTCCGTTCCAAGATTTGCATCTGCTCTGGTTTTGAAAGTGAACAGTGTACCAAGCAGAGAGGACACAAGATCGCAATATGGCTGCAACATCGCTCAAAAGCAAAGATACTGTGACGCTGAAAGGCAGTGCTGAAATGGTTGTTGAGTATTTTAGTAAGTACAGAAGTTATGCGCATGTTGACCCTGAACGATAAAAAGCAAGATTTATTAGGCTATAGCCTAAAGTAAAGACCAAGGCAAGGCCTAACTCGTCTCAGTCAAGTCTTCCGGCAGAACTTAGATTGCAAAGCATTTTTCGTACCCGCTTTACCTTGTACAATGGAAAGTGCATTAGTAAAAATGATTATCAGAGGAGAATGATTTTCGATGCTTGCAGAGGCTTGCAAGTGCTGCTTGCACGAAAATAATGAGCGAATATAGGTGCAGTCAGACGGTACCACAACCAGGCCGCACACAAATCGATTTTTTTCTTTCACGCAAAACGTGCTGTGATCGTTTGGGGGGGGGGGGGGAGGGGAGGGGGTAAAAAGGAACAGAAATTTTCAAAATGTTTGTTTCATTAATATGTCTTCCAAGAAGTTTCTGCCAGGAACTTTATTCTGCAGCTTTTGCTTGCAGCATAATATGTTGTGCAAAAGAATTTTTTCGACAGCAATGAAAGTATCTTGTCCGTTCTGTTGAGTCAGACAGAGCAGAAACTGCATAAAATGACGTCATCGGCCAGTCCGAGATAAGGAAGTGTTTGAATAGATAAGCTTTTTGAAATGATAAATCAATAGTTTAAGCCCTAGGTATGAAATATTAAATGTTGCCAAATTTTGGGATCTGTTGCAGGGAGCTTGGGGGGGGGGCTCAAAGTTACAAGTTTTTGCGCATACGTGCGCACCTTCTGCACTGTCTTTGAGTCACAGAAAGCATGTCACTGATGACTTCATATCACTTAGCCATAGGCCCATTTGATATGCATCAAAACAATGGTATGAAATGTTCTCCTGATCGAAAAAATTACATTGATTTTCAATTGGATGTTTTTTGGGAGGGGATGGGGTATGTTGAAAACATCCAATGGGCGTTTTGCATGAAAGAATCAATTTGTGAGTCCCTTACCAATCTTCTAGCTGGAGCTGAATCAGGGGACTGCTCATTATTGCTATGCCAAAGTTTTGTGCCACATCAATTGCCTAATGTTGATAGACCTATTGTCTTCTTACTGTTGTTCTTGATGTCAAACCATAGATATTTGCCATCACATAGAGTATTTTCACCCTGAATAGGTCCAATACTGTCTTTTGTCAGAATTACATGCTTCTCACTCTGTGTGAAATACAGGTTCTGTGCAAAAAGCCAATGAAAATAGTTCCTAAAGATTTTCTTTATCATGTTCTTTGCCTGTGTTTTATTAAAGGAGATATTTCTAAAAATATGAAGTTGTCCAGGCAGGCTATCTTCCATGCACTTGCAAGATTTGCCAAATCTTCCCTTTGCGTTGATATTTGGTTTATATCTTTTTAACTTTTGCACATTTGATATCTACAGTAGTTAACCTGGTTCACAGTTCATACTCACCTTTTGAGAGTAAATTCTAACATTTATTGAAACATCTTGCCAACTTTTGCTGCTAATGTACATGAGTATTTTTCAGGAGGCAAGTAAATCATGAAAAATTCACACTGAATGGGTCTATTCTTTTTAAAATGGCTCCAAATAGCAATCCAAGTTTATATGTGCTGGCTTTGTGTCGGTTTAGAAAGTAAGGGTGCTATAGTTATTTTGATACATTTTGAGGGTTTCATCAACTTTGGTGCCTCATCAACTTTAAGAATAAATTACCACAGCCGTTGAGTTTTCCGTACATTTGAGCTTTATTGGTGCAGTTGAAGCAGAATTTGTTTGTTAAAGTCTTGTGTTGTCAAGAATATCAAAAGCCAGTCAGATGCCATGTAGCGAGTAGCGAGATTCCTGGCTTCCTTGCTAGTAAAGTTTTGCTGAGGCCCTGACATAGACCCATTCAGGACAAATGTTTAGGCAAGCTGTTGTTTTGACTGCTGCTGATGATAGCCACAGCTTTGAGAGGAAACATTGGTAAAATGTTTTTGGCTTAGAAATAATGGTTGGCAAAAAAATGAAGTCTGCATCCACAAAGAAAACATTGCTGAGAGTCATGCACTGTAATAAGAATATCAATTCTATTTGTGATTAGAACCATTCAGGGTGGCAGTGCTCTACATCTCTTCCAGCCAAGGTTGAAAATCCTTTCTCTCACAGCTGTAAATCTGTATCAAAGCTCACTGCTTGCAGTTCTTGTATTAGAGAATGATACAGTAGGTCTGGTTGTTATTTTTGTGACTCCTGCAGCTTTTAGAGTCTGCTCACAGCTTGCACCTACCAATTTATTTCACTTGCCACCACAGGTAGGCAAAAATTATGCAAGTTTACCAGCCTGGATTCCAGCCAGAGAGCCTTGCTTGAGTCAATTAAACAATAATAAAAAGTGCTGTCACCACAGCTACTTTGTGGCTGGAGCAACGGCTGGAGCTGAAAATTTAGCCACAAAGTAATGCATAGAAAATGGAATTGATATATTCAATATGAAGTCTTTATGTGCTTAAATTCCTCTTTTTTATGTCTTCCTCGTGCTTAAACAAAAACACCTAAGACTGGCTGGAAACAGTTTGGCTGAGCTTTAGCCAGAGCTGAAAGCTCAGTGGCAATATACTGCATACTGTAGTAAATGATAATGAACATTGAATTTCAAGCTATAATGAATCAGATACTTTCAGCTGATCACGCAAAAAAACAGTAGAAAATTCCTTGAGCTTTGGGTACTTATAATCATTTTGGATCCAGGTGGAGCCTGGCCAGAGTAGCAAATAGATGCAGTGCCAAAATTAGCTGACCACAGCTCTGGCAACTGGCCAGAGTATCGGAACCCACGTAAATGGGCCTTTTCGCTCAATGACCAGATTGAAACTGTGAAACACCCTGCATGATTTCACCAAAGGTCATGATTCTTTATTTCACAGATGTAAAGTACGGTTTCAATTCTTTGGTTTGTGAGGTGAAGGTGAAGGTGAGGTTGCGTTTTTTAGTGCCAATCGCTGGGATCACAGAAACAGAGCAGACCTAACTGAGTCTGTGACACCTTGTCATGATGATCAAATGGCAGGATCCTACAGGGTATCAAACCCACTCTGCTTGACTGTTTTGCCTGCAGTGTCAGAGGATTACACCATGGCACCACTACACCTTTGTGCTGGGTTGGTTTTGGGCAAAATAGAATAAACTGATAATTTTTGAAACCTTACAGCGAAACTGTGCAAAGCAAACATATATAAAACTTTTTTTAGTATTTTATTGACTTACCTAAAACTTGGATAGTTTTAACATCAAACATACAAATGTATTGGGTGTCCCAGGCAAAATTTCTGATGTCTGACTGAATACCAAGAAAAAGTCCAGAATCTGGAAATTTTGATTCATTCCAAGTACAAATTAGACAGTCAAACTCCCATTTTGGTCTATAGTAAGAAGGAATTAGTGATCTAAAAATAGAATTATGAGCTCTAACAACTCACTTTCATGTTCCAGGCAAAATCGGAGATCTTTGCACCAGCGGCAGACACTTTGCAAAGTATTGGGGATGAAGCTTTTGTTTCACTTAAAAGTTATTGTTCCTTTCTATCATTTTGAAATGAAAGATCTTTAACCTAGGCAACACTATAACTGAAATTTTGCGGACTTGAAATTACCTTTGAAGGATGAAGAATGGAATAAGAAATGTCTCACGAAAAGTGATTTCTCGCAACATGTTTTGACCAATGATTAGTCTATGTATTGAATTTATTATGTATGGATAACATATTTTAATGGTACTGAGTTCCTTTCATTTTCATTTGCAGAATTTGCAATCAACAGGTAAGTTGAGTGCTACTTAAAACACTTTTACATCATCTTCAGAGATAATCAAAATGAGTACAGTGTTTGCCAAACGGTAAATTCACCTGTTACCTACTCATTTGGACATACAATACATATGTCGTTTTACAATGGAAACACCATCTTAGATGCTTCAGTTTGATTTGATTAGAACCTGCTATTGCTGTTTCTGACTTATTATCAAATCAATTAATCCCAATTTGCAATTGCGGTACTGGAAAACAGGGCAATGAACGCTTTCTCCTACACTGGCCACAGTTTGCCGTGCAGTCTCTTTGGTCAGCTCCCAGAAATTCCTGCCCTGAATAATCATGATATGAATACAAAAGCCTTGTGCAGCCTCCTCTTATATGGAAGTGCACACTTGAATATTTTCACAAACAGAATGATCCTGGATGTCACAATATCATTCATTGAGGCAACACAACGTTTTTAGCGAATTTCAAATGTAAAATGCAGCAAGCCTACCTCTATGTACTTACTTTGTAATTGCTGATTTATAGTGTCTCTCATAGTGGGAACACGATGACCTTGAGTCTTTTCCCTCTATGAGGGGCACAATCGAATGTAAATAGTAATTGCGTTTCAGTTTTTCTTGGCTGATAAAAAAAGATTGAATCCGCAAATTTCTCGTTAAAGCCGACATTATTTAGTTGATTTGGAGAAGGTCTCAAAAGTGGCTTCTAATCACGTTATTGAATTTTCCAAAAGTTTTTTACTCTCTTGGAAGAGGGCAAAGTCATCCCCACAAGTTTAATTTTTTCCGTGACACTGTTCCCCTCGACAGGATAACATGGCTGAGACCTGTAATTTTCATTGCTGAATGACAAGAGAAGCAAATGAATTTGACGAAAATGTACAGTGACAGCCTTTGCAATGTATCTTTTAAGTGACCTACTAAGGAGATCTTTGTTGATGTGAAGAAGGAATTGACAATGCATGTCAGGGAAATTGTTAGATGTAACTTGGCATGTCAGGAAAATGAAACATTTTGTTAATTTTATTGCTTTGACTTACATCAATGGGACAGTAGGAGCCGTTTAATCAGAACATTTTTTTCCTGACTCTGTTGGTAGAGTTGTAAATTTTGGTTTCAAATTGTTTTGATAATGCTTCAAGAAAATAACTAAAGAAGCATTGATCAAAATGTCATGTAATTTTCAGCATACAGACAGCAATGGCAAGCATAGGCATTCTGCATGGACTGTAACAAATGACAAATATGTCCCAATTACACGTAATGATATTTCTGTTGCTTCTTGCAAGCTTCATCACCATGCATCATTTAGCTGGTAAATACTGGCCAAATTTGGTAGTAGCTGATACAAATTCTTGGTGTAGGAAGAGGCAAGGTCATCTCGCTTCCACCAAAAACAGCACTAAATATTTAACGCATGCAACTTCCATGCAAACAAAACCTAAGAGCAAACAAAACTTAGCAAGGAAATGCTAGATACTATAAATGTTTTTGTAAGCAGTGCCTGTCTAAGTACTTCACTTTTTCGCCATTTCAGCCAGACCATCTGCTTAAAGCCGCAAGCAAATTAAAAACATCTAGTGGTTTTGGTGTAGACAATATTTCCAGCTATTTTCTTAAAGTTGGGATTCCAATTTTGGCTTCTTCATTGAGGCAAATTTTCAGCCTATCCATGTCTAAAGGCTTGTTCCCAAATGACTGGAAAATTGCCAAAGTTGCACCAATTCGCAAGGATGGTCTGACTGACGTAGATTCAAACTATCGACCTCTCTGTACTACCAGTAGTCTCGCGCCTGTTTGAGACTTCAATATGTGACCAATTCTATTCTTTCCTAACTGAACACCGTCGTTTGTTTTCAAAACAATCGGGATTTCAGAAGCTCCGTTTCGTACTAACCTGTTTATTAAGTTGTACCAATGATTGGTATCTGGACCTCGATAAGGGACAGTATATATTAAAGAGGGCTTTTGACACTGTTGATCACCAATATTGATTCAAAGGCTCGGTGTTTATGGACTTGATGGGAAGGAGTTGAGTTGGTTTAAATCTTACCTGCATAATCGTAAGCAATTTTGCAAGCTTAATGGACACATTTTCAGCATAGAATCATCATGACCAATATCAACTTCTATTCAATCATGAAACAAGAGTTGACATTTAATCCCTATTGAAATTAAACCAAAGAAATTCCTCAAGATAATGCAAGGAAAGAAGTCTTTGGTCTCCACTATTGTGCTATTGTGCTAGCGCTATTGTGCGATAACAAAAGGCCGTCAGCTGTTTGTCAGCAAAAATTCAGGACAGCGTTAACGCTCAACTATTTATATGGACTCAATTCCTTTAAGTTTGGAGAAGTTAATATGTATGCAGATGACACCAGCATTTCCTACTCGTCGGACGCTATCACAAATATCAGTGATCCTGTCAATGAAGACTTAGATCGCCTTAAGAACTGATTGGAGAGCAAAAAATTATCGCTAAATGTGGCAAAAACACAGACCATGTTAATTGGTAGCTGAAACAGGCTCAAAAGGATTGATCAATCTGAAAACCCGGAGCCAGCCCAAAAAATTGGAGAGGAGCCAGTCTCTATTGTCAAACATGAAAAATACTTTGGTGTTCAGGTTGATAAGCGCATTGCTTTGGTATGAGTATTTGAGCATCATTACCAAAAACATTTCTCGAGGAATATGAATGCTGAAATACTAAAAAAATACCTCCCATTACATACCATTCAAGGGATGTATAAGAGTCTCGTAGAGCCTTACTTCAGATATTTTTCACCTGTTTGGGGTAACTGTGGACTTACGACCAGGGAGCGCCGAAGGCGCGGGAGGCGAAACGCCCAGTGATCCTTATGTCGCGATGTGTGATGCACATGCAAACGAGGTTGCGCTCTTCCTCGCAAAAGTTTTGGAAATTTTTCACGAGAAGAAAATCACAGCTCTGTGGTAGGAAAAGTGGAGTTTCTTTAACATAAGTACCTGTGAGTATGCGATTTCTTTTCACAAATTGAATCCATTGAATATACAACTGCTTTTACTCCTTGCTTTAGCGTTTTTAGCTTTACAAACTTGAAATTTTGATACATTTACGGAAAGCGCTCTGGGCCTAGGCCAGGCCACAGCCGCAGCTTCTTTGGGGCGCACTTCAATTTATTCAAAGGGAAAATTAAAGAAAATTCTAATTTGCTAATATTTAGATAAAATAGATATTCAAGAAGGTATGTGCAAATTTATTTTTTGAGATATTCTGAGATATGATGTTTAGGGCAGTTTGAGTGGTGCCCGGTCGTTTCTTGGTTTCGTCTTGTATGGCAGATTAGGCCCATCTTGGGTTAATAACATCTTTTCATTTGGCAAAACTGTCAATAACCCCAGGGGGGTACTCAGGTATATTTAGGATAGGGTTGCTCAGGCTGGAGTGCAAAGCATCAATCCAAAAAAATAATTTCTGGCATAAAAGTAGGCCTAAGCTAAAAAATATTTTTTTCTGATCTAACCTGCTAACATACTGTACCCAAACATCATGAAGTTGCCATCTTAAATCTATGGAAAAGTGCCCCAACTGATTAGCCCTAACTAACTCGACTTCTCATGCTGTTAGGATTTTCAAGTATTTTGACTTTAGTAATGTTACTTGATTTTAGATTTTGTTTGTAGGATCTGCTTTCTTCAATTTTCTTACTTTAACCCATATTGGATACCCAAAAAGTAATGCAGAACTTAAGGAACCAAAAAATAAATTGTGCAAATGATTGACCCAAGAAAGTAAGCTCTGTCCAAATTTTAGACCCAAAAAAGTAACCTGAGCAACCCTATCCAAGATACACCCAAGTAACCCCCCCCCCTGGGTTATTAACTTGTAGTCTGGTGTGATCTCAACTGGTTTTAGCTACACAGTTACATACATTATTCTGCTTTGATAGGAACAGTATATAACAAGTATCTTGCTGTAATAGGTCTTTCAATTTTCATTCATTTTCAGAATCCTGATGTGTCAAGCTATGGAATCTATGTGAGACTTGGCTTTTATTACCTGTCAACCTTCACTTAGTTACTTGTTGCTTTGCAAGAACATATTCCATTATGAAACTGTTGCAAAGAGACCAAACAATGCCTGCATCATATTCTTTAATTCAGATTTTTTAATTCAGACTGTAAACTAACTGCTTTAAATTTGTAATTTTGCTTGTTGAAAGTAAGAATCAATGAAAATAGAACATGCTGTAATATGGAACAGGCAACAGATTAGTAATTTTTGCAAACAATGCTCTGTTTAATGTGATATTATGCTAATTTGTAGAGAAAGGGAAACATTTACTGTATGCATGTGCCATCTTTTACATACTAACAATTAAACACAATAAAGCACAGATTGCAAAGTTATTACCTCAGATTGTTGCCATTTTATACTCAAAATCAACATTAGAAAATGTTTGTATCTAATTTACAACTGAGTGCCAAAGAAGCCGGGTTGATGGAGAATGATCAAAGGGTTGAAAATGGTTCAATACAATCATAATCAAGGGACTGAAACAATTAGAGGTGGTTGGAAAAATTGAATGTTCATTTTCACAATAATTAAAGAGAATCGACATAGTTAAAAGCTGGCCCGGGCCAGGTCAAAAATATGACCTTTTGTAGTTGACAACTTAGACACATCCGGTTTCAGTGTGTAGCTGAAGAAACAAAGGATTTGTGGGTGTTTCTCTTGCCTATTTATAGCGGCTACAAGATATAGCTATGTCTGTTCCCTTTAATAAGGAGGTTGGAATGAAAATTTCAGGAGGAAAATTTCTAAAGAAGGAATAACTGGGGGCAATTGATTATTGGGTACTCAAGTCAGTAATCAGGTATGGACCCCCATTCTCCCCTTGGGTAAGCCACTGGCCAGCAACAGAACAGAAGGTGCACACTGAGCCTATAAGAGTCTGTTTGGGGGTAGATCAAAGGGCCTTCATCAAGAAACTTCTCATTGGAATCTCAACTCTCAGTTCACCAAAAACATATGGGACTCTAGTACTCTGAGAAAGTACAACTTGGGAGATTGTTTGTTTTGATACAGGAAATCCTTGCTATATTCTAGCTTTATTTTCACTTATATTACTTTTGACTAGTATTTAAACATATGAAAAGCTTGAAAACTTTGTTAAAAAGCACAAGTAGTAAACATGAAGATTGTTATGGATCTTTTAAGAAACTTTCAGTACTGACCCAAATTCTTAGTTTCTTATCAAAATATGTGAAACCCTCTTAACAGAGAAATGTTACATGTCTTTTATAAGAAACTGGTTTATAAGAAAGTAGTACTAAGATGGCCAAAATTTTGAGAAACTCTAGTACTACTGTATATCTGAGAAATATTCAGAAAATTTTCAAAGTTAAAAGCATGGATATTGTAGCAAATATAGCATTGAACCTTTATCCTTGAGTAATATTAACTAACCATTTGTTTTTTCAACATAACAGAACACTGTTTATACTTATATGATGTTTCAAATGCTAAGAAACATATCTGAAGCACTGCTAGCAATCACATTGATAATTTTGCATTCACAACATAAGAAACCAATTAAGAAACTTTTAGTATTAAAATGGACAAAATTTAATGCAAAATTGAGAAACTCTTAGTACTATAGCCTGATCCTAGTTTCTTATAAAAACCTGTGATGATTTTGTGGCATAAGCTTTTAGAACATTAAAAATGGACAAACATAGCCAGCCTGTCTTAAGTTGTGGCTAGGTCATTGTCTCTCAAAAAGTTGCAGACAAAATATTCTTAATTTAAAGGATGGATGGGTATATATAATTGTCAGGCCCACCCTGAACTTTAGAGGATGGAAATCTGACACCTTATACCTTAAGCAACAAACAATAATGTAACTCCTTTTTTGTTGTCATAGCCAATTCATACTGAAGCCTCCACTTTATTTGTTTTCAATTACTACCTCTTTAGCATTCAAATAATATGCCTGAGCTACAGTTTTGACAAAATTTTCCAGGAATTGATACATCTCTCTGTAAAAAGTTTTCAAATGTTTAATTTTCAGCCAGTCATCAATTTCAGATCAAGTCCACATGTGATGTGCATGATAACATAACATAAAATAACATAAGCATCATCCTACTCCTGCTAGCATTCCTTTGAGGAAATTGGTATACATCAAGTCCTCAAATGCAGTCCTGTGCATATAAATTGTTTCAGTGTTATCCTCGTTTCATCGTGATGGTTTGCAGTTGGGGAAAACCAGAGATTAGCTCAGTTCTTCAGCATTTCCAGATTTACTCTCTTCAGTTAGTCAAAAATCATCAACTTGATTCATGATTGAATCCATGATTCTGTTTCCGTGTTCACTCAATAGAAAATGAATTAGACCTTGCCATCTTCCCTCATTTGGACATCAACTGAGCAGATCAGATTTCAGCTCTGAACGTCCAACAGGGAAAGCTTTCCGATACTTGAACTAGAACTGTAGGCCAAGTCGTTACCAAATTTCTATTTTCTATTTCTAATTCTTTATACGCCGAGACCCTTCAGCAACAAAATAACTTTAGCTAAAAAACATAAATCTAATTACAATCATTGTTAAAACAAAAAAAGAAAACTACTGCTGATCTTCCAGGGGGCCGTGTTTGCATTGGTTTCAGCTCATCAAATGACTTTTTAACTGTTTTTTATATTGATACAAGGTGGGGAGCTCCCTAATATTCATAGGAATCTCGTTCCAAGCCTTCAGAGCTGTGTAAGAAAATCTCTTTTTAGAATATTCCAGATTATACTTTGGGATTTGAAGGTTCTCACAAAATCTAGTATTATAGTTAGAGTAATGAGATCTCCGTTGAAATTTATTCCAAAGGTTTTCTGGACATAGCCTGTTCATGATCTTATATGTCATGACTGATCGATCAAACGTAATGAGTTGTTTAACTTGTAAAAAATTCTTCGACCAGTCATCCTTTATCCTGGCAGTGTCAATTATCGAAATGGCCCTGTCTTGAAAACGCTGTAATGATTCCATTTTGGAGTTGGATACACTACCCCATATGACATCAGCGTATCTTATATGACTCTCTACGAGCGCACGATAGACATTGCTTAATTGAGATTGCGAAACAATGTTTTTTAGGGTTTTTAAAGAAGCAAGGCCCCCGCGTACTTTCGCTTTGATAGCTTTAAATTGGTCCTCCCAATTGAGTCCTTGATCGATAATTACCCCCAATGATTTTGTTTTCTTCACTCGTTTTATTTCTGAGCCATTTAATTTTAGTTTTTCTTGTTCGGTTATCTTATTAGTTCTATTTGGGTGGCCAATAAACATATATTCTGTTTTTTGTGGATTAGCACTTAATTTATTCAGTCGCATCCACTCAGAGATATTACTTAATTCATCTTGGGCTTTGCGAACCAACTCATCGACACTTGAAGATGCCAACGATACTTGAGTATCATCAGCATACATGCCAGCCTTAGATGCTTTCAAACATTTTTCAAAGTCATTTAGATACACTATGAACAGAAGAGGACCCAAACAGGATCCTTGGGGAATCCCGCAAGTGACAGTCTTAGCCTTAGACTCATAGCAGTTAAGCTTGCAGTATTGTTGTCTGCCTTCCAGATATGATCTGAACCAGTTACCGGCTAATTCTCGGATTCCATACGCTTCTAATTTTTCAAGCAAGATCTCATGGTCAACGGTGTCGAACGCTTTTTTCAGATCAAGGAATATTGCCAAATTAACCTTTCTGTGATCAACATTTTCATACCAAAACTCCGTACTGTCAATTAAAGATGTTACCGTTGAGCAGAGTTTCTGAAAAGCGGATTGGCTAATCGTCAAGATGCCACGTGATCTTAGGTAATCATACATCTGGTCATGCACGATTCTTTCCAGAATTCTCGAAAAAACGGAGATGACTGAGATAGGTCTATAATTATTTGCATCACTTCTCGAGCCCGATTTGAAGATGGGAGTGACTCTCGCCAATTTCCAGATATCAGGAAAGATGCCATGCCGTAAAGAGGAGTTAAAAATCATCGCTAACGGTTCACATATAACCTCTGCAGCATCCTTTATTAGCATAGTCGGAATCTTGTCGGGTCCTGGTGCCTTCCCATTTTTTTACCTTATTCCCCAAGTATACTCGTTTTCACCTTATCTCCCAAGTAAGACTTGATGGCAGGTAGTTATTGATGCTCCAAGCAAGTTCCTATAAACCATAACAGCTCTTTTCCTCAATTTCGTCTGTAAGTTAACTCTTTCTGTTCAACTTTAATGAATCCTTCCCTTCCATCGTTCCAATCGCAGCAAGAACGCCATTGTTTGCAGGACGCAATTTGGTAGCCTCGTTTTCAAATCGTGCATCACAGCTCAATCTTCAAACATTAGCGCGTTTCGCCTCCCGCGCCTTCGGCGCTCCCTGCTTACGATGCTTCAAAAATTGCAAAAACTGCAAAATAGAGCAACCAGGGTAGTCACAAATAGCCCCTACGAAGCTTCTTCGCTACCCCTTATTGAACAGCTGGGCTGGCTAGATATACGACAAATGATTGATTTTGAAACAACAAAAATTGTGCGGAAGTTATTGCACGATGAAGTGCCTGACTATCTACTAGGTTGGTCTACAAGGATCTCTCATAAATGCACCAGGGAATTACGCAGTTCCAAACTAAATTTGAATCTTCCACTGTTGAAAACATCCTTAGGACAAAAAAGCTTTTCATTCAGGGGAGCCAAACTTTGGAACAAATAAGGATGCGAAACCAAAACAACTTGTAGCTTTTCTGCTTTTAAGAAAGCTGTTACGCGAACCACAATGGCATTTTGATCCTATATTTCCCTTTTTTCCTTTATCTTAATACTTTAGGCTAGAAATAAATTGTAAATATGGTATATATTCTCTTTGTTTAGTTGACAGGGCAAGCTTTAAAGCAGTATTTATATATTCATTGATGCTTCTGCCCGGTATAAAGAATTGAAAATAAAAATGAAATGAATGAATGTAATGAGAGAACAACATACAAACGGTCAAGAGAAGAAAGGGGTCAGCATTACCATATCAAATTGTGAAGTGGGACTAAGCCTTAGGTATCATAAATTTTAGTCAGGTTGGTACCATCCAATCACAACTGCACGCTAAGAAACTGCTTATATAAGAAACTCAACTCCCTGATCGCCAAATAATTAAGAAAATTTAGTGCCGGGAAAATATAACTTACGGAAGTAGTTATGTTGATCAAGGAAATCCTTAACATGTTTTTACTTTTTTTCACTTGTTTCCTGTCTCATATAATTCTAAAGGCATTTTAGTAATGTCTAAACATTGGAAAGGCTTCAGAAAACCATTTTGTGAAATGCTCACTACAGGTAGATTGTTAGGTAACAGGTTAGTGAACAGGAAGATTGTTATGTCATAAGATAGTCTGAGTACTCAAAATCTGATGATTTTAAGAAAATATTACTGGCCCAGATTCTTAGTTTCTTATAAAAAGATACATGTAACATAGCATTGTAGCCATGTTTACCTTTACAGGGACTGGCTTCTTTTATAGGGTCCAGTTCCACCATTTACCACTTGAAAACCCTATCTTACTCAACTTTGAGTGGGTCTTAGCAGATTAAGCCTTCAGAAATTCAAGTACATATTTAGAGATACCATAAATCCAAGGTGCCCTATTAACGACTGTATTGAGAGTACGGGACACTTTTTGTTGCTTTTCCCCTAATTGAGGTTCAATCTCGAAACCTTCTTGCTGGAGTTTCTGGATTGCTATGAACATTTGGATATATCGGTCTTTCAAAGGAAGTACTGTTGTAGCTTTCATTATTAGGTGATAAAGACCTCCCATGTCACAGCAAAAGAAATATACTTGAGTTGAATCTACGGTACATTATATCCACGCAGTTGGTCTATTCAATTAAGATCACTTAAATCTAGCCAATGCAACTCAACCACCTTACCATGTCCATTTTCCAA
Source organism: Aurelia sp. 3 sensu Dawson et al. (2005) (assembly GCA_964020215.1). Taxonomy (NCBI): domain Eukaryota; kingdom Metazoa; phylum Cnidaria; class Scyphozoa; order Semaeostomeae; family Ulmaridae; genus Aurelia; species Aurelia sp. 3 sensu Dawson et al. (2005). Next base: position 985,388 of record OZ026573.1, on the reverse strand, counting down.
GTCTCCTGTCCTTGATTCTCGTTTCTCTGTTCTTTTCTTCATATCTAACTTTTCGTAATTGTATACTTAGTCGTATTTTAAGACTGCGTTCACACGATGCCGGCAGATTTTGAAAACGATGAAAAAAGTGACGGTAGCAAAATTTGAGCTAGCGTTCACACGATACCGGCACAATTTGAAAACGGTAGGAAATTTGATGATAAAAACTCGTTGCAGGATTTGATGCCAAAGAATAGTGCCTACACCCTAAGAATAGACTTGTCTCGATCCAAAAGTGTCGAAAAATGTTCTGTTTTCATCTTTGTTGAGTGTTTAAACGATGCTGTTTCAAATTTATGCCGGTTACGGTTCCGTTTTCAAAATCTACCGTTTTCAAAATGTGCCGGCATCGTGTAAACGCAGTCTAAGTTTATGTCCTTCTTGTGAATGACCCTGGGGTAGTCATGATCTTTTGCTCCCCTTGGTATCGTTTTGTAGGGTAGCTCTCTTTCGTAGTCTTAGGTTATTCGCAAATTGTAAATTCTTACATTGAATTCATGAAAAAACTTACAAACAAGCTGAATTCTCTTTCTAGTATCTTGTATCAAAGAGGAATTTATGCGGCAGAGACATTCAAGAGTGAAAAATATCATGGGATTCCTATGGTTATAACTGACAGAAAAGACGTTGCTGAATATTTAGATGGCTTGCTAAAGCAGATTCAAGGTAACTGAAGGACAGTTATACCGTAAGGCAAATATAAAACATTTCGGACGTTTATATTTTTGGACCTTTTAAAAGTTTTTTGTCTTTAGTTCGTCGTGGCCTGAAATATTACTTTTCCGAACTTTTATCTGCAACGGTGCCTCAAGGAAAATGAACGCCACAGATTTTATAAGGGCTACTGATGGGGTTGAATCGATTCCTAATAAGTCTGAAGTAATCCTCGATAGTTAAATTGAACTTTTATGTTGGTGCTTTGAGCGTTGTAATATTGATCTTGAAAGCCCAAATTTAGGTCCCCCTCCAACCCTAAACGTTTTGGATTTAACCGAAATTGCGAATATTACAGGACAAATGATAATCTGTCCATGCTACTCAGCGCAATAGCATTGTACTTTTCTCCTTATAAGTAGATCATTTTTTCATATCCTCAACGATAATAATTCTGTCCAACGGTCGTTAATTGGGCTCTACACCCTTTCATATCGTAAAGGTAATAATGATGATAATAGTCACTTTATTTACAGTTTGATAAAGGCGTGATTTGTGCTACAAAACACTAACTCATAAATACCTTCTGAATTGAGCCAATCTACAGCAATACTGTTGGAAAGTCTTACAATTGTAACCCCCCTCCCCCCAACCCAATATTTTATCTTTTTTACTAAAAACAAACTAAAGACAAACTTTTTTACTAAAGACTTCGTTTTTAAGATAAACAGTCCAAAGCTGTCTCCCCGGCATTTGCATTGATCAGGTTATTAAGTCAAGATTCATTTTCGAAGAAATATGCATTTGTTATTCTCTCTACAGCTTGGTTGATGTCTAAAACGATACAGAAAATTGTGTTGCTTATAACTTCAATTGAGACTCTAGAAGATATAGAAAGATGGCAATTTGATATTGAATGTGACAAAGAAGCCTCTTTAGATAGTGGGTAAGTTATTTTCTTATATACCGGGTGTCTCAAAAAACAGTGCCGCCTTTTGACCAAACAGGGGAGCAAAATGATGAATTATCTTGACGTTTTTAGTTCATAGCTACATTTGTTGATCTTCAACTTACAAGTGCATACCTTTCAGTTTAAGATCATTCTCCAAATACCGGAGATGTGAGTTCACAAAGACAACGACTTGGAGGGCACTTGAAACCAGGGGTTTTTTCGAGGAATGCAAGGGCCTAGCCATTATTTGACGCCACAAGCATTTTGCAAAATAATTTTCAACTTTGACTTTTGGTTCTTACTTGTGGAAAGAGTTGTACCTTGAAGGGCCTCACTTGTTCTTGAATGACTCTTCTTCCGAGGAAGAAATCGGTCCTTGCATTGCATTCTATCCCAAGTGTTGTTTGTATGAAAGGCGAGGAAAAGGAGCACATGTATGCTTATTTTGGAGATGTGGCACGACTTTATCACCCTTATACAATGTTATTGTATTCGTTTTACTAGGGCGATGTCCACGAGCCTCTTGATTTTTTCAGAAGCGGAAAAGTAAACATTAAAGTTTATAGGTGCTTGGGAAAATGTCCATGATACAAATAATGGCTAGACCCTTTTTCAAAACATCCAGTCTCGGGTGCACTGTAAACCTTGTCTTTGCTAGCATGTATCTCTAGTGTTTGGTGGACAACTTTTAAATGCAAGGCATGTGAATCTAAGACTGCGTTCACACGATGCCGGCACATTTTGAAAACGATGAAAAGTGTGACGGTAGCAAAATTTGAGCTAGCGTTCACACTATGCCGGAACAATTTGAAAACGATCGGAAATTTGCAGGTAAAAAGCTCGTTGCAAAACTTTGATGCCAATTAAGTGTACCTAAACCCTAAGAATTGTTCAGTCTCGTTCCAAAAGCGTCTGAAAATGTTCTATTTTCATCAGTTTAAAGTGTTTACACGATGCCGTTTCCGAAATGTACATCTTAGAGTTTCGTTTTCAAAATCTGCCGTTTTCAAAATCTGCCGGCAAAAAATGTGCTGTTTTCGTGTGAACAGGAGGCCTATCCGTCGAATTTTTCACCGTTTTCAAAACGTGCCGGCATCGTGTGAATGCAGTCTAAGTTGAAGATTGATGAATTAGCTGTGCAATGATTCTTGTACATCAAAAAAGTCAAAACATCAATTTGTGAAATTCTACTGTTTTAAAAACTGTCAATCAGAATCATGCTTGACAATCAAACAAATTTGCTCTTGCCTTTTTGGCACTTAAAATCAATTTTAATGGTAAAAACTGCATGGAATTGATCTTGAATTGTTAATTTGTCAATTTCATCATAATGCACTAACTTTTTCTTATGTTTATTATAAATGTGCAGGGCCGTAGGAGCGTTTTTCAGATTGGAGGGGCACCAATTCGCGGTGAAGGAATAAAACCGTTGGGGGTCTGATAAAATTTTTGAGCTCATGCCCTTTTTTCTTTTGGAAACGCCCTTCTGTGAATGCTGAAAGGTAATTTTATGGTCGGAGGTCCGCAGGTGAAATAGGAAATTTATAAATCCAAATGTATTTCACGACACAAGAATACTTGATGAAAAGCATCGCAAGTTTTTCCAGTTTAGATGCGTGTGATTTAGATTATTGAAGTCTTGGTACTTCTCGTGACACTTGTCAAAAGGCTTCTGAAGCCAACTAGGCTGGACTTTCTAAAATCATATTTTCTTGCATTGGAGTTTTCAACGAATTCTTTTGTTGTTGTTGACCTAAGATGGGTCTTGACTCGCATACAGACTTCAGAAGCCCATTGGTGATTGCTTGAATTGTTTAATTAGGGAGGAAGGTGGAAAGAAGCTCCCATTTCTAGATTCCCAGTTAGAGTGGTTTATATTTATCTTCCTATCTCACCTAGGGGACGTTGACAGTTCTGAAAGAGGGAGGGAACGAGGGAACACTTTTTGGAGAGTAATTTCATGGTTGTCTATTATATATGATGAATGAAAAAATGCAACTTTTGGAAATTATTGGTGGGGCCCGGGCCCGACCGGCCCCAATTGCTGCTATGGGCCTGATGTGACATCATTGATAAGAATGATTTCATAGAGCTTAGATTTTGCTGATGTTAGCAAAGTGCAAAAATTATTTATCAAATGAAAGAAGATTTCAAGACAGATTGATTGGCAATAATTCCATTGAAATCAGATGGACACAGGAAATGTTATGCACGTTTTAGTGATTTTCTGAGAAACATGTTGCCAAATATGGGCATAGCAAGGTGACGTGACTAATTATGCGACAATGGCCTATTATTAATCTGATACAATATTAAAGTTAGTTAAAAGTCACACCAGTTCCAGTCTTATATCACCCATGGTTTAAGAGCAATTACAAGAAATTTGGTTGGATGGGCCTTTCTTGCCCCCCCCCCTATGTACGTAGAACAGGGTTTATATTCATCAGAAGGTCTAAACGGACGTAAATCCTTTCTGCCGCGTGAATCAGAAAAAATTTATACTCTTTTTTGAAAAGCGGTTCAGCGAAATCTTTGAAACGATTTGTGACATTTCAATTCCAGTATCTGACTGCGGTTTCAACATAATTTTTGAGACTTTTCTCGTGATTTTAAGCCCTTTGACTCCTTCAGAAATCAGGATTTAGCCAAAAGCAAAGCAGCCAAAAATGAATTCAGAATCATGTAAATTCTACATTGTTGAGGCTCAGTATAGACTACATTACATAAGTCCCTCTAACTTACGCTCGTTGTTGTTGTTGTCATCGCTTCAGTTGAGGGACTTATGTCCTTACGCTTCAGAATAGGGACTAATTAGGCCAAGTCCGCCGCGTTCACGGCGCGACCAATCAGATCGCTACTTTCTTAATATGGTCAACCCATGTGCCTATTGTTAGCGTTTGATTGGCTCATTAGTTCGAAATTCGACTTCTCGAAGCGAAGCGACGCTCGAAATGACGTTCGAAGGGATGTTCGACTTTTCTTTCGACGTTCGTAGGATGGAAGATGTTCTAAGTTTCTTCTGATTTTTCGTAAGATTTTAGTCCCTGTTTAGAATCTGTTTGGTCGTGAGTCCTTTGTATGAGTGAAATTAAAACATCAGATTGTAAATGTTGAACGAATACAAGGAATCACGTCGTCAGTCTAGGCTCAGTATTGAAAAGAGAGAAGATAATTCTATTCAAGCTGTTCATGTATCGCTAAAAGGCAATAACGGAGCTTAAGAAATATCGCTGTGCCTGTTTGATGGTGGAAAAGTGGACTGAATTGAGCCACACACTTAAAATTTTAGCCAATAACTATGGAAGCTCATTTTCGGGAATTTCCAATTTAGATGAAGGTTATCGATTGTAGATTATGGATAAATCATCGAAATTAAGTCACACCATCAGGCAGACCATGTCTGTGTAATGTTTGAAATCGATATGCTAGATTTTTTGTACGATTTTTCACATTGTGTTCCAATTGTTTTTTACTCATCCGGTATTTCAAAATGTTTAGCCATCAATTGACTTTGAAGTGCAGTTAAATGATCAGAGAGCAAGCATAACTGCTGTCTAGAAACCAGCTAGAAAGTTTAACTCACAAAGCATTATTCATGGAGAAGGAATGCGCTTAAACATCAGTAAGACGAATCAACATTGATTTTTCACCTGAAATTTGTTTTAGCAATCATCTTCAACTATAACTATTCAGTTGAAGTTCCTACTAAATCCCTTTGAAAATTTGGATTGATTTCGATCTGTAAACATATACAGGGTGTCTCAAAAAAATTGTTCAACGTTTGATTAAATACTAAAAAATAACGATACGCTCAATGGACCTTTGGTCAAGTCACTCATTTCCTGAGATTTTAAATTGATTTTTGACACAAGAATCTTGCAAATCCGATAAAATTTCATGGGGTTGCAAGCTTTTGAAGTTCAAGTTTGTGAGAAAGCTGAAACCAGAGGCCTCAAAATGGCATTTTTGGTAAAAGTTCCACAGGCCGTCGTTCCTGTTATTTCTCAATTGTTTCAGGGCGAACCAAGTGGGATTCAAACATGTATTCGATAACGTAACTGTCAAGCATATGGATGCTTTGAGGAAACAGATTCAGTCTCTTACCGATTTTGTTTTCAACCACTGTTTTTGGACTTACGTAATGTGAAGGAAATTTTGAGACTGATCGCAAGCAGTAATTTACTTTAGAAGTCCTATTTGGTTTGCTCTGATATCAACGAAAGGTATGACATTGGACAAGCTTCTCTTACCTCCGTCTTCGAGCTTTTTGCAATACAAGTAATCTGGGGGGTCTCTGGTTTCAGTTATTGCATATTTTTGATCTTCGAGAGCTCGTAACTCAGTGAATTTTCAACCAATTTGCACGATTTTTTTCTCTAAAATTATTTCATAATCTCAAGAACAGGGTCATCTTTCCATGAGCCAGTTCATGTTTTCCTTATTTTTCAATGTTTAATCAAACGTCGAACAATTTTTTAAGACACCCTGTAGAATTCTCCATGGAAGTCAAGCTTGGAAAAGCAAAGTAGATTGTACGTAGATCGTCATTTCTTAATCGTCTGTGATTTCTAAAAAATGGTTCAAAATTCTGACATAAAACGACAGAAAGTTTCTTTTCGGAAAATATTTTATTTGAAATTTGCTCGTGCGAAATTTTTTTGCGTCTAATGTGGGTGGAAGAAATGTTTCTTAAAATGGTTTTGATATTGAACTTTCGATCATATCATCATGTTTAGCTATTCCTGCTTAAGGATATTTAATTTGGCATTGAATTGTTGTTGTTAAAATTTTGGCATTGAACTGTTGTTGTAAAAATTTTGGCATTGAACTGTTGTTGTTAAAATTTTGGCATTGAACTGTTGTTGTTAAAATTTTGGTTTTGAACTGTTGTTGTTAAAATTTTGGTACTGAACTGTTGTTGTTAAAATTTTGGTATTGAACTGTTGTTGTTAAAATTTTGGTATTGAACTGTTGTTGTTAAAATTTTGGCATTGAACTGCTGTTGTTAAAATTTTGGCATTGAACTGTTGTTGTTAAAATTTTGGTATTGAACTGTTGTTGTTAAAATTTTGGTATTGAACTGTTGTTGTTAAAATTTTGGTATTGAACTGTTGTTGTTAAAATTTTGGTATTGAACTGTTGTTGTTAAAATTTTGGTATTGAACTGTTGTTGTTAAAATTTTGGCATTGAACCGTTGTTGTTAAAATGTTGGTATTGAACTGTTGTTGTTAAAATTTTGGTATTGAACTGTTGTTGTTAAGATTTTGGTATTGAACTGTTGTTGTTAAAATTTTGGCATTGAACTGTTGTTGTTAAAATTTTGGTATTGAACTGTTGTTGTTAAAATTTTGGTATTGAACTGTTGTTGTAAAAATTTTGGCATTGAACTGTTGTTGTTAAAATTTTGGCATTGAACTGTTGTTGTTAAAATTTTGGTATTGAACTGTTGTTGTTAAAATTTCAATTGGTGCAAAATCATTACTTTCTTTACATAATAAATTAAAGTTAGACTATTCTAAATACATTATTACTATACCGCTCTTTGGGTAAGAAGTCACGAGGTCATGTGGCCTACTAGACTTATGCCTTTTCGTCCCTTGTTTCCCTGCGTTCTTTGATTTGCTGATATCACTTGGTCAATAGGGACTCATAATATTACGCTTATATAATGGGCCCACTTTTTCAAAATGGCCTAAATAGGCGGGAGTTCTCGTACACTCAACAAAATCGCTTCAAAATCTGGTTTAAAGAGCTCGAACATTGAAAAGGAAACTTTTAGTACAAAGAATGATGTTGTCTTAACCTACAACACGCAAAATGCATACCTTTCAGACAGTAATCTTCCTCTGTAGAAGCAAAATAGATCCATCGAAGCTGCGAGAACTCCAGGCTTCTTCAACCGTTCTTGAGGAGCAACAACAACAGCATTCTGAATAGCGGCCCCTGATTGGTTGAAACTGAATTCTAGCGATTTGATTGGTGAATACGGAACCACCCTACGCGGGCCTAAAGTGGGCCCACTATTTAAGAGTAATGTTATTAGTCCCTCTTGACCAAGGAACGCAGGGAAACAAGGGATGAAAAGGCATCAGTCTAGTGGCCTACACCAAGAACGACACTTACAATTTGAAGAATACAACTTCAAGGCAAGAAAACGGCAATACATTTGAATGATACAAAGCAAAAAACAAAAACGAAGCGTCACACAAATAGTTAACGGAAAAGAAAGTGACCTGTAGTTCCACACCAAACCCAAACTATGCTAAATTATAAAGGTGTGAAAAGTTTTTCATTGGAATTCTTATAACGTCATGGGTATTCGTAAGCGGAAACCATTTTACTTTGGAAGTTGCTTTTATTTTTATGAGACTGATAAGATTATTTCAAAATGAAATCTGTATAATTTCTAGTAGATTTCAATACTATTGTATTTTGAACAACGCAGAATTTTTTCAATTCTCGTTCACAAATGTACCATAAATTTCCAAAAGGTTACCGGGTGTATCAGAAAAGTGCTCCTGTTTGAAAAATTACCGAAATCTGATTATATGAGAGACCGGTTCTAAAATTTATTTTCTTGGTAACTAGATGGAACAACAAATTGTTTTGCAAACAGCCTTGTAACGGAATCATCATGCTAAACCCATAAATGCAGCAAAAACGCCGTAATCTGTAGAAAAAGGAACGTTGACTCCTATCAAAGAACAATGACAGAACTGAACCTGTAGCTAGGGAGAAAACTGTTGAGGCCTGCAAGAGGAAGAGCGAAATAATCTTAAGATCTGTAAGGAAAGAAAGAAGTAGCTCACCAGTAAATGCAATAAAGAACGGTTTTGAATATCTACAAACGCGTTTCGTCGCACACTCGTCAATTCGGTTGCTCTTCGCATGAACTGGTATCTACCTGCACATTGATGGTGAGGTGATGTTTTGCTGGAGCTTAATTGCTGAGAGAAAATTCATTTGAGCTTTGCGCAGGGTGTTTCGCGGCTCTTTGTTTAGAGCATGGTACTTTTCCTTATGAAGTCACAAAGTTCATGTGGTTTAATGGATTCAATTCTTTTCTCCCAGAATACTTAGTTTTAGAATTACTTTCGCAAAACACGCAAAGTGGTAAACTTCGCGGGAATAAACTTTTGCGAATTAGGTTTCTTATCAAAGTTTGTAATGTTCCATACGTATGCTTGTTAGTGGCATATTTCCAAATGGCTGTAAATAAGATGATATTGAATTTCTTCCATTTACTAATACATGCATCAAAGTAGTAAGAAGAGGAATATCAATTATTATCTAAATACTTGATTCTATATTTCAAGAAGCGAGAATATGCTTTTGCGAATTAACATTTTATGACATTTTTCGCGGAATAAACTTTCGCAGATTTCGGCCAAAAACGTGAAAACGCGAAAGTTTCTTCCCTTAAAATATATATTCATGACTAACAATCTGATTTTTCATATAATAGATATTCAAAAGAACAACCAATTAAAGAGATCAGAAAAGAGATTCAAGCGATTATTCGGCAAATTGTTGCCACTATCGCATTCCTGCCACTGATATCTGATGCCTGTAAGTAGAAGTCTGAGCTCTATACTGGGTGACCCAAAAAGATGTTCGTGGGCTAGATGGCACCCACATGGGCTCCTGAAATTAAATCTTCTGAACAACAATAATGAACCACCATGTAGCAGAGGAGCTTATCTGTCTTCCACGATACTCCTTCATCAGTTTGAGGTATGGCTACCCTCCCAAAAAGCTACGGTAATTTCAAAAATATGGTAATTCATTCATTTCTCGGACTTTCCCTTCCTTTCCAGTTTATGTTTTCGAAGATTTGAAAAACCGAATTCCAAATTTTCTTAAGAGCACGAATGTGGAAGAAGGTTTTAATTAATTTAATGCATGCCATCAGAAAGCACAATCTTATCTTCTTTCCACAGATATCCAGGTTGGGCGTATTAATTGAAATTTTTATCACTTAGCTTACAGTTTTGTAAGTATGGTCTATTGTAGATTCGGGACAGCTATTGGACATATGCATAGACCAAAACCTGTCTTTGTGAGAGTTTATTTTTGTCATCCTTAACAAAATGCATCTAATGTCAATAACTTTTTCTTTTCGAACCTTGGAGGACTACATAAAGTACTTCTAGACCTAACAAGTTTCGACAAAATCTGTCTCGTAATTTTGTGCCGTCACAACGGTGTTTCCACTTTTACAACAGGCTGCATTCGAAATTGCGCATGCTTACTGCAGCACAAAGTAGATGACAAATGATTCCATTGATGTATAAAGGGTGTCCCAAAAATTGTGCCCGTTTGTGTGGTTGCTGTGGAGGAGCTGTAGATAAAATCATCTTGCTTTTTGCACAGTTCTATAGGTCAGTTTTCAGCTTAGAGTTTGAGATCTTGTTTGAGTCAATCTCACACGTGGTTGCTGATTTATGGCAGAGAAACGGAAAAATAAGTGGTTGCTTCAAAAACAGCAAGGTCAAAATAAAGTTTCCAACGAAAGAGTTCTAGCGTCATATTAAAATTCTTGCTAAACCTTTTACAGGGTTAGCAGTGTTGTCCATTCGTAAAAAAGTACTTTCTACCTTTTGAGAACTTCAGTGAAAATTTTGATACGATGCTAGAACCCTTTCTTTGCAAACTTACTTTATTTTGACATTGCTGGAGAACAATAGAAGTGTTTTTTTCTGAATGAAGCAACCACTTATTTTGCTGTTTCTCTGCCATCAACCAGTAAGCACTTGTGAGACTGACTCATACAAGGTAACAAACTCTAAGTTGAAGCTTGACCTATGCAGCTGTGTAATATTCGAGATAATTGAATCTACAGCTCCTCCACAGTAGCCATACAAACGGGGCACAAATTTTTTGGGACATCCTGTACAAATTGCATATCATTGGAAAGAAGAAAGGTTATACTTTCAGACGGAAAACATTGCATCTTCTAAGACCTTATCATTATTTTTCTAGGATTTTTGATGGCTGTTGGGTTGCGTTTTCTGAAGCACCCTGCTTACTTTATGTGCACTGCCCATAAATGATCAATGTCTGTGTTTTTTACACCCAGGCTCATTTGATGTGTTGGTGTACACAGACAAAGACTCTGAAGTGCCCCTTGAATGGGAACAGTCTGATGCTCATTTCATCGCTCTCTCAAGTGAAGTCAGGTTAAGATCAATCTCAACTGGCGTTCACAAAGTCGACACCATGGTTGCATATAAAACAGATCTGTAGGCATGAAGAAGGCTTTCTAAACGTAAGAGCAGTTAACTCCGAATCGATAACCTGGCTGCCATGCACGGCAGTCCTCTAGGTCCCAAATGTTTTATTCTACTGTTTTGTTCATTGTAAGCAACATTAGAATTTGTGGCTGACTTCTCGTGTATGGATTCCTATACTTTGACAGTGGAAACTTTCGCGAATTTGGAAAAACGTGAATTTTCAGAATTGGCTGTCGCAAATTGGCAAATGTGGGAAACTACTCGGGAATAAAATTTCGAGAACTGCACTCCTTATAAAATTTTGTGATGTCTCAGTGTTCGTCAACTCTTCATTGATTCTTCTGAGTCTTCCATGCCAATAGTTGCCAGTAGCAAAGTTCGAAAGGGTTCTTGTTAAGCAAGATCTTATTGAATATCCTTGACATTTTATGAAGACATGATAAAAAGTATTGGGATCAAATATTTGCAAACTTTGAAATCAAATGCGTAAAATGTTATTTCCTAATTCGTTCAACTGAATGATTCCAAGGAAACTTTAGGTCGTTCGCCATAATTCCAGAAACATCAATTTCGACACTGTCATTGTTTTCAGAGTTGCAGCATTAAAAAAATTTCTGCGAGCTTTGAAATTGTCACATCACCAAATTTCTAAACCGTACATCATAAAAGTTACATAAATCTATTTGCTACCAGCTTGCAGAAGAACTGAGTATTTTTACGCTGCTCATTTTCATTTGCCTCAACCAGTTGAGAATTCGCTTTAAAACCCCATTCACACTTGCAAGTAAATTAGTTGAAACTAAACCAGGTTATCGAATTCGGCCTTATGATTGGTCAATCCAACAAATCGAGTTCATTTGATTGGTTGAAGTTTAACCTGGTTTAGATGAAGCTGCTCTAACTGTGTCAATGTGAGTGGAGTATAATCTTTGTCAAAGCTTCCGATACGGTGGCGTAACGCAGTTTTAGGGCACCTTTGTTCGAAAGCCAAGGCCCCCGGCCAAAAGGGGTCCCAGCAAATTATTTCGTTGCTTTTTTCAAGCTGAAGCTGTGGCTATGATTAAATTTATTATTTTTTATTATTATTAGCAATTTATTTATCGTTGGATAATAGGATACGATAGCTAAAATAAAAAAGTAGCTAATTAATTCCAATTTACAATATGGCATAAGAAAGTAATAGATAAAATATTTACAAGTCATCAAAATATACAATTAAAACCGGATATCTAAAAACAATCATTATAAATAGCCCAGTTTTGGAATAAAGATTCGGCATAATTTACAGGAACAGTTTTCTCCGTACCAATTTTTTATATCTCTTTTAAATTGACAAAGGGTTTCTGAATTCCGCACTGTTGATGGCAACGTTAGCCACAGCTGCGGACCTTTAACTCGGACGCTTTCTGCCCCGTTACTGACAGATCTCACTCTAGGTTGAATAAATTCGTTATCGTTTCGCAAATTGTAGCGAGTTGTATTTTCACGGAAGACTTCCTGCATAAATGAGGGGTTTAGCTCATTTTTAGTTTTGTACACCTCAGTCATAAGTATTTGCAAGTTCTTCGTATGAATAGTAACTGCACAATCCTTCTGTAATAGCTCACTAAAAGTAGATTCGGTGTCCGTGTAAGTAATTCTCAAAGCCCTTTCTTGTATTTTGTTGATTTTTTGGTTAAGCTGCCTACTATGAAACATCCAGATTAAAGGGCAGTACTGAAATTGACTGGTAATAAATGCCTTCATCAAATATCTTAGTTTGTTCTGATTCATATACGGGGATATGCGGGCAAGTGCATAAAGTTTGTTGCTGACTTTTTGGCAAAGCTTCGAGACGTGACGGTCAAAGGAGAGTTTGCTATCTATATGAACTCCGAACAATTTCTCCTCGGAACTATTAACGACATCAGTATTTCCAATCTTCACAGTAACTGGATCGTCACATCTCTGCCCAAGAACCAGAAGATGGCATTTATCTGCGTAAAAACCAGATAAATGCCATCTTCTGCTAAAAAGACCACGAGGCCTCAGGCCTGCAAGATATGACAGTCTAAGTGAGTGGAAAGTAATATTGATTAGATATCAGTTGTACTGTTTTCTGTAATAGTAGACTGACGAATCTACTTTTTTATGGAGCTTTTAAAGTTACTGTTCTGTGAAAATGTGGACGTATCGATTTTAAAAAGTTATCGACTTTTCACAGTAAATCATTGCAATTTTTTAATGCTAGCTTGCACAACTTATTTACTTCAAGTTTAAATTGGACACGGCATTTATGTTTCTATCACGTCATTTACAAATGCTTTCGCTGGGGGGCTTCAAGTGGAAAAGTCCCTAAGGGCCCCGACTGTCTCCGTTACGCCACTGTTCCGATGCCTCCTCTGGTACATCCTTTCATCAAGCTTAAAACAGTATATTTCCAAAAATAATGATGTCGTCACAAATGCTCATATGGCCAATGACCTAAAGTTCCCTTCGATTTATTCAGTTGAAGAGTTAGGCCATAGAATTTTACTCATTTACTTCATAATTTTAAAGTTTTGAAAAGATTCTAGCCCTATAACAACAAAATGATAATATGAGGAATGTCAGTGTTTTGTTCTCTATCAAATCTTAAAAAACTACAAGTAATATAATTGATTCAACTGTGCCAATCAATCAATCAATCAATCAATCAATCAATCAATCAATCAATCAATCAATCAATCAATCAATCAATTCATCAGACTTGCTACACTAATATAAGGAGCGTCGTCTACTAAACAAAACGAATCTAAGCAGGAAAAAGATACACAGTCATCGAGTTTCCACTATGAATGTCAGTGTTGATCATAAAAATTCTTGATACATCTTAGGTAGCTTCGTGGGAGTTAATTTCGAGAATTTCACATTTTAGGAATCTCGCAGGATAGACTTTCGTGCGTTTCGGCCAAAATTGTGAGAGGTTCTTCCTTGGAGAGTTTCTTGACAGAAAGTTCTCGTTTTTATTCAACTACGAAATTTAAGGGTGGAAAGCCGTGAATCAACGAAAGATGACTTTAAAACATTCATCGTTGGAAAACGGCACAGGATAAGCGAAAAAAAAGCAATTCAAACTCTTGTTTATGAGAAGATAACTTTTTAACTTAGCATGGGAGTTATGAAAAATCTCTTTCGTAATCTTAAGCGAGAATTCGCTACCTTATTACGTAAAAGGATGTTCATTGACAGGTAAAAGGCTATTAAATGGGAGATGTAGCAAGAAACTGCAAAAGGTATATATTACGACGGTTCCTGTACCACAGGTGAAAGTTATGAGTGAATAGATGAAATGCTACAGGTGAAAGTTATCAGCAAATAGATGAAACGTTGAAACGCTCTAAGTTATGAACCATGAACAGTAAGTAATCAGGATAGTCGGCAGGCTATTAAACTTCAGCGAGAATCCGTTACCTTATTACAGCAGGCCAAATACTGTACGAGCCAGACAACTAGTTTCTTGCAGCTTGAAACAGTACTTACCTTTGGAAAAAAACTGCAAATATAAATTGTTGATGCCAAAAACACAGTATAACCTAACTTGCTAAATTGTTCTAGTGTACTATTATCAAGTGAACAGCCGAGGTATATGCAGATGTCAGATATGTTTGCAACTTTCAGAAAAATTTGACCGTTTGATCCTGGGGGGTAACTCCAGCCTTGGTATGACGGGGACGTGCCGACCAGCATTTTGTAGGAAGACCCATATTTAAGGATTTTTGGTCAATTTCCATACCCATTATTATGGATTTTTGGGAAGAAAGCCTGTTGAACATCCCAGAAATCAAGTTTCATGTCACGTTAGATGCACAATATGAACGTAAAGTTGCAACCAACCACGTTTCATAGCTTTAACGATGAAAATCCAACGTTGCAAATACTAAATTCGACCGCCTTTTACGTTGCGAGTCAAGGAGCTACCCATTTTTAGTGGAAAATTGAAATTCTGAAACCCATATTCAAGGATTTTTGAGGTTCTAAACCCATCCTTATGGGCGGCACAAATCCGTTGCTCCATATATGGAAGTTACCCCCCCCCCTGGGCCGTTTGACTGTTTAAACGATCAAACGTGCGCATATCTCTTAGCGACACCCAATATGTCGCAACATAAACTACCCTTGTTTTGACGCTTAACACCGAACACGAAATCTGCTTCAGAAGTATCCTGATCCTCGACACAATTTGATTTTGCAGAATTCAAGATAGTTTCCTTTATTTTATCTGTAAGTCTTTGAAGTATTGTACAAACATTTATAAGTCTTTAAGCTGTAATTAGGAAAATGTTATGAAGCAATACTGCAGTGTTTACCTGGTATTACTGCAAATGAAATTTTTCATGAAAATGCTGATCAGTTTATAACACCGTTTTTCTCTTCCCCTTCTGTTTTTCTTTGCCTATTCAGCTATCAACGGAAACTGTGGTGACAGTAAAAGACCCCAAGACGCTTGCAAAACTACAGGGTGTCCCAAAAAATTGTGCCCCGTTTGTGTGGCTACTGTGAAGGAGCTGTATATTCAATTATGTCGGTTTTTACGCAGTTGCATAGGTCGAGCTTCAACTCAGTGTTTGAGACTTTGTTTGAGTCAACCTGGCGTACGGTTGCTGATTTATGGCAGAGAAAAGGCAGAATTAGTGGTTGCTTCAAAAACAACACTTCTATTGTTCTCCAACAAGGTCAAAATAAAGTAAATTTTCAAAGAAAGGGTTAACAGTACTGAATCGTACTAAAATTTTTGAAAAAATATTTTAAAGGGTTCTCTAGCCATAGAACCCTTTCTTTGAAAACTTACTTTGTTTTCACATTGCTAGAGAACAATAGAAGTGCCGTTTTTGAAGCAACCACTTATTTTGCCTGTTCTCTGCTTCAGATTGACTCATACAAGGTCTCATGCTCTAAGTTGAAGCCGGGCCTATGCAACTGTGTAAAAACGAGGATTATTGAATCTACAGCTCATCCACAGCAGCCACACAAGCGGGGCACAATTTTTTTGGGACACACTATGCATCTTTAAAATTCAGTCTGATCATTCATCATTAAAGTGGTCTCATCAACCTCAGACCACATTTACATTGCATCGGTTTGTCTTGATCCATCAAAGGTGATATGTTGCGAAAATCTTTATTAATGCAAACGAGCGGAACTGTCGAATGACACGGAATCCTGTAATTTCTTTGACGCCTCACTTCGTTTTTAAGTTATCCACTGATAGCTTTTAAATAGCGGACTTGTCATAAAGCTTGGTTCACATTAGGTCGCTTAGGTCGTCAAAGAAAAAGGCTGGGGTTGATCGAATTATCGTTAAAAAGCAACCTTACCAACTGCTGATCACTTTTGATGCCTCCAACTTTCATAAATAAGTTAATGAATCTTCGCAAGTTAGGTCAAAATATCGTCACCATTTTGCACTTTGTGCGAGTGTGCGAAGGCGCGATAAGGAGGCTAGCAATGTGAGTGGTATATTATCGACACATTTTGCAGCCTCGTTCAGGTCAACATGAACTGACGTCATAGAACGTGACGTCATTTCGCACTTCTTAGCAGATTGAAATATGTAGTTTCGCAGATTAAAAGAGAAAAAATTGAAAAAAATACAACTCACCATTCACAACTGTGTAATCTCTTGAATTATCAACAATTATACCAACCCCGGACTTGTCCTTTAAGATCGTGCAGAAAGACCCAAAAGACAACTACTCGGATTCTGAGTTCTTTGTCTTTTGGGTCTTTATGCACGACTCTAACGACTCAAAAGACTAAGTGTGAACCAGGCTCAATAACACATTGACGTACAATAAACTAGGGAAACACTATCAACTCCTGTGACATACCTGTAATTAGAGAGAAAACTGTTATACCTGCAAGAAAGTCAAGTAATCACTTACCAACGACGTTATCATACGAAATTATCATGAAAAACTACGCATTTTGCCGCACACTCTTCAGTTTGGTTCATGTGAAGAACAGATTAATGGCATGACCACCCTGTTTTATACCACAGGGACCTCAGGAAGTTGCATAACCCCCAATCATAAAGAGGAATTCCCCTGTAGCCTCCTTTGTGATTGCGAAGATATGACGTAATACTTACTTCATAGCTTTGTAATCACAAAGGAGGCTACAGGGCAAGGCCCCTTTATCATTTGGGGGGGGGGATTATGCAACTTCCTTGGGTCCCTGTGTACAACCGAACACATCAAAAGACATTTGAGTATCACGTGACAATATCACTTGACCCACTTATTGGCTTATCTCAAACAAAGGCCATCAATCAATAAGCACCAAACTTTTGGTTGCAACTTCAAAACAGTTGAAGAGAGAAAACAAACTCCTTCCTTTCGGCAAAGCGAGGGATCCCGAATGCTTAATAAACAGAACTTGCCCTACTCAAAATACGGAAACAGTCCACGTTGTAGCTGTTGCCACGCTCAACACTACTCGGTAAATTGGTACCAATAGCAGAGACTTTCTGGTTTAGCTTGGTTACCCTGGGTACCAGAGCCTAAAAATTTAAATGAAAGGAAATTGGTAAGAGGAAAAGAGAGAAGGAAGAAAGGAGGCTCTGGTCAAATGATAACACAACCTCGTTTTGGTGCTGATCAGCGTGATTATGAATCAATTCGATCACCTTTTGCGCAATGATTTTAATCAATAAACACCTTCATTCATACTATTAATCACATACATATTTTGTTGTTATCTGAGCTTTATTATCTTCCTAAACGATTGATGATCTGACTGTGATTCAAATCTATGGCGAGAAAAGTTTCATTGTTGTGGAGCTGGATGTTTGCTGAAGACTTCCCGTAATGCTAAATTCGTCTAACCACAATAACTGATTTCAACTGCTTCCAGCCTTTTGTAACTATCAACATAGAACTGAACTCTTTCTCGCGCGATTCAGGCAAAACATCCTAAATTCAGAACTACAGTACGAGTGATTTAACGTTTTTCGAAATAATTATTTATCATAAAACATTGCATTGTACCGTCTGCGGTTGTTAAAGCAGTTATGGGAAAACCAAGGTCAAGTCACTTATTGGATACCCTGGGTACCAGATACGGGGAAACCAAGGTCAAATCCAGATGTCGTGTTGTGTTGGTATTTCTAAATTATATGATTGACAAGTGTCTTTACTCAAACAAACTTTTGAACAACTAAAAATTGCCTAGAAGAATGATGAAAAAACAAAGCCATCCTTGATATCTCCCAGTCTCCGATAGAATGCGGCCTTGCCACAAACAAAAATCAGTTTCGCTGCGAAATGATCGATACAGGAAGTATTTCTTGGGTACCAGTAGGAAAAGTTTATCACAAGAAACTGGTTGAAGACAGAGAATGTCACATTTCGAGAGGAATCAATCTGAAATCCAATTCTTATCCTCGATATTTCAAGTAAACACAAATCATATCATATACAATAAGAAAGATAATAACGTTCCTACCAGTTTGGAATGCAGTCCTCATCAGCAAAGATTACTCTTTTGCCAGTGTGTCTATGATTTTCAGTGATAGCAATATCACGGCTAAATTCTCGAAACTGCTCTCCACGTCAAAACTGGGCCTAAACCTTCAACCAAGTTCACTGGGCGAAAGAAAGCTCAACTGCAAACAGCAACGACTTTTCAGTGATCATGAAGTTATTATCTCAAACTGTTATGGAGTTAGGCTCCTATCTTTGCTGAAAAGCTTTCCAGTTCTCCACAGCTCCGCTCCCCTCAAAATATTCGCCATCGTTGTGAAGGCAAACTTGATCACAACCGTCTGATTAAATTTTTTGATCACAATAGAACTCTTGTCATGTGACTCACGCTATCCAATCAAATCTCACAGAATCTATATACCCGATTGGGTATATAGGCTTCTCATTGGTCAATTCCTACAATGGATGTCACCATTTGACCAGAGCCAACTTTCTTTCCTTCCTTATTTTTTTCTTTTTATTATTTTTTGGCTCTGGTACCTAGGGCAAGCTTGGTTAGCTTGACATTTCCGTTTAGCTTGGTTAGCTTGGTTAGCTTGACAACGACCATTGCATCTATCAGTACCTTTCCTATTCATCATTACTAGCGGTAGGCGTTGTCGTATCCTTTCGTATGATAACGTTTTTGGTAAGTGATTACTTGACTTTGCGGCAGGTTTAACAGCTTTCTCTCTAGTTACAGGGTATCTTCTGTTTCGATTACTTTTCTTTCACAGGAGTTGACAGTGTTTCCCTACAGGTTACAAGTTTGTTGTGCGTCCATGAGTTTATTATGATGAGTCTGGCTGTTCTGAAATTTTGTATCATAAATCATTTGTTTATTTATCCACTGATTTTGGTTGATGACGTCATTTTTTTGCAAATTACTTGGATGATATGTTGAAATATAACTTTATCTGATCTTTGAAAGGTTACAGTTGTAGGAAACATTTATGTTGAGCTGAATAGATGTAATAGAAATTATCTCACGGACTATTATGATAGCAAAGCATGCCAGATGAAGAAAACAATGATATCATTGAAGAAAACCTCTTTGAGTCAATGTCCTATTGGAAACATAGTCAGCCTCGTACACTTCCTTTACTTTTTGCGAACAAAATGACGTCACCGGCCAATCATACAAAATAATGGATAACTCAAAATTGAGACAAGGTATCGCAAAATTATAAACGACATTCTTTATCATCCAAAAGTGCCATTCATTTGCATCAATAAGAAATTCCACTTCAGATCACCTGCTCCGCACCGAAATTGTTTTTCAGAAAGACAGGAGAAATTTGTTACGGATTAGCATCATTATTTGTAGTTAAGGCACGCATAAACTCTGTTGTTACTCCGAGAAATGTGTTACCGACTAGCAGGGAAAGTGCAAACGAGAGAGGCTGATCGTGTTTTGGATCCAAAATTGTATCAATACAGTGTAAACAAACAGGATCTCACACCTTTGTTCCTTCTCTGCATATCGTACAGCAATTTTGCTCCAGACCATTGTAAACACACGTGAACCACAGCAACTTTCTGGAAGTCCAAAACTGTACTGCTTACGCGATGTAAACGTAAGTCTCAGTCCAGCTTGTCCACTTTGAAGCCGATCAGGCATACCCAAGGGAATGAAACGCGTAGGAACTTTTTCCAAAGAAATCCGAGTGGTTCATACAGTCTTCGTACTCTCCTCCGCGAGGTTTACGGACCACGGAACCACGGACCACAGAACAAAGGAACTAATAAAGAAAAACATTAAAGAAACCTCGCGGAGGAGAGTACAGTCTTCGTCAGGTGATTGAAATTAAGCTTTGTGGACAGATTTCGTTTTGAGCCAATCAGCGAGTTTGTTTACATCTGTAAGATTGACCAATCAAACTACGTTATCTAAGATCATGTGCTACACTGTAATTTTGCGGGAAATCCACATGGGGGGATGAATACAATAATACCCTCCCTCAAAAACCGACGACGTGCAGGTGGATTTTTCACAAACCATAATTGTTTTTACATTTTCTGTTAGACTACAAGCTTGCCGAAAATTCTACCACCTCGGATTTTGATATTCAACTTAGATCGAGAGACATCTTTGCTCGAATAACGCCTTAAAGTCAGGTTAGCCCCCAATATTTCAGGTTCAACAGAAAGATATTTCTTCACCGACTTCTTCCACCATTTGCACAATGGCTACAAACATTGATTCGAAGACAACATGTAACTTATCTCCATGAAATTTTCGGTGTTGCACAGCTTTCAATAGGGGCAGTTTCTTCTACGCCATCGAGAGCAGTTTCGTTTTCTGAAGCACAATTACAGTCTAAAGGGCCAAGTCCGGAGGTAATTTCAACAAGAAACTCTACCAATAATGTCACAAACAAAGTGTAAGTCACAACTCACCAATTCTCCATTTTCTATGAGGAACCAACATTGGATGAGTCCAAGAAACCATAGGTTGCATGCGAACAAACGAACTAAGACAGAAAATTGATTATTTCCACAAGTTTGAACATCACAGTCTTCACTGCGCTACAGTGTTGATGAAATGTCTACTCCTCTCAAATTCTGAGCTAAAATTGGAGCAAGACTGATCACGTCTCAAAAAGTAGCATTAGTTTGCATAAACAAGTCGATTTCAGATCTTTAGATAATTATTTCGCAGCTTTTGAGATAACAATTTGGGAAACAGACAACAGTACAGGAGAATAAATGAGTTGTACATTTCACTTGACCTGACCCCTTCATCAGAATCTATCCTGATCCTGTTGTCTATTTCCCAACTTTTCCCTTGATAAACCGACAAATAATTATCGACTTGTTTATGCGAACTAACGCTACTTTTTGAGACGTGATCAGTCTTGCACCATTTTTAGCTCAGAATTTGAGAGGAGTAGACGTTTCATCAACGCTGTAGTGCAGTGAGGACTGTGCTTCTCAAACTAGTGGAAATAATCAATTATTCTAGCTTATTTCATTTGTTCGCATGCAACCTATGGATTTTGGGGGACTTTTCGACTTAACCAGCCTTTGTTTATCAAAGAAATGAAGAATTGGTGAGTGCCTTGTGACTTGCATTTTGTTTTGGACATCATTGGTAGTTTCTTGTTGAGTTGCGTCAGGACTTAGCCCTTTAGAATGTGATTGTACGGTAGTGCTACAGAAGATGATATTGCTCTCGGTATCATAGCAGATAGTGCCCCTTTTGAAAGCTGTGCAACACCGAAAATTTCATGGAGATAAGTTAGTTACATGTTGTCTTCGAATCAATGTTTGTAGCCATTGTGCAAATGATGGAAGAAGTCGCTGAAGAAATATCTTTCTGTTGAACCTGAAACATTGGGCGCTAACCTGATTTTAAGGCGTTATTCGAACAAAGATTTCTCTCGATCTAAGTTGAATATCAAAATCCGAGGTGGTAGAATTTTCGGCAAGCTTGTAGTCTAACAGAAAATGTAAAAACAATTATGGTTTGTGAAAAATCCACCTGCACGTCGTCGGTTTTTGAGGGAGGGTATTATTGTATTCATCCCCCCATGTGGATTTCCCGCAAAATTACAGTGTAGCACATGATCTTAGATAACGTAGTTTGATTGGTCAATCTTACAGATGTAAACAAACTCGCTGATTGGCTCAAAACGAAATCTGTCCTTGTTTAGTGCGGTCAGACTCCGGATGGGTGACCTCGGAGGAGGCCTGACCTCACAATTCAGCTCGTCTTCCTTCGGATGGGACGCTAAACTAGGGGCCCATGCCAGGATGTTGCATTCAAAGTGGGCCTAAATTAGCTTTCAGTAACTAGAAATCCTGACAAGCCCACTCAAAACAAATTGAAAACATGAAAGGCAATGCAACCAATCTGTAGAACTGTTTCTGTTTCTGCTCATAGAAACAGAAACAGTAAAAATGGTCTATAGGTCCATAAACCATGAAGCGCCTGAGTATCTTACAGGACTGTTCCAAAGGTTATCTGAAACCTGTGCTAGACAGCTTCATAACACCAGCACTGACCTTTATGTACCTCTTCTAAAAACTGCATGTGGCCAAAAATGCTTCTCGTATAGAAAAGCTAAACCTTGGAATGATTTGACTAGAGAAAGTAAGATGGCCAAGGCCAATACTTTTACCCAATTCAAATCGTCACTGAAAAATGACAAATCCTGAGCAGTGTCTCACCTTCCCTTTACTTTTACGTATCTTATAGTTCCTATTTTTACTGTAACTTTTGTAGCTTTTCTTTTGTGACAGGGCAGTTTGTAAATCAACGTTTTTATGACTTGAATACTTACCCTGTATAAATATTATAAAATGAAATGAAATGAAACGTAGGATGGGGCCCCAAGTATTTTGGGTTTTCTCACAATCCTTGGTGTATCATTTCCTTCTGAAAGCAGGAGTTAGCAGAAGTCCTATTTCTTAATATGCTCAGTCACTGCCGTTCACTCTCGCGTAAGTTCAGGGGTAGCGCCAGAAATTTTCCGAAATCTTCAAATTTGAACGGTTGAAATGTGGATTTAGCAGGGCAACTCACTCAATTTTTCATTTTAAAGGCCCGTGACCCTTGTTTAGAGAATTTTGGGCCCTAAAATCCACCCATATGGGTGGCATATACCCGTATTATCAAGATGTTATGTACCTCCCACGGGGGTGGTGCACATTTTATTCAACAACCCAACAAATGTATAAACCCTGTCTTGACTCAGCCGGTATGATTTTTCAAACAGGGGATAACATCTTTCTGACTAGGCCGGTACGTCCTAAATTTCGATCAAGACAACCTCGTTCCCAAGGTGTTCTTACGTCATACGCTGATCACAAAGCCGAATGAACACCCTGGTACACTTCGATCAAATGCGCCCAGAAAATGGTTGCATTAGCAGCTATTATGGATTTTGCTGTTTGCTAGTCAACGCTTAACCAACGGAAAATGGCCGTTGCTCTAGCGCTAACCAGGGCTGGAAAAAAGGTTTTTAATCCTGGCAGCAAAAATATAAAATCAAAATTTCCTGCGAACCTAGCCGAAATTTCCTGCAAGTAGGAATAACAAGGTGTTTCATTGGTTCAAACGTTTCTTTGAAGAAACCCTATATTCTGTCCAAATGAACTTGTATGCTAATCATTAGATCTTATTTTGCTATGCATCCTTAAACACTCTAAGGCAATGATCACATTCTTCCTCGAAAACAGCCAATTGAATCCAAAGAAAAAATGGTTTATACACTGCAATGGTCATCACACAGCATTAACGTCTTAAGACTATGAATCTCACTTCCAAAGGGAAAACTTCATAAATCCTAAACAAATATTGTAGATCAAACCGCTTCACTTAAAGGATTTAATCTTATTTTACATGATTCAAAATCCAACTGATGATAGAAGAAGTGTTGATTTGCTTTGCGTTTTTATCGTTGCTGTTCCAATATTTGATCTCAAGAACAACGCCAGAATTGAAAAAAGGCTTTAATTGATGTTACGTTTCTACTCAAGAAAAACATTCTTGATAACTTCATTGGGGTTTTCAAACTTGAATTCAGTTGATTATTGCAATGCAAAAGTTTCAGTTATTAAATTTTTTGATCTCACGCTCATAGAATAAAATCTAGCAGTGTAAACATTTTCAATTTGTTCTTGATTACTGCATAAGAGGTAGCCTTGAGTGCTATCGCAGCATCCTATGCTTATTACTTTGGAAATACCTGGTGCATCAAAGAGCCTGATGGCATCAGATCTCCTTACAAATAGAATCCTTTGAAATGACTTTTCAAGGTTGCCATCACAGCTTGATCAGATTACTTGGAAATGGGGCATTCACACCAACCATCATTTCATTAAGGGTAGTTTCTTTCTTGACATTGCGAAATTTATTGAAATGAATTTCAAACTTTGAAGTAAGTGATTCAATCACTGATTCAACTGATATTTTCATAGCAGACTCACAAATGCAATGTACAACTATCTCGATTTCTTTGTTCAACTCTTTCTTTCTTCAGGAATAACTTGATCAACTCTTTGCTATCTAGGTCAGATTCTTCTTTGTTCTTTACTACGAACCTTTCCAGAAGCTTCCAGAACTGAGGGATGATTGTCTCATCAGGAACATCTTTAAAAGATATAACTTGCTCGGCAGCTTTATCTCTAACTCTTTCATGCACATCTGAGGTGCGTTTTCTTCCTAAAGACATGGTGACGTTTGTTCCCTCTTCTGCGTCTTGATTATCAATTGATATTCCCATTTATTCTCCTGTATTCACCCAACTTTTTTAGATCTCCATGATAACAAGATCAATAGCATGATTGTGAGCCACGGTTTTCATGACTAATCTTCGCTGGCATCTTCTTCATTTTTTCGCAGATATGAAGAAAAGCATCAAATAGTTACTTTCTGAACAACGTTCATCAATTCCCCGTACTTATCGTACAGTAAACTTCACTTAGAATTTTTGAGAATATCCCAGAAATTTCCTGCGAAATAATTACGAATTTCCTGCGAGCCATTTTCGTCAAAAATTTCCTGGCAATTTTCAAGCCCTGGCGCTAACTATGCAGAGGATAAATTGAGAAAATGAAAACAAACATTTTGAGGACCTTACTTCAACCTTTTCGAAGGTATTTGAACAAAAATCTAGGGTTGGCAAGAGTGTTTAATGTGAAAATAAGCTCGGTTTGTTTTGAGCGAAATGGCCTAAGTTGCAAATTCGAAAAACTTTCACCGCAGCTTGGAAAATGTAATGGCTCGCTGTTCCCCGATTTTTGGAGATAAATAGCAAATTATGGATAAGGAATGTGGTTTCCCGTCGAATTTTGACATGCCGCGGCTGTTTACTTCGCACAGAATGGAGTAACTGCGCAAAATAGCGTTACAGCCAAATAAATCACCGAACAGCGCCTTGTATCCCAGAGTAGAGGCAGAGCAACGAACTCACTCTGGGGACGAGACTGCGATCAAGATTTTTTCGTTGTGAAGGCGAGCAGTAACCAAAAATTCAAACATCATTGGAATTAACTATGAAGGTATCATGTTACGAAAAACCTCAAGTGCAAGCAACATCTACATTTGGAATATCTTCAGTATTAAAAATACTCCCAACTTATGAGAATAATTATCCGAATACATCAATGTCAAATCAGCTGAAATCAAGATGCAAAAATAATGCTAATCTACCAAGTGAGACAAAAAATGATATGTTTAAATAAGCGAGCTAAAACTTCCCTTTCCCGTTCATTGATGCATAAGGCTGCATTCACATTGCACAATCTTTTGAAAGCGCCTAAACGCTCGTGCAGAAATCCGCCATACTGATCCCTTAGAGTGTTCAGACTGCAAAATATTTGCATGCGGAAAGAAGCTTGCTCAAGCGAAAAAACTTGTTGTTTAGCAAGCAGATTACTTACACGCGCGTGCAAGCGAAAATCTATTGTGAGCTCTTCATTTCAGAAGTAAAAAGCGACCTGCTATATGGGATCCAAGGGAAATATCAATCTGAACAGGAAAACGCAAACAAAAGCGCGTTTACGCAAGCAAAAGCATGCACGCAAAAACAAGCTTTTAAAGTGAAAATGAATCGAAATTTTTTTTTGCCCTTTTCGACTAAATCAGTATCGTAGATTTCATTTTTCTTGGTTTCATTGTCATATTCCTTCTAGTTTTCTCGAAAATTGGAATTAAAAACGGCATTTTCATTCAAATTGTGGCGCCAAATGAACGCGGTCAGGACGCTTGTTACCAGACCTCTCTGACGTCAAGTGTTTTACAGCGAGATGAGTGAAGGAAGCATATGACTTGTTACTACGTATTCAGCCCGGGGTTGCACAACTCAGAGCAAAGAAACTCAACGAAATAAACTGGTTTGTGAAGCGTTCTTACCATTTCTATGATTCTGACGTACAATTCTGCGATTCCCAAATGCTGTTATTTTGATATTTCATTCAGAGGATTTCATTCACTGAAACTCTCAATGTCATGTAGTCATACTTCGTTGCAAGCAATTTTCTTTCTAAAGAGCACATAATGAGGATTAAGCAAGGTTTGTTGTTTGTTTATCAAATCTGTCAGGTGTTAAATCCTCCAATTAGTGATGGTGCAATACTGTAAAATCAAGCACAGCATTATCCACAAATTTAGAGAGTTTTGCGATGTCAAGAAGAAATGCGACGGGTGAAGGTGCTGTTTGTGTTTGTGACTTGCGTTTGCAGGGTAAATTTAGGCCAACCAGCAGCTAGAAGACTGTGAACGCAACTTGTATCAACTTGTATGGAGACATAGAATGAATTTTGGTTCAGCTCTCGGCAGCACTTGACCTTGCCTGTGCTCGTGCTCTCGGCATTTTGATGCAGCTGTTTACTCGATACATTTAACGTTAGAATTGGTCGATATCGACACCAGTAGTAACACAAAAGCTTTCCTAGTTCGTGATGCGATGCACTGAATCGTTGATGTCCCAAACGAACCAGAATAGAAAACACCTCGGAGCGAGATAAAGGTACGGTTACGTTATGGTATGTACATCTAAATAAAATATAAAATCAGGTTTGATCAGCTCACTATAATACTGAAAGCTTTTTCATTTTGCATGAAAATTGTCATTACTTTGTACAAAATGCTTCTCTTGATGAATCTTGATTTGTTGAAGTTTGTGATATGGGTGCATGTGCTATGAGGTTGATGAGTTTTCTGAAACATTTCGAAAGTTTCCAGTGACAGATGAATTTACCATACAACGTTAGCTGAATTATTACAGACGAGTTTATTCTATAAATCTTGCAATAGAGTATCGAAATTGAGACGGTCGTGTCGTGTATCAGCTTCGTCTTCGAGTCGATCCTCTCGATCCCTCATTCTCCCTTCGCCATCGCCACTCCATCATCAGGCTCCTCAGGATAAGACGCAGGTGGGCCATGTTACCAGGACAAATACAACTCGTCGTCATTACTAGATGATGATTGTGCCCTCATCGAGGTATTGTCGCTGTTGTTAGAGCAGTCAGACATTTTTGCACTGGTTATTTGCTTGCTTCGTGCTTCGATTTTGGTGAACTGCCTACTACTCTTGCTTCAATTCAATCTGTTTGTTTACAATATGTAAAACACTTGACGTCACAAGATCTCAAAACCGCCACTCTCGCCCCAGACCACCGCGCCGCTTCGTAACAACTTTAATGCCCCCCAAAAAGGTGTTTCTTCCCAAAATTTTATATTTCTGATTGTATTTTCGGAACCAGGGCATTTTTCTACTGCGGATTAGTGCAAAACTCATTTCACTTCATTTTCACTTTAATGTGAATGCAGCCTAAGCCTGGTTCACACCTGGTTCACACTAGGTCTTTTGAGTCTTTTGGGTCGTGCAGAAAGACCCAAAAGACAAAGGAGTCAAACCCCGGGGGGGGGGGGGTACATAACATGTTGAGGGTACGGGTATGTGCCGCGAATGTGGGTGAGTTTTTGGGCCCCAAACTCTCTAAACAAGGGTCCCTTTTTCGGCAGATTTTCCTTAAACAAGGGTGGGTTATCCAGAAGGGTGGGTTTTCCGCCAAAATTCATCATAAAGTGGGTATGACCGCAAGTTTCGGTAATTAGAAGAGGGTACCTTTCTGAAAACCGGGCGGCAGACCCCCGTCCATCCATAGGTCATGTACCCCCCCCCTCCGGGAGTCAAACTCCGAGTCTTTATCTTTTGGGATCTTTCTGCACGACCTCAACGACCGAAACGACCTAGTGTGAACCAGAGGCCATAGTCTATCAAGAGAAAATTTTGTGACACAAAAGATTCAGGTTTCCGAAAAGACAACGTGATTTGCCTTTCTGAAGTATACATTTCACACCTTTCACTGCATTCAATCAAATCAAGAGAGCAAAGTGTTGTGGCCAGCAGCGTTGAAAGTGTAAAATTAATTCTCGAGACTGTAAAATCTCTTTGTTTGAAGCAGATCTGTGTGTTTTGTTTTTTACAAATTTAGCTTTTGCTGCATAGCGTAGATGCTCTGTTTCTACCGGTATCATTATTGTTCACGTTGAATATATTTTGATGTTACTGGTACTTTGCATACGTTACAAATCTTTAAATCGATGTAAAAAGGAGGGTGTAAAATTCTATGACTTATTTCTTTAAGTGAATGGCTTGAAAGGAACTTCAGCCACATTTTTGTAATTCTACCGTTGGACTTTTTAGAAATCGTGAATTCTTGTCGAAATTACAGCATATTCTACATTTTCGCTCATTTTAGGATGTGACGTCATCAAATTTCTAAAACCATAAACCAGAATGTGAAAGGGTTTGGTTGACACGACATTGTAGACATCTATAAACTATGGTTTTCTTGAAAGCTATTTGATCCTTCGTCAACAGATTGAGAAATTACGACAATTTTGAGTATTTTTCGAAAACTTCCTTG
This sequence comes from Aurelia sp. 3 sensu Dawson et al. (2005), assembly GCA_964020215.1. Classification (NCBI taxonomy): domain Eukaryota; kingdom Metazoa; phylum Cnidaria; class Scyphozoa; order Semaeostomeae; family Ulmaridae; genus Aurelia; species Aurelia sp. 3 sensu Dawson et al. (2005). Next base: position 956,643 of record OZ026573.1, on the reverse strand, counting down.
AATTCTTAAAAAGTAGAAAAACACTGTAATTCTGAAAATATTAAAGATTTCAGAAAAGTCCACGCGTAAGGTTTCTTTGAAGCTGTTCAGTTCAGAGAAATAAATCACAGAATTCTACAACAACCATTTAAAAGACTCGAAACCTATGTCCTAGCGCTTATGTTTGAAAATGAAATGAATGAAAGAGGCGTGAATCTGAATGTTCTCATGTTTTGTTAGCGTTCAAGGTTATGTTTGGTCAGTGGCAACCAACATGCATTGCGATAACTTTTTTTCAGTGGATTTCATCAAGTTCAGTTACTTCAAGAGCAATGTGTAACATAATGCAAGGAGCGATATGGCTGCATCTGGAATAGCAGCGATGCGTTGTCGATTTGAGCGCCATCACAGACCTTGTTTCAGGCGATGAAATTAAGGCCCCATCCACACGCACTCAGTCATTTCTTAAAACGCATCTTTTTAACCGTTTTGGGTTCTCGTTCACATGTAGTCGGTGTTTTCGGTCACTGAAAACGAGTTTGTCGAAAACGCTCTCCAGAGTGAATCTTTTTGAACACGCTACTTTCACGTTGTCGGTTGAAAGCGTGAAAATGGTGCTTTTCGAAAACGCTGACATCACGGCATCGATTTACCACTCATCGAAGCTTGCGTTCAGATCTGTGAGGATCACGAGAAGGCATTTTGTTTATCTGTTTTTGAATTTCGAAATTCAGAAAATGTGGATGGGGATGTTTTCGAAAACGCTCCTCTTGTAAACGCGGGTCTTTTTATACGAATAAAAAGATGCGTTTTAAAAAATATCCGGATACGTGTGGACGTGGCCTAAAACGCCTTTAAAAATATGGCTGCAATGCATGCCGGTTCCCAAAGAGACTTTAAAAAACGTCAGCTAATGTGATTTATTGTATCGATGGTGACTGTTGGAACATTTTGATATGTTGTGTTGCGAATTTGGACGATTGAATGACATTTTCATTAGTATAGTGTAAATATATCAACGGAGCCAAAGCGCGGTGAAGATGAGAAAGATAATGACAAGTCGCTACCTGATGGACCTTAGGCAGGAATTACGCCGTTGCTTAAAGAGTATAGCTCAATTTCATACCTTTCACCTGATGGAAGCAAACTTTGCATCGTTTCCACATCCATCTGGATAATTAAAAGCAGAGTCCGGTCACACCTTACAACTAAATTCGCGAATCTTAACCCCTCCCCAAAGGAGAGGCACATCCGGGTTCCGAGGCACATCCAGGATATGACGCACATACAGGACTTTGGCGATGGAGGAAAATAGAGAGGAAATGGACCGTGACGTATAAAACGCGGGAGGTTTGAAAACACGAAAAAACAACTGGAAAGGGAAGGAGATAAACAACTGATGGAGATGAGAGCGAAGCTGTTACAAGAAGATAAACTGGACCGTTGACCGTTTGGACCGTTAAACTGGACCGTTTGGACCATTAGAAACTTTGAGTTTTGTTGTTGTTTTGAATGTTATTTGTATTGAATTTTGCCTTGCGGTAGATAAAGCTATACATTGAAAGTTTCATAGCTCGACATGCAACTAGCAGCTATAAATCAGAGAAGAATTCCTGCAAAGAATGCTGAAATCAACGTTACAGAACAGTCTACAAAGTTCGACGGTTTTTAACAAACTACAAAGACTGTTTCTTAATTCCTGCTGTTGCGTATGCATTTGGGAACAGGACAACCGTTAAGCAACGACTTCTAGAGTATTTGCTGTAAACCTGCGACCAATTGCAAATCGCCTGCGACTGTTGTTAAGTGCTTTTATGCCCTACATTAAAATCTACACTGAAATTGATTAATTTCGATATAGTTTACATTCCAGGGGAGGGCAACTTCCATGTAAGGCGATATGGGATGCCATCACTGACATCATTATTCTGACAGAAATGGATTACAAGGTACTACTTTCAGAAACTCTTACTGGTTTTGAATTTAGAGTTCCAGTTTTTAAGAAAAAATTTGTTGAGTTTTGATATTTTGAATATAAAGAGTAGACGTAATGCCAACAAATGCCTCAGAAACTGATGCAAGGCATCAAGCGTAAAAAACATCAAACGTCAAATATCAGAAAGTGTAAAGTACTCAAGAAGGGCACAGGCATCTTTAAACACGGTCACGAAGATGGCTAATACATTTTTCGTTTGATTTAGTGGTTTGAAAGAAAGTCCAGGTACTTTGTTGTAACATTATTGGTAATCACTAATATGTTGATTACTTTCAAAACTACAGAATTGCTTCTTTTTATTGAAAGAATCCATTAAAGAATTAGAAAAACTTACGATCATCGTAAACTCTAAATTGATAAAGGAAAAGAGGCACAATCTTTAGGAAAATTACAGTTTATAAAGGTCAAAAGTATGGGGGTAAGAAAAATTCTGTAATTTTTCTGGTTTATAATTTTGGAGATCTAATAACGTAGCAATCTTTAAACTAGTTTCAATATATATTGAAAAAAGCTGTTATTCTGAAAATAACCAAGACCTCAAAGACTGCCGATGACCAATTATGAAAAAAAACTACCTGAAGTTCCTTGCAAGCGAAACAAACAAAGGAATTGTTCCTTGTTCCTGATATCATTTGTAATGATTTGCTACATATGCTCTCCTGAAGCTGGAAGGGAGAGATTTTAAGGCGAGTGAAGAGGCACAAGTAATCTCAGCACCATCCCATTCTGAGTGATAGTTTAGAGAAAAATGGACAGTTATCAATGAATGGACTTTGCGTTTTACAATGACACACTTTCATCACCTCCCTACTGAACTTGCCCACCCACTCGCCACTAAAATCAAATGAATACGCTATGATATAAATTTTTCAAATGAATCTCTTACGTAATTTAAGGCCTGCAAACTATATGAATCTATGGCATTATATACTACCAGCATGTGTGCTTGTCCAATTGTCTTACATTCTACGGAAAACGCCAAGCTGGGAGCGGCAATTTGGGCAACTGTGAATGGAATCTTTGCAAGAATCAATGCAGAAGGGAAAGAAGCAGCAAATCCAGAACCTGAAATGGAAGATAATAAACATGAGCGAGTTTATCCAGTGGAACATTAAGTAATCGGTGTCTTGAACGGTGGAGACTCTGGGTGAGGAGCAGTGAAAGGGATGGTTGTTTTCCTTGTTGTGCTCTCGATTGGGGTTCTGATTGCTCATCATCATCACCAACGTAGCCCTGACGTCAAATATGAAACCGGCTCCAACATTTATTCGCGAAATCGTTTATAAGTAGCATTTCCAAACTGCATTCAGGGAATCCCAAAAAATTGTGCCCCGTTTGTGTAGCTGCTGTGGATGAGCCATAGATTCAATTATATCGGTTTTTAAACAGTTGCATAGGTTAGGCTTCAACTTAGGCCTCGTCCACACGTATCCGGATATTTTTGAAAACGCATCTTTTTTATCCGTTTTCAAAAAGATTCGCGTCCACACGAGGAGCGTTTTCCAAAATATCCCCGTCCACACGAACACGCTCCATTCAAACTCCTCTGTTCGAACTTTAACAAAAGAAAACAAACAATCAAAATGCCCTTGCTTGATCCCCAAAAATCCGTGCGCATGCTCTGATACGTCGTAAATCGATGCCTTGACGTCAGCGTTTTCGAAAAGCTCCGTTTTCACCCGTCCAAACGACAACATGAAAACGGCGTTTTCAAAAAGATCCACTCTGGAGAGCGTTTTCGAAAAGCTTCGTTTTTGGTGACCGAAAACGCCGTCTCCGTGTGGACGCTAACCCAAAACGGATAAAAAAAGATGCGTTTTCAAAAGTATCCGGATACGTGTGGACGGGGCCTTAGAGTTTGAGACCTTGCATGAGTCAATCTGACATGTGGTTGCTGATATATGGTAGAGAAGAGGCAAAATAAGTGGTTGCTTTGAAAACAGCACTTCTGGGTTAGAAGTGTTTTCTTTTCATAAGAGAGCATTTTCTAACTTTAAACAAATGTAGCGAAAATTTAATTACGATGCCAGGGTCCTTTCTTTGAAAAGTTACTTTATTTTGACATTGCTGGAGAACAAAAGAAGTGCTGTTTTTAAGCAACCATTTTTTAGCGTTTTCTATAACATAAATCAGCAACCACGTGTCACACTGACTCAAACAAGATCTAAAACTCTACGTTGAAGCCTGACCTATGAAACTGTGTAAAAACTGAGATAATCGAAACTACAGCTCCTCCACAGTAGCCACACAAATGGAGCACAACTATTTTGGGACACCCTGTAGTAAGTTGTATATTAGTTGTATGTTGTATAATAGTTGTATTAGTTGTATAACCATGCACTGCAATATTTTTCTCTCGTTTTTTACGGCTAAGAGTTGAATAACCTTAATTTCTTTTGACCAGTTATCTGCCTTGGCTCAGTTGCTTTGTTGTCGTTTGTGCGTATTGTATCTTGGTTTCGTAGTTTTGTTCCTTGTTTTTTGTATATTTAAATTAATTGGATTTGTAAGTGCCATCCATAGTGAAGACCCGGTGACTTTATGTCTTTTTTCACTATGGATGGCACAGTGTAATATAACCCTATATATTGTAATTTTTAATCTTGATAAAAAAAAAAAAAAAAAAGTTGTATGTTCTTCATGTAAAGTCCACGGGGAAGTCATGACTTTTCGCTCCCATTGGTATCTTCCTTGTAGAAGTGTTGTATAGTTGTTCGTAGGCGGCTTCTTTTGTAATTCGTAATTGTACGCTATCTAGTTTGAATATATAAAAACGTCTATAAAAAGCTTATGAAGAAACGGGGTGCTAGGCCAGAGTAAACCAGCCACAGCGGTACACACTGAGTACTTATCACAAGTAGCCAGAAACTGATGGTGGCATTTCAAACCGCTAAGCTTGATTAGAATAAATGTAGAAGCAAAAATATGAGAACTAACCCAAATATGCACATCAGGAAGAACAGCATGTATGCAAAGGTTCCAGGCTCATATGTAACCGCAGTGACAATCTGGGCCTTGCAAGATGGGCAGATCATCGACACTGGAAATTCATGAAAGACAATTGCCACAGTTGATACAGCTGTTGGCTGAGCAGCAATCACTGTTGTTGTGGTTGTTGTGTTAAAGTTACTTTGAGTTGCTGGGTAACTGGCTGGTGGTGCAGCATATCCTGGCTGTTGTGGTTGCGAGTAACCTGGTGGATACCCCGGCTGTTGTGGTGGATACCCAGGCTGCTGGGGTGGATAACCCCCTTGTTGTGGTGGGTAACCTGCAGCTTGTGCGTATGGTGGAGGGGCTTGTTCCATTTTTACCTGCTGGCATAAAGGGGGATAAATAGTACATGAAGTGCAGCTTAAAGGCAAAGGAAAGTAATTGAGTTTATGTGGAAATAAAAAGGAAAGGATGTAGTGAGTATAAATCTCTTCGCTATTTTACAAGAGAGTGAATTGCGCAATATTTTTAAATTTTGTTACCCAAAAAGTATAATTGAGCTCCTATCACTGTTGTGCACATTCGAAAACGAGTCAGCCTTCTACAAAATGTACAAAACATCGCTTTATCTGCCCTGGTGTGCAGTAGCGAAATGGTCTGGCATTAGAGGGAAATTTACCGCCATGATTTTCATTGATCTAAAGAAAGCCCTTGCTACAGTCGACCATTAAATTCTTCTGAATAAGATGCATGATTAAGGAATCGACTGTCTTAAACACCGGTGGTTTAGCTCTTACTTAGATAATCGCAGGCAGTTCTGCAAGGTCAACGGCGTCTGCTCCGATCCTGCTGAAATCAGCATAGGAGTACCTCAAGGTTCTTGCCTTGGACCGCTTCTATTTTTGATTTACATTAATGACCCACCTTTTGCACTAAAACGTGCAAAAGCAACGATGTATGGAGATGATACAGCAATTTCGTTCTCTTCCGATAATATAGAAGAGATGGATGCTGTTGTCAATGCTGAACTTGCCTGCCTTGAGAAGTGGTTACAGGGTAACAAGCTTTCCTTAAATGTTGTCAAGACTCAGGCCATGATCATAGGATCGTCGCAGAAGTTGAGGAAAATTGATACATCTATGGTACCGATTCCTAAGTTTCAAGTAAATGGAAGTGATATCGATCTTGTGAAGGAAACTAAATATCTTGGTCTTATGATCGACGATAAAATGGGAGAGCAATGTTAAATGTACACAGAAGAAGATCTCTAGAGCTATAGGACTTTTGAAGTATGCAAAACACTATGTGCAAGAGGATACATTAAGGAATATGTATCTAAGTATTGTTCAACCACATTTCAGTTATTGTTGCTCTGTTTGGGGATGCTGCGGGGCAACTAAACTGAAAACCTTGCAGAAATTACAGAACAGAGCTGCTAGAATTGTTACAAGTAGCCCCCTTGACACTCCAGCTGCTCCTCTATTGCAGCTGCTTTGCTGGCCGTCAATTGAGACAGTAATCAATCTAGAAACCTGTACAATGGTGTATAAATCTTTGAATGAACTCGCACCTGAAAACCTAGCTAACATTTTCCACAAATTGTCTGATGTTCATACCAGGGTCCTTCTCGATGCGAAATGTAATCTTGCAGTGCCAAAGATGAGAACAGCTTATGGCCAAAAATCTTTTGCGTTTCGTGGAGCGAGGGCATGGAATAAACTCGACTCGGAAATGAAATTAGCCCCTTCGATTCAGTCATTCAAAACGAAACTAAAAGCTTTGAATTGAGAATATTCAAGGAAAGCTGTTCTACATCGAAAGAGTCATCTTTATTTTTCTTTTTCTCGTTTTTATAGCCATGTAATTAGAAATTATTGTAAATAGGTTTATTTCTCGTTAGCTTTTTATGTTTTTTTTGCTGGGACAATTGGAAAGCAGTTGCTTAATCTATTTTTTAACTGAATTGTATCCCAGGGTAAACATTTTTAAAATGAAAATGAAAATTTAAACATTTCTAAAATAAAATGAAATTGTCCTTGTCATAGACGTTGGGATGTTGTGCTTATTGATTAGGGTCAGTGGTCTGAATGCCAAAAGATCAGTTGACATTGACACTTTTCATGTCTTAGGGCTGCTGAAACCACTTCTTCTTGCTATGGAAATTTCACCTGACAAGCCTAGGGCCTCGTTTTAATATCGTTACTTTAGCCGTGTCGAATTTAAAAGATGCCACAAGAAATTTCCAAGTGTTAATCAAAGGCCACATGAAAATAATGTTTAAATCGCCAGCTGTTCTATATGCTTAAAACTACGGAAGTTCACCATATCTGTCGTGTTCAACGGCAGAAACAAGACTTGACCTTGGCCCGTTTTAAAAGTCACGCCGCGCCGTGCCGAACCGAGTGAATTTCGATCAACTTTGCCTGGTTCGGCACGCCGCGACTCTTATAAAACCAACCCGACACTTGGTTGGACTTAGGTTCGACTAAGGCGAAGCATACGACAAAGGCCTTTCGACTGGGTCGACCCGGTCGACCAATTTTAGTCGCGCCGTGCCGCACCATACTCACGCCTGCATAAAAGAACTATGATTATTTCAATAATGTGAATAGCTTATGGAGTGAAGAAGAAGTAAACGTTTATCCTCAAAGCGAATTTCTCATTTAATGAACGAATTTATTCAAATGCATGAAATTAAAAAGAAAATTTTCCAAAGTCAGTATTGTGCGCATTTGTCATTATGGTTCGGTACGGCACAGCAAAACAAAAGTTTTGTTCTTATAAAACAGAAGAGGCGCTCCAAATCGAACCTCAGTCGAACTCAAATTTCTATGGTTCGGCGCAGTGCGGCACGACTTATAAAACGGGCCTTAAACATCGTATTTCTGCCGCATTTAATAAATCAGTTCTAGGCCATGGTCTTCGTCTCTATGTGTGATCGGGCACTGAGCTTGCGCAGTAAAGAAAAAATGTAGAAAAATGACAATTCAACCATTTGATTTTGAATCCGACACGGAAAAAAGCGATGCATCAATCAGATCTTTAAGCAAGAGAGAGACTGCCGTTTTTATACAGTTCGAATCGACATGGCAAAAATACGATGTCAAAACTAGGCCTGACAATATTTCTCAAGGGAACCCATCCCTTGCCATTGAAAAAACAATCAATTCAGAAGATAATAAAATTTTTGTAACTAGAATCTGTCCCAAATTAAATTTCACGTGTAGATGCCGCGAATAACGTCAGCTGAAGTGTTTTGCACAAGTAATTTGCGATATTACAAATCTCGCCTGACAAACTTTAATCTAGTCGATGAGATGAAGCTACGAAAAACACAATTTGTAGTACAAATTGGCAAAAGTGTCATATTTTTTCCTCACCACATATACACAAAATCTAGTGTAAGCACACTTCCTCTTAACCAGGATGGAAACATGTGTTAGCCTCCGGATGTGACTAAAAAAAAGTAAGCACAATCGTTCCCTACAAAACCTATCTGATTCCGTACCTTTCTAATCATAAACTGTAAACTGATACCTTACCAGCAAGAGATTTGTTGTCAACTTTCTTACACAATTTATAACCAAGCGCATAGACACAAAGGACCTAGGATTGGTGTGCTTTAAACTGGGAAAGGCACCTGTTAACGCAGCTGGGATTTTAAATGTCCTATTTTTCTCAGATGATCAATCATTAATACCTCAAATATAAAATTCACTTGAATTCTGTTAAAACAGACATAAAAGTACTCTTGTTTACAAAACAAAAAACGTCAAATCTTAGTGGAAAAGATCAACGTAATAAGCTGGTTGTCTAGATATGGTTTAACTTTACAAGCTAAACATCAAAGGCTAAGCAAAGATTAAATAATAAACGGTATTAAGCATTGTGCCTTTTTCTGCCAGTCATACAGGCTTCTCTTGGGTGTTAAAGAAGTGTGCTTGCAGGAGACTTGGTTTCTTGTTTGCAGATAAAGTAGTGTCCCGTAAATAAACATAAATTTAAGAAACACCAGCCCTGATTTTCAAAATAGCACCCACTTTGATAAGAAACAAGTTCAGGTCTGAAAGATGCATGTTTCTTATTTAAAGGTTATTGACATGAGAATGGCTTCTATCTTTAGCTTTTCAATTAAGTCAAACTGTATCTATTCAAAATGAAAACGAGAGCCTGCATGTAAATGAAGCAAAAAAGAGGAATAACTGTGGCTTCCTTTTGAAGTTCAAATTCACAAAATACGAAATCAAAATAGTGTGTTTGAATCAGAGTAGTTCATTGATAGAGCACAGTTTTTCTAATAAGAAACTTAACCCTATCAAGCCTAGGGGGGGGGGGCTGAATCAGCCCCCCCTAGCAGTTTTTTGTCTGTAGATTTTTACCAAGTGCATTTACAACACTGAAACTTTCTGACTTTTAGTTTTTATCTTTGTTACGATGTAAAATTAATTTTTTGAAAAAATCAAATTCATTCCAGGGGGTAAACGCGACCAGTTTTCAAGAGATGTATGTGTAAAATTTTGAATAATTCCTAATAAAATCTACAGCTAAAGTGATAAAATGATGAAAAGATAGGAATACATACTACTTTTGATGCTCTATCCAACAAATTAGCTCATTTTTAATTTGAACATATGGTTTTGCGGATTTTGGCACTACGCATGCGCGCATTCTTTGCATTCCTGTGTGATGACGTCATCACTTTTTGTTAATTTTTCTTCACAGAGCAAATACTATTTGGACATAGAATACAATCAAATTGGACTGATGTCCTTAATGCTTTTTGTTTTCTCACAATTAACGATTGAAAATTTTTAGTACTGAACCCTATTGACTTTGAAAATTGAATAATGTGACGTCATGGAAAGGTCACGTGACATATCTAAAAATAGATTTCATTTTTGGGTTCATCATAAGTTGTTCTATACACATGCAAAGTTTCAAGGCTCTAGGTTGTCCAGAACAGAAGTAAATTAGGGGGGGCCGAATCAGCCCCCCCCCCCTAGGCTTCCTAGAGCATCAAATACCCTAGGCCTGATAGGGTTAAGAAATTTTACCCTGATTTGAAGTTTATATCTCATTTTATAAGAAACACATCAGATGTACATGTTGAGTTTTCCTACAATTAATTATCAAAAAAGCGTAGTCGCAAAAAAATTTCCCAGAGCCTACTCAGCATTATTTTGATCATAATCTTATCATAAAAGCTCGCTTTCAAAATATCCATTTCCACCTTTTTCACACTGCTCTACCCTGAAAAAGAAGAGCTTTTCAAAACTGATAACTTTGAAAATGGAGACTTTTGAAAAAGGAGAGTTTTGAAAACGAAAAGTAGGGGTGAACAAAGACAACGCAAAAATGGATACTTCCGAAAACACAAGGAATTATCTCATATCGTTTCCATAGCGTTTTCTTTCATCTACCGGGTAACCAAAAAATGTGACCAAAGGAAATCTTTTATAGAAAGAAAAGTAAGTTGGCGATTAAAATGTTTCAAACGTTGTTCTGTTCCTAAAAGACTATCCTACCTTATGAGTATCTTTTGCAATTTTTCGCGGCACGGTAAACTTACCGAATTCAGGATTTAGTGGAAAAGGGCTTGCTTCATATTCTCAGAAAGTCGTCAAAAGCAGGGGATCCATTTATAGCCATTTCAGAACGGGAAGCTCATTTGAAAGTGTCCATAGAAAGATTATAGTCGCTAGGTACTTAAAATATCCCCAAGGTAAAATGAAACCCCTTCCTTGTTGGCTTGAAGATCTGAAATGGCTTTTTTTATCCAACGAAAACAGTTAAAATAAACAAAGAACAAGATCTACAAACTACGTGGCATCCACAGCGGAAAGGACATATTGTCAGCGAGTTCCTGCTATGGACTGTGATCAATTAGGCCCTTCTTATCAAATTACTGCCACAAAATAAAGTTCCTAATTCTAATAAAATCTTCGACTTGTGACATTAAACCGTAACCTATGGGTTCATGCGCTGCAAAATTTTCGAGATCAGTCAACAGAAGGCGAAGATATTGATTTTATCTTTATTTACATGACCGGAAGAGGCATAGCACTGTTATTACAGCTAATTACAATTCCTTGTATTTACGCTCAGACTTCACCTATCTTTTTCATTTTAGTCTCATTCTGGTCCTCTAAATGTGTGCTTTGGGGCAATGTAAAGCATGCTCAAATATTTTGCCCTTTTATCACCATTTTTAGACCATTTAACAATGGTACTTTTCTAAAAAAATTCTTGTCTCAAAAATCAATCGTAAATTAAATGCTAAAGACAAAAACAGTATGCTTCGCTATGCTCTTCAAGATAATTTCAACAACTGGAAACACGAAACTGTTGAATAAAACAAAAAATCTTCAAATCAGAGTTGCGAGTCCAGAGCATAGTCCAGAGTTAAGATCTCTTAAAGTTGGCCTACGATGCCAAGTTTTGTTTACATTACCATTTCCGGCCTAATGTTTGTGACATCGATGAAAACATAAAAATTGAAATTACTAAATATCCTCAACGAAAAGGCCGATTTTCAACAATTTTAAGAGGGTGCACAGAAGTAGACTTCCCGCTTTCATCATGCCTTGCCAAGTGACTTTTCAAGTTTTTGGGACCGGAAAAAATAGTTTCTCGTAAAAAATGGCATTGTCATTCCCAACATTATCACTTATGTAAATACATCAACATTAAACCCGAACAGGGCCTGGAATATTCAAAGTGTCGTGAAAATTTTTTGTGCATGAATCTGTACAAATCCTTTGGGAAAGATGTCCCCAAAACATCAAATTTAATTTTACTAATCTTTGCTAGGAGTTCGATTAGTTAGAACTTTTCACTATAAAGACAAAATTCTGATATTTTCGACTGTTTTTGAGCCTAAAAATGCCGTATTCAATTTTGAAACAGTCTAGTCTAGCTTCAGATTTTTAAAGATTTAACTTGCACTTTCGAAAAGAGTAGATCTGTTTGTGTAAATAAAAAAACGTTTTTGAAAATCGGCCTTCTCGTTGAAGATATAGGAGTAATTTAAATTTGAATGCTTTCATCGATGCCGCAAGCATTAGGCCGGAAATGGTAATGTAAACAAAACTTGGCATCACGGGCCAACTTTAGAAAATCGTAGCTCTGGACCGACACACTGTGATCCAGAGCATCAAATTTAACCAAAATTTGAAGTTTTAGATTCCTGCTTGATTTTGCGCTTGAGATATGCACCATAACCTAGGGGTTCATGTGTTGCAAAAATTTTCAAGATCAGTCAACCGAAAGCGAAGATATTGATTTTTAATGTTGGGCCTAAATCAGATCTTTGTTTACATGGCCGGCAGAGGCACGGCACTGTTTTGACAGCAAATTACAATTCCTTGTATCTAGGCTCAGACTTCACCGATCTTTTTCAATTTAGTCTCATTCTGATCCTCTAAATGTGTCTTTTATGGCAATGTAAAGCAAGCTAAGATATTTTGCCTTTTGGGACCGTTTTTAGACCATTTCACAATGGTACTTTTCGAAAAAATTCTTGTCTTCAAAAATCAATTGTAGAATTAAAAGCTAAAGACAAAAAAGTATGTTTCGCTATGCTCTTCAAAATAATTTCAACAATTAGAAACGCCTGTCTAACAAGCTTCTACCAAAGGGCTGGTGCCAATTCGAACCCAAAAATCTGTTATGACTATTTTCATTTCACAAGTTTTAATTCTACATCTAAGATTTTTGCATATAATAACCACTAAACATTAACAGACATCCAGTGAAGGGACCAAAGGTGACCAAACCGTACGTACATGTTAAAACAATATAATGACTAACATTTGCTACACTTTGCAAGGCTTATTTGTTAAAATTCTTGCAAAATTAAAAAATTATGAATCTTTTTAGGGACAAATGGCTGCAAATACCATTTTGGCCTTAAAAATGTTTGACTTGAAGCTTTAGCAGGCTTAAAGGACAAGTAAATGGCATACTTTTGACTCTGCATCGGTTTAAAACAAATGCAAAGCTTTCCGTTTCACTTTATCAAATTTTTCGTCACGAAATGTGCAAAAATGTTAAAATCATGTACAAAACTTGTAAAATTCAATTTTTTGTTACAATTTTTTGGAGGCGAATAGGCACCAGCCCTTTGGTAGAAACTTGTTAGAAAGGTGTTTCTAATTGTTGAAATTAATTTGAAGAGCATAGCGAAACATACTTTTTTGTCTTTAGCTTTCAATTTTACGATTGATTTTTGAAGGCAAGAATTTTTTAGAAAAGTACCGTTGAGAAATGGCCCAAAAACGGTCCTAAAAAGGCAAAATATTTGAGTATGCTGAACATTGCCTCAAAGAACACATTTAGACGATCAGAATGAGACTAAAATGAAAAATATCGGTGAAGTATAAGGCTAGATACAAGGAATTGTAATTTGCTGTAAAAACAGTGTCATGCCTCTTCCGTTCATGTAAACAAAGATCTGATTTAGGCCCAACTTTAAAATTCAATATCTTCGCCTTCGGTTCACAGATCTTGAAATTTTTGCAGCGTATTAACCCCTAGGTTATGGTTCATGTCACAAGTCTACCATTTTATAAGGATTTGGCACTTTATTTTTTGGCTTAAATTTGATAAAAAGGGCCTAATGGATCACAGTGCGACAACTCCGATTTAAAAATTTTTTTTATTCAATAGTATCATGTCTCTCCCATATGATAAAATTATCAAATAGCTTATACTCGAATTTTCATTTTTTTGGTATTAATTCCATGCCTGGGTCACAGTGAAACGTTTCTTTTGAACTCATAGAAGTTCAAAGGAATTCACCTCTCACGCAAATCGAAATCTTCAAAAATTGCTTCAAAAAGCAGGAGTATCCTTGTCCCTTGAGACAAGAATATTTTAGGTATCTAGAGACTATAAACTTGCTCTGAAAACTTTCGACTGAGTTGACTATTCCCAGTTTGAAATAAACACGCTCCTCTTTGTTTTGAAGATCTGAAATGGCTGTAAATCGATCCCCGGTTTTGACGACTTTTTGAAGGTTTCCAGCATGCCCTTTGCCTCGAAATCCTTTCTTCGGGAATTTATTTTGCGGAAAAAAATTGCAAAAAATACTCATAATGTAGAGTAGTCTTTTAGCGATACAACAACGTTTGGGGGCATTTTGATCAGCCCTTACTTATTTTTCTACAACAGATTACGTCGGGTCGCTTTTCTAGGTCACCCGGTAGTGAGCTCGAAAAGATAGCCACATGTTTGAAGGCAACCATCTGGAACTGAGCAGATACGAAACAGCTTACTGCATAGATTTGCAAAGAAGATAACAAACAAGAAAACGGTACAGATAGGTGAAATCATTGAGGAATCTTCCTCTTCCAGCACCTAAAATTGCCAAGATGTGTGACAGTCACACAACTAAGAGACCATTAGAAGAACTCATTGGTTAACTTTTGGCACAATGAAATCTTTTAAGTAGCAGCAAGTTGTCGTAAACAGCCAATGAAACAGCTCGGATGATAAATCATTTTCCGATCTATGCTGGAAATATGAAATGATCAATGCTTTGACTAAATTCTCCTTCTTGATCCAAAACAATAGAAAAACAGCTCAAGGAGGGATTGCAAGTACAACATCCACTGGGTCCCCTCTGCGATGAAGCACAATGAAGCAATATGCACTATTTGCTAAGCATATCAGTTCATCAAGGTGCCACAAGGAGTCCATTACTAAAGTCAACAAGATCATCCATAAAGGCAAGTTAGCCCAAGTACATTACGCTTTTCTGTGAGGAGAGAGAACAACAGAACCTTTTTGGATAATCAGTGATCTGTGGTACTACCCTAAGAGGCCAGCAAAGGGCTCAAACTGGCAGCCGCCCCCTCATAAAACGCAGCAACAGCGTTGATGGCTAGTCCAACCTGCGAGGTGAACCAAGTTCATAAATTTGTTTACTAGTTGAGTGCATAGAATATATTTCTTCCCTTTACTAATTGATAAATATCACCAGGTATCATCATAAATTATTGATAATTATTGTCTAATTCCATTTCCAGTCTTCTAATAATTCTCTTTTGATAATGTTTCAAGCCAATTGAGAGTATATACAGGTACCAGGATTTAGAACAAGAACGTTATTGATTGATAAAAATATCATACAAAACTCTTCTATTTTTCACAGATAAAAACAGCAGTAGATAAATAAGACGATTATTATTGAATAGTATATAGTATTTCTTTGCAGTATAGTATTTTCTCTTACTGTATGCATATTAACTCCGGGGTAGTGCGGCAGCATATGTCAGCAAGATAATACCCTGGGAGCACTTAACTATTCTTACTAAACAGAGTATCATTTTCAGCTATCTTCCTCATGACCAGGGCAATTCTCACAAATGATCTTCCTGACAGGTACAAAATTTCAAATAATCGCTCCTGATTTCAATTGTTAGCTTGCAAATTCTGCTTTTGTTTTCTTGCCAGTTTGTTCCGACCTATTGAGGCTATAAATTGCAAAAATTGCTCCTGTACACAGCAAGAATCTCTTTCTTCAGTAGAACAGGTGTGAGCATTTATGGGTCCACTGCCCCTTTCTCCAGGACAAAACACTGTAAAACTGCTATGCCCAGTTTGTTTCGTAAATTTGTACAAGTCCCTTTTCAATAGATTCACCAAATCAGATGTCATTTCAATCCCTAATCCTTACAAGCTCTTTTGCAACTACCATTAAGGGGGGTGTTTTCCACCCACCCCTAGAATACGCCTTAGATTCAATGGAATTATATGAATGTTTACACAGTTATACAGCTACCTTTTTGCAATTTGTAGCCAAGATTGGGAGTGGCTACCACACCCTGCTAGGTCACGGTGATGTCATAAAGGTAAGGAGTGGAGAAAATTAGGTTTACAAAGAAATTCAGGCTTTAGGAGACATGACTAATCGATTTGTGCTTTTTTAGCTCCTCTTTGTTGAGAAAGAAACTTACAATCCTAATTTTGCCATCAAAGATACATTGAACAATTACTTTTAAAGAAAATAGCTAGTTTGTTGAAATCACAGTTCCTGAGAATCTTTAGAAGGTAAAAAAAAAAAACAAAAACGAAAGTGACAACAAGAAAAACTAATTGCAAATGACAGATTAGATAGTCTCAGATTGAAATAGATGGCTAAATTTAAAAAACATACCTACAGCAGAACGAATCTTCCTTTTCATTTGATGTGTGCCATCACACTCGCATATGAAGGCACACATGTAGATTGAGGTACGTGTCATTTAGTGCTTACCCTAGCTTTTTCAAGTCTCAAAGAGTTTGATACGTCGACACAAACTTGAAAATTTGCACACACTGATCTGTTCAATATACTTATATTATGTTTGTTTACGAAACATATGAGACATTTATGAAACTTTTCACACATGCAAAATGATTTACAGGTGCAAAATGCTGAACATGTACCATTTTTCTCAGGAAAAGGACTGAACGATAGTTAAATATGCAGCAAAAACAACATCATAGTCATAAATTACTGACGACATCAAATTCCATAAATTTTTGTATCAAATCAAAGCTCTTAATTTGTTGATTGAATTGACATTATAATATTTTGAGATTTCATGCAAATTTTGTACTTTAAACCAGCTAAAAGTTCTACTATGTGAGTATCTGCTGCCAAATGCCAAAAATGGGAATGTCACAAGATCCATGAGTTCTATTGGTCAAAAAAATCTTCATCAAATTGTTGCCAATAGATAATCAGTAAAAAAATCACAAAGGTTTCAATGGAATGGTTCTTGCCATGTTTTTATGCAGGTGAGAAAACCTTGAGGAGTGGGGCAAGGATGGAAACACCCCCAAGGATTAGGGTTAAGTCTAAGTTTTACTGGCTTCAGAAGGACTTCATTTTCCACTCTGCTAATTGAAAGATCTTTAATCAAACTTTTTTACTGCCCACACAATGTGTTCATGGACACACATGCCAAATTTGAAGTCAAAAGCTTGGCCAGCTTTTCTGCAAAACAGTGCTAA
The DNA here is from genome assembly GCA_964020215.1 of Aurelia sp. 3 sensu Dawson et al. (2005). NCBI lineage: Eukaryota > Metazoa > Cnidaria > Scyphozoa > Semaeostomeae > Ulmaridae > Aurelia > Aurelia sp. 3 sensu Dawson et al. (2005). The sequence continues at coordinate 939,737 of OZ026573.1, read as the reverse complement.
AGTTTGGTAGTCTACTCAACAGTAAACACTAGAAAAACTCAGTAAAAAACTGGTCAGTTGATTATGGATTGGTATATGCGAAAGAATGAGTGAAGCGTTTGCAAGCATGTGTGAAACAAGTTAGCATTCTTTTGAGATAGTGCAATAGACGATTCCGCAAAAGATGGCGGATCTCATTTCACGCAATGCATGATAGGAATATGCCCCCTACCAACGCATAGCTACCAAAATTTATGACTGCTGCATAAAATCTTGACCACAGCTACGATAAACTTAGGCCGTCGCATCGCAGCTTTATCGTGAAATCCACGCGTATTCTTTCAGACACCTGAAGTCTGCGAAGTCTTCTGAAGATGGTATACGTTTTAGATAAAAACCTCTGTTACCAAAGGATGCAAATTCTGAAAACAGTAGAGTCAAGAGAGTCAAGAGTCGGCAGGCTTGGCGGAGAAAAATCTCAAAAGAATGAGAACTCTGAAAGTAAGTTAAAGACTTCAAATGTTTTGTTCGGTCGAGTGAACTGAAGCCATTGCAATACTTTTGTTATGCAAATCTCAAGAGAAAAGAATTTACAATATTTCATTCTTTTTTCGAATGTTTCTAGGACTTTTTATTCGGGGTCTCTTCAACACCTCTCCAATCAGATATGTAAGAAAGGTCAAAATCTTCTTGAAAATCTTGACGAAACAACGAAAACAGCTGGCAACTACTGTACATCTTGATATTGTTGGAAAACAAACTGTAAATTATTGCTAGCAAAGGCTTATGAGAGTATAGATTTCGCAATGAAGTTTCTATGGCCTAAATCTATCGTAGCTGCGGTCAAGATTTTATGCTGCAGTTGTAAGTTTTGGTAGCTATGCGTTACTAGGGGGCATATTCCTATCATGCATTGCGTGAAATGAGGTCCGCCATCTTTTGCGGAATCGTCTATTCTATCTTTTTTCTTACAAATCTGTTCCACTTGCACGAACCATGAAATGTCATTATTTGAGTTCCAGTGAGAAGAAAGGAAAAAGCTCTGCAAAACAGGGCATGACTGAGATTACAAAAACGTTCCATACACTGTATGCAAATGCAATGTGAAGCAATCAACCCTGGTCTATTTTTGTGACTGTCTTGCAAACACATAGTTTTGGAAACCTCTTTCTCATTCTTCACCTTGGGACTCAAACATGATATCTTATAGCTTGTGCAAGCAAACTGGTTTGTAAGGAAAAGATAAATCCACACCGCTAGTCTCAAAAATGCTGACTTGTTTCACACATTATTGCAAGGGCTTCACGGATTCTTTTGCAAGTACCAATCCATAATCGAATGACACGTCTTTGTCTTAGAGTAGGCTACCAAAGTTTAGCATTTTATTGCAGAAAAACTGGCCAAGCTTTTGACTTCAAATCTGGCACGTGTGCCTGTGAGCATATAGTGTGAGGGGTAAAAAAGTTGATCAAAATCTTTAGATTAGTGGAGTGGAAAGTCAAGTTCTTCTAAAGGCAGAAAAATATTTTGAAATGCACCTTCTCCGAAGCTGTGAAAATAAACAACTTTGTTTAACATGTCTTTTGATTACCATCATAATTAGTATTACCATACTTTTTATAGAATTTCTACAGCAAGTTTCTGGTGGGGTGGGGGATTTCTGAACACTGGCCCTCTGTGCTCATCAGAGCAGAAAGCAGAGTCACCTTAAAGGCAGTCTGTCACGCATTTGATTGGGTGATAATGACAATACAAATAAGATTAGGAAATTTGAATGGCTGATGATCCTCTGACTTTCTATGGGCGGTAGAAAGTCAAGAAGAGTAGCCCTCCTTTGTTTCAAATACACAGATTCACAAAGAAATCCGTTGTTGTTGAGCTCTGATTGTAGCGGCCAATCAGTCATGTGACAGACTGCCTTTAACTTCCTATACAACAAAAGGGTGTCAGACATAGAAACACCTTTCTAATTTCTTGTTTCACAAGCAGTTGTTGTCAATTTGTTTCCCTCCATATTACCAAGCAGCAGGACTTTGGAACAAGTGTTGTCAGATAAATATATTTTTGAAAGAACTTGCATATTTTTCTTGCCGAAACTTCCATCGATCTTCACACTTTGTGATGGCTAAATCATATAGTTTTAGAGCAACAGCTTGGAGCGATGCTCTATTGTTGGCGTAACAGTTAACTTATAAAGCAGCAAGGAAGAAAAATGTTGCTTTACATCAGAAACACACGTTAGCACAGCTTTCTTGCTTCGTTCTTGTGTGACATGAAACAGACACAAAAAGGCAGTGGGAAAAAAATGGCTATCTCTAAAAAGGGGAATGGAACGGGGAATGGAACAGGGAATGGAATGGGTTCGGGGAATGGAAAAGTTATACAGTATATAAAATAGTAAAGTATATCATTGCAGAGTACTTCTATAGATACATCTTTTCACCAAGTTGCAAGTCAATAACACTTATACTTTTGCTACAAATCAAAAAATAAACTTTGCTTTTTAAAACAAAGGGGAATGGAATGGTTTTCGGGGAATGGAATGGTTTTCGGGGAATATAAAAACTAATGGGTAGAAAGTTGATTTCAAGGTATCATTCGATGCCCCTTCTTCTCAGCAATCCAAATTTGCCAATTTCGCATCGATACACTGAACTGTTACACCATAAACTTACTGTAAAATTCAGCTAATAATTTCTTAAGATTTGAATTGACAATATCAGGCAGATTAGCGAAGGAATTCTTCTAAACAAAGACAAGATAGCAGCTGTCTCGCTGATTCAAAAGAAATGAAATGACAAATTAGAATGACGTAGATACATGTTCCTGGGAATTTTTTTGGCCTTTGTTTTCGCAATCAGGGGTGATTCAGCCAGGATATTCAGATCAAATTGAATGCAAATTGGCATTGCAGCCGTAGTCATCGCTACTATATGTATAATAGAATGTACCCCCCTCCTCCCAGAATTTGCAGGGCATTGTGTGTTCTCCATGAAAAAACGTTTCGTCAATGCTTGTTGACAAGTAAAAAACCCCTGGTATAACTGATGCTTGTACTTGAATGTTTTAGAACCTTGAGAAATAAATGGAGAATTCGATGTTTTTTCTGTTAAATTGTTGTATTTTTCTAATAAAATAGCTATCACCACGAAACCTATCAATTCAACATTCTTGCTCGTTTACACGTATTTCTTTTATAGAAAACTAAGGCCCCGGGCTAGCAAGCAGTTTCTTAAATTTTCGGTTCATTTTAAAAACCAAAGTTTCTTACGTGTTTCTTATTTTGTCAAGAGGGCTTTCAAATAACTTGGTAAGAGCTCAACGCAAGTCGCACTGAAACTAACGTCCAAATATAACGTCCTATTAATGTACAATTTCAAAACAGTTTCAAGTGACTTGGGAAAATTACAACTAAAGGCCAGTGTGTGAAGATGCACTGCACACATTGACAAAACGTTTTTTCATGGAGAACACACAATGCCCTGCAAATTCTGGGAGGGGGGGGGTACATTTTATTATACCCATAGTAGCGATGACTACGGCTGCAATGCCAATTTGCATTCAATTTGATCTGAATATCCTGGCTGAATCACCCCTGATTGCGAAAACAAAGGCCAAAAAAATTCCCAGGAACATGTATCTACTTCATTCTAATTTGTCATTTCATTTCTTTTGAATCAGCGAGACAGCTGCTATCTTGTCTTTGTTTAGCTTAAGAAATTATTAGCTGAATTTTACAGTAAGTTTATGGTGTAACAGTTCAGTGTATCGATGCGAAATTGGCAAATTTGGATTGCTGAGAAGAAGGGGCATCGAATGATACCTTGAAATCAACTTTCTACCCATTAGTTTTTATATTCCCCGAAAACCATTCCATTCCCCGAAAACCATTCCATTCCCCTTTGTTTTAAAAAGCAAAGTTTATTTTTTGATTTGTAGCAAAAGTATAAGTGTTATTGACTTTGGTGAAAAGATATATCTATAGAAGTACTCTGCAATGATATACTTTACTATTTTATATACTGTATAACTTTTCCATTCCCCGAACCCATTCCATTCCCCGTTCCATTCCCCTTTTTAGAGATAGCCGGAAAAAAATTCATGACTGATGACTGTCCTTCACTCTGGTGCTTCCCTGTCTGTGTGCTTGCAAGTGATTTCAAATCCTCATTTGAGGCATAAAGGATAGCGATAGCGGCCCACAAATACCGCCTATAAATTCTCCAAGATATTTCAATACGCTGTGGGACTTTTCACCAGCTATGAATCAGGTCATCTGGCCAGAAACTTGTCTTCAAATTAGTAGGGGCGAAAAGACAGACAATCGCCAAGAATTTAGGCCCATTGAATGATCATCACCAAACGAGAATGAATTAATGCTGCGAGGAAGTAAAGGCGCGGTCTGTTGTTTTTTGATGAGGATCAAAAAAGATTTGGTGGTTGAATTAATAATTTTACCTTGACTTATGGATGATGTTATCTTCTTAGAAACAGCAGCGCTGTTGCAAAACCAACAGAGTCAAACGGCAAACTCCGCTTTCCGCGACTTGCACTCCCCAGTTCAGGTTTCACAATATGGATTCTTGATAATGGATAATTTCCCCTTTCGGTTTGGCTTTGAGATCGTCACGTGATTTGATCTGATGTTCAGGGCTGACTACGTAAGTCCCAGTTTCTGCATTGAATTGAATGATCGTTGAGCTCCGTGCAGCTTTTCAGCCCTTTTCAGATCACCAAATTTTAAGTGTCGAACAAAAGCAAATTTCTTGGTGACCTTCTTAACGAAAATCTGTCTTGGAAATATAACTTGGAACATCATTTGGAAAACGCAGCTTGATGACAAATCTAAGGGAGAGTACGACGACGAAAAACATAATTGTTCTTTTGCTCATATTTCAAGACAGATCGATAAAGTTGACCATGGGCCACATAGAATAAATTAATAGATTCTCATCACCGCCCGCATGGGAAATGTATCCCGCGTCTACAATTTTATACATTTTATTTACAAAATATAAAAGTGACGCCCGCCCGTCGTTTGCAAGATTTGTGATACGTTTTATATTTTATATGGCCTATTATTGCCTGAAAACTCAATCAAACGCCGTAAGAAACAAGTTTACTTTGATACTTTACCCCTCATCAGATGATTTGACCAGCTTTCTGGGGCTTCCGTGCTTTCATACTTGTCAATGTCCCGTTGATGATTTGCTATAGTTTGCTACATTTTTGCTGATGATAAGATTAGTTTTGTTGTTGTTTCTGTTATCGTAGTTTTAAATATATAACGAAGCTCTTACAGGTAGCAAGTTATTATTATGATGATGATGATGATGGATTTGCAGTGGCTTCATTCCTTCCGTCAACAATAGGGCACAGAATTTGTACTCACTATTGCAACTCAAAGCACTCCTACCAAACTAGCTATAATGGGACATTTTGACTTTGATTAACCATTGATTACATTTAATTTTCATCGCTAGTCTCAACCACATCTGTTTATCTTACATTAATACTCTCACAAGCGAGCATCAAGGCAGAAAAATGCCAGGCAGTTTGTCGTGACGCTTGAAGGCCTACAAGACTGACAAGCAGAAATATCCTGAGCATCTCTTTAGGTTGTTTGTAAACGCGATAAAGCAGTCAACAAAGAAGCAGCAGAATGCAGTTACAAGCATGTTACAAGCCCAGACAACAAAATCTATGAGAACATTATACCTCCCTCGTAGATTTTGCGAGATCAACCAAAAATTTTTATATATAAAACATAAAATATAAACCTCCCGCCTCGCGCAACTTTTCGAAACTTAGTGATGAGAATCTATTAATTTACTTTATATGGCCTAAATTTTAAATTAATGACAATGTTGACTAGCCGGTAAATACAGCAATGCTCCGGCTCCGAAAATATTCCCGATTACATTGTCGTTGACTGAGGTTCGTTCCTTCGTTCGTATGCTTTCTTTCGTATTCTTTCTTTCGTATTATCGACGTCCTTTCGAGCATGCGCTACGACTTTCAGGGATGTCAACTAAAGCAGAAAATACGTCATAGTGTACTTGATGTACCAAATCACAAGCATGCGCAAAAGAGAAAACAGGGACAGCCATTCTCGCTCCCTCCGATATTCTAGGGTAAGGTGGGGTAATTTGGGTCTACGGGGTAATTTGGGTCTATTTGCTTCTTCGCTGTTAAAACGATCGTAAGTTGATAATTTCGATTCATGATTCCGTGGGTATTGAAATCTACACTTTCAGGAGTTGTTTAAGTGGTGTCGAAGAATTATTTGATAATTTCTAGTGCTTCAGTTTCCTGATTTTCACCGGCCTAAACTATTATCATGATCTGACAGCGTAGAAAACTTTTGATTTATGCCAACTTGCAACTTCTTTTTGTCAACAAATCATTATCAATCTCATGTTCAATCATTTGGGAAGGTGTTAAAAGTTTTTCGAAATTTTTTTGTGATTCGTCAGATTTTATTTCGATTATTTTGCAAGGTGGGGTAATTTGGGTCTACTGGGATTTGCATAGGATACTGTTACGAGTCGCGTTGTGCAAGAATTCGCAATGGCTCACGAAATCACAACAAAAATTGAGAAAATACTGCAAGTAAATGGATGATACATCGAAAACAGCATAAGGTACACGTTTTTTTCATGTTTTAGTGGTTTCAGAACAAGACATAAGGATTCACTTCTTTTAAATATCACTTCGAAAGAAACTTTGTTTACATTTCTGTCTTCAAGAATGGGCCTAAGTATGAGCCCGAGGTGGTACGATTTATTTTTAATTTTCTCTGTGCAAGTTTTCAAGTCTTTGGCTGCGAAACTCTGAAAATTCAATCACAGTTATCCATGAAAGCATTCTAAAATTTTATTTTTGTGAATTTACAATACTCCTGACGAAACAGAAAAAGTTTTTCTCGAATAGACCCAAATTTCCCGCCGACAGGTTGAAATTAAACGCAAAAGTGAGAAAAGTAAAGAATTATAAAAAAATATCCAAACTTCAAATTAAAGAATGGGAACAAGTTTCCAAGAACGACAAAAGATTAAATGTAGGTAAAACGAAAAAAGTTCTTCAATATTTCCAACGACTTTGTGAGGATACTCTATTTATTTCGAAAAATGCCCAATTTAGACCCAAATTACCCCACCTTACCCTACTATCCTGGTTTAGGCCTATATGCTGGGATCCAAGACGAGTCTGTTAAATGGCGTGCTCTACGTGCCCTACGTGCCCTCGTGCCTTCGATGTTGGCGTGCCCTCGTGCCCTCGTGCCCTCGTGCCCAAATTTTTGGCGTGCCCTCGTACCATCGAATCGATGTCGGCGTGCCCTCGTGCCCGCGTGCCCAAAATTCTCGGCGTGCCCTCGTGCCTTCCATGCTGGCGTGCCCTCGTGTCCTCGTGCCTAAATTTTCGGCGTGCCCTCGTGCCTTTGATGTTGATGTTCAGGACACTCTTGAGGGATGTGACCCTTGAAATGTTTCTTGAAAGTTTGAAACTTAGTGATCCTTTTTTTCTAAATTTCATCCTCTTCTCCTCAAATTCAATGTTGAGATGGTCGAATGACATTTGATTCAAGCAACATTGAAACGGGGAGCGGGGGGCACGTAATTAGGGACAGCGCAAAATCTATTATATTACATGGCTGGTGGAGAAGAAATATTGTTGCAAAAAATCTGCTTGCCCCGTATGAAATCATTGCATAAAATACAACTACCCAGTCATCTTTTAAAAAATGCATCTGCCTCGTATTCATGCACAACAGATGTTAGTACTTACTATAGTACAATAGTACCACCGATGAATTAGCCAAAGACTATAAGAAAGGCGATTCATCTTCATAAGGGTATTTGTCAACGACCAACCTCGTCCTCAGGGCCTTTTGTCATATTGGGACGGAGACGAAAAGGCGTCAACGACTGATGAATCATTCTTGCAAGAAACTAACAAGGAACATTTGGCGTCATCTATACACATCTTTGGATGCATTTTTCAACCTGCATGATGCACAATTTTGTCCTCAAGGTGAGCCGAAATTCTATCTTGAGCTAATAAAAACTCCCTGCCTTCAGACCCATTCATGTTTGCTTGATGAAATGTACACCCCCAGTAACGACACCGCTGAAACATTGCCCCTCCAAGGTTGAAGGATGACCCGCCAAGAAAACTCGTTTCCCCGCTACATTTTGAGCGTAAATTTGTGGACAGTGCAGAGCGGAGTAAGAAAATCAAATTCACTGATAATATGATAATGAAAATAAAATTTAAATCATAAAGTTGAAAGGAAGAGTAGTACCTTCCTCATGAATGCGAACTAATCCCAATCCACCCAGCTGCGCTCAACGAGGTTAAAGATAAAGTGGCACATTTGCAAAGCCACTTTTGTCGTTTCCCCGCTGAAATTTTTTGCTTCCCCGTCAAAATTATGCAACAAGTTCCATCATAAATAATAGCCAAAAATTTCTTTTCCCCGTCATGATATTTCTAATCCCCGCTGAAAATGTATGTTTTCATAATTTCCCCGCTGCATTTACAAGGTCCGGCGGGGTCGTTACTGGGGACGTAAAAGTGTTGACCCAGTTGTGTACAGGCTCAAGAAAAGTAGTTGCCCCGTTGCGTTTTGCACCGGCCATGTTATAAAATAAACGATGCATTGGCCCTTTAAGACCGAAGAAGTGCAATTTCGTAACTTGTCCGAGGTATTTTGTCCCCCTTTGCCCCCATGTCAATGTTGTTTTGAAAAAAGTACCCGATCGAGATGACAAACGTCACTCGGCAACTGTTTGTGGTGCTGCAACATTGACTGAAGGGGGGGGGGGACAGAGGCAAAACACTGAAAATATGGGGGTGGCTCAGTGATTGCAGGTCAAAATGATTATGAACAACCTGTGGTCCTGAGCTTGAAATTGCCAACAACAAAATCAATCTGTGCACATAAATAAAGAGACAGCATTCTTTGAATATCTACGTTCAAAAGAAACGACAACTTCCGCGTACGATGCAAATTGAAAACAAAACATTGTGAAGCAAATGATTGGACAGCATAAATCACATTGCTCGCAAAATAGGGTAAAATAGTAGATATTGAATTTTAATTTGAAATTGAAAGCATGTCCTTCCTCGTCCATTATTTTGTCAGAATAGAGATTCTTACAAAAACATTACCAATTCATGTCATCAAATACAGGGGCGGATCCAGACCGAAGTTGAAGGGGGGGGGGCAACTTGGTATAACAGGGCTGGAACTAGCGGTAGTGTTCCCTGTTATCTCGAGTAGTCATAAATTGAGAGCGAGCAAAAAGACGTGCGACTCGTGTTGAGGTTATTGACTGACTGATTATGACATACACTATGGACAATTAAATACAATCAAACTAGAATACAAAAGAAACATATTAACATAAATTATGATAAGACATTAGTAATTAGTATGCGACAAGTCCTGCTACAGTCCGCTCCTCCTATACAAAAAAAAGGCGCAGTCTTTTTTTTTCGACGACATTAGTTCAAGTGTTGTCTATCACTGAGGTGTAGGCGAATAGACTGTTAGAACTGTTTATCAGTTTACAGTTAAGTTTCGAGTTCATCGCAGTGTGTCGAAAGCATATTGTCCTCATGGATGGACGTATCTCTGCATCAGTTTTGGATAAATGGTTGTTTCCAAAGACAATTTCGACTGGTAGGTCTGGAATAACAAGCATTTGGAAAGTGAAGGTGTTATTATCTTCAAATGTCAAAGGGGCATTGATCGTTCCACAACATGTGAGTTTTGCTCCATCAGCTGTTGTTAATGAGATATTGGAAGAATGCAATGGAGCAATAGATGCTTTGTTGTACTTGTCAATTATTTCTTTGGCATGAGTTAGCGACACACAAGACATAGGAAATCCCGTAGATACGGGCATAATGAGCTGCTTTTGTGCAGAGACAACTGGAAGACCTAATATGCCTCTTGACGTATCTTGTTGCTTTGTTTCAAGTGATGTCGTGTCTTGCTTGTTTGTTGCTGTTGGCTCCATGACAATGTTGTCTTGATTTCTTTTGTCAGAACTGGGCGGAAGATTTCGTCTTTGAATGTTGACGATCTCTGAAATCTTCTGAACAATTTTAACCAAATTGTTGATGAGCTCCGTGTTTTTCTTGGGTAAATTCAACCATTCATTAGGATTTGGCGATGAATTGACATGATGGTAGGCTTTGCAAGTAACACTGTTACAAATAGAACAAATGTGCTGACGATTGTAAACACAAGCACTATTGAATTCATACTTTGAATGATGAAAGCGGTTGTAGTCTCGGCAAATTCCATTACTGCAGTTTTTAGTAAGGCGTTTGAGGCACTGCGCCATGAAGTGACCCTGTCCTTTGCAGTATGAGCAGTGAAATTCTTTCATCGTGTCATTGATGTTGCTTCTTGCGACGCTTATAGTGAGTTCAGTTCTCCTGTAGCTGAAGGTACAGAAAGGAGTTTGATTCGTGTTTTGCAGCAAAGTAGGCGATTGGTAGACGAATATGGATCTTCTGAGGGTTCTCCACCAACTATAACAGGGCTGGAACTAGCGGTAATGTTCCCTGTTATCTCGAGTAGTCATAAATTGAGAGCGAGCAAAAAGACGTGCGACTCGTGTAGGATATTGACTGACTGATTATGACATACACTATGGACAATTAAATACAATCAAACTAGAATACAAAAGAAACATATTAACATAAATTATGATAAGACATTAGTAATTAGTATGCGACAAGTCCTGCTACATTGGAGAGGGGGTGCCAAAAACACAGTGAATGATTAGCGCGCCGAAGGCGCGCGAAAATTTTTGGGGCTTTATTCGAGAAAATTCTCTGGTTTTTCTACTGAATAACACCTTAGTTTATATGTTTCGCCGCATTCAGAACGAATCACTGAAGAAAGACTGCATTTGGGTCAGGATAAGGGGCGCTTTTCTTGCCAAAAAGGGGGCGCCAAAGCTGAATTTTCATCGTGAAGGGGGGCAGTTGCCCCCATCTGCCCCCTAAATCCACCACTGATCAAATAAGCGGAGGAGAAAAGTTGAACAAGAATGGCTGAGTCCCTGTTTTCTCTTTTGTGCTTGCTTGTGATTTGGAACATGAAGTACATTATGACGTATTTTCTGCTTCACTTGACATCCCTGAAAGTCGCCGCGCATGCTCCAACGTTGCCTGCGTTAGCTCCAACGGACTTCCATAATATGAAAGACAGTACGAAAGACATCATACGAACGAAAGAACGAACCTTCGTCAACGACAATGTATGTAATCTAGCATATTTTCGGAGCCGGAGCTTTGCTTGCATATTTTCGGAGCCGGAGCTTTGCTGTATGTATTTACCGGCTAGTTAATGTTGCAGCAATCCTCAATCCCCTGGTACTGTTCTGAGTTGTTTGTCTCCGTTTTTCTACCAGCATTACTGGTTTTACCGGTTTCCTTAGTTGTTTTCTCCCCTTTTGTACTTCTCATCAGGGTGTACCCTATCTAGTATTTAATCGTAATTCCACCCAGTCTACTTGCTGAGGATGGACCTAGGAAGGTTCGAAACATTCTAATTATTACATGGGCCGAAGGAGACTACTGTGGTAGCCTAAAGATGCTTAAATTGCCTCATTAAGAATTATATTTATTCATACTTACGATGCTGTGGTTGTCTCTTTCTTCTTCATTGTCTTTACCCGAATATGTGAAATATATGCACAGCACAACTATGGCCTATATAACCCATATCGAGGCACAGCGGAGAATCAACGCAATATGGCGGCCATAGTCGTGCTGTGCATATATTTCACATATTTGGGTAAAGACAATGAAGAAGAAAGAGACAACCACAGCATCGTAAGTATGAATAAATATAATTCTTAATGAGGCAATGTAAGCATCTTTAGGCTACCACAGTAGTCTCCTTCGGCCCATGATTATTATGGCTTAGCCACCCGATTTATGTCTTATGACTTTAACATGGACTTGTCTTCTGATTTGTCACGTTTTCGGTTTGGCTTTGAGATCGTTACGTGATTTGATCTGATGTTTAGGGTTGGCTACACAAGTCCCAGTTTCTGCATTGAATTGAATCATTGTCGAGCTCCTTGCAGTTTTTCAGATCACCAAATTTTAGGTGTCAAAAAAGTAGACTCGATTACATGTCGTTGTTTCGCTTTTTGCCTGAACTGATATCGTTACAACTCGGCTACAACTACGACTCATTCCCATACGCTTGCGGAAACGGTAAAGTTCCGTACTGATTCTATTTGAAACCTTTCTGCTGGCTCCACAAAACAGTTCGACTGAGCAGTGTTTGAGTCTCTATCACTATTGTGTACATTCGAACATGATACAATTCTACAAAATGTATCAATCAGTCGTTCGATTCGTATTCTTTTTAGAACGTAGCTGTAGACCTAAATCATCTGCTACTTTTTTCTCACGACCACTGGGTCTAAAATGCCTTGAAACTCAATTTTCTAGAACTGCTGTACCATGAAATCAGGTATCAATACTTCGGTAAAGGATCATTCTTGCCACAAAAGCAAAAACTGCCTTGCTTCAAGTCACATGCTGATCAGTAGACGACAGGGCGACCGAGGGGTGTATCACTCCTAGAAAAGGCGTACGAGATTTTTTCGGATCTAAAAATCCTTCGAATTTGGGACCGGATTTGCGGATTTTTCCAAATTTTTAGCGGATTTTTCGGAGCTTTTCATCCTTCTATCATGACTTTTTCCTCCATCAAAATCTACAGGGATGACAAACTCTCAGGTGATCAAAAAGTAAGGAACTTAAGTACTGGGAAATGCATGTAAGCAAACTGCACAACTACAACAATTTTGGTTCCTCCAAGCTGGGGCAACAACTAAAACAACACCAGAAACAACAACAACAACAATAATAACAAAATGTCCCATCCTCCCATCATTAATGCCTCCCATCCACACTCATCAGTGGTATTCACGAGTCACTTCCTCCATTCATTCTTCTTCAAAACTTGGTTTTTTACCAGATTCATTACTCATCAGTCCTGAGATCGACGCCCTTTCTTGGATTTATTTACGATTCATCGCCCTTTTTTGAGGTAGATCGGATTTTTGGATTCCCTGATATATGTGTGGATTTGTGGATTTTCGGAAAGGTTCTTGCGGATCTTTTCGGATTTTGGGCAAGGTGTACGAGGATTTTTGGAGTGATACACCCCTCGAGGGCGACAGAATCCTGTCGCCGATTGAAATTTTTTGCCGTTTTACAGCTCTATGTCCAAGCAGGGTAAGGCCCTCAGGCCCTCAGTGGGGCGATAACAACAACAACAATTCAACTCAACGAGATGAGCGTAACTTGAGGGTCATCAAAAAAGCATTTAGGCATTGAGTCCGTACAAATATAGCCTGCGTGCAGACTTTACTTTCCACTTACCCTGGGTACCAAAGCCAAAAAATAATAAAAAGAAAAAAATAAGGTCCATCCTTTCTTCCTTCTCTCTTTTCCTCTTACCAATTTCCTTTCATTTAAATTTTGAGGCTCTTGTACCCAGGGTACTTTCCACAGCGAGGGAGAGCCAACACGGAACTTGTAAAGTCTGCGAATTAGCGCCCAATATTGAGTTCTGAAATTTTGCGCAATACTACTTGCCTTTGTCCGTTTATTGTCTCTTAGCCAATCAGTAAAATGGTAATAACAATAGATATTGTTGTAAGAACGATCCCAGAACACCAAATATCCACGTTTCCAATTGTTCTTGCTATTGTCCTGCCACCACAGTCTTTTTGGTTCAAGATACAATGACCCTTTGATTTCTATGCGAGCTGAAAAGATTTGCTAAGGTCAGTTCTCACATTTTAAGTGACATGGCTAAAACTCTTGGAAATTTCTGTATTATACTACTTTTTGTATTCCTGGCACAAGTTTTCATAGTGTGAAATAAGTTATGAAATTGAAATGAGGTTTATCACCTTACTTGAAGTGGCGTAAACAAGCATCGAAAAGATTCTGCGGGTTTTTGTTGATTGGAATCGCTCTATCTCCACGACCTGGGGGAATTTACATGACTTGCAGATGGACGGGGGTCTGCCGCCCGGTTTTCAAAAAGGTACCCTCTTCTAATTACCGAAAGTTACCGTCATATCCACTTTTATGATGAATTTTTGCGGAATTCTGGCGGAAAACCACCCATTTTTTGCTATTTTTCACCAATTTCTGGATAACCCACCCTTGTTCATGGAAAATCTGCCGAAAAAGGGACCCTTGTTTAGAGAATTTGGGGCCCAAAAACCCATCCATATGGGCGGCACATACCCGTACCCTCAACATGTTATGTACCCCCCCCCGGGCTCCACGAAAGCGTGAAGCATTTTATCCGGCATCCAAACCTGGATGCCCAAACATCTGGCGAGCAGATATCATCATGGGCTGGAGGAGACTACTGTGTTCGCCTAAAAATGCTTAAATTGCCTCATAAAGAGTTGTTGTTGTGACTTTATTTTACATCGATTTATTTTTACAAAAATACTGTTTTTCTAGTCAGCTATATACATATGTACAAGCAAACTAATCAAAATCGATGGACACAATTAATAAAAAAAGAAATAAAACTAATAATCATTTTCAATGCAGTTTATACAATATTTACAATAAAACGACAGGCATTGCAGTTGCATGTTGGACCATTCCATTGAGTTATTAAGCCTTTGAATATATTGAGGCTGTTCACAGATTTTAACTCCTCTGGTAAGCAGTTCCAAATCCGAGGTCCCAAGGATTTAAGACTATTTGTACCGAAAGTAACCTGATTTGGCCTATAGTGAATAAGATTATTAGGATTTCGCGAAGAATAGTTCGAGGTTCTAACTTGAAAAATATCTTTCATGAAGGATGGATTCAAATTGTGCAAAGTTTTGAAAATTTCCAAAGAAAGAGATCTAAGTCGGGAAACATGCATCGTACATCGTTGCGACTTCAGTAGAAGATCATTATACGAACTGCCGTGATCATTATAAAGAAATCTAAGTGCACGTTCTTGTATCTTTTCGATTTTGTGCGTGGATTTTGATGAACAGAAATGCCACACTAAAGGACAGTAATTGAAATTTGAATAAACAAAGCTCTGAACAAGGACTTTTCTCTCTTCGAAACCAATATAAGATCGAAGCCTCTTTAGAACATTAAGTTGAGTTGCAGCTTTTCTACAAAGCTCTGAAATGTGTGGATCAAAATTTAGTTTATAGTCTAGCTGAACTCCGAGAAGCTTGACTGAATCTTCTGACTCAATAGTCTTTCCTTGGATGCTTATTTTCTCGCCACTGGTTTTCGTTTGGTCTTTTTTGATTAACAGTGCATGAAACTTTGATGGATTTGCAATCATATGGTTTTCTTTCAACCATTCTAGTGCAACACCTGCTTCTTCCTCTAGGACTCGCACCAGATTTGGTAGAGTCCTAGAGAAATAAGCCAGCGTGTTGTCATCAGCATAGTTATATAGTGTTGCCTGCTTAATAAACAAAAAAAGGTCATTTATATATACATTAAAAAGAATAGGGCCTAACACCGAGCCTTGGGGGACACCAGATAAGATTGTTTGAAAGGAACTATATGTATTGTTTATCCTCACGGATTGCTCGCGCCGTTTAAGATAAGAATAGATTAGTACCAAGGCATTTTCATCTACGCCATACGCATTTAATTTTGCAATCAGCAGATCGTGTGGGATGCAATCAAATGCTTTTGACAAGTCCATTAATACAGCACCCACGATATAATTATTATCAAGTTTGGTCTTCCAGTCTTCAAGGAGTCTTATCAAAACATGCTGCGTGCCGTATGCTTTTCTATACGCACCTATAAAAACCGAGAGCGTAGTGTCCAAATAGACAACTAATTGCTGTTTCATAATCTTTTCATATATTTTGGAAAATGTATTTAAAACACTGACTGGACGAAAATTTTTCTCAACTGTGCGATTTACCTCACCCTTGTCCAAAGGGCAAACTGCTGCACGCTTTCCTCTATCTGGAAACCTATGGTTTTGTAAACAGCTATTTATGGCAAAGGTTAGGGGGGCAGTAAGCTCATCTGCAGCCAAATGTACTAGTTTAGGCGGAATTTGATCTTCACCGGTTGATTTTTTTCCGTCCAAGGATCTTAGTAGAGCCAAGACCTCATGATGTTGCACCTCATGAAAAGAGAAAGAATTTGAGATATCACTACCTTCCCTTATGGCATGAACGCTAGGATGATCTTTATACTTGTCGAGAATAAGCCTAACGAGTTGTCGATCGTCATCAGTTTCAACAGTGTCAGCAATGTTACAAGGTTTCTGCCCACTTGTTTTTTCGACAATATTAATGTAATGATTATTGAGAATCTCAGTCAGTTTATAGTCGTCTGTTACAATTTGGTTGTTATGTACCAAGGAAATATCATCACCGACCAAGCCTCCTTTATTAGAAAGAAAAGGTTTAACTAGTTTCCAAAAGTCTTGATTAGAAATTAAACCACCTGCTGTTGCATCTTTGAAATGTTGTCTGATTGCCTTCTTTCGTAGGGAAACGCATTTGTTACGCTGCTTTTTATAGTTTTTTTCATTTTGATTTGTTGGCCATTTGTTGAGTTTATTCTTCAATCTCGTTCTAGTATAAATTGCCTTTTTTAGTTCACGAGTCATGAAAGGTGCACTGTTTCCTCGCGCAAGCTTAGTCTTCAGGGGAGCATGTTTGTCCACTAGATTTCGGAAGCTGTTGGTAAAATTATCATAACAATCATCGGGGTCCTCCAAGGCATCAAAATTAGTTCTACGAACGTCAGCAAGAAACTTAACTGGGTCAAAATTTTTATAATTACGATACTTTATCACCTTGGGTTTAAGACGGGGGATATGTGATTTAAGAATTGTAACAACAAGACTATGATAGTCGCTAAGACCGGTCTCAAAAACTGAGGTTTTCTGGAAACTTCTTACTCGGTTAGTGAGAATAACATCGATGGAAGAGCTGCTATTTTTGGTGAAACAGGTTTTGGCAGTCACTAGATTAGCAAGCCCAAAAACATCACAAAAGTTTGTGAGCTTCTGGTATGCACTATCTTCTTTGTCGAGAGTATTAATGTTGATATCTCCCATCAATATCACATTGTCATATTTGTCTAAAGCTGAATTCAAGGAAATGGAAAGAGCAGAGAAAAACGAATCTATGTCTCTGGGTTCAGGCGGTCGATAAATGCTATAGATAATCCACTTTTTCTTATTAACTGTCAGTTCGGAACAGATGAGTTCAAGACTTGAGACTTCAAACACAGGAACACGACTACAAACAACACCCTTCCGAACGTACTGCATTAGGCCTCCGCCAAATTCATTCCTATCACGGCGCATGGGTGTTTGGTAGTTATTCATCAAAAACTCTTTATTCTTGAATTCTGAGTTATATTCATTCATCCTTACGATGCTGTGGTTGACAATTTCTTCTTTATTGTCTCTGGCCAAAGATTTCTACCAATATGCAAGTATACTGTGGACTAGTAGGCGTTGTCATGACGTCATGCTGCCTTAACAATTTTAGTCTAGGTAACGCCCAACCTTGTTTCAGGGTGTTCTTAAGGCCCATTTCCACTTCATTCGTATTTCGGATTTTGCAACCGATCGACGATCTCCGAATAGCAATCGCCCCCCAGTTTCAATCCACACTTCCATGACGTTCGGACGATCGCTCGTTGTTAAGTCAGCCAATGAAATTACTTGAATCTATTTATGGCGCGTGCCACGAAATAACAATGGTAGCGGCTCTCTTTCTTCTATCGGATGCATTAACGTGATTGGCTTCTTTTGTACGGGACTTTTCTGTTCGGAATCCGTAGAATGCGTATGCGTAGAATCAATGTATGGCCAAAGACAATGAAGAAGAAAGAGACAACCACATCCTCGTAAATTCGAATGAATATGTTTCTTTATGAGGCGATTCAAGCATTTTTAGGCTAACACAGCAGTCTCCTACCGCTCATGATATCATCACAATGATTCGGGAAATTTCCAGCAGTTTTTTGTACTGGTTGTGTTTTATGAAGGAAGGTAAAATTTACAAAAATCTTCACACTTCTGTCTTCTTCACTTTATCGCCGTCTGATTGGTCCATGAAAATGAGTCTTTGAAGATCTCCGGCCATGGGCCACGAGCAAAATTCGGCTAAAACATTTGATCCTTGCACAGGTCACAGATGATAGTCACTGATGAGGCTGACGATATGACAATGAAATGTTTGAGGTATTAACAATGTTTAATTTCAAAGTTGTACGTATAATTACACGTGTCCTGAAAACAATTGTCACTACAAAATAACCAACTTGAAATTTTTACATGTTGTCCTCTTTGGAAGGAAGTATCTGGAGTATGTGCTAGTATGTGTTGGCACTGTTTGATATATACGGATTTTTGTTGTTCTATGACCACCGCCCAAAAGTTTTTGATAATGTTTTCAAATTCATTCTTTATTCAATTGTTTTTACTCTTTTGGGTGCCCAATGGATTGCTTGGCAGTTGACTATGGATTGGACTTGCTACAAGTCTCTCTCTACTCTCAGCACATATCGTAAGATGTCTCAATGCACGGGGGGGGGGGGGTTCTCGGCTAAATTTCGGTTAGGGGGGTGCCGCCCACAGTTTCAAAATGTAACCGTTGGCTAGACCAATTTTTGTGAAAATGATACCCTTGGCTAGACTAATTTTTCCTTCAGAAGTGCTCTGAATTGGCATTTTCTAGGCAAAACTTGCCAAATTTTCGCCTTTTTTCGACCAAAATTCCAAAAAAGTTGGGTTTTTTTACCAAAATTACCGAATTTTAATATCTCTTTGACCAAAATTCCCAAAAAGCATACCCTTGCCTAGACTTAACTCGACTAAAATTGCCAAAAAGTACACCCTTGGCTAGACTTAACTCGACTAAAATTGCCAAAAAGTACACCCTTGGCTAGACTAGGAGTCCGAAAAAGTATACCCTCGCGGGCGGCACATCCCCAGGTACCTTTACTATGGAAGAACCCCCCCCCCCCGTGTCTCAATGTCTTGTGATGA
Source organism: Aurelia sp. 3 sensu Dawson et al. (2005) (assembly GCA_964020215.1). Taxonomy (NCBI): domain Eukaryota; kingdom Metazoa; phylum Cnidaria; class Scyphozoa; order Semaeostomeae; family Ulmaridae; genus Aurelia; species Aurelia sp. 3 sensu Dawson et al. (2005). The sequence goes on along the minus strand of OZ026573.1, from coordinate 920,689 downwards.
CAAGAGAGAGGCTTGTAGCAAGTCCAACTATGGATGGACTGAAATCATTTATGCCATTTTATTTAGTTCTTTCCATGTATTATACATTTTTATACATGTATTTTGTTCAGGAAAGTACCTGTAATTCAAATTTTGAATGGTTTGCATTGCTGACTGATACAGCTCAATTTACTGTCAGAGAATTAAACATTAGCCCAGTATTTACAAAATTTGTTTGTTTGTTCAAAGACTGGCTGAGAAGTCTCTTTTGTTATTTCTGAGGAAACTGCAAAGATTGAAAGGAAAGGTGAAAGGATAAAAAAAATACATTGAACTCTGAAAAGTTCTCTGAGGCTTTGCTCGTATCTAATTGATTTCAGTGGATGTGGAACCTTTGCCTACTGGACAGTCTGTGTTAAGTTACAAGTCACCAATCTTGCTCCAAGTGTTGTCCATTTCATAGAGCTAAACAAGAATGTTCTGCAACAAAGATGTGAATGTAACCTAATGATTTGAAGAAGAGGTACTTTACATAAAGTAATTGGGGAAACACATTCTCAGTAAAGTTGTTTCACAATAACCATCAATTCCCGGAACTTATTCCAGGATAGGTACTATTCACCATTTTATTCCAGGACAGGGTCATAAAATTTTTTTTTCTGGCAGGCACATCCCCATTGTGTTTCTCCAAGGTAGACACAATTTAAGCTGAAACTGCTTAGTTTTGTGTATGACTGTGTTAATAAGATTTCTCTTTCCTGTTTTCATTCTTTCTTTGCATTTTTTTAATCTGTTCATCTATATGGTACACGACAAGTTAGCAAGAACGATATTTTGTAACTCGTGAAAATACTGTTCAGCATGGGCTCAGGTCTATGCGCTACTTTGGGGCTAAGTGTTGGAATGACATTCCATTCCCATTGGCATAAAAAGTTCACCATCTCCTAGTAGCTTTCGTCGAAAACTCAAAGCCTTTTTCTTTGAATGGAATTACCAGTCATAGAAGTCCTAGGTTTAAAGCCATTATACTTTGCCAGGTTATGGAACTGACTTAGTGATCTGTCATTATTAAATGTCTGAAGTTGCCTGTTGTTACGTGGAGGAATCCCAATTTTAAGCACATGAAACTGAAACTGAGTCCTATGACCTCTGTCCAGAGTCTCTTATTTCCCTGTGCTCTTTGACTTGATGATGGTGCTTCGGTCAACAGAGACTCACAATATTACTCTAAAAAACATGACCCTATTTAGGCCAGGCCCAAACTCTACGATTCCTGGAGTACCAATCACATTGGGAGATTTGTGAATTACTATTGTTACTGAAAATGTGATAGAATTTTCGATTCGATTGAAGATTTGAAAACATTCCCACGGGACTGAGATTCGAAGCCGTGATTCCAACATAATTCCATTGATGATAGCAGAAAATAGGGTCAGCTATTTCAGCATTTCATTATGAGTCCCAGTTGAGCAAGGTTTACAAAAGAGATGCAAAGGACTCATCGTCATAAGTCTATATACAACTGACCAAGCAATGTTGCTCTTATCCATTTTAGCTCCATGTCCATTCAGAGTTGCCTGGTTTCGACCGAAACAGCAATTCAGGGGTGGCGGCAAAAATTTTCCAGCAGAGAGGGTGTGCTAAAATGGCAAAAAAGCATTTTCGTATGCTTTTTTGCCATATTTGTTCAAACAATAACCCAAATTTTATATGAGACCATGTGACAAATCCGAGAAAATTAAAAGACTAGGCCATATTTATATTGAAAGCAACATTGGCTCACCACAAGGAGATGCACTGAGTGGTACATTATTTAAAATCTATTTTGAGCATGCTTTAAGCAATGTAAGATCCTTTTTCAATGTTGACGAAACACTAACTTTCCCACAAGAAGCCATTTATGCCGATGATGCAGACTTTATAACAACTGATATGCAAAAACAAGAAGATCTGAAATCACACATCAAGACATATTGTTAGAAATCTGAAAGTCAATGAATCCAATACAGAAGAGACAACACTTGAAAGGAAAATCAACGTTCCTTACAGATGCGAAAAGACACAAGGAATCAATCTAAAGATCATAGAACAAGATTGCGAAGAAAGATGGAGGACGGTTAAAAAGTTAGGATCATTGTTGGGAGACGTCGAAGATGTGCCTAGAAGGAAGCGATTGGCAATTGTCGCTATGAACAAATTGAGCAATATTTGGATCAGAAAAGACAAAATAAAGCAAACTCTGAAAGTCAAGTTATACAAGTCCTTAGTCAAGCCAATTCTTCTCTACAACTCGGGCACTTGGGGATTAACAAAGAAAGAGGAAGAGAGTTTAAACTCTTTTCATAGACAACAACTAAGGAGGGTACGTAATGTTAAATACCCTGCACACATAAGCAACGAACAAGTGTACAGGCAAACTGGCGAAGATATCTTATCCCTGGAAATACTACGAAATAGATGGAAATTATTTGGACATGTCTTAAGATAACATCCAGAGACACCAGCCCAGAAAGCAATGAATTACTATTAGGGGCCGCAAACATATCGATTTTTTCCCCAACAACGTCGTTTGGACGTTTTGGGGGGGAGGGGTTTCGCTCAAGACGTTTTCAAATTGAGACGTTATATCGAAAAAAAGGTCTGATAAAAAATCACAACCTGTAAAATCTGAACGTTGTCTTTGTTGACTGTCTCTCATTGTCAAAATAAGCCTTCTAATATGCTCGGATCTTAAACTCTTTCATTTTAGAAGTTGGCCTACAAAAAAGACACTCAGACCATAACATAAAGATCTTTTTAAATTCAACTCAACAATGATACGAAATCAACCTCTTAAGGCTGGTGGAAAGATGCAAAAAATGCCTAGACGACAAAGGCGTTATAGGAATGGTACTAACAGACTTGTCAAAGGCATACGACTGTCTCCCTTATGATCTCCTCGTGGCAAAACTTCATGCCTATGGCTTTGGCCTATCTAGCCTCGAAATGATATATAGTTACTTAACATCAAGAAAACAGCGTGTAAAGATAAAATCAACATACAGCAGCTGGCTCGATGTTAAATCAGGTGTCCCGCAAGGATCTGTATTAGGCCCTTTGCTTTTTAATGTTTTCATCAATGACATTTTCTATGCAATAGAGGCCTCTAAGATCTGTAACTTTGCTGATGACAATACAATTTATGCGTTATCTCATGATGTTGAATCAATGATTGCCAAATTAGAAATTGATCTTTATAATATACTAAAATGGTTTGATTCAAATTTTATGGTGGCAAATCCAACAAAATTTCAGGTAATGTTTCTAGGTCTTAAAAAGAACCAACATTTGGTTTTGGAAATTAATGGAGAAGCGATAACCACCTCCAAAGAGGTAAAACTACTTGGTTTCACAATTGACTCAAAATTGAACTTTAAAAGCCACGTCAAAGCTCTGTGTGTGAAAGCTAATCGAAAAGTGAGTGCATCTGCTAGGGTTGCTAGATATCTACCGGGTGTCCCAAAAAAAGTATACAGATTTGGTCGACCCTAGCGACTAGAATATAGCGTGAATCAATCCGGAATGATTTTCAAAACATACCTCGATAACTAACTTGAACATAGATACCTCGTTTGTTGATATCGGTGCGTTGAGAGTGAAGATATTGATCTTCAAAGGACAAATTTGCCTCCACCTCCAAACCAGAGCTTTGGCGTTTGGGCCTAAGCAAATTCTTGATGCGCAGTGAATATTATCAACAAAATTTGAAGACGGCACAACAGATGTGTTTTCCAAAATACAGTTTATGTCAGACCTATCGTCAGGGGAGCTTCGAAATCAGCTTCTTTCATCTCAATATCGACAATTGATTTTACTCTTACTATTCATCGGTGAAAGTACTCCCTTGAGCATCAACGCATTCGCGCAACTGTCGAACCATTCCTTGAAAAGAATTTGTTATCAGATCTCTTGGGAGTCAAGAAAGGAAGGTCTATAGATCTTTTGGGGGCCAAAAGATGTCTCATATCTTGTTGATGACCAACCTGGGAAAGCACCTTCGAAGATACGTCATGATCACCCAATCTCAAGGGATCTGATAACAAATTCTTTTCAAGGAATGGTTCGACGTTGTCAAAAGCGCGTTGAGCTCAAGGGAGTACTTTCACAGATGAATAGCATGTGTGATCTCGGACCTCCTTTGACGATAGGTCTCACATAAACTGTATTTTGTAAAACACATCTGTTGTGCCGTCTTCAAATTTTGTTGAATTTATTCAATCTGCGTCAAGAATTTGCTTAGGCCCAAACGTCAAATCTCTGGTTTCGAGGTGGAAGCAAATTTGTCATTTGAAGATTAATATCTTCACTCTCAACGCACTGATATCAACAAACAAGGTATCTATGTTCAAGTTAGCTATCAAGGTATGTTTTGAAAATTATTTCGGATTGATTCACGCTATATTCTTATTGCTAGGGTCGACGAAATCCGTATACTTTTTTTGGGACACCCGGTAGATCTCCAAAAAGCAAAATTATTTTACCAATCATTCGTTGCATCAACGTTCAAGTACTGCCCCTTGATATGGCTTTTCTGCGGAAAAACAGCGAATGAAAACATAGATAGAGTACACAAAAGAGCTCTCAGGGTCCTACTTGAAGATCATGAATCCACATTTGAAGTTTTACTTGCAAAGAACAATGAAACAACTATCCACATCCAAAACCTTCGTGTACTTATGATTGAGATATACAAAACACTCAATTGTACTAATCCGTCATTTATGCAGGAGTGTTTTGTCAGAAAGGACACCAAATATGACCTCAGGACGAAAGATTTATTGCAAATTCCTGCAGCGAAAAGCATTATGTTTGGCATTGATTCCATAACGTTTCGAGGCAGCCTCTTGTGGAACAGCATGCCTGATTTAATAAAGAGCGCTTCATCAGCTGCTATATTCAAAAGAAACATAAAAAATTGGAGTGGAGACAAATGCAAGTGCAAAATTTGTAGATAATGATTACAGACTTTTTATTGTATTGTATTATAGGTTTCTTTTTGTGTAAAATTGTAAATAGTTGGTGTAAATTAGTTCACATTAGATTAATGTAGAACTAGAATTGTAACCAACTTAGAATAAATTGATTATTATTATTATTATTATCAACTTGTAATTGAACTCAGCAATGGTACGATATCAGCTGAATCCTTATCCTGGTGGCTAAGGTACGGCAACGTCGCCAATTATGACTTTCACAATTATGTAAAAAGGACTTCCCGTCAATAGTATGCAGGGAACATCCCTCAAATTAGGTTCCATAGGAATTCAGTATGTTCGTTAGAGGATTCGTTGGTTCAAGCCTTCATCTCTTCATCATTTGGATGAAAATTCTTTAGAATGCTGTTATTCTTTGATATGCAGAAATTTAAAGTACAGAATTGTTTGCGAGTAAGTGTATTTCTCACTTTTTGCAGTTTATTTTGCTGTTGTTAGAATTGTTCTTAGCAATGAAATTTGATATGAGCGCAGGGTCATTCTCCACACTAAGCACTGCAAAATCCAGGCCTATGACATGCACAAATTTCGCTTATATCGATATTTAGGTCATGGACGTTTTGTGGGGGGGGGGGGGTAGGGGGGGTCTAAACGAAAACGTCCAAACGACGTTGTTGGGGAGAAAATCGATATGTTTGTCGCCCCTTATGACAAATCAAATGCAAAGAAGTTTCGTGGAAGACCAGTAATAACATTGCCAGTTTCATTACGTAACGACATAATTGGAGCCCCCAATGCGATCGAATTTTACCACGTTCTCCTCTTTCTGATAGATTTCTGACCAATACCCTATCTCCGGCTGCCAAGGTTGATATTTTAATCTTCTTATCGTGTTGCTTCTTATAATTACTCGCATCTCTTTCGTTGTGTTTCATGACAACATCCTATGCTCCTTGCATGGCAGATTTCCATTGGTCAACGTACCCTTTGTAATTCTTAGCTTCAGTTGATCTTTGTGTCTGAATTATCAAATCGAAATATCAGTTGTAAGAGTGAACTATTCTCTGCAAATGATCCTGCCATTTTGATTTGAATCCCTGTGGTAGCGTTTTGAGCATACCTAACAGTGTTCTATTGAACCTCTCCGCTTTCCAATTTTCCTATGGGTGGTACGGTGTTGTCCTTGAGTTATTCATACGACATAAATGCTCCAATTGATCAACTAATTGATTCTGGAATTCTCCTCCCTTTTCATGGTGTATCCTTTACACAGAATGTACACGGGGATCCCCCGTCTATCTGTTGATCGACTGAAACACAAAAAACTGCGCGCTATTGGCTGAGCTTCCATACCTTTTACCTTCTTTGGTATTCAGATATTAAAGGGTAATATTCAATTGTTCAATTGGAAAAGCCTAAATTGTTCCAAAAAGGAACAATTGTATATTGATATTCAGACATTGCTTGTTTTCATTGAATTAAACTGGTGTTTGTCTCACTCTTAGTACTTGAATCGAATTTCTATCAAGTTTGGAACACTCCAGTCCGTTCTTGGGCTCTTTGATTTCCAAAACTTTGCTCTACATTTTGTTTTACTGAATGTGGTTTTCAATTAATCATTTACATGAGCAAATAGTCTTCTCCATTTTGGGTCTTCAATGGAATCTTCCCGGGAATATGGTCTTGGATTTGTCAAAGTCCTAGGGCAAGTCCATTATGGTCTCAACTAAATGAACGTTCAGGGAAGGAAACTAGTGAACAAAACTGGAATTGAGGTTAAATGTTGAGTCACATCACTTTAAATCTGCTTCATTCAAGACATGAAATATTTACCCACAACAAAACATTTTCAGTTTTACTTTGGGGGGGGGGGTTCTCTGGTAAACTTTCGTTTTATGTAAACTAGTCTCAATGAACGAAATACATATTTCCTCCCGTCTAATCACTGCCCTTGAGTTTGACCTTCATCTCTTGCCAATTTCTTTAAAATCCGTTCAGGTGTTGTTGAAGGCTATTTAATTTGATATCAACAATCTCCGTTTCTGTATCATTCTTTATCCAAACTTCTGATTCCCATACTTCTGTGAAAATCCTTTAGGCATCTCTTGGCAACTTACTCCGTAAACACAGGCATACTCTCCCCACTCTCCCCAAATACTAGGCCAAGGTTTAGCCAGCTTTAGACTGCAGTCAAACTCTCGGATTTCTTCACCTGTATTTAACAAAATGCATTTTTTCTCCGTTTGTGTAGAAAACATTTCTTCTCTACCCTCAATTCTTTGTTTGAATTCTCCTAGAAGGAATGCTTGTAGACGAATCTTGTTGCTGGCATTGGCAAAAAGGCATCGATTCTGCTTGCTTGTGAAATCTTTGCTCCACGTCGAGGGACATATTGACAGCGCCTCCAATGTAGTTTGCACTTCGCCGGCCATGCTCAGTATTCTTGACTGACACGTCATAACGATCATTTATCAGATGATACTCTGCAGCATTCGGATGTCTTCTCAAGATGGCATCAAAGAGCTTTGATGCATAGTTGTCCCATGTGGGTGCTCCATCAGCTGTTTCTCGGTCCTCTTTACTTAGAACGCATACCCGCCAAAAGAAGTCCCATGTCAATCACAGCAATGACGCGACTGTAGCCAGTTTCAATTTGTTATAGTTCGCAGCAGTCAGCCAGCTTTGCTTTCACCGTCTTTCTGACAGTTCCATTCACGTTGAAAAGAGGTAAAGGTACTGCTGTAACTCGATGCTTCATTACTTCCTCTAGATTGATTGCTGACTTTTCAGCAATATTTAGTAGACTTACCATGGCCTTATTCTCCATTCCATCAGTTGCCCTGTTCATTGTGATGTTCACTTGCTCTTTAGGTGGCTTCACAAATGATGCCCTTTTGTTCAGCTTGATTCTGTCACGGATCAGCTTTTCGGATGAAAGGATCCTCTCTTCAAAAACTGATCTACCCAAACTGTAGGGTGCACAGTGGACTTTCATATGAAGACCATGGATTACAATCCCATTTATCTGTGCAGCCAATCAGTGCTTGTACTGCTGTCTCATCTTTTACCAATTTTGATTTAGCATTTGCAACATGATCAGTCTTCTCTCTTTTCATGGATGCAGACGCCTTGAGAGTGTCATGTACTTTCATGATTTTATTCATGGTCTTAGTGTGGATATTCAAAGTAACCTCGTTCTTTGTTATGCCAATCCAACCTCCTTGAGCCTTTATTCATTGTGACTTCAATCCACTGGCCGTATGGTATGGCTGAAAAAGGCAGCCATACCATACGGCCAGTGGATTGAAGTCACAATGAATAAAGGTATCAGTAAAGGGTGAGTAACGGTATCATATCAGTGAATGGTTACAATTCGAAAAATCTTGATGTTACATGTGGTGTCCCACAGGGATCTGTTCTCGGTCCGCTCCTTTCTCTTATTTATATAAATGATATTCCAAATGCATCTTCTAAATTTGCATTTTATCTCTTTGCGGATGACACCAGTATCTACTTTGAATCAGGAAATTTAGAGCAACTCCAAAAGGTGATAAATTCTGAACTCAAGCATGTCAAAAAGTGGCTTGATGCTAATAAACTTGCTTTGAATGTTGACAACACCAACTTTGTCATTTTTCATTCACCACAAAAACCTCTCAACGAGAATATTACAATAAAGTTTGGCAAGCAACATGTGACAAAGGCTAAGCATGTCAAATTCTTTGGCCTCCTTTTGGATGAAAATCTGTCCTGGAAGCATCACTTAAGTGAACTGTCAAAAAAGTCAGCAAGAAAATGTGGTATATTCTTTAAGGTTAGACATCTTCTTCCTACAAATGTATTAGTCTCTTTGTATTACTCCTTATTTGCCTCTTTTCTTCAATATGGAATCGTTGTTTGGGGACTTACTTATGATACTTACATCAAACCAATATTCATCCTTCAAAAGGAAGTTGTGCGAGCTATTACTTTTAACAATTTTTCTGCACCTTCTGCTCCTATTTTTCTCACTCTTCGACTTCTCAAACTGCAGGATCTTTTTGAAATGAAACTGCTGACATTCGTTTTTGAGGCTGTTAATAAGTTTTCCCCATCTTGTTTTCATGAGTTTTTTGATGTCCTTTCGCAAGTTCATCAGCATGATACCAGGCAGGCACGTAAAGGTGACATTCTTTTGACACGCAAAAACACATTGCAATATGGTTTGAAATCCATAAGATATGCAGGTGCAAAATCTTGGAACAGATGTTATAAAACAAGCTCCGACAGTGATGAGTTTCCGGCATCAACTTAAGCTCCATTTCTTCGCCACCAACTGCAATCCTAGGACTTCAAGCAACCAACCAACACGAGCAGTCTCATCTAAAAATATGAAATTGTTGAATTAATAGAATCTTTATTTATCATCAATCAAACTCCAAAACTTTGTCTTTAACCAAGGGGGTGCTCTCTCCTCGATTAGTTTACCTATTGAGAGAGCTCCTCCTTTTAAGAAATTCCCTGCATACCAATTCCCTTATAAATTTGTTATTTTGTTAGTATGTATTTCTTATTGTAATTCGTTGCTTTGTATTATGTTGTAATTATTTTAATGGCATTTGTATGTAGTGGAATTTTAAAGTAAAATGAACTGAACTGAACTGAACTGCAGCCATGAAAGTAAAGCAGAAAAAAGGCCTTGTTTCATATGGTTACTTACTTCCTCATTGAGACTTTTCATCATTGACCAATAAATGCTTAGATACCTTGAGTAATGTAGATTGTCATAAGCATAAGCTGCCATCCATGGAAGCATGAGCCTTGTTGAAAGAAGGTAGTTTTCCCAATTTTGACATCTCATCGAATGATAGTGAAGAAGCAGCACCTCTACCATTTCAAGAAATGACAACCAATAACGTGTTTTGGATGAGTTTAATGCTTCAATGCCAGCATACCAATCATTCGAATAACCTTTGAAGGATGGTTCAGCAAGAAGCTCTTCATAGATTTCAATTCTCATTTCTTTGTCCTGCTGGCCAACACTTCTAATCTTCTCTACTAATGATGAAACTTGAGGAGGAACTGGCTTGAGCTCAGTATTAGAACTGATCAATACTCTTACCAGCGCTTCATGTACCGGGTGAGTCAAAAGAAGCGCCCATCGTTTGAAAAGCTATTGCTCCCTGAGTATATAAGCAATAATATTTTGCGATATCTGATTAAATAGGTAACATGTTCAATTATTTTTAGAACTTTTTCTGGCTAAAGTCGGTCACACCTTTCAGATTCTGTGGGCAATTTTCTAAAATGAATTCCTTTGAGAAACCTTAAAAACGTGCTAAAATTGCAAGCAAAAGTCCCTAATGTGTTTACCTCACAGCGATGACTTTCAGCACGCTTTAGCACGTGCTTTCATTTTGGGTGGTTGAAAAGTCTTCCCCCTGGTGTGAAGAACTTGTTTAGGAGGATTCCATTCTCCCATGAGGACAAAATACATGAGCACATCCTAGAGTCATTATTGCTAGGAAGGAGAAAAAATGGAAATTTTGCTTGCTGTTTTCGCTCGTTTTTGCAGGTTTTCGAAACGGGCTTTCTGCAAAAAATCTCCTATCTCGACGGAAAGGAATGACCGATCAAAGACGGGTAAATTACTGAACCTAATTTGACAAATCGGAGATAAAACAAGACAGTTTTCAACATCATTGCTGTGATATTCAGGGATCAGAATTTTTTCAAATGCCGGGTGTTTTTATTGACTCAGCCGGTACCAGTTTGTAGATGCGGATGCCACGATTATGATGCTTTCCACTCAATGCTTGCTCCATTGAACCAGCTTCTATGAGATCTGATGCAATAACCAGGTCTTCAATTCCTCATCCTTTAAACCGTTTGTAAATCGTACTCATGAAAGCATTTTGTGTGTGAAAGCCACCAAGCATTGGTATGAGCTTGCTGTACTTTTCTGGATTCTCAAATTTCAACTCCACTATCAAAGCAAAGACAAGTTGATCTCCAACAAGCTGTATGAATGGCATTTTCTTTGCATCAACTGCTTTGACACAACGTGACATAACTTTGTTGACGACTGATTTTTTTGGAGGCTTCGGGAAAGTCAAGTCATAGTTGGCTTTGTTTTTGACAGCTGAATGATGAATGGATGCTTGAAATCCAGATATTGCTTATGTTGCAATAAGAAACTTCTTAAACAATATTTCATTCTTCGAATTTCGGAAATAAGTTGCAAATGATGGTCGCAATAGGTAAAGAATGTGGTTTTACGTCGAATTTTGACATGCCGATGTCTTTTACCCCGCACAAATTGGGGTTGCGGCCCAAAATGGCGAACAGCCAATCAGATTGCCGAACGGTCTCTTGTATCCCAGAGTAGAGGTAGAGCAATGAAGTCACTCTGGGGACGAGATTGCGTAGTTACGCCTTATTTTATCACGGATCTGGAGATTATGACCCAACTATACATACATACACTCAAAAAAAACTCAGCGGTCTATTGAAAACGAAATGTTGCCCTGTTTCGATGAATGAGATCATTGAAATGTTCATTCGTGCTTGGCTTTTTTGAAATGCTCACTCGTGCTTGGCTCCTTTGTGTATATATGCAGCAACATTTTTTCTATTTTTATCTTTCGACTTTCTAATTGAAATGTTTGCTTAAAGTAAGGGTTCTTTCTTGCTTAGAACTACTACGTTATTCTGCTGACTTATGGAGATGCCTCTTAAGGTCACTCTGCAACACGCTCTGATGAGCACGGAAAGCCAGTTTTTAGAAATCCTCCTCTCTAGAAACTTGTTGATTGCTCTGCAACCAATCGGGCTATCGAAATTCTGTAAAAAGTATGGGATTGCTCATACTCTTGGCAATCGAAAGACATATTTAACAAAACTGTTTGTTTTCACGGCTTTGGAGAAGGCTCATTTCAAAATATTTTACTAGCTTCAGAAGAACTTCATTTTCCACTCCGCTAATCTAAAGATTTTGATCAAACTTTTTAACCAAACACACGATATGCTTACGGACACACATGCTAAATTTACACAAGAAAAACTGGTCAGTCGATTACGATTGGCAAAACTGCGAAAGAATCAGTGAAGCGCTTGCAATCACGTGTGAAAACAAGTCGGCAGTCTTTCGGGACTGACAGTGCAAATCTATCTTTTTTCATACAAATCTTTTGTGATTGCGCGAGCTATGGACTATCTTGTTTGAGTCCCAAGGCGAAGAAAAAGAAAGAGGTTTGCAAAACAGTGTGTGACAGAAAAGGAAGGAACAGCCGCTTTGGAACGAACCTTCATGATTGCATCATGTTGCATTTGATGACAATGTATGAAATGTTTTGAACATTTTCTGTCACATACTGTTTTGCAAACCTGACTCAAACATCATATTCCATACCTCGTGCAAGAACAGCAGATTTGTATGAAAAAAGATAGATTTGCACTGTCAGTCTTGAAAGAATGCCGACTTGTTTCACACGTGCTTCCAAGCGCTTTCCTGACTCTTTCACAATTGCCACTCGTAAACGACTGACCAGTTTTTCTTGCGTTTGTTGTCGAGTATGCTACCAAACTTTGGAATTTCATTGCGGAAAAACTGGCCAAGCCTTCGACTTCAAAGCTAGCATGCGTGTCGGCGAACATATCGTCTGTCAGTTTAAAAAGTTTGATCAAAATCTTTAGATTAGCGGAGTGAAAAATGAAGTTCTTCTGGAGCTAGTAAAATATTTTGAAATGAGCCTTCTCCAAAGCCGTGAAAACAAACAGTTTTGTTAAATATGTCTTTCGATTGCCAAGAAAATGAGCAATGCAATACTTTTACAGAATTTCGATAGCCCGATTGGTTGCAGAGCAATTAACAAGTTTCTAGAGAGGAGGATTTCTGAAAACCGGCTTTCCGTGCTCATCAGAGCGTGTTGCAGAGTGACCTTAACAGTGCGTTTGCAGTAAGATAAGGCTCAAATCCTTACTGGTTCTGAGAACACGTGGAAATCATCCAATCTCACGAAAATCAGCCAATGACATTGGCGCTTCTAACACTCTGAGACAAAATCGGTCGTATGAGGTGAAGTTTCTAGTACTCTCACAAAAACTGAAATGGATGCTAAAATATTGCAGGTATTTAAAATATTTTTTGATAAATCGGTTGCAGAGATATTCGTCCAGAATTGTTTACATGTTTAGGCAAATATCTTTGTTGGAGCCGGAGCTACGAGTGCTTACCGTTTACCGGCCAAGAAAAATTGACCTTTCTTCATAAATTCATATAAATTTAAAATTGCTAGAAAGGAGGTATATCGCTGAAGCTTTCACAGAATATGTACATGAACCTGGCCAATAGCCCAGATGCATGTGCTTTCGTGAGATCTCAAAGTATTTGACAAATTTCAGTGATTTCTAAAAGGCAAGGCAAATGGACCTACACTCATCCTTGGCAAAAACCCATTCTTAGACCCGAAAGCGGCCAAATATACAACCTTGAGAAAGATAAGTCACTTACCGTTGACTCCAACACTCAATTGAGCTCCTTTATCCATTAAATTGGGGCTAACTTCGAGAAAGCAGAGTTTTTGCAAACTTGAACAAGTTTCTATTTTCCATGTTATATATCGACAAACGCAAGATCTCTCCACTGTTGAAAAACACACGAGGTAGTGTTGTGTCATGATTCAGGAGTAGTCTTATGTCATGGCCTTCCTGACTTAACCCTATTTTACCCGGGGGGCAATATGGCCCCCCACTTGAATTATCAACTATAGCTCTCAGATGGAAGGGCCCAGAGCACTGAGACTACGATGACTTTTCCTAAAATTTGATAGCCTATCAAATTTTAAATCTTCCATTGTCATAAATTTAGCCACGTGACAATAACAATACCTTATTTGGAGAGTAGTTTTCAAGAAAATGACAAAAACTGTACTTATTCTCCGGTTTCCATTTAAATTGTTCTGAAATTGGTACCAATCGATTGGTCTTTGAAAGAGCTTTCATTTGATAAAGAAATTTTGTATATTTGCTGACATCAGCAAAAGATAATTTCTATGACGTCATCCATTTCGTTGACGTGAATGAATAATTATGAATTTTCAAAAACTTACTTTCAATCAATAGAAAATCATATTTTCTTTATATTTACACTATTTCATAAATTTTTAGACATTAAAATCCAAAATTATTAGCACTTTCTCTGTTTTCAGTACTGAAGCTTATATGTCACCACTTGACAACTTTTGGTTGCCGAGCAATAAACCACTTGACCAATTAAGACCAGAATTGTTTAATTGGCTTTTTAATAGCTGTAGGTACCATTCTGGAAAGTTCCCGCAGCATTGAAGTTACAGAAACAGAAAAAAACAGGGGGGGGCATAATGGCCCCCCGGGCAAAAACACCAGAAAATTTACCCGGATAAAATAGGGTTAAAGGGCCAAAATCCGAAAGCTCTGGTTTGGACATGGAGGCAAAACTGGACTTTAATCCCACCCTACAATTTATAAATTTTCGCGAAAGCGATACCCCAAAATTTACCGACCATTGAAAATGTATACCCTAAAATTGTGACAGCCATCCCAAATTTTAACCAAGCATGTGAAATTTGATCAAAATCAATGCCTAAAGAGATAAATTAAAAGAATTATATTGGGTTGATTCGATTTCTTCTGGGGCACCCGGTATTTGCTTTGAATATCTATTTCTTATATGTCATGGGGTATTTGTAATGTCCTTGCCTACCGTCCTAGGCAACCTTGCCTACGCAATCTGCTACAGTAGAAACCCGCATAAAAGAACCTATTTTTATAAGAACCTTGAGGCTGAAATTCAATATTTTAAACCCCCTAAATAAGAACCTCTCAGAGGCTGACACTGGGGGAGGTTCTTATATAACAGGTTTCATGTCTTCAGAATTCATCAGAACTTTCAAGAATTCTTGACATTGTGATCAGAATTCTTCAGTGGTACAAACGACTATGAGATTTTTAGTAATAATTCTATCCTGAAAATGGTCTCAAGTATCCTAAAGGAATCCTCAAAAGGTTTTTAGTTTCTTGTGCTGAAAACAGTATTAATGTGAGCAAGGTGAGTGCTGTATATAAGAACCTCTTTAAGAACCTGGCAGGCTGAAATTTAGAATAACAGCCACTTAATTAAGAGCCTATGCAGGCTGCCCAAGAAACACCTGGGTTCTTTATGCGGGTTTCTACTGTATGCTTGAGAAGATTTGACAAAGTATTTTTTGCGCTGGCATTCCATAATCAAGAAATCTTAGAAAGGTTTAATTCACCTACATTTTCAGCACTAACATAACAGTGAGAAAATGTGTTAACTTTTTCGGCATTTACTTTGAGTTTGATTCAGGGAGCGCCGTTCAATCAAATATGTCGCGCAGGCTCTTGGTGCAATGGATTTTCGACAGTGGCAAATTTTTTTCTGGCTCCCCTAAAGAGTTCAGATCGATGTTTTTAATTGATCTATTACTTTCATTGATCATTTCCGGGCGTAAATTGTTTCATTTACTGTTTAGATCACTTTATTTACTTTTTTTGCGCATAGGAAAGAAGTTGTGATCATATTGAAGTAAAAGAAGTTGGAACCTGTTTCCTAAAATGCTTGCTTTTGTTCTGACATCGTGCCGCTTTTAGGTTATGATTTTAATCTTGATGCCATTGTTGGTGGTACATTCACTCGAAATTTAGATTAAAGATGCGGGCTTTTGGATCACGAATATATCTAATCAATAGAGCTACCGGGTGAGTAAGAGCTACCGGGTGAGTCAGTATATATACCGGGTGAGTCAGGAAAAAGTGGGGCGTTTTGTGAACTGTAGAATCGCATTTAGCCACCCAATTGTCGTGAAATAAATTTTTCCGTGCAGCCAAGAGCCTAACTTAGATCGCAAACCTTTTCCCATTGAAATCGGTCATTTGATGCATTTAAAAAAAAAAGATTTTCTTCGTAAGACCTTGTATGGGAGTCTTGCAAACTGGTGAAATCTTTGCCAAGCTCCTTCCGCATTTTGCCTTGCCAAAAGTTACAGGTACACGTGGTATTATCAGGGGAGTATGAAATAGTTAGGAGATAGTATTTTTTCCCCTGGCATGTCTATAATCATAACTTGCCCTGCGTGCTGAAAGACATCGATAATGCGTGCTTCTTTTTCTTCCGAAGAAGTTTCTTTCCAACAGATCAACGCTCTATAAATCGCAATGGGACGTCTTCCAGACAACACTTTTTCCTTAAGCCTGGTTCACACTAGGTCTTTTGAGTCGTTAGAGTCGTGCAGAAAGGCCCAAAAGACAAAGGACTCAAACTCTGCATCTTTGTCTTACGATCTTAACGACCGAGAGTTTGAACCAGGCATAACTTTTTCAGTATCGCCTGATAATACAACGTATACCTGCAACTCTGGCAGGGCTAAAATGCTGAAAGGTCTTAGAAAAGATTTCACCAGTTTGCCAGAATCCCATGCAAAGTCTTACGAAGAAAATCTTTTTAACAAATGCATTAAGAGACTGATTTCATTGGGGAAAGGTTTATGATCTAAGTTAGACTGTTGGCTGCATGAAAAAATTTAGTTGACGATGATCGAGTGGCTCAATGCGACGCCACAGTCCGACAAATGCCCCACGTTTTTCTGACTCACCCGGTATATATATACTCCTCAATAGACGATGAGGCTTGCTTTACCTCGAAACCGCCCCCATCTTTGCGATTTTAAGGTGGCGGCTCGATGTCAACAATAACTATAAAATGTTCAAAACTTAGGTTTACAGAGAAAATTGTTTGACGTTGGCCAAACTGAGACGTCTTGAAGCTGCAGTCAAGAGCAGCTCATCATTGCCTGGAGACTGATCATCTGGTGCACACGAATCTGGTCTTGGCCCGCTCATTTTTCTCGTATATGCAATTACCACAGGTAGCTGAAGAATGTGATTGTCGTTTGTATGTACGTGAACCTAAAGCCTCAAAAAGAGTGCCAGGTGGGCCTGAACAGGAGCGTGAAATCTGTTAAATGATTACTTGCATTGAACACCTTGAATCTGAGAACCCCTTTAAGACAGGGTACTTAATGGTTCAAAGGTCCCAAAGACAGGGATCCCAATACAGCAGTCAATCATATGAACCATGACTTGGACTTGATAAGTCAGTGGGCTTACACTTGGAGAATGTCATTTAATTTATTTAATTCTGATCCGCAGAAACAAGCCGTTGAATCAAAATTTTCAATGAAGAAATCTGAAATTGATCATTCTGTGATCCTTTTTAATGACATACCTGTGAAGAAAGAAGATGAGCATAAACACTTAGGAATTATCCTGGACTCAAAGCTATCCTTCTCAGCTCACATCAAGTCAGCTATCTCTAAGAGGAGGAAAGCTTATTGGTTTGCTGAAATATCTCTCCAAATACCTGCCCAGGCATACTCTAAACGAAATCTAGAAGCTCTATGTTCGACCCCACATGGACTCATATTCCTGCAAAAGTATGTGACTTCAATGGAAATTTCGTTTTACCAAATTTAATGGAAAAGCTGGAGTTCGTTCTGCTGCTTTGGCTGTAACAGGAACATGGAACTAGGGGATGTCTCGAGAGAAGCTATACACAGACCTTGGTTGGGAGTCACTAAGTTCCCGAAGATGGAGTAGACGCTTCACTTTGTTCTATAAGTTTGTAAACTATCTTAGCCCTGAGTATACAGTAGATCCTATTCCCCTCTTCTCCAGTAACAGTACCGCTTTCGTAATCAGGATGTCATTGGGAAAGGCAAGGACAGAAGAATTCAAGTCTAGCTTCTACCCAAACTGTTTATCTGAATGGAATAAGCTTGAGCCGGAATTAGCTAAGACATGCACCTTCTGTTGCTGTTTTCAAGGAAAAGCTTTTGTCGATAATCCCCCCCCCCCTGCGAAATCTGTCTTTGGAATTCACGATCCAAAAGGATTATCCTATCTTACTCAACTCAGGGTTGGTCCCAGCAAATTGAATTTCCACAAACTCAGGAATAATTTTAGGACTTTTAGGGATACCGTAAACCCAATGTGCCCTACAAGCGATGGGATTGAGGAAAGGGAGCATTTTTTGTTCTCTGCTCTTCATTTGATGTTCAACGACAAGATCTTCTCGCTGGAATTGCTGAACTATTACGACCAGTCGTACAAATTGCCGATCTCTCAAATGATGCTTTGCCTCAGCTCTTGTTATAGACGATAACGACCTTTCTGATAACTTGAATAGAAGTACAAGTAAATCCCCGCATATAAAAACCTACCAAAATAAGAACCCAGAGGCTGATTTTCCTGAATTATGCACCTGGCAATTAAGAGCCTGTTTCAGTCTGATGAAACACAGGTTCTTATTGCAGGGATAGCAAAATTGATTTTTGATCTATGTTACTCAGTTAATTTTGGCCCAGGTTGGCTGTTAAATGTTGATGCTTCTCCCCAAATTAGGTATACGTCTATAAGAACCCTTCAAACAGAAATATGGCTGAAGATCATTGTTAAGACTCTGAAAGGGCCTGCACAAGCCACTCTTCAAATAAGAACCTTTTTACCCTGATATTAGTCATAGTGTCTTTGAAATAAGAACCTATTTCAGCCTGGCTCTCAAAAAAGTATGTTCTTATATGCGGGGATTTACTGTATACTAGAATTGACTTTACGTTTTATCCATGAAACTGGTTGGTTTGATTGAGATCCTTGCAACCTGAGGCCTGTGCAACCACCAAGTCCCTTGACGTAATACATCATTTTTAATTGCAAATTCTTTTCCACTTCAGACGTCGGGCCCTTTACCTACTGCAACAAATGAGCTGTGCTTGCGATATCATTTCCAGTCATCGCAACCTTGACTTGACATCTGATGTGGAACAGAATCTAGTACATTATCCATTAGTTTTTAATCGTTTGTAGTGTAGTCGTAGTTGAACGTTGCATGTCTTTTCATATTAGCCATGGGGTAGTCATTGTCTTCCGCTCCCCATGGTATCGTACCTGTAGTGTTGTACAGTAATTAGGGGCGTACAGTTAGACATGCATTAATTTAAGGATTTTTCATCACTGCACAAAATAGCGCAAATTGAAGTTTATCTGCTTGACAGGGTGTGGCAAAGGGGTGTGGCAATGGGTGCGGCATAGCTTCTTGTGGCCAGAAGCTGGAAGAAAGGTTAAGAGTTTTTCGTGCACCGGATAGGATTTGTTCATATTAATATTATATAGCAATATTAATTAATTGTATACTAGGTTGCAAAACTACCAATAAATGCCAGAAGTGTACAATTTTAGGGATCCAGAGGCAGTGTATCCCTGGAAAATTTTGTAAATATGACTTGTAGAATGCTCAGGATGCACTTAGTTCTCATTTTTTCATGGCAGTTTGTCACGCAGCTGATATGCTGAAATATGAGCTAGAAACAGAGAAGCAGGGATCATTGAATATAAGTCATTGATATTCTGTTATAGACGATGGTAATCATGCAGAATTTTTCTGCTCTACAAGGGGAGGATCAGCTAGATTTTGAGTGGGGCATCTTACTGATAGGGTGTCAAAGGTACAAGAGAACGAGGAAGCGCGCCGTAGGCACGCGAAAATTTCAGGCCGCTGGTTATGAAAATTCTTTGGTCTTTTACTAATAATCTAAAGCCCGAATTTAGAGGCTGTAATTCAACAATCCTGACCTGAATCTATATTTCGAAGCCCTTTTCCAGTTATGGAATGAAGTAAGAACAAAAATATGGGAAGCCAACTCACTACTGAATCTTTCCACACTGAAGCCTTTTGAACTTGTTTTTATGGTGTTACTAATTTATGAACATCTTGAGCAGACTCGTTGTGTGTTTTACTTCCAGTCTCTTCTTATTTTAGTTCAACTCTCTGCCAAGCTGGTTGGGAAAATTGACTCTTTTTTCCAGTATAAAACACCTGAATTATATACTTATTCAACATTTGTTTTGAAAAAAAAAACAAAAGAAAGAAGAATTTCTTTCATTAATGGAGAGCGGGGGCCAAAACTCCTGTCAAGAAAAGCTGATCAAGTTGACTATATAATAATTCATTTAAACAACGATATCCCTTCAGTAAAATACAACTTACAAAATCTAAAACTAAGAATATAAAATAGTTAATTGATTAATCTGATCTTCCAGGGAGTCGTTCTTGAGGGGGTTTGAGTTAATTATCAAGGCTCATCAAATGCCTTTTTAGATGTGTTTTAAACAGGCGCAGTGATGGCAGTTCTCTGATGTTAACTGGAATATAATTCCAAGCCTTAATGCCCGAGTAATGAAATCATTTTTTAGTTAATTCAAGGTTTAACTTGGGAATATCGAGGTCTCTATGATTCCTCGTAATATGATGTGATATAGAGCATCTCTGTTGGAACATATTCCACAGGCTTTCAGGGCATTGTTTGTTTACTACAATCTTATATACCATAACACAGCGATCAAAGTGAATAGATTCACAACGCTTAGCCATTTTTTAGGCCACGGGTCCTTAAATCTTGCGCGCTCTATAATTGATAGGGCTCTGTTTTGGAGACGTTGAAGTGCTTGTAGTTCAGATGAAGAGATGCTACCCCATACAACGTTTCCGTAGCGTATATGACTCTCAAAGAGAGCGTGATACACATCACATAACTTTGATTGGGGAAGAACGTCTTTAAGTTTTTTTAAAGATGATAAACCACCTGCTAACTTTCTTGTCAGTGATTTATATTGATCCTTCCATTTTAGCCCTTCATCGATAATGACACCTAAAGACTTGGTTTTCTCCACACGTTTAATTTCGGAATCGTTGAGTTCGAGTGGAGGGAGGTCATCAATTTCATTCATTCTTCGTTGATGACCAATAACCATAAATTCAGTTTTTTTTCGGGTTTGCACTTTAGTTTATTTACCCTCAACCAGTCACTGATATTTAACAGCTCTTTCTTTGTCATGCGTACGAGCTCTTTTATGTCATTAGATGCAATTGTTGTGTGTGTATCATCGGCATACATGTTTGCTTTGGAGAAGTCCAAGCAGCCCTCAAAGTCTTGGAGGTACACAATGAAAAGGAGGGGACCTAAGCATGACCCCTGAGGAATACCACACGGAACTTCCTCGGTCTTTGACCTTTGACCATTTACAGAACAAAACTGCTTTCGTCCACTTAAGTATGACTTGAACCATTCCCTTTCTTTTCCTTTGATACCATATTTGAACAGTTTATCCATCAATATTTTGTGATCAACCGTATCAAAGGCTTTTTTCGGGTCCAAAAATACTGTCATATTTAGCTTCCGATTATCAGCATTTTCAAGCCAATGCTCAGTACTATTTATCAAGGACATAATCGTGAAATAGAGTTACCGAAATGCATATTGGTTATTAGTTAAGATACCATTTGCTTTGAGAAACTCGTGTAATTGATCATGCACAATTTTTTCCAATACTCTTGAGAAAATTGAAAGCACTGAGATTGGTCTGTAGTTATTGCTATCGCATCTTTTCCCAGACTTGAATATTGCAGCAACCCTAGCTATTTTCCAAAGATCGGGGAATATTCCATTTTTTATTGACGAATTGTAAATAAGAGTCAATGGGTATGAAATGAAATTAGCTGCATCCTTTACCAAGGTTGTAGGTATTTTATCAGGCCCACATGCTTTGCCATTTTTGAGTTGTTTTAAGCTCTTCAGAACCTGAGAGTTAGTTACTGGTTTTGAGATCAAAGTAGCTGAATCGTTCGGCTTGATGTGTTTAAGTGGGTTGTCATTTGGTCTTGTCTTTATTTTTTCTGCAAGCTTTGGACCAACAGAAACAAAATGCTGATTCAAAGCCTCAGCCAGTTCACCCTCTCCAGTCACTATTTTACCATTTACATTTAGACTGGAAATAGATTTACTGGCAAGACTGTCCTTGCAAAAGAACATTGATTGGTCAATGGTCATTCTGAAAAAGCAAGAACAGCAGTATTTCAAATTGAAAAGTGACAAATTCATCACTGCACAATGTTCAATTCATCACTGCACATTTTCGATTCATCACTGCACAAATTGGTCATCACTGCACCTTAAATTAATCCTTGTAGTTAGATGTAGAAATCATTGTAAATTTTTATATTTGCATACAAAAAAGGCAGGGTACTCAGTCCCTCTTTCCAGTCATTACTTTGAAGACATACATCGGTTGACCGAATCCTAGTTGGCAGTCCCAATTTAAGTCCAAAAAATCCCAGTCCCAGAATCGGAGTTCCATTCCTAAGGGTGCAATTTTAGGAAAAGCTAATTCTCATTTGACCCATCCCCCCTAAGCCAGTATTCTCTTTGAACCAATGTTCGAATCATGTCTCTGCAAATTAATTGATAGAAATAAAATACCACACTAGTTCACCATTGATGGCGAATTCGGGACATTCTGGTTTGAAGCAGTCTCTGATTTAGGCTTCGTTTTCTAGATTGATGCAATCACGGATCAGACTTACTTACAACTGATCTTACATTTGAGCTGAACAAACTGAAGTTCTTTTTAACCAGCAATACAAGATACGAGACAACTGAAATCAAAGGTCAGTAACAGCTCTCATACACACGTCAATTGAACTTCTCAATAAACTCTGAGGCTCTGTTTTATCAATTGCAAACTAGGAAATATCTTCACAGACAATGCAGAAATATATTCAACGCCGGTTCCAAAGACTCGCAAATTACTTAAGCAGTAAAATGAACTAAATGGGATCTTCAACACCTCTAATCTAATTCTGGGTCAATCCTATATCAGTTTCCTTGAAATACTGTTGCTATGGATGTGTTCGTTATCTCAGTGTTATGGATCAAATACATCCACAGCCTAACAGAATTTAATAACATAGTCAAAGGCAGTGTGTCCATATAAATAGAAGACTTCGAGGGGGATATCTCGGAAACATGTGATCTTTTGTCCTGTTTTCATGTGACCAGTTGTTTCGGCTTAGGCCCTGACTTTATTTTCGAATCGTCACACTTCCTGAGTCCACCACTTCTGTGCGCCTGCGTTGCCATTGGAAATAGTTTCGTTAGCTCGACATTGCTTTCCTATCTCTGTTCATCCCTCCTGCTATGAAATGCTTTTAAAACTAATTTTGTCTCGTCACTGTCATTACCAAGCATCAAAGACATTCATTTGGTCGAAGCTTGCTTTG
Source organism: Aurelia sp. 3 sensu Dawson et al. (2005) (assembly GCA_964020215.1). Taxonomy (NCBI): domain Eukaryota; kingdom Metazoa; phylum Cnidaria; class Scyphozoa; order Semaeostomeae; family Ulmaridae; genus Aurelia; species Aurelia sp. 3 sensu Dawson et al. (2005). The sequence continues at coordinate 897,589 of OZ026573.1, read as the reverse complement.
TCGCAATTCCGCCATTGCTCATATGGTCTCAACAACGAGGCTCTTATTTTCATGTGATCAGTTTAAAACAGCCGGCTCTTAACCAATCAAAACCTCGAATAGTTACATGCATGTCAGCATCGTGTCAGCAGCTCCATGGTCCGTGCATGCAGCTTATTTATATATGGACACAGTGCCTTTAATCCTGCTGAAAAATTCATAATAAACCTAAAATGAATCGAATGTTCTCATCTATATAAAAATTAAAGTATGAGGCAAGATAATTTTTGATACCACTTTTGCCTTCACGTGAAAACTTAACTGATAAGCGTTTTTCGATAAAAGCCCTACAAAACTTTAGACTGATTACCTGCTTCCGTGTTTCTCTACGTGCGTTGACTATGGATGGACCTCTTGTAAATCAGGACTCCAAAGGGTACTGTAAAAAGACGGACATACCACATCATGACCTAACTTGCTGGAAGTTTGTAGCATAGGTTCCAAATCTTTAATCTTTAAACTGAATGACTTGAAAGAAACTTTAGCCACTTTTTTATGATTCTACGAGAAATCTTGAATATTTGTCGAGGTTACAGCCTAGTCTATTTTTTAGCTCATTTTATGATGCGACATCATCAAATTTCTAGATCACAAACCAAAAGAGTGAAAGGGTTTTGCTTGATACCTATCGTAGGCATCCATAAACTATGGTTTTCTTGAAAATTATTTGACTTTTTGTCAACGGGTTTAGAATTTACGATCGTTTCAAGTTTTTCGAAAATTCTCCCAAATTTTTTTTTATTCATATGAAATAATTACAATACAAATTTTACATTCTACTATACTACCCCTAATTACTTTACTACACTACGGGTACGACACCATGAAGAGCGAAAGACCATGACTACCCCATGGCCAATACATAAAAACGCACAACATAAAGTAAAGATAGAAAGAAAAATAAGTAAACCACTAATTACAAATACAAAGTTGACAAAAAGTAGGTGCTAATGAATGGGAATTTGCAGCAATGGAACATTTAAAAGCGTTCTGAAGCATGAATGAATTTGAGGGTTGCCTAAGTAACTTCTTGTTGGTGTCAAAGGTTAGCCGCTCGTCACCATACAAAACGAATTTGAGTAAAGTTTCATTTGAAAGAGGCGAAAAACCATGAGGGAGCAATATTGCATTCACACTATCGAGAAGATCAGATCTAGGACCGTTATACGAATGACAAAGCAGCAGGAAATGTTCTGTGTCCTCTACTCCATCATTTGCAGGACACAAAGGGTTGACTGTATCTCTAAAGTTATGCCTAAATTTATGAAAATTCAGTTTGCTCAGTCCTACCCGTAACTGAGTGAGAATAGCTAGACCTTTTGGATCATGAATACCATATACTAGTTTAGGAGTGGGTCGGATAAGTTTCGATAGTTTTGTTTTAAAAATACTCAGTGAGGGTGATAACCTAATTTCTGGGTCAAGTTTGTTCCATTCAGAAAGACAGTCAGGATAAAAGCTTGTCTTGAAACTTGTTGTTCTTGCCCTTATCTGCCCAATTACATCTGCATTATGAAAAGAGTACATTGCTTGTGGTAATTGTGGAATGGGGTATCTTGTGTAGTCAGGGGTCATATCGTTGACAATCTTGTAAAAAAGAACAAGGCGTCTACTCCAACGTCGTAGGCTTAGGGAGCTGTCATTTTTAATTCTGGGTATAGGGGTGGAAGAATTTTTTATACAAATAACAAAGTTATCTGACCCCATTCACGAATTTCAATTAAATTTGACACCCCATTTCACGATAGCAAAATATTTCATACCCCAGTGCTTGGATTTACAGTAAAAGCTTACACACTAAGAAACACAATCTGGGCATAAAATAAATCAAATTGGAACAACTGGAAGTGTCATCGAAACAAAGAATCACCAATATTTCAAATAACTTCTTCCTTGCCTATTAATGAACATAGCAGAAACAGATGAAAGTTTTGTTGTACAAGAATACATAATTTTTACTTCAGTCCGAAATATATCCCAAAAATTTCACAGCCCATCAGATATTTTACAATTTTTTCCAAAATATTTGATACCCCGATATAACAAGAGCTAAAAATTTGGTACCCCTCCAAAAATTCTTCCACCCCTGTACCCAGCTTTTAAAATGACAGCTCCCTTAGGGATTCCCAACCAAGTTCCTCGTAGAGTTTTTCACGAGATGTTCCTTTCCATGCTCCAGTCACTGCCAGTGCAGCAGAATATTGAACTGATTCAGGTTTTTCCATATGATTATTCAACGAGGTATCTTGACTGAAGTCACATCTTTTGGGTGGGATGTGGTTGATGACATCACCGTAATCTAAATGTGGTCGCACATACAGTTTATACAATTCGGTTAAAGTGTTGCGGGGCAAATACTTTGAAAGAAATTTTATCATTCCTATCCCGCGTCTACATTTTAGAATAATTGACTGAATGTGAGTGGCAAAGGACAATTTAGAATCAAGTATGGTGCCAAGATATTTATGTTCATTCATTTTAATGACTGGGATGTCATTGAATAGAACTGGTGGATGATCGGCTGAAAGTTTCTTTCTTGAAAAAGTCACTTCAACTGCTTGTTTTGTTGGATCGGGATTAAACAACATGCGCCAATTATGTGCCCAACTTTTGATGATGTCAAGATCGTGATTCATATCTGAAGCAGCCTGATCAGGATTATGAACAATAGTGAAAAGTGAGGTATCATCAGCAAAGAGTTTCACATTACACTTGAGATTATCGTTGATGTACACAAGGAAGAAAAGTGGGCCTAAGATGGAGCCTTGCGGGACGCCGGCAGTAACTGAACCCCATTCCGATGTTTTACCATTCAAAACTGTGCGTTGTTTACGGTTTGCAAGGAAGTCTTTGATGAGTGAAAGTAAGTTTCCTGAAACACCACAAAGGCTCCATTCTCTTTTCATGGAAACACGATGAGAAAGCTGGCGCAAATCTCTAATCGACGACCACGACGAAGGTGTTGTGGCGCCGTGTTGTAATCCACTGACTTTGCAGCCAGAACAGTCAGGCAGACGGGGTTCAAATCCCACCAGCACCTCTTGAGTGTCATCACAAGGGTTCGCGGACTCGATTAGCGCTTAGCTATTTCTGCGATCCCAGCGCTTGGCGCTGAAAACCGCAACTTCACCTTCACCTTCTCACTCTTTAGTGTTTGCCAATTTCATGTTTCTATTTGGCTTTTTGCAGTCGGTCTTTTGGTTTCTTTCTCTCGGCACCTTCCTGTTTGAATTTCTTAAAATCTGGCTTCAGTTTCAAAAACTCCTGGCTCTTGTGAGAAAATCTGCAGATGGAGTAGACGCCTTACGCTGTTTTACAAAATGATGAATAATCTGATGCCTAAATATACAACGGATCCGATCCCACAACTTCAGCAATCACAGTACTCACTTCGCAATCAGGATGTCATTAGGCGAATAAAGGCAAGGACAGAAAAATTCAAATCTAGCTTTTATCCAAATTGCCTGTCTGAATGGAACGAATTATGTCCGGAAATTAGAACTGCACCATCAGTTGCTATCTTCAAGAAAAAGTTGCTCTCGAAAATTCGCCCCCCTGCTAAGTCTGTCTTTGGAATTCATGACCCAATAGGCTTATCCTATCTCACTCAACTTAGAGTGGGCCTTAGCAAATTAAACCTTCACAAATTTAAGCACAATTTTCGGGACACCATAAATCCAATGTGCCCTTCTAACGATGGTATTGAGAGTACGGAGCACTTTTTGTTGCTTTTCCCTTCATTTGAGGTTCAACGTCGAAACCTTCTCGCTGGAGTTTTTGCATTACTTCGACCATTTGGATATATTGATCTTTCAAATGAAGTTTTGACGCAACTTTTATTATTTGGTGATAAAGGCCTCCCAAACGACGTCAACAGAAATATACTCAAGTTGACTCTACTATACATTCACACAACCGGTGTCGTAGATAATACATAGTCGTAGGTAATTCGTAAATTGTAAATTTTTATATTGAATTTATATATATAAAAAAAATCTGCAATGATACCAAAGCTTTTGATTTCTAATTTAGAATTTCGGTAAAAAATGTCTAAATGCTGCTATTTGCGATCTGTGTTGCCCACTGTGGCCATCAGTTGACGAGGAAAGTCACCTCAAAACGTTGAAATGCAGAGTTTATTCCAAAAATCGCTAAATTTGGCGAAAATATTACTTGCTGACTTGCGCTAGTAATGAAACCCCCAAAATTCAGCATTTCTTTAAGTTTATTTGCATCTTAGAAAGTTGCGTAAAAAACTCATCCTTGCCTGCACAAGTGATAAGGCAGGGTTTACAACCAATCAAAGGAGGCATTTCAATTGCTAAAAGTGGAAGTTTTGGTGAAATCTTTTGGAAATTTTTGCGCTAAACTTACTTAATGATAGACAACTTACAGTAATTACAATTGTCTTTCTTATTAAAACTTTTCATCCGGAGAGTAGTGTTACTTTTTTAGCAGTCAGCCATAATGGGTGACACCTAAAGAAAATGCTGTTTTCCCCATATCTTCAAAATTGTGTAGAATTGATAGCTTGAGCAAAAAAACTCAACATTATTTAATGTTCCCCTCCATTAGTTGGTGATCTAATCTGGCTCCTTTATTTCGCCACGGATATCTATTGGAGGATCTAATTCAAGAATTCACTACGACATGGGCATAAAGCCTGGTTTCCATTAAATCGTAAGGGGATTGGCGACAGTCTGCGATCGTCGCCGATCCCTATCTTCTATCTTCCATCTGCGATCTCAGCAGTGTGTTCCATTAATCGGCTACAGTCTTTGACGGTCTGCGATGCACCTATACCATGATCCTTTTCAAACCTGCAAAATCGTAGCAATAACAACCACTATAATCTAATTGGTTAATCAGATCAACGTGATCATATTTTAACAAAAGCGCGTCTGCGATGATCGCCGATCGTCTGCGATGCGTGTTTCCATAAAAGTTTTTCCAGATCGGGACAGTCGTAACGATCGGGAAAGTTGAACTGAGTTCAACTTTCCCGACGCTTACGATCCCCGATCCCCGACGGTCGTAAGGATCGTAAGACAGTGTTTCCATTAAATCGGGAACACAACGCAGATGATCGCAGACGATTGCAGACTGTCGCCGATCTCCTAACGATCGCTCTACGATTTAATGGAAACCAGGCTTAATCGACGACACAATGTGAGTTTATTTGTCTTTCAACTTGGTACTGTTTATTTTTGCCGACATCATTTGGACCCCACTTGTGAACGTACCTCGAGTATCTGCTGCATGACAAGATATTGCACCTTAGTAAGCGAGGCAAAGGGTACTTTGCAAATAATTTAAAAAGATATATTGATGAAAACTGACATTCTCAGTGTAATCGTGTAACAGCTCTTTCTGAGAAAGTAGACAGCAAAAAAATCGGAAATAAATCTACAGAAGTTTTAAAAAATCGAAATAGGCTTGCATCTAAAAATGGAGTCGTTATTGCCTCATTAAATGTTAATAGTCTCCCTTTGCACCTTGATGAAGTCGAAACACTCTTGAAAGAGAAAGTTATCCATTTTCTTGCTCTAAATGAAACAAAAATCGATGAAAATCACGTAGATGAAGCTTTAAAAATAGAGGGGTTCAAACTTTTTAGGAAGGACCGAAATCGCTATGGAGGAGGCGTTGCTATCTACTGTCAAGATGCACTTAAATGTAATAGGAGATTTGATATTCCCCACTCTAGCCTCGAAATGATATGCGTTGAAATTCAGCCTCTGAATGCTGAACCTTATTTAGTTTTGTCTTGGTACCGACCACCATCCGACACAGTAGAAACTTTCGATAAGTTTGAAGAGGTTCTCCGGTTTGTTGAAGCAGAGGGAAAGGAGGTTTTAATTATTGAAGACACAAACTGTGACTTTACTTTACTTCAAAAGGAGCAAAGGGATTCTAATGTTCCAGTCCTCAATAACGTTAAATGTATTAATGAGTTATACAATTCTTATGGATTAACTCAGCTAATCAACGATCCCACTAGAGAGACTGCTACTTCATCTACGATAATTGATCACATTGCAGTTAGCAATGTAATGAATATCATTGAGTCTGGTGTCCACAGGGTTGCTCTTAGTGACCATTACTTGGTGTACGCCGTTCGCAAATTTAGAGGAGCGGTGAAAAATAACCACAAAATAATCAAGACAAGGCAAATGAAAAACTATAACGAAGAGCTTTTTCTAATGGACCTTGCCTCATTTGATTGGAGACAGCTAATTACTGCTGACTTGGACATCGACGAAATTGTTGCTCGCTGGACAAATAAACTCAGTTCAATAAAAGAGAAACATGCACCACTTATGGTGCGTCGTGTCTCAGAAAAGCTTTGTCCATGGATAACCTCTGATCTCAAGAATCTACAAAAGACTAGAGATAAGCTGAAAATTGCTGCTGTTAAGGCAAAATCTGAGTTATTAATGCAAGCATATAGAAAAGTTCGAAATAAAGTAAATTCTCTAAATACTCGTTTAAAACGGCAATACTTCACAAATAAGATTGATTCTTGTGAAGGAAATCTTAAAGAAACGTGGGCTACCATCAACAAACTAATCAACAAGAAGTCCAAAACTACGTCCATATCGGCAATAAAAAAGGGTGATTCTATCATGACTGATCCTCAGGGGATAGCAGACTCAATGAATAAATTTTTTTGTAGTATTGGAGAGAAACTTAGCAAGGAAATTCCTGATACTGGTAATGCTTTTCTAGACAGTGCCTCTGATGGTAGTACCGATAGCGAGAGGTTCACTTTTTCGCCACTTCAACCAGACCATTTGCTGAAAGCTATAAACAAATTTAAAGCATCTCATAGTTTTGGTGTAGACAACATTTCCAGCTATTTTCCTAAAGTTGGAATGCCTATTTTAGCTCCTTCATTGAGCGAAATATTCCACTTATCCATGTCTAAAGGCTTATTCCCTAATGACTGAAAATTGCCAGGGTTGCACCAATTTACAAGGATGGTCCGACTGACGTGGATTCAAACTATCGGCCTATCTCGGTACTGCCAGTAGTCTCGCGCCTGTTTGAGAAGCTAATCTGTGACCAATTCTATTCTTTCCTCAATGAACACCGTCGTCTGTTTTCAAAACAATCAGGATTTCGGAAATTTCATTCCGTGCTTACCTGTTTGTTAGGATGTACAAACGATTGGTATCTGAACCTCGATAAGGGACAATATACTTCTGTCACCTTCATTGACTTAAAGAAGGCTTTTGACACTGTTGATCACCAAATATTGATAAGAAAGCTATGTGTTTATGGAGTTGCGGGGAAAGAGTTGAATTGGTTCAGATCTTACTTGCAAAATCGTAAGCAGTGTTGCAAGGTCAATGGGCACGTTTCCAGCATGGAGTCAATTAAGTACGGGGTTCCCCAAGGTTCTTGCCTTGGGCCTTTACTATTTCTTATATATATTAATGATCTTCCCCTCTCACTTAAGTTTGGAGAAGTTAATATGTATGCAGACGATACCAGCATCTCCTACTCCTCGGACTCGGTTACAAATATTAATGATTCAGTCAATGAAGACTTGGATCACCTTAAGAACTGGTTGGAGGGTAATAAGCTATCGCTAAATGTAGCAAAAACACAGAGCATGCTAATCGGTAGCCGAACTAGACTCGAAAAGATCGGCATGTCTGAAAACCCTGAGCCAGCCCTGAAAATAGGAGAGGAGCCTATCTCTATGGTTAAGCACACTAAATATTTAGGTGTTCAGATCGATCAGCACTTACTATGGGATGAGCATTTAAGTATTATTACCAAAAAAATTTCTCGAGGTTTAGGAATGCTGAAATACTCAAAAAAATACCTCCCATTATCCACCATTCAAAGAATGTGTAAGAGTCTTGTAGAGCCTTACTTCAGGTATTTTTTACCTGTCTGGGGTAATTGTGGTACTACTGCTCTTCAAAAAGTGCAAAAGCTGCAAAAAAGAGCAGCCAGGATAGTCACAAATAGTCCCTATGACGCCTCCGCATTACCGCTAATTAAACAACTTGGCTGGCTAAATATTCAACAAATGATTGAGTTTGAAACAACTAAGATTGTTCACAAGACATTGCGCAATGAAGTACCTGAATATCTACAAGGTCTGTTTACTAGGGTCTCTGATAAATGCGTCAGGGAATTACGCAATTCCAAACTAGATTTGAACCTTCCGCTGTTGAAAACATCCTTTGGACAAAAGAGCTTTTCATTCAGGGGAGCAAAGCTTTTGGAACAAATTAGGATCCGAAGCCAAAACTACGAGTAGCTTTTCTGCTTTTAAGAAAGCTGTCACGCAAAATTGACTCCATATATTCTTTTACTTTTACTCTATTTTTTTTCTTATACGTTAGCTGCGACATAAAATTGTAAATAGGTTTTTTTTCAATATTATTTTGTTTAGTTGACAGGGCAAGCTGTAAAGCAGTAATTTTAGTTACTGAAGTTTTTACCCTGTATAAAGAATTAAAAATGAAATGAAATGAAATGAAATATTGCTAGTGATTTGAACATGCAGAAATTAGGAAAGCTTCCATATTTACCAAAACATTGTTACTTTCAGACCATGTTACAGTATCTTAACAAACCGAAATATTACATTCTTTCAACATCGCAAATCAATTCAAGATCTCTCTTGTTGCCAAGAGAGTTTGAGAAAACCGTCAGTTGCACAGAAATTACTCAATTATTAAAACCATGTGTTGATGGTTTACTTTTACTGATTATTGGTTTCGTTACAGTGGCTTTGTTAGACCATCTGATTTGAAAACCTCATGTCTATGTCTAGTTTTCTCTTGGAATGCATGGTTTGAGCTCCTGAAAACTCTGGTGGTGGACTCTCATGGTGGCATCACCCTTGCTACCCTACGAGATGTAAATCTGTAAAAACGTTGTGTGGCGTTGCCACGTTATATCGTTTATGTATATATGTCTATGTCAGTACAGTTGACAATGAACAGATTCTCGCTCAATAGCTATGTTGAGACTTTGCATAAATCTGAAACCTCGTTTGTCTTTGGTGTTGATTAAGACCGCGTTCACACGATGCCGGCACATTTTGAAAACGGTGAAAAATGTGACCGATAGGCCTCTCGTTCATACGAAAACGGCACATTTTTTGCCGGCACATTTTGAAAACGGTAGATTTTCAAAATTGAACTCTAACCGGCACATTTCGGAAACGGCATCGTGTAAACACTTGAAAATTTTGAAAATAGAACAGTTTTCGACGCTTTTGGAACAAGACTGATTGACACTTAGGGCGTAGGTTTCTATGGCATCAAAGTCTTGAAAAGAGTTGCTTACTGTCTAATCTCGTACCGTTTTCAAATTGTTCCGGCATCGTGTGAACGCTAGCTCAAATTCTGCTACCGTCACATTTTTCACCGTTTTCAAAATGTGCCTGCATCGTGTGAATGCAGTCTGAATCGCAAACTATTTGAAAGCTTGCTCTCTCCATTAAATCATACATTACTCTTCGTGACCTGTTTTTCGATCGGATGATCCAATAAAAAGTAAGCACCAAGTAAAAAGTAAAGTAGTCAAAACTTGATTATCTTATCGATTATAAAGTTGCCTTTTCTGTAAGTAGTTTTTTGGAATTTCTGTTCTGTTATCTTATTCTTGAGGAAAACTACCACGAAACTCTTGCCTGAAAATTTTCAATCGAATTAAACCGGGTGTCTCAAAAAAAGTACCCCCTTTTGACTGGAAATAGGAACGAAATGATAAGATATCAGTACTCTCCGAGTGGACAGCTAAATTTATCAATCTTCAACTTAGATCCACATACCTTGCATTTAAAAATTGGCCACCAAACACTGGAGATACAAGCTTGCAAAGTCAAAATTTACAGTGCACCCGAAACCAGAGGTTTTGTCAAAGGGCCTAGCCATGATTTGCTACAACAGGCATGTTGCACAGGAATTTCGACTTTGACCTTTAGCTTTCTCCATTCAAAAGAGTTATACCTTGAAATGCTTCAATTGTTCTACAAATAGTTATTCCTTTGAGGAATCAATCCGTGCATTGCATTCTACTCCGAGTGTCAAAGAAGAAGAAAAAGAGTACATGCATGCTCATTTGGGAGATGTTGCACGACTTCATCATTCTTACCACATTTTTGTTATATTTGTTTAATCAGGGTCATTTCCACGAGTCTTTTTTATTCTTTTCAAAAGCGAAAAACTGAAAGTTAAAATTTACAGGTGTTTTGGAAAAGATCCATAATACAAACCATGGCTAGACCCTTTTACAAAACCTCTGGTTTTGGGTGCACTGTATATTTTGTCTTTGCAAGCTTGTATCTCTGGTGTTTGGTGGACGATTCTTAAATGCAAGGTATGTGAATCTAAGTTGAAGATTGATGAATTTAGCTAACTACTCGGAGAGGAATGATATCTTATCGCTAGCCTTATGATTTTTGGCTAAGTTTTGCTCCATTGAATTGAATTTTTATTTACTGTTATAGTCATTCCGCTAAAACTTCGTTGAAGCGGAATGGGTATTGTTGGGGTATCGTTGGGGTAAATGGAGCGAAAACAAGGGCTCATGTAATAAGTCTATCTTATCGTTTCGTTCCTATTTCCAGTCAAAAGGGGGTACTTTTTTTTGAGACACCCGGTACAGGGCAAGTAAAATAAACAATCCTATTTTGGAAGGACACTGTTTCCTTGATATCGAAGCAATACATTGTTGGAAAGTAGTAGGGTACGTACATTGTTGGAAAGTAGTAGATGAGTAAAAAGAGAGTTTACGCGTTTGGCCGACTATGGAAATAAAGGTGTGTGACGTAGACTCAAAGCCAAAATGTTGATCCATCAGTCAAAGGCTAACTAAGTATCTTATTTTTTATTTCTTTTCTTGTGTTGTTAATTAACAATTGATATTTCTTAGAACATTGTAAGTGGCATTTCTAGTGAGGACTCGGTGACCCATCGTCTTTCTTCGCTACGGATGCAGCAGTATCTTGTACATTGTTGTTTTTAAACTTTCATTTGAAAAAAAACTTAGATGAAGAAATTTTGTTTCGTAAAATCACACATCCTTAAGACCCAAAACTTAGAAAAATGTCTGCAAGGTGTTTGTCTGGCAATCGAGGATTCCACGTTCAGCCAGCCTCTCCTTTTCGAGCTTAAGAAGGATTTGCTAGAGAAAGCCCCTTAAGAAATAACGATGAAAAATACACGGAAAGCTCCTCAAAAGATCCAACAAAGCGGTCAAAGATGACCATGAAAATTTTCCTATATTCCTGCTATATAAGGCTTGAATGCATCTTAGCATGCGTTTCTAGGAAAAATAGAAATGTTGTGCCCTGTGAGCTTTATGTCAAGCTGAGGAATCTCTATATGCCAGATGATGGCACATTACGAAGTGTGTACTTTTTTAGATTTTATGATAATTTTCCAAAAATTCTTGGAGGTTTTGGAAGAATCTTCCTCCAGAAAAAGTCCTATCACTTCAGAAAGGGAATGCCAAGTTAAGCCATATGAAGAAAATCCTTCGTATTGGGTGGTTTTATACTTGGATTTCGTTTCACTGGGGTTGTTTTGCTTTCCGCATCACTTTTAGTTAGGTATAAAGTAAGATAATTGAAATTTCCAACGGGCTTTCCCAACCCAACCCCATCTGACTTGGGGGGGGCGGATTCCGCCCCCTCGTATATTTTCACTTATACGCTTTTCCGTGTTTGCTGAATGAATCTGAGATTTGGCAAGTTTGCATATTGTCTCCCTCAGAAAGCATAGGCATGAATTAGAAATCATTCTTAGAGAAAATGAAATTGATATTATCGGCGTAAGTGAAACGCGTTTGGATGGTACTGTTACGGACTCTATGGTCTTCATAGAAGGGTACAGGATTTTTCGCAATGATAGAGATGCAAATGGAGGAGGCGTTGCCATATATGTTAAGAATAGTCTCCCAGAGCCAAAAGTTAAACTCAAGAGGTGAGAATCTTGAATTGCTGTCTGTTGAAATTCCCCAGGCCGCGCAAAGCCTTTTCTCCTCGTGTGCTGGTATCGTCCACCAACATTTGGTGTTGATGATGAGGCATTTGAGAAACTGACAAAGGTTTTGAGCGACTTGGATAAGGATGAAAAGGAGATAATATTAGTAGGTGATACAAACTGTGACTTCAAAGACAGCAAAAATACTAATGCAAAGAAGCTAAGGCTGGTTTATTCTGAGTACAAATGACAAATGATGCACTTAGAACAAATGATAAAAGATTATACCAGAATTGCCACTACAACAACTGAGACCGGAGAGCAAAAAACAAGCAAAGCACTAATAGACCATTTCTCTACCTCCTGCCCAAAGTATATTTTAAAGGCAGATGTTATTAAAACGGGAATGGTTGACCACTATTTGGTGCATGCGATTCGGAAAATCAATGCTTGGAGAATGAAGAAAAAAGAAAGAAAATTCGTTGAATCTCGCAGTATGAAAAAATATGACTAATCGCTTTTCTGAAAATGAATATACAACAGATAGATTGAGAATCCATACTTAGCCCATTTGAAGGCGACCTTGCAGGTATGGCGGCCACGTTTCAGGATGTGTTTGAATCAGTCTTGAATCTCCATGCCCCCCTTCGCCAAAAATGGTTACGCAGTGAATATGCCCCTTGGCTGTCTGCTTCTCTTAGAAACCTAATGAAGGAACATCATAAGGTGCAGCAGATAGCCGAGGGTCAACCGGAGATGTGGCCGACAGATAGGCAACTGCGTAATCGAGAACAAGAGAGATTCGTATTGCCATTCAGGATTATCATAGTGGGCTAATCAAGGAAAACGAGAAAGATCCAAAAAGAATGCGGAAGACAATAAACAAAGTCTTAGATAAAAACACTAACTCAGATATCCCTTCGAGTCTCGAATTCGAAGGAAAACGCTTAACAAGGAAACCCGATGTTCTTGAGGCATTTAATCATCATTTTACCTCTGTAGGACCTAAACTTGCCCACAAAATTGAGGTTCGAAATGATGATGATTGTCTGCAGAACATCACCGCTGAATCAAATAATATGACTTTCAACACTGTTGATGAAAATTACATTTTGGATGCAATTAATCAGCTAAAAAATGGAAAAGCATCAGGACCTGGTGATTGGTTTGAATCATATTTAAAGGAGAGAAAACAGTATTGCGCTGCTAATGGACACCGATCAAACATCCGAAAAATCATCTGTGGTATACCCCAAGGCTCCTGCCTTGGTCCTCTCCTTTCATAATTTACCTCAACCATTTTGAAAAGTGCCTAGAATTTCCGCATGCCAATCTGTACGCTGATGACACACAAATCACGATTGCATCAGATGATATAGAAAAACTAGTACATGACACACAGCATGGTTGATACCATGCACGCAGCATGAACTGGTCAACCTCTCTGAGTGGATGAGGATAAACAAATTAGGTCCTAACCTGGCTAAGACAGAATACATGGCAATAGGTCACTCCCGTAGAATAAAGCAACTAGGAATCTGGAATGCGCTGCTGTTAAATGGCACTGAAATCAAAAGAGTATAAAAATCCAAATCTCTCGGAATCATCATAGATGAAGGTCTCACATGGGGCGAACAGTTCAAAGCTGTTAGGTCTAAAGTTTGCGGTGGTTTTTCTGCCTTTAAAAAGTTAAAAAATATCATACCGCAATCGCAATTGTGTAGCGTATTCCACGCGATCGTGGAAGGTCATCTTCGCTATGCAAATGTTATTTGGGGGAGTCTATCAAAAACAAAATTAGATACCCTTCACAAAGTTGCATGACAGGGCTCATTCAATAATAGAAAATGCACGTATTAAGGACGAATGGTCATCTAATTGGCTAAGTGTTGAAAATCTTATTCGATAGGATCGTTCTGTGATGGCATATAAGATTCTGGACAAGTTGAGCCCGGAAAGCCTTTGAGACAAGTACCAATATAGATCTGCGTATCAAAATTATGAAGCAAGGAACTGTAAGAATCTGCAGATCCCAAGGCTTAGAATTGAACATGCCAAAAAACGATTTTACTACTCTACGTTAAAGGCTTGGAACGATATCCCAGCTAATATCAGAGAAATCCAAACACTCGGGCGCTTCAAAAAAGAACTAAAAGTGCACCTGACGAGCTGAGAATGCTAAGAAAAAATGCACTAAAACACGACCCTCTGGAAGAACAGCCCATTTTTTTAGGTATTACTCCAATTATTTCTTTTTGTTATAGAAGCGTTGTACTAGGTTTTCGTAAATATTGTACTAGCTGAAGAGGTACTGTGTATAAATAAAAATAATAATGAATGAATGAGTTCTCGTAAGTGGAGAAGACGTCTTACTTTGCTCTATAAGATAAGGGCAAGGACAGAGAAATCAAGCTCCTATCCTAACTGCATCTCCGAATAGATTAGCCTTGATCCAGAAATCAGACTTGTAACTTCTGTTGCTGTTTTCAAGCAAAGCTTCTGTCAAAAATGCGCCCAGTGGAAAGTCTGTCTTTGGTATTCATGATCCAATTGAGTTAAGTTATCTTTTACAGAAAAGGGTCAGTCTCAGCAAAATGAATTTTCCTGTATTCAAGCACAATTTAGGGGATAAGGTGAGCCCTGTGTGCCCAAGGAATGATGGCATTGGGGAAAATGAACATTTTTTATTGCTTTGCCGTTCATTTGACATTCAACGAAAAGATCTTCTCGCTGGAGTTACGGAATTGTTACGACCATTTCTCCAAATCGACACTCTTCCAGACGATGGTCTTGTTCAATACTTATTGTATGATAACAAATAACTTTCTTTTTTAAATTTCATCCATAGAACAAATTGTCTTTGATAACTTCAAACTTTCTTTTTACGTCGCACAGCCATTACGTACATATTGTCCCTGCTTCGTTTATAAGTCTGTTTAATATTTCATGTTAGGCACACAAAGTGTAAATCCTGGGGGGTACATGACTTGCAGATGGACGGGGGTCTGCCGCCCGGTTTTAAGAAAGGTACCCTCTTCTAATTACAGAAACTTGTGGTCATACCCACTTTTATGATGAATTTTGACAGAAAACCACCCATTTTTGCTATTTTTCGCCCATTTCTGGATAACCCACCCTTGTTTTACGGAAAATCTGCCGAGGGAGGGACCCTTGTCTAGAGAATTTGGGGCCCAAAAAACCCACCCATATGGGCGGCATATACCCGTACCCTCAACATGTTATGTACCCCCCCCCCCCCCGGGCTGTAAATACAAACTTATCCATGCTAAGTCAAAGGATTTCAGATCATTCAAATCAAATCAATTCAATTCAACTTTTTTCATAGAATACAGGACTAAAAGCTATTGCAAGTATATATGAAAAGATCTGTATCCTATACGACCAAGGAAAAGCATAGCTTATCTAGCTTTGGCCGTGAAATCAAAATGCAAAAGGTAAAAGAAAATATGAGGATGTATAGAAAATTTACAGCATTGTCAAAATAGAGATACATGCATAAAGTGTCAAATGCTCATGAAATGATAAGTTTGATTTAAAGTGTTATGACTGTTAATATTTCACCATTTCAAACTCTTTAAGGCTAGCAGTGAACTTTTTTATTTTGGTTATGTTTTTTATCGATTTTGGCAGATTGTTCCATAATCGTGCACCTTTATTTCTAAAGGTTTTATCTCCCCAGGTTTTGTGCGATTTATATATTCGATAATCTATCGCCTGCCTTTTAGTATATTTGTGTAAATCCTTATTTGTTGCAAAATAGTTTTGAAATACATTTGCAGTTTATCTCTGTTATATTGCACGTGATGCATTAGTTTTAAGATGTTTATTTCGTAGAGGTCTACTATTTTTAATATCTTTAGTTTTTTTATGAAGTAGGTTGGTGGAAAACAGAGATACTACTTCTTTGGAGTTTGTTACTTTAGATATCCTGTTTTGCAATATCTGCAATTCCTTTAGGTAAATATGTGCTGATGAGCCATATATTTCTAGGCAATAGTTAATCTTGGACGAAACTAAAGAATCAAATAAGGTGATTAAGCAATCTTTAGGTATGAAGTGTCTAAAATTTGCAAAGAGATGCAAATTTAACGATTTCATTTTTAACAATTTCACTGATCGTGAGAAATCATGAACCTTGGCCCAGCCTTGGCCTGACAGCAGATGCGCAGCGTGTTGAGAGGCAGGGCCTCTGGAGGGGGCTCAGTATCTGTAGCAATTGCTGTTGTTGTTGTTCTCTCGTTCGGGGTTTCTATTGTTCAGCACAGGCATCATTCTCCTATGCTTGCTTCACATTCAATGAGAAACGGATTCGAGTTTTTATGTGTAATTAATCGTATGTTTAGCATTTGTAGTTACTACTTGGTCCTTAATATTTGCATGTCTTTATGTTAATGGCCACAGGGTAGTCATTGTCCTTTGCTCCTTGTGGTCATGTCCCTGTTGTGATTGCATAGTTTTATTTGTAGTAACTAGAAAGTATGGTAGGATGTAGATGTAACATGTATTAAAAGATATTAGATGAATATATAAAAAGGAAAAAAAACCTTTTTGGTAGCTTTTTTATTAGTCTCTATACCCAATTTTTTGCGGATTTGCAGGATGCGGAATCGCATACCGCCCCCCAGAGCGCCCCCCTATGTAACCAGTAAAAAGATTAGAAACCCAGAGTCTAGCGAGTACGATGCATATACGCAGTTGTCTTTTGTTTTTGCTAGAGTGCGAGAAGGGGCCGCAAACGTATCGATATTCTCCGCAACGACATCGTTTTAGGAGGGTATTGCCGAGGACGCTTTCAAATTGACACTTTACATCGAAAAAGGGTCATATCAGAATAAGTCATATCCTGTAACATCTGAACGTTGTCTTTGTTCAATGTCTCTCATTGTCAATATCCACTTTCTAAATAAACTCTGATCTCAAGCTCTGTACTTTTTGAGGTTGGCCAATACAAAAGAAGCACTCAAAGCATACATTTCAACTCAACAATGATATGAAATCAGATTTTAATTGACCTCCACAATAGTACGGGATCAAATGAATTATTGGCAACGTTCGAGAATTTTGAGTTTTGCAATCATATACAAAAGGACTTTGGTCAACAATATCTCGGGCATATTCCTCAGTTTAGGTTCTGTAGGAATTAAAGTATGTAGTTTCGCCAGGACTGTCAAATGATTGCAAGGATTTTCTTAACTCACTAGAGCCCCATCGCCCTTTTCCGATCACTGAAAAAGAAACCTTGTATTAATTGGCCTAAGAAAATTTTAGCGGAAAAGTTCTTGCTGTTGAATTATTCCTAATTTCATAGCTTAAAATATCAAAACCATTTATTGTAACTTTAGCCACCCTCTTCCGTAAAATCATCGTCGAAAGACACAGCGGTAAAATCACGATATCTTTATTTCATCGCCCTTTTCCGATCACGCAAGTTCACGCATGAATTTCGAACAGCACCACCGCAGAGGGCTCAAGAAAGCGCTGTTTCCAGACGAAATGGGTGCCATACAGATAGCAGGAGATGTTTAGCTCATGTTATTGTTTGGTAAGTAACATTTTGCCGCTTTATTCGTTCAATAATACCATAGTTGAATTTACTATTGAAAGTTACAGGCAATTTACAAGAACTGGCAAAACTCTAGCATAAACAGCACCGCAAAATTTTTATTGTCCTAGGGAGTACGGAGATATTTCATACGTTGGATCTGAAATTTCTATTAAATATATGTTTAGGGTCTTTGAATATCTAAGCTGGATTTGAAAAGCAGCAAATTATTTTTCGGCTGCTCTCTTTTGCCCATAAAAACATCAATTCTCTTTTGCCCCCTCCCATTCTTCAATGCTTCCTGGAATTGATTCAGACCCTACCTCATGCACATCAAAAATCAACGGAACCCCCTGATGAGGTTTCTTTGTTTATTTCACCTTCCACCCCATCTCTTCATTGAGAGAGAATCCATTCACTAGCAACCAGGATTCGAAGCATAAGCGTACGGGAAGAAAGGATCTAGGGGGGCTGCCCGACAAAATGCCCATCGTTTACTAACGTTTTTGCCCGACTAGGGACAAAATTTTGCCTGAGTTGGGCTGATTTTGAAAATCTTTCCAAAGTTGGGGGGCTACCACCCCCCTCCTCGCCTCGTACGCTTATGATTCGAAGCCAAACCTCGTGATCGGAAAAGGACGATATGTAGCCTATCCGACTGCAGTTGGAAGTTCACCCCCGGCAGGGAAGCCGGAGATATCATGATGGAAAGTTTTTTGTAAATATCCGTTTAGAGAGTTGGAGTAAAGGTTGAAATGTTTTGACTGCGGTTCTGATGAACAGCAGTAGAGGAACAAGGGAAAATATAATTGCGACAAGGAAACACGAAGGGAAAAATGGCGACTACTTACGATTCCATCACAGGTAGGCCTTTTTCAACTTCTCATATCGTTGGATTCACGCCAGAAAAAAGTAAACCACGTATGAACATAAAGCTCATGGTGTCAGCAAAGTAATTTTTCGCGCACTTTTTTAATTGGGAGACCCAGTCCCCTTGTAAACAAACATCACGCAATTGTACACAAAAAGCGCTCACAGCAGCCTGTGATCGGAAAAGGGCGATGGGGCTCTACCTTTGTATAGCAATCCTTTCAAGATTCATCTTGTCTAAAAATGTTGTTTCTCCATTATGAGACACCAAAGAACTCAACGACTCGCAACAGTTACTTCAAAGGTAGTTCGTTTGTTAGTTTTTTTGTTTTCAATTTGTTTTGAGTGGGCTTATCAGGATTTCTAGCTACTGAAAGCTAATTTAGGCCCACTGTGCATGCCGCATCCAGGCATGGGACCCCTAGTTTAACGTCCCTTCAGAAGGCCGACGAGGTGAGTTGTGAGGTCAGGTCTCCGTGGTCAGTCACCCATCCAGAGTCTGACCTCACCCGACGAAGCTTAACTTCAGTCACCTGACGAAGGCTGAATAAGCCACTCGGCCACTCACCTTTGTCCCTTTGATGATTAGTTTTAACCAAAGAAAGCAAAGTTATTCACATTAAATTTGTGGAATATTCAACATTGACACTCTTTTTATCAAGGGGGCAACGCCTGTATCCAAACTACGACCATATGCCCAAATGTGGCTTGTGTCGGAATTGAGCTCCTGGACGTATTTAGGGGGAAGGGGCTCGAAACGAAAATATCCAAACGACGTTGCTGGGGAAAAATCAACTTGTTTGCGGCCCCTAAGAAAAAGTTGGCTCTCTCCACAGCTGTGAACAACGAAATGAGCTTTCGCTAGATTACCCTAGTATCAGTTTCTGGTACCCGAGGTATCGCTAAATTTGATACAAGGAGGCCTATCTGAGAAAGTTTGCACTACTATATTTCATATTCTCCTCATCACATTAAAGCACTAATGACATGCTAATGTGATCTGCTGTTCACGAGGATGTAAACAACTATTCACTGTGATTTATTCATAGGAAACTAGCGTTTCACAGTGATAAAACGCTTCTGTAATCAAGTATTTATCATTCTGCGTACACTATTGGTCTGCTACAGGTGATCACTTCACTCTCTGTGGACAAAAACTCGTTTTAATCCCATGACTGAGCGATTAATCATAATGATCATGGTGATTGGGCAATCATTAATATCTTGTTTATCAACAGCGATCATTGTAGTTGACTTATGATGTGAACGGCTGTAGGTGACTGGCTACCCGTTGGTATTATCTCTTTGAGAGGCTTACAGCATGAATAATACGAACTCGAAGTGACCGCCGCGCAAAGCGGTGAGTGTGGATTTTTAAGCAAAATACTGTTGTGCGGGCTGATCGATCTACGATGTTATACTTGATCGTTCAAGCATAAAACAAGCATTTTACTTCGCGTGTTTCTTCAGATTGTTTTACAAATGTTTGTTGGGAAGTTACCGATACATCATGCCTCTTGTGAAGGGTCGAAACGCACCGCAGAACATATTTCTGGAAACTTTGGCGAAGAAATTCGATGGATCAAGTAAGTGTTGATTTATCACGACTGTAATATCTGACTGGTTTGTTTTCATTTTAATCACACTCTTTGAAGTTCAACTCTGTTAGTTTTCACGCAGAATTGAATATGCAACACACTGAAGTGTTTCAAGATATTTATTCGGTAAAAAACTTTCAAACAATGATTCATAAAAAAAAGATAGCCACTTATTTGTCAAGAGTAGAATAGTGAAATTCAAATTTTGAATCACACCTTCAAAGTTAGACTTTGACAATTTTTAAGGAAATCTAAATTAATATCACACTACAGTGTTTTGTAATATTTTGTTATTTTTGAACATTTCTGTACAAAATATCAAGACAACAACGTGGCTATTTTCCCACCCTTATTTTACATTCATTTGCTTTATTTTGCTATCAAAATTGAAACTTACTTAAAGACGAAGGTAAAAATTTATTTCGTAAAGAATGATAATGTTTCGTTACAGGATTTGAGTTTAGTCTTCGCTCGAATAATACCTACAGAATAAAAACACTGCAGGATCTTAATGAAAGTGATCTTGTTAGCTCTTTCGTTGTTAATTACGAATTTTCACCACAAGGAGTAGTAAGAAACCTGTCGTGAAATTCTATTCGCTCAATATGTTGTTTGTAAGGAGGAGGACAAATGGTCAAAAAAGCATTCTTTATTTAAGAGATTTTCTTTTTATTGTACGTGATAGTCTCGTAAATTTTGAAGTAGGTGAGGCTGTAGTTTGTGTAAATAACGGCGCAAGCTTAGAGTTCTAAAGATCCGAATTCCTCGTTGTTGTGTTATTCAAGGTCGGTTTTTTGGTTTTCAAACATATGGTTTCTGGTGATTAATGTTTCCATTTACAAACTGATAGTGGGAGTAAGACTTAATTAAATGTTTGCAGTTATTATAAATTGCATGAGTAAAGGAAACAAACTTTGTTGACTCGTTAAAATGTGCTTCATTGGTTGCCAGGGGAATCCTCCATTCTGGCTATCCAAGTTTCCCCTTTTCAAAAAGTTAAGCTCACATTGAAACTTGTTTAACATGTTAACAAATGAGAGAAGCGTGCTTATTTGCAGTGGATTTATCCTCTCGTTTTCTGATTACGCTCTTTCCTCCTTCCCCACACAATCCTGTATTTTCAATTCCTTGATGAGACCTCCTTCACATTCTTAATTCAATATCGAAAATCTTTGTGCAAAGACTCCTGCCATTGATGGGAAAACTTGTTTGTCAGCCTTTCGTATGTGTCCAGGAGGTACAACTTTCAACACCTAACAAAATATGAACTTATTTTTCAAATCATAGAAGATTTAGTTCTTTTGCAGGAGAAAGCAATTCATTAGGCAAAGCCCTTATCAAAATTGATAACAGGTGATGTCTGCAATAAAACAGAATTGCCCAATCAACACTTTATGATCGTTATGTTCACGTAATCTTGAAGCTGATATATCGTTAATCGTAGCAATTTGACAAGCGCAAGTTTAGGGCAACATAAAGCCCTTCAGTGACAGTACTCATTTCCGTGAAACTGCTGTGTGAGTATTTACAGTAGAAGACTGACAGCCATCTTGTTTCAGCCTGCTAGCAGAATCAACTTGTGCTACCCCCCTACAGAGTCTGTTGAACATAAAAACATCGCAACAACATTCCCGTTTAGGCCAGTCCACACTTATCCAGATCTTTTTGAATACGCATTTTTTTTATCCATACCCCATAAAAAGATACCACACGAGCACACGAGGACCATTTTCAAAAGCATCCTTGTCCACGTCCACACGAATACACTGCGACATTAGACATTTCATTTTCATTTCATTTCATTTCATTTCATTTCATTTCATTTCATTTCATTTCATTTCATTTCATTTTCATTTCATTTCATTTCATTTCATTTCATTTCATTTCATTTCATTTCATTTCATTTCATTTTCATTTTAACTTATTTATACAGGGTAAAAAACATTTAGTTGATACGAAAAGAACTGTTTTACAATGTGCCCTGTTAAAATAGAAAAGAAAAACAAAAACAAAAGAAAAATTAGTTAATCAATAAGCTCCTGATACTACTTAATAGATTGAAAAGTCCTGTTTTAGATAGTCCAATCGAAAAGAAAAAGGAAATTAGATTGCAACTGCAAGTCAATAGAATTTGTTCTTGATGAGAGGAAGTATGTAAAGTTTGCTTTATAATCCTCCTTTAGTTTTTGCGTTTTGGAAAAGCTCCGTTTTCACCGTCCACACGACAACAGGAAAACGGCGTTTTCAAAAAGATCCACTTATGACGACGAGTCTCTTGTTTCCCTGTTCTCTTTGACTTGATGATGGCGCTACGATGAACAGAAACTCATCATATTACTCTGAAAAACCTGGCCCTTCCAATCAGATTGCGAGATTTGTGAATTACCATTGTTAAGGTGTAAATGTGATGGAATTTTCGATTCGATAGAACTATTGAAAACACTCCCACGGGATTGAGGTTCGAAGTTGTGATTCCATCATAATTCCATTGATGATTGAAGAAAACAGGGTCCAGACAATCTCGTCCCCAGAGTGAGTTCGTTGCCCTACCTCTAGACTGATTGCATATTCGTAGTTATCGCTATTGATAGACTGATGGACGCTCAAACTACGACTTATGGACTTTGATACTAAAATTTGGGATGAAGTTTTCCCCGATCGATTTCATAACTAGATTTGGAAACCATAGCAACACCGTACGAACACCAGGCAATGGTGGATGGGCCTAAGTTGCCGGCTCGAACCTCAAATGTTAAAACAGCTCAGAATTCAAGTTTACAGTGATATTAGCCATGAACAAAAGCCACAAGTATCCATACGAATGTTTCCTCAATCCAAGAATCAACAAACCTTTCACTGTGAATCAGGAGTTCCTCAGTTTTAAGGCCAATTAGCTTCCATGAACTTCACCGCAGCATCGAGAATTTCCAACTGTCTAGGGTCACTTGCCTCGCTTCCGAGAATACACTGCAGCCTCTTTCCAAAGGGCACACGTAAACGTGTGCATCTCCGTCTCAAAAATTTATATCAAAGTCCATAAGGCCCAGATTGAGCAAAAAAGGAAATGTTGTTGTTGTTGTTGTTATTGTTGTTGTTGTCGTTGTTGCTATTTTGCGATATCTGGGACTATGTCGTGAGGCTACCCTACCTCTACTCTGGGATACAAGGGGCCGTTCGGCAATCTGATTGGTTGCTCACCATTTTGGGCCGTAACTCCGACTTGCGCTGGGTAAACGACCTCGGCATTTCAAAATTCGATGTAAAACCACATTCTTTACCTATTCCGACCATCATTTGCAACTTATTTCCGAAATTCGAAGAATAACGAGCCATTTTATTTTTGAAGCTGTGGTGAAAGTTTCAGAATTTGCAACTTAGGCCCTTTTTCGCTCCAAAGAAACCGAGCTTATTTTCACATTAAACACACTTGCCGACCGCAGATTATTGTTTAAGTACCTGCAAAAAGGTTCAAATAAGGTCCTCAAAGTGCTTGTTTTCAATTTCTCCATTCATCTTCTGCAGAATTAGCGCCAGAGCAACGGCCATTTTCCATCGCTTGGCGTTGCCTTGCCAACGATGTAATCCATAATGGCTTCCACATTTGCCCATTTTTTGGGCAAATGTGATCGAAGTGTACCAGGGTGTTCATTCGGCTTCGTGATCAGCGTATGACGTAAGAACACCCTGGGAACGAGGTTGGGGCCCAGAGTCATGCTTTTCAGTTTCATTACGAGTCCCTCTTGAGCAAGGTTTACCGCAGGGATACAAGGGACTCATCGTCATAGGTCTAAGATCCACTCTGGAGGGCGTTAAAGCTTCGTATTCGGTGACCGAAAACGCTGCCTACGTGCTACGTGTGGACGCTAACCCAAAACGGATAAACAAGATGCGTTTTAAAAAAATGTCCGGATAAGTGTGGAAGGGGCCTAAAAGGATTCTTTTGCCATTCGAGTCTGCTGAGAGGCTGTCGTGATCCATTTGGTATGTTTTCAAGTACATGAGCTCTTTTCAAGCAGCTTCTCGAGTCGAAAGTGAATTTTGAAGACAAATACTTTCTGCAACAGTGGGATGAGCTGTAACAGTTTTGCCCAGCTGCTGGTTTAGCGATAGGTGAAATCTAGTCAGTAGACACTATGCTTTCACGAAAATTGAAAATTTCCAAACAACCAGGGATGAATGACAGCTGAAGCATAAACTTTTACAACTAACTTAAACCATGTGCATAAATGACTGAGAGCATAGAAGAACGATTGTAGATGAGGTTTCCAATCAAACCAAGGGAGCTCGGACTCCTCCGAGTTGCGGACCTGGGGAGTTAATCTCACATTAATAGTGGGGTTAGCTGTAGGAGTTTCAAGCAGCTGCATTACTGTAAAAAGACGAGACTCAATTGTTTTCGGCTCAATTGTTATTTAACTTTAAGACTTGGAAAGAGTGCAGATGTTTTCCTAGTAGGAGCATATAGTTGATTGTTACTTACATAGGACGTATGAAGGAACACGTTGGCATATTTTGAATGTCTTCATATCATAAAAATACACCACGTTACAATTCAAGCTATACTTTGATACTTTGCTTCAACATTACTAGACTATTTCATCGTCATAACTGCATACGAAACTGTTTGCGAGATTATCAAATTTTTTGTCCATTCAATGAGCAAATCTACTCTGCAAAGTCAAGGCTCTAACTTGATTCCAGTTGTTAGCTATTTCCAAAGAAATCAACTGTTAGATGTATGTCAGGCTGACATATGGTTAAAGAAAGGACAAGTCCGGGTTGGTATAATTGTTGATTATTCAAGAGATCACACTGTTCTGAATGGTGTGTAGTACTTTTTTCAAATATTTTCTCTTTTAATCTGCGAAACTACATATTTCAATCTGCTAATAAGTGTGAAATGACGTCATTTTCTATGACGTCACTTTATGTTGTCCGGAGCGAGACTGCCAAATGTAATAATAATCATACCACTCACATTGATAGCCTCCTTATCGCACCTTCGCAAACCCGTACAAAATACAAAATGGCGACGATATGTGGCCTAACTTACGAAGATTCATTAACCAATTTATAAAAGTTGGAGGCATCAAAACTTAGCAAGAACACACGATCGGTGCTCAGCAGTTGGTGAGATTGCTTTTTAACAATAATTTTATCAACCCCGGACTTGTCCTTTAAAGTCCAAGTGCTTTCAAGTTCATTTGTTTCAAGCTTTTCAACGTACAAATTATGTTACAAAGCAACAACAAATATAGGGCTAACATATATTGAATATTACTTGGTTGGTTGGGAGAATAGAGGAAATTTTTAAGCAGGGATGTCATGATCCTTGTCGGAAACACACAACTGATCAATCTTATAATAATGATAATGATTAA
Source organism: Aurelia sp. 3 sensu Dawson et al. (2005) (assembly GCA_964020215.1). Classification (NCBI taxonomy): domain Eukaryota; kingdom Metazoa; phylum Cnidaria; class Scyphozoa; order Semaeostomeae; family Ulmaridae; genus Aurelia; species Aurelia sp. 3 sensu Dawson et al. (2005). Next base: position 872,181 of record OZ026573.1, on the reverse strand, counting down.
TTTATTTTAGGTTGGCTTCTCGTCTAGCCAGCTAATTGGCTAATTAACGCCAACCAAAACTTAAAAATACACGGTATAATTTATAATCTACACGGTATAATTTACAATCATAAAAACCCTAAATACTGAATAAATCGTTTGCACAATCTACAGTTGCACTCAAAGCACTCAAACTTGTATTTTTTAATGTCTCGCTTGAAGCTGTTCAACGTGTGGCACTCTTTTAAGGAATATGACATTGTATGCCAAATCTTCGCTTCAAGAAAACGTGCATTTTCAATACCATACCCTGTCGTGTTTTGTTGTGGTGCCAATATATTTCTTCCACTACGAAGGGTGCAATGTGTATCTTTCTCCACAAAGACTTGATTCATAAAACTTGGATTGAGTTTCCTTCAGTGGCGGATTTAGAGGGGGCAGATGCCCCCTTCACGATGAAAATTCAGCCTTGGCGCCCCCTTTTTAGCAAGAAAAGCGCCCCTTATCCTGACACGAATGCACTCTTGTTTCAGTGATTCGTTCTGAATGCGATGAAACATATAAACTAAAGCGTTGTAGAAAAATCAGAGAATTTTCTTGAATAAAGCCCCAAAAATTTTCGTGTGCCTTCGGCGCGCTAACTTTCACCGTGTTTTTGGCGCCCCCTCTCCAAGTTGCCCCCCCCCCCCCCTTCAACTTCAGTCTGGATCCGCCCCTGGATTGCTTTGAGTTTGAAAAATTTCAGTAGCAAGCAACTGTAAATTTTTGTGGTGAATCGTTACTGAATTCGCTTTTGTCAATAATTCCTCGAAGTTTGAACAACTATCTTTGCATGCGATTCTCAAAGCTCTCTCGTGGATTTTGTTTATTTTCTTATTAACCGACTTATCGTGAAACATCCAAACAAGTGGACAGTAGCTAAACTGGGAAATAATGAAGGCGTTTATCATAACCCTCAGTTTCTCAACATCCACATAGTTTGAAATACGTGCAAGTGCATGCAGTTTCTGTCCAGCTTTTCTAAAATCTTGTTGCAAATTGCCTGATGCATCTATGACGTCGACCCAATTACAAAACTACACAACAACACCACTAGACTAAGGCCCCGTTTACACGGGATCGGATCCAAATGGAATCGGATCCATTTGGATCCGATCCACTTTTTGAGGGGCGTTTACACGGGATCGGATCCAGAACTGTTGGCGTTTACACGGGATCGGATCCATTTAGATTTTATGAACTCTTAGCAGCGCTCTAGTAAACGTTGTCTCTTATTTTAGTCCGATCCTTTGAAATTTTGCACTCTAATAGACTCTGTTACATCTCTGATTCCCCTCTTTGAAATGTCAACAAAGGATTTTCAGTTTAATAGTGTAACTTCCTATCCGTACCAGTTTGGATCCGATCCCACCCGTTTACACGAGACCTTTTTGGGATCGGATCCAAACGGGATCACTTTCGAAAGTGATCCCGTTTGGGTACGGATAGCAGATCCAAATGGGTTCGGATCCGTCGAGTCCCGTGTAAACGCAAGGCCTATCCGTTACAGTTTGGGTACGGATCCATTTGGATCCGATCTCGTGTAAACGGGGCCTAAACTATGTTGTGCTTGTCGAGGTTTGGTCCCTCCGTGGTCAGATCTCTGTGAGGACAGTTGCAGAAAAACAAGTAAAAGAATACGAGCATAAATAATTCCTGCTATAGCCTAGCCTCACACTATCCTTTATCTTCAAGTTCTTGATAAGACCAGCTTCACATTTTTAATTCAATATCGCGTTTGAATTGACTTATGTTGTACCTATTTAGCAATTCATCTTTGTGGAATTGCACTAACATAGACCAATGTTTAGAACAGTTGCAGATATCCACGCCTCGAACAAGCATTCTTATTTCTGTCACCCAGGGGCGGATCCAGCATTTAGCTGAGTGGGTTACATGGGAAAACTTTTGGGACCACGCCCTTCCAAACACTGGACACGCCCTTTGAAAACAAAGTAAAGAACTCCCTTCTGATAAACACTGTTTCCTTGCGCAGTTTTTTGAATGGGAAAAGGAATCTTATGTGTATTTTACCATTTTACCTAGGTAGGCCTACTGGACTTTACCTTCTGACTCTGCTTTCAAAATTCTTCGGTGCATTTTCCACACACTTAATGACATAATCTTTCCATCTTTGAAAATTGAATGAGATGTTATCCGGCGTAGCAAAGTTTGAGTTTATCTAGGGCCTGGATGACAGACAACTGAGGCAACTGAGACTGAGTGTGCGAGTCGACCATCTTCTTCGGCCTAACCTGAGCTGTGTGTAAAACTGAAGCTGGATCGTCTTCGCATTGTTGCTGTGGTTGTCTGAACCCTCTCAAGTATCATACGCATCACTGATTTTTACGCATCTGACTATTGTTCTCAATGACGAAAACAATCGTTTGAGCTTGGACAGCTTTTGTCAAAATTAAATCAAGCATGTTATGAGTTCACTGTAACCCTGCAAGGAGGGTTCAACCTGCGTAGTGTGTCCTGAAATCGTCCTGTGCGCACGTTTTGCAGGGTTCAAGGTCTCATTGCCACGCTTCGTTGCAAATAATTCAATTCAATGTACGACAATGAACAGCGCTGCTGGTTTACGATTTTGCTTCAACCAAAGGCAAAGATATCTGCCTGCTTGTGATTTATAGAATTCAGTCTTTATAGATTCAAGATGTTGACTGGTTTACAGAACCCTTTGAACCCCCCTTGGATCCGCCCTGCTGTCACCAAACGTTACGTAGAGCGTAGTCAATGATTGCTGCATTGTAGCAAACATTAACAGTGTAAACAATTCCTGTTCATTCTCTCAGTTCTTTTCTCGCTTGTACATTATCATCAATGGCAAGGCTTCATCAGCTTTGTAGCAAAGAAGTGAATATACCGAGCAAGTAAAAGAAGTTCTGATTTCATATACTCTAATTGTTTCTGGCTAAGATATCAAATTCAGTTTTCTTGGAATCAGTCTTACTGCCCAATAATAGCTAGTGGGCATGTGAAAGCACTGTCCTGAGCAAACTGAAAAGAAAACTGCTGATTGCAGTCGAAGCCATAAGTGAAGGGAAGATAACACATGGGGGGGGGGGATTGCCGAGAAAAGTCAATTGTTGAGCAACATCTTTGCCTGAATTAGGGCAGATTTGTTTGCCCAAAAATTGCTAATCTTTCTATGTTTTGCCAATGCTTGTGAGGAGAGTGCTTCCGCCCTGTACGTCTCCTGGCCCGCACGTTTATGGTTGAATCCCATGCATATTTTGGCTGCAGAAAGTTTACAATTGTATTTAAATCTAAAAAGAAAAACAACTAGTGTTGATTTACAAAACATCTTCAGAAGTGCGGAGGCTACTTTCACAGTGTGGGCAATGCTTATACTTCCTCTGAAGAAATTTGCCTAACACAGATCTGAGATCACACATTTGATGGAGTTTTGGGAAAATGCATTGAAGGACACGAAATCTTTACTGCGAGCAGCTCAAAAAGGAAACATTATAATTGGATCGATTGTAGGGATTTTCTTGACAGCAGCTACATTGATAGCCGATTGAATATACCTGTAAAATCAAAACATTATCATCATTACTATTGAATAAAAGAATAAATATGAGCATCTCAGGCTAATTCAACAAGCTTGGAATATATTATGCAAGGGAGCTATTGACGCCAGGTATCTGCCACTAGAAGTATTGCCACTGTTAAGTGAATACCGTCCCTCTCTAATAAACCCTCCCTTCTAAGCCGAAATTTTAATACCGAAACTTTGATACCGTCCCTCTCTATTTGATTGAGTGCTCCGCAAAATAGATACCGTTTCAATCATGATTTTTTAGCATCTGTCTCCATAAAAATGAAGCAAACATTACTGAACTCGTCTTGAAACAGGCTTCTATTTGATATATACTGTAGTTTGTTGATTTTGATGACGTTATCAATAATTGGTTGTTGCGCATGCGTACTGACGAAAAGCTATGCTAGGCTTCACTATTAAAAAGTGAGGAACATATTCAGTAGGTCTTTTTATCTACATTGAGTATCTTTTGCTGTTTTTGCAACGAGTTATAACAGCTTGTAGACAAAGATTGATCTTTCTTAGCGCACAGAAAAATAATAAATTTCGAAACAAGATTTACAAGGATACTATCTCTTTATGTTTCAAATCTCATATCAGTATGTTTTATCAATTTGGAGATACGATGTGACAAAGTCCACGTGGTTTGTTTCGCAACTAATTTAACAACATTTGCAGACGACAGTATTTGTCACGTGACATAACAAAGACAAATGATGTCATCTTGTTTCCCTGATCATGTTTGTTACTTGTGCCAAGTATCAAGCCTGTAGCGCTTATTCCCCTAGTCTCCCCAAAGTTTCAAAAAGCCTAGTTTGGTTAGGGTAAATACGCAAAAATGTTGTCCTGACCTTAAATGACACGCGTAGTGGTGCTTTGCATTAATAAGTATTCACTGCTCAGCACAAAAGCGTCTGCAACATCGATCGGTGTTATTGGTCTGAGCAAATTACTAAACATATGGCAGCCATGCTTATTGTACAGTTTTTACGAAAAAACAAGTGATAGTTTAATTTTATGCGAAAATTAACTTCTGACGACATGGAGTAGATGTGGCTTCTACACATTTCAAGGGTTTCAATTCGTTGTTTTTCCTTCTATCTTCCTCTTTCGCGGTGTCGATTGAGCAAGTTTTAGAGATATTTTGATTTCGAGATGACCAGGAGACATCAAACAAGACTAAAATCGCAGCCAAAACTTAGCAACTCCGCAGTCGATGTTGCGATTAACATCTACGGTGCAAAATATTTTACATGCTCAATAAAAAACATTTAAGCAGGAATAGCAGGTAAGGAGACTTAATTTTTTGTGACTGCAAAAGCCAGATGCACAACATACAAACGTACTCCATTCACCCAGCTGATGATTTTAAGCTGGCATAATCGGTCATCATTTTCCAATTTTTTTTATAAATTCACTCCAACAAAACGTTACAATACACATTACGAGTTACAGTTAAGCCCGAAATTATTCATACCCCATACTAAATTCTGAGTATTTTGCATCGTCTATTTGAGGACCAAGTTTATTGTGGCTGAAGTTTCGTAAGAATACGTTTAGAGGCTGAATAAGGCACAACAAGAGACATTCGAAGGAATAAAATATCTTGTGAACTGGGCTTCAAATATATCGATTCAAAGTACCCTATATTTGGCAAAGGTATGAACAAGTTTCGGGCTTAACTGTACATTGCTTATGAATTACTCTAAAATACTGCTTGGTCTATACCCCTGGGAGCAAATAACTGTGTCTATCCAGAGGCCATTACATGGAGATAAAATACTGGTTTAGCTATTTCACAATTGCTTAAAAAAGCTACAAAATTTGGTGTCTTATGAAGGAATTGGGTAAAGGACTTCAGGATTTCACTCGAATCGATCAGTTTCATAGATGAATCTTAATTTCCAAAGTCCTTCCACTGGCCATCAGTGATCCACAGAAATTGATTTCAAGCCAGCTGTCTTCTCCAAAAGTAGAGAAGTAGAGGGCACATTTGCATACAAATTGCTATCTGAGCTTACAATTGGCGACGAGTCAATCTACGTTTCTTAAAAGCACATTTGAGTTCAAAGGCATGCCACTGGATGCCATCTGTTGGAACCACTAGAAGCCTGTTCATATAAGATAGTCCAGTTGACCTGTGTGGGCCAATTCTTTTTTATTCATATAAAATAATTTACAACAATGCTTACGTTTTGCTATAGTCTACTTATTCAAAACTACCAGACAACACCACAGGGACAATACCGAGGGGAGCGAAAAAAACGACTACCCCAAGGCCAAGATATAGACAGCCGACAATTAAGATAAAACTACAGGATACACTACTAGGCTCTGTCTCAGATTAGATGTCGGATCAGTGTTGGGATGAAAAATGTGGAAAGTCACGAGCGGAAACTCGTCCTTGATTTTTGATGAATGAAAATGAAACAGAACTTACAAAGGAAGAAACAAGAACATTTATGTAAAGGTACTTGGCGGTTGATTTGTACACAGCTGAAGCTTCATTGGGCTAATTTTCTTTTTTGTGGCCTAATTTTCGTCGAGTGAGATTTTTGTGTACTCTCTATATTTCAACCGAGCATCTGAATGTAGTTTTAGGACAATTGGAAGCCCAGATTATTGAAGATATATTTTTTTCTCTCAATGTGACCACATCTCATGATTTCTTTATCCTGCAATTATATATACTTGCTCCAAATCTATTTCATCATCCGTAATAAGTCTATTTAATTTGAGGAAATAGACTTGGGGCAAGTCTAGCAATTACAGAGAGCTAGCGACTTTGCTCACATTACGTAGTTGGTTTGAGAACGAAGGAACTCAAAGCATCAACATTCAGATTGGTTGTGAAGCACCTTGCCACTGAGGCCCCGTTCACACTACTCCGTTTTTCTACAAAAACGGAGAGAAAAACCTCCGTTTTTGTGAAAGTTTTCACACTGATCTGCACAAAAACGCCACAAAAGCGGAGGTTTTCGAAAATGCTTTCAAAAGTGAATATCGACAAACACGGAGGTTTTTGAAACGCTCTAGATCAATTTGAACGCACAAAAACGGAGGTTTTTTAAAACGCTCCAATAACAAACAATGAGCTTTACAAAAACGGAGCAATGTGAACGCACAAAAACGGATGTTTTTCGCTGCGTTTTTGTTATCGGGCAGATCAGTGTGAACGTACAAAACCGGAGGTTTTTCTCTTCGTTTTTGTACAAAAACGGAGCAGTGTCAACTGTAGCTTCGATGCGACAAAAACGGATACTAACAAAAACGGAGTAGTGTGAACGGGGCCTGAGTCATTCCTGCTGCAAACGTTTTCATTTCTACAAGTAAATATATACCTGTGTTGAACTGAGGCTAGAATTTCTCATATGAACTCAGTTCTGTGGGCCAGTATGACCATGCGGCGTGCAACCGTGAATCTGATAACAAAATATATTGTTATCCTTTCGCCATTGAATTTAATGAAAAGAGGGTAAGCCAATGCATTGAAGTGAACTGGCTCACCTCACAAGGAAGGCCCTAATGTACTTAAGGTTGCTGATTATCAGAATGTTCCTCTTTGTCCTACTTGGGGAAAATTTGTCTTAAATGGACCAGTTGTTACTTTCGAATTTGGAGGCAACTGTTCTTCCTAGATTTAAACTCGAAAATGCATGCGGACTGCATTACAGCGTATCCACGGCACATTTAACGGGTTGGCTTTCTTCAGGGTAGATGCCAGGTATGTGTTAAGAAACGAATGATAGAGGAGCTAATGTATGATCTGCCGTGCCCCGTTGGAAGAGGATGCCCATTTTGGTTGATGAGAGCGATACGAGCCAGGCTACACTGTGGCTAACAGCCCAGCTCTTATGGTTCTCCGGTTCGTCTTCAGACAGCTTTCCAAGGCACAACGGATTTTAGTCTATAATAAGTACTCGTTTGTTAGCTCACTATAGGAGTACCAAAGAAGTGCTTTGAAAGTAATAGATGCATGCATTGCAAGGATGTCAAAATAGAATGAAAGACCCTCTAACGATAACAGCGGGACTCGAATTCAAGACTAGTGACCATAAACTCAAATGCCCCATCAATTGAAGTATCTGATCAACAAATCTTTCTCCCAGTTGCTCCATTAATTGCCAAAGAAAGACAATGAATGTTTAAATTGTTACTAAAGCCTGTATCACAAAGGAATGCAGCTAATCAGATAGATTAGAGGGATAGGAGCCAGAAAGATCAGCTTCTAGAGTATCGATGTATGCAGTCATTAGGTTGATAACCTATCCGTAACCATCGCTGTTAACTGGCTAATGCGGGTCGACAACAATTCATTTTAAACAGAGAGTGTGAACAGTTTTGCTGTTGTTGCTATTAGTGCTGCTGATGGTATTGCTGTTGTTGTTGCTGCGTGGACAATGTATTGAGACTCGAAGTCATCTACGTAGTCACTAGAAAGTGGTAGATTTCTTAATACCTGCATCAATTATCTCGAAACTCTTCACAGTTGCCAAAATCAGTTTTTGTGAGAAAGACACCCTATCTGCAGTTATTTCTTTAACGTCAATGCTGGTATCCTTTTGATTGATTTTAAAACGTGTTTTTATTCTCCCTAGTAATTATCAAAGGCAAGCGACATGCATGTTAAGTTTTTAGCAAAGACAAATATCAAGAATGATATCTGCTGCAAAAGTCGTAAAACTTGAAAACTTAAGAATTAAAGTATTCAGTTCTAGGATAATCATTGCAGAATATTCAATGAAGCTCGATTTTCTTCAAACCTGTGGAGACATAGCCTACATATACAATGGATTCGATCCCACAACTTCAGCAATCACAGTACTCACTTCGCAATCAGGATGTCATTGGGCGAATAAGGGCAAGGACAGATAACTTCAGATCTAGCTTCTATCAAAATCGCCTGTCTGAATTGAATGACTTGTGTCCGGAAATTAGAACTGCATTATCAGTTGCTATCTTCAAGAAAAAGTTGCTCTCGAAAATTCGCCCCCCCCCCCCTACTAAAGAATTCATGACCCAATAGGCTTATACCATCTTACTGAACTAAGGGTGGGCTTTAGCAAATTAAACCTTCGCAAATTCAAGCACAATTTTCGGGATGCCATAAATCCAATGTGCCCTTCTAGCGATGGTATTAAGAGTACGTAGTACTTTTTGTTGCTTTGCCCATCGTTTTAGGTTCATCATCGAAACCTTCTCGCTGGAGTTTTCGCATTACTACGACCATTTGGATATATCGATCTTTCAAATGAAGTTTTGACACAACTTTTATCATTATGTGACAAAGGCCTCACAAATGACGTCAACAGAAATGTACTCAAGTTAACTCTACTATACATTCACACAACTGGTCGATTAAATTAAGCCAAATGTAACTCTGCCACTATACCATGTTCATTTTTGCAATGTTCCCTGTCATAGATTCTCGTTTTTCTGTTCCATTGTTCGTATGTAACCTTTGTAATTGCATATTTAGTTATATTTTTACATTAATAATCTTCAGGTGAATTGCCCTGGGGTAGTCATGATCTTTTGCTCCCCTTGGTATCGTTTTGTAGTAATGTATGGTAGATCGTTCGTAGTCGTAGGTAATTTGTTAATTGTAAATTTTTACATTGAATTCATAAAAAAGACATAGCCTGCATGCAGACTTTAAATGGAGACAGTATAATCTTAATTAGAATTTGAGGATGAGAGTGACAACAATAAACATGATGCCTTTGCTGTATCTATGGTTTTCACTTGTTATCAACATTCTACTTGAAAATCAAATTAAAATCAATTGGAATTCTGGAAATGAGAATCATCCGTGAATTTCGGCAGCTCAAACTGAGGATCAATGTTAATCGTGTGAAACATTCGATTTCAGACCAGAAAGATAGGAAGGCATTCTGAACATACGAATTCTGCTGTTTCCAGAATTTGCACCATATCATGTAAAAATTCAGTTTCTACTGAGTTTACCGAAGAAAGCAGAATTGAATTTTACAGTAATAGCTTTCTTTAAATTACGTTCTCAAAAAACTATTAAAATAGATAAGTCTAGAGCAGTCAATCAAACCGTACGAATCCAATATACAAAGGAAAGCTACTTATTGGCGATGGCCAATTCATGACCACAAATCTCTAGACATTTACTTTTATCCTCGTTTCTTCTACTTTGCTTATTTTTGGATTTGTTTCTATTTTAATCGGATAAACAAATGCTCGTTTGAAACTCGTTTGAAAAGCCCGATGTTGAAAATGTTTGTTACCGGTTTCTGCAATGTTGACAAACTTACATGCCCGCTGCTTTAGTTGCAAACCCACTAAGAAATCTTTCCTTCTTACCATTTAGCGCAGTAGGTGACTAACAGCGACCAACGGTGAAAACAAGTCCAATTTTGATTGGAGCCAAATTTTTTGAGATAATACGAAGGAACACAGCGTTCTTAAATGTTGTTATGGTTTCTTTATGTTCATTGTTTACTTAGATTCCAATTTAATTTGATGTAAATTTCAAGACTTCAGGCAAATCGCACGACAGAGCATTCCAACGAACCAATCAGTTGCAAGCTTTTGAAAGAAATCTTTATCATCATCAATAATTTGTTACGGGAAGAGGGCCTTGATGAAATAAATAAGTTACACAGAAGGTCTGGAAGGCTATGTGGTTACATTATCTCAAATCAAGTAGCATACAGAATTCTTATTAAATCATAAAACGATTCGTGAATTTCCTTTCATACCCTGTCTGAGCTGTAGTATAATTGTCCTGAAATGTGAAACATTGCCGATAGGGATAGGGTGAAGTTTCGCATCTATAAACTCTGTGTGAGGGGCAAATCACTTCTCAAAGTAACGTACGTGATTTTTGTGATTTGAAATCACATGATTTTTTTTCTATGATTTTTGTGATTTTAGTGATTTCTAGTGATTTTTTCGTGTGATGTTTCAGTGATTTTTTCAGTGATTTTTGATTTTTGATGCTTTCTAGGTGATTTTTCTTGTGAATTTGTGATTTTGTATGTGATTATTTTGTGATTTCAAGAGAGGTGTACAAAAAAAAATCAGTGAATAGCCCCTCTACTCTGTGAAGGTGAAGGTGAAGGTGAAGGTGAAGTGGGTTAACGAACCCATTCCGCCAATTGTAGGGTATACATTTTTGATGGCCTGTAAATTTTGGGGTATCGTTTTCGCGAAAATTTATAAATCTTAGGGTGCGATTTCAGATGTCAAATGGCACACCCCCGTACCCGCCTATTAAAGCTATCGCCCTCGTGTATGGCTCTGTAAATGTGCTGTTTTCTCTCTTTCCTCTTTCAGACCCGGTTGGGTGGATTGGGACTGGTTGGCATTCGTGAGGAATTTGCAACTCTTACTTTTATGTTTATGCCTTAAAATTCCTATTAATTATGGCATTATTGGTGAATCTCCTTTTCATGCTTCAGGTGTTCTGTTGAAGATATTCGAACCTCTCTTTCAAGGGTCTAAATGCTTTGAAAATCTCTTTCAAGGGCTTAGGCTCACTTTAAAGGTTGTAAATTGCAGAAGCACGCTAGCGAACCTATACGCACTACTGTGGTGGATACGCCATACAGAGGCGGGGTATTATGCTTGATGTGGTGGATACGCCATACGGAGGCGGGGTATTATGCTAACGTGGTGGGGTATTATGCTTGATGTGGTGGATACGCCATACAGAGGCGGGGTATTATGCTAACGTGTGGTGGGGTATTATGCTTGTTGTGGTGGATACGCCATACAGAGGCGGGGTATTATGCTAACGTGGTGGGGTATTATGCTTGATGTGGTGGATACGCCATACAGAGGCGGAGCATAATGCCCCACCACGTAAGCATATTACCCCGCCTCTGTATGGCGTATCCACCACATCAAGCATAATACCCCACCACGTTAGCATAATACCCCGCCTCCGTATGGCGTATCCACCACATCAAGCATAATACCCCGCCTCTGTATGGCGTATCCACCACAGTAGTGCGTATAGGTTCGCTAGCGTGAGAAGTGTTAAGTTTGTCACATATACCAGGTAAATGAAAAAAATCTTACCCGTTTGATGAGCTGTGCAATGAAAATTATGCAGCTGATATTCAAAGCTAAAATGTTAATCTAGATGGCAAAGGCTAACTTAGTTGTGAAAATTTTGTTTCATAAAATCACTCATCTTATAGCCCCAGAAATTAGGAAGGTCCTGGAAAGGAGGTTATATTGGAATCGAGACTTTCAAGCTCCTTTTTTTCTGGCCCATTATTTACTTGCTACTGAAATTAAGATTTATTTCTGAAACTGACAATGGCATTGAATTTCAAGGAATTTCACCTTTCAAGGAATCTTCTCTCCTCAGCTAAGTTAAAGTTCTTCTTCGTGAAGGAGAGAGCTGATTTCCTTAGCTAGCCTAGGAAATGTTTTGTTTCCTAATCATGTAACATTCCAGGCGGCACCTTTTTTGGAAAGATTATGCAGCGGTAAGAAATTTGCAAAAGTAAAGAGATTATTTTCATTGTTCATTGGGATTGATGTGTTGTAAATTCTCCAAAATGCAGATGTTAATGATAAAATATGCATATTGCAAAAGAAAGAAGTTTTAAAAATTCATTAACATGTAACAGTGAATTTCTTTGATAAAGAAAGCATCTGTTATGGCGTTGTTTTCAAAGTAATTTTCAAACTTTCTACCACAAGGAGAATTTTCAAAAACGAACAACGTGATAAACTCTCTTGAATGGTTGAAAATCTTGACCACTGGACTTTTGCATTCTGTTTGTAGAAGGCCGAGAGCACAAAAATACTGAGAGCAGTTCAAATTTTTAGATTTTTTGAATGACTTTGGAAGTGACAAAATGTTGAAACAAAGAAGAACTATGTCAATAATGGCAAAGAAACATTTATGTAAGAAGGTATTTTGATTATACTTTAAGGCACATTTTAAGGATCGCATTATGACAAATTTAAAATCTACTGCAAATGTCAAAAAGTAGTATTGGTAGGAAATGGAAAAGATTTCCTCTCTTCTATTTATAGAAAAATGACTAGACACTTGTCATCGTAATGGTGCTTGCTTGGTCGTCATGGTTATTTCAACTTTGGATACCAAAGAGCCAACATTTAAACAAATTCTTTCATGCACACAATCTTAGAAGTGCAAAGTATTTAAAAGTTCTACGAAGAGCGAAATCACAGTTAGTCGGTCCGTATAGCAAAAAATTTCACTTCAATTTGATATATTGAAATTCATTCGTCATTCCTGGACTTGCTTAGTCATATTTGTTGATCAGTAGTTATGGTGATGGGACAGTGCCTTCTCCAAGACAATTGATATAGCAACAAATTCCTAGCTGCAAAAGGATAAAGTTATTCATCATCTATTGAGGGTTGTGCTTCGGGAAGGGCATTTTGACTGAAAGATGAAGTAGTCTACTGCTACCAAATTCTACTTGCGAAGAATGTGCCGTTTTCGTATCAAAGAGATGCCTATCAATGATGATCTTAATGCTGCTTTTAGATCATGCCTGGTGTGAACGTAGTCTAAGAATAAAAAATTTGCCTTGCATAAGAAATTGTAAGATTTGGTGATTCTTTAAGTATTTGTGGATGGACATGAGGAAAACAACCAGGCTCTTTACAATTTTAAAATACAACTCAATTTTCACTTCGTCCTATCACGTGGCATAGTCATGTGAAACAGTCAGGTGATATTACGTCACAAGGAGATAGCTTGGGTCATGCCATACTTCCAACTGGTGAACTATCTTCAAAATTATTGCTGTGTTCTATAAATAAAAAAATATTTTCATCACATCAATTGAATGCTCGCTAATTAGGACATGAATGATTTATCAATTTGTTATCAAAGCAAATTTGCTGACATGAATTTTTTGTTAGTTTGATCAATTTCATCTTGTCTCAGGAAGCCTAAGATCAAGAATATAAGATGTGAATTTTGATATTTTGCGAACATGTTCATCGCTTTATGATGACGTGGTATGTGATAGAAACATTGTATTGCCTACTCGACATTACATTACTCATTATTTCTTCAAATTATTTTTCTTGGGAAAATTTTTAATGTCTTATTGCAAAAAACAAAAAGAAAAAGAAAGCGATGTCAAATTTGGCTGAAATGCTTTCTGTAAGTAAATAGCTTCTATCTCAAGTTTTTCTTCTGCAAAAATGGCAAAGTTGGTGACGAGAAATGGAAAGCACCCTAACAAAAAGTTTAAAAAGAATCAGAAAAATCTTTCACTTTAAATTTAAGGGAGATATTGAAGGGAGTGTGAAATGTTAAATAGGCGCCTTTGTAAAAAGAACAAAGAAAACACTCAAACAAATCATTTTTCTTTGGCTATTCATTGTTCACAGAACGTGTGCTATATAAGTTTAAATGGGATATTTTTAGGTTGTTTTGCTCTTGCAAATGCAAGCTTTTAACTTTGCACAAACTTCTTGAGAAAGCTATTGAAATTTTAGAAATTTTTACGTTATTCGAAAAAGAATATGAAAACTATATCAAACTTGTTCACGGTAGCAAAGCAGTTGCGTACAGTGTTTAAGGCTCCGTTAACACTGCTCCGTTTTCATATGAAACCTCTCCGTTTTTGCCTTGCGTTCACATTGCTCTGCGGTGAAAACGGAGCTTTTCGAAAACGCTAATGAAAACGCATAAATTTGAAAACGGTGCGTTTTGAAAACGATCCGTTTTCAGTGTGAAAGCCAAAAACGGAGACATTTGAAAACGCTTCACATTCCTTTGTTGATAGTGGCATTCAAAGTGACGATTGGTGCCTTTTTGACAGCTATTAACAAAAGACCTTGTTGTGAAAAGGGATTAACAACACCGTTCTGCTGGAGCAATGCGAACGCCTATCGTTTTCAAAGCGTATTTAGTTGAAAACTGAGTAATGTGAACGGACAGCGTTTTCATCAACAAAACGGATAGGAACGAAAACGGAGCAGTGTGAACGTAGTCTAAAGCACCCTCAATGTCAGAAACGGGACATTCCCGTGCTACGAAGGCAATTGTGTCACCCGCGGTTGGTCTCGGTTTTTCAATGGAAATGACGTCAATAGGTGTGAAGAAAAAACGACAACTTTATGCCTACATAAAAGAATCCACTGTGGTTGTCAGACAGTTGATTTATCTCCAGTTGACAGCAGATTCTTGGGAGAGATCTTGGGATCAGCGTACAGATGCCTAATCACTTAAATTTAGTACACTGATTCGTGGGAAAGATCTTGGGATCAGCGTACAGATGCCTAATCAAATCAATGTTGAATTTCCAAGCATACTTTGTGATGAATGCGGCACAAATCATCAAGTGGCATGAATTGTACCCCTCTCCAGCTTAAACGTAATCCGGAAATATTTGTTGATGAGGAGAAGTGCCCTATACCTAGGCCAAGGGGACCTGCTGTGAGCAAAATTTCAGCTTTAAATTTTCATAGCATAAGCATAATTTACATTGGTGGGGTTTCAATTGGAAACATTTTAACCAGTTATCTCCTATCCATAAAATCTCCATTTTTTTATAAAATCTCCATTTTTGTTGCCATTGCGGATTGTAGCAAGGGTGTTAGGACATGGATATTTTGATTGATTATTTGTTTACCTTGTTTTGATCCCTGTGTCTTGTTTTTTGTTTTGTTTCGCCTTCAACTGAGCGTGCTTAGGCCCAACCGCTCTCCAAGTTGTTCGACTTTTCGGTCTTAAAACCTATCTTGTGCGAAGGCGCACTAAGACATATAAATACAAGGGAGCTGTATTCGAACAACTTGAGAGCGGTTGGGCCCAAACACGCTCAGTTGAAGACTAAACAAAACAGAAAACAAGACAACAAAACAAGACATAGGGATCAAAACAAGGTAAACAAATAACCAATCAAAACATCCGTGTCCTAACACCTTTGATTGCAGGCAACTCTCAAAGCTCTCAAATTATTGCTACCGTGTTCAAGTCGTTCGGTTTCTTGTTAACATTTCAGGTTAGCTTCTTCAGAAATCAAAAGAACAAGAGCATTTACATAGGAGAATACATATTGCAAAATCACACGCTTGTAGACCTTGAAAGCTCTCATTCTTTATTCTTAAGACTTTGTCCAGCTCTGAACTAGCTGGAAAGCTGTGCAGAGTCTACATTGGATCATTCTTTGCAATGTAATGCCAATCAAAAGCATTTATAGCTATCGTTACAAACGCTACCTTGATTTTAGGTGTCAGAAAGAAGAAGAGTTTGCCCTAGAGAATTTCGATTAACCTGAAGATAAGAATATGTTAACACCATTGATCAGCGTACAGAGCTGATTTAAGCTTGACACAAATTCAACATTATTTTTCTGAAAAACATTTCTAAGTACTACTGCTAGTTCTTCCATGAATCACAGGAAAGCAACTTTTTTTCTTATATCCACTAAAAATTACAATATAAGTTTGCAAACTAAGCTACTTTACAAAATTACTATACGACTATACAATACTACTAGAAACGATACCCCGAGGTGCAAAGAGGCTATGACTACCCCGAGGCCAATATAACATAGAGATAAAAAACTAGTGTCTGTCTCAAATTACATGCCACAACGAGAAGTGTCTGCGATCGAACAACTAAAAAGTGCTTTATGTGTAATTGACATTATGACAGATATCGCGTGGTATCTAAATTGAGGTGGACGTTGAATATACGAGTAAGAGACAAATGAAAAAAAAGAAAACAAACGAAGGCAAAACAAACAAAGAATGCACGTGTATTACTTAAATGGGATATGGTGGTTGTGTTTTTATGGCTCATAACGGAGTAAAAAAATAACTCAGGATCTCAAAGAGGCTTTTTGGTGATTTTTGAAAAAATTGTACTTCTATTGGCTTACCTGGTAGTAGTGTACTCAGCTTAATAGTGTACAAGGAGAAAAAAGTTCATGAAAAAGTAATTCGATAGGCGTCAAATTGAGCCAAAGAACTTGGCTGTGAGAATGCCCTTAAAAGTTTGTTTGCTTTTGAAGAAACACTCTGATTGTGAAATATTGAAGATTCCAGCAAAATCAAAAGGCAGAAATATAACGAAATGACAGAAGTTTCCTTGAAGCCACTAAATTCAAAGTATGACTGTATTGACAAGGTCATTGGCGTATGCTTTGATGGGGGCAAATTCATTCTAAGCGTTGATCGTATTTGTCCTCTAGGCTTGTTGACATTAATTAGTGCTTACTAGCGTCGGCTACCATAATAGTTCGGATCCTTTACTTCGCTTAAATTGGTTCTTCATGTATTCAGCTTCTATATCTCGCGACCCGTCTCCTTGTTAATATTTATGACTTTCGGGATTTCGATGTAAAATGTGCTTTAAGCTCTAATAGCCAACAATGTATGAAATTCAAGATACTTTCAACCGTAATCAACATAAACATTTTGGCTAGTGACTGATTCATAAACAGAATATTTCATATTCATATTGACACCGAGTGTGTGCCTTACATGCTGTTCTTCCTTAGATCAACCATAGGCAATAGAAAATACGTACTTCTATCACTATTGATTATTTTGTTCCTCATATGGGTGTGATTGGCAGTCTTCTATTCATTAATCACCCAATTTTGCTGTATTTTCTCTATATGTGTGTGTTTGATGTCTCTGATTCAGTGAATGCCGATTTCATTCCATTATTATGAATATCATATGCTGGTACAGCAGATGCCTCCCAAACAGCTTCACTTTGTGGAATATGCCTCAAATTTCAACAATTTTGCTGAAAACTGGACCATTTTTAAACATTTTCAAATTCTAGTTTTCTCAGAGAGAAACATGTGGCGTCTAATCCTCTTTCAACTGAGCTATCTAGGCACGGTTGGATCCCCTACATTCTCCTGTTGTTGCAGTTACTCATGTAACCCGTCTTTTTTGTGATATAAACGGGCTTGTTCATGGAGCAAGAAACTGCAGAAGGATGAAGACCTTTGGTACTGATAAGGATGTTCTGCTAACCAAAGGATTAATCTTTCCTCTTCTCAGAAACCTCGCTGGTCAGCACTCAGAAATCCTGTGCATGGATGTTTCCCATTTCTATGAAGAATTTTTTTCAGTGATGTTGTTTGGGAGTTCTGAGCTTCTACACATTGTCAGAAGAATTATTCTTGCAGCTACATTAGAGTACATCAAATCATTATGACGTTTTGTTTCATTAGGTTGCTAAAATTAACAGCTCTTGAAAACAGGAACTTCGTGCACTGCATCTACATGTGTAGGCAACTTTTTGTGGCTGTGCGTATGTGTGTTAGTGAAGGTGAAGCTGCGGTTCTCAGCGCCAAGCGCCGGGTTCACAGAAGCAGCTAAGTGCTAATCGAGCCCGCGACCCCTTGTCATGATGCTCAAGTAGTGGAGTCCTACCGGGTTTGGAACCCACAGCCCCCTCCACCTGACTGTTCTGGCTGCAAAGTCAGAGGATTACACCACTGCACCACAACACCTTCACATGGAAACTTCATGTCTTGGCTCATCGAAGTGACACCAAGGAATAACAGGGAATTTAGGAATCTAATGACATGGCTAAGTCTTCTGAACGCTATGACTTATGCATGTAAAAATGTGCAGTGTCTTTTTCACAGCGTAAGGAAACGGAGCAGCGTTTTCATGCTGATCAAGTCAATATTCTCATATATTTGATGATGACAAACATGAGGTGTTCCGAAAGTAGTCACCTCGTTTTATTCAATGAAAATTAAGTGTCGTTTTGACAGACACCAGTTAGTTGCAAACCGTCCTTCAAGACAAACTACTTTTGTTTCAACAGACTGTAAATTAACGTAAGGAAGAAAGGTACCACAAAAGGTTCAATGAGTTCCAATTATTGCTCGTCAAAACAAAGCTTCCAACGCTCAATGGGATGGTATTACAGCAAAAAACTTTTGCTTGAATTGCTGAAGAATTTACGACAGTACCGGATGAGCCAGAAAAAGTTCCTATAGTTGACAATTTATAGCAGCAAGAGTACCTCACAGATTGGAATGTTTCGAATTGTAGCTAAAAGCCGAAAGATCGAAGTATTTTGTGATTTCTTTTCACTATCTCATTGCACAAGAACAGGTGCGCAAATGCAAAATTTTTTTAGGGGGGTGTGCGTTCAAAGGAGTTTTTGCCAGGAGGGACCGACTTTTCCAAGACAGATTCTGTTGCCAAAATGCCATGATTTAATGAAAATTCAACTACAGTAACAGGCACAATGTTTCCCCAACGATCGACACGAAACCAAACAAAAGTGTAACTGACCCTATGTTTTCTTTGAGTAGTATCTTTAGCCGTCTCCCTGTAATAAGAACATGTCCGTTTGAACAAAATTTGGGATGTGGAAAGCAAATGCGAGCGAAGCGACCAAAGTTTGGGTTCGGGGGCTTGCCCCAGAGGAAATTTTTGCTACCACGCACTTGAGATCGTGGGAAAATGACCCAATTTTGTGAAAAATTCGCAATTTAGAAGTGTAGCAAGAATCGACCAACGGAAGGCTTTCCCGGGAAATTCTGAAAAAAAGGAACTTAAAATCCCTTAGAAATAGATGGATTTTACTGTTGTTCTATGAACTATAAGCATGATAGTTTGATCCATAAGCCTGAGTTTCAGATCCTTCTTCAGTGAAAAAGGAACAATCCTTAGCGAATTATTTTGGGGACTCCGACGGGCCTGGAGGAATTAGGATGATCTTATCGAAACCTCAAAAATAAGTGTGCATTTTAGGCATGCAAGCAATATCCTTTTTGACATGTTGACCATGACTATATTTTGGTCCTGGTGAAATCTCCAAATGCCACATGTGGCAGGACCACGGGGAGGATTTATGTGCCACGGGCCAAAGGTGTAGACGTGGTAGACGTATGTCAGAGGCCCACCGTCCATGGGATGCGGAGGTATGCTCCTCTGGTAACAATTTTTAAATCAAGATGACTAAAGTATAACCAAAAACTATGTAGAGTTAAATGGTTTTGGCCATAGAACTACCATTATTTTCCAGAATAATGCAAACTAGATATCATTTGAAAGAGTTTAGCGAACGGAACTTGATTCTTGCAAGAGTTATGAAATTTTGTTTACTTAAGGGGGCTTTTGGAAATTTTTGTTTACTTGCCTTGCAAAAAGAGTTTGGTTTCTAATGAAGCTGTGATGCCTTCTGATTAGGAATCTTCAAGCAGAAAACGGGAAAATTTGTTCCCGATAAAACAGTGAGCTCCGAAATAGCCTGCCAAATTTTATTAAGAAAGTATAGGAGCAAAAAACTGACCACAGTGTATTCTATGACAGGCGACGGTCAAACGAGTCCATTTATGCAAAATCACTTCATTTTACTGTTTAAGAAGACCTGCACTTTTGAATGGTGTATAAGAGGTACGAAAAAGTTGCGAAAATTCCCATGGGACTAAAGCCCCTTAAATGAACAAAATTTTACATCTCTTGCAAGAATCGAGTTCCGCTCGCTAAGCTCTTTCGAATGATATCTAGTTTGCATTATTTTGGAAAATAATGGCAGTTCCATGGCCAAAAACCATTTAACTCTACATAGTTTTTGGCTATAAGGATCGCTCTGGTAGCTAGTTACATCTCTAAATACAAACATCATATTATCGAACTGGCTAGTCATTATGCAGAAGCAAAGGTTCGAAATAATGACAGCTAATAAGCAGCCACGCTCTATCCTATATGGTTGTTAGGCCATCTTTTTGGGGGCTGCTCAAATTTCTAAATACAGCACTCTGGAGAAAATTGAATTTACTGAATTTCAGTCTTTGGAATTTTCGAATGCAGGAAATTTGTTCTCTTGCCCACCCGGTCCATGTCAGTGGTATAGTTGGTGTGCTTAACTGCTACTGCTTATCAGTGTCTCCAGCCCATCTTGATTTTCAATTTATCATAGTTAGCTGAGAAATTCTTGATGCTTCCTTTTTGATCACAGACTGTGGTAAAGAGACCCCTCAGTCATATTCTGAAAAATGCTAAGTTACTATTTATGGGCCCCTGTGGACATCTGTGGTCTTGCAGGAAAAATTGGGCAAGTCCTGGGCCCCTAGGGCTATGAGCTACAAGTTTTTAACTTTAAAAGTCCCTATAGACTTGATGTTTCTGGGAATAGAGGTGGAATTTTGGTTTATGTAAGAGATTGCCTCCTTTCAAAATATGTAATCCTGGTTGACACCCCTCCCGATATCCAGGTCGTGCCAATTGAGATTAATGTTAGAAAACAAAAATGGTTGATATTACCAATCTATAGGCCTCCACTGCAAAATTCAGAATATTTTGTAGAAGAAATATCAAAATTGATTGATAAATGTTCTAGATATGATAATGTAGTGGTCCTTGGAGACTTCAATCTTGAACCAGATGACATGGCCCTGTCATCATTAATACAAGATCATGATTTATATAACATGATCAAACATCCAACATGTTTCAAGTCTTCCAAGGGCCGTTGCATTGACTTAATATTTACAAATAGAAAGCATTCCTTCATGCATTCCAAGTCATTTGAGACTGGATTTAGCGATCACCATCATATGATCTACACCATCTTAAAAACAACATTTATTAAACTTCCACCGAAAACAGTTACCTATCGAGACTACAAGAACTGGTCTCAGCTGCGTTTTGAAGATGAGTTCAGGCAAAATCTGATCTCAGCTCACCCATCTACATATGAAAACTTTGAATCAATCTTTCTGAAAACACTTGAGGCAAATGCCCCTACTAAAACAGAGATAGTCAGAGCTAATGATAAACCGCACATGAATAAAGATTTGCGGAAGGCAATGAGGAAAAGATCAACTTTGAAAAACGTTCCAAACAAAAGTAAGCGAGAGGAAGATATAAGAAAATATAAGGATCAAAGAAACCTTGTCGTGAAATTGAACATTCAGGCTAAAAGACAATTTTTTATGTCGATACAGTCAAAAACAATTGACAATGATAAGAAGTTTTGGAAAACTGTGAAACCTCTGTTTTCCAATAAGAATCCCATGAGCGAGAAGATCACATTGATTGAAGATGGTAAAATCCTCTCAAATGATGTGGAAGTTGCTGAATGCTTTAATGAATATCTTTGTAATATTACAGATAGTCTGGATATTGACCCCCTTTTTAAGGAGGTGCCAGAACACATGTCTGTGGAACAAATGGTTTTGAGAGCGATAACTAAGTATAAAGATCACCCCTCTATAAAGGTTATCAATCAAAATGTTGCATTAAATGGCAACACCTTTAGTTTCTCTCATGTAAGCCCAAATGAGGTCATGAAGCAGATAGACTTGCTTGACAAGAATAAATCCAATAGTGGGAATATTCCAACTGGAATGTTAAAGGCAACAAGGGAAATAGTTTGCCCCTACCTGACAGATTGTATCAACTCTGCAGTCTATGATTGCAAGTTTCCAAATGAACTGAAGGAAGCTGATCTCAGCCCTCTGTTCAAAAATGATGATTCAAATTATAAGGGAAATTTTAGGCCAATAAGTGTTTTACCTGCAGCCTCCAAAGTCTATGAAAGACTTCTAAAAGACCAAATATGCCCATACTTTCAAGACAAACTCTCCGAAATCCTGTGTGGTTTCAGGGAGGGGTATAGTACGCAACATGCTTTAATAAGGTTGATAGAAAAATGGAGGAAATGTCTTGATGCATTAGGTATAGTAGGAACAATTCTAATGGATCTATCTAAGGCTTATGACTGTCTGTCCCATGACCTCCTTATCGCAAAACTGGAGGCGTATGGATTTGATTTCAACAGCCTCTGCCTCATGTATAGCTATCTGGATTGCCGCCATCAAAGGGTAAAAATTGGTTCACATTGAAGTACCGCAAAAAGAATAAAAATTGGGGTACCACAGGGATCTGTCTTAGGTCCTTTGCTCTTTAACATATTCATCAATGATCTGTGTCTCATGAGACTAGACTCGGAGATCTGTAATTTTGCAGATGATAACACTATTTACTCATGTGGGATAGACCTACATGAAATTGTTACCAATCTGGAAAGTGATCTCAGTAGATTGCTGGAATGGTTTACAAATAATGGAATGGCTGTAAACCCAAAAGAGTTCCAGCTTCAACCTCGTTCCCAGGCCCCAAACGGTCTTCTCGCAATCTCAACCGTCGACCGATTTGGGCCCTGGTACGGATTCCCGATTCGTGGCAATATTTGCAACCATTATGGATTTTTAATTTATGCAGCCGGCTGTGATTACCATGGAGATAACCACTTTCCCCAACTGAAACTCAATGAAACACATCCAACCAGACAACATGTCACGTGATTTTACTAAGGCATTTTCAGTAATGAGAGTTGCGAGAAATTCAAAATATATCAATGCCCAGAGCTGCGAAGCTCCAGAAAACATTTACAAATCTTGGTAGAAAGACACGCGAAATGTCGAAAAGGAAGAGGGAGATTGGCTGCAAACAAGCCATTAACAACTGTTGGACATTCGCACAGCTTTCTTGCAAGCCACGAAGCCAGGTAGCTACAAGATCGAATTCTCTTTTGCAAATCACTTTGCTTTGACCGGCTTCTTCCACAACATTTCTGAAGGGAAGCGAAGGTTCGAACTTTTAACTTTGATGTGGACGTTTCATACTTTAACTGCCATTGCGAGGGTTCACCTGTAGAAACTAGTCTCGTCTAATTGTGCTTGGCCTTGAATCCACTTATTGTTCTTGTGGCTTTTTTGAACATTTTTGGGAATAAAGTTGCAATGTCTTCAGTCTTTCTTTTAGCTGCGTTCACAAAAGTTGCCTGTCGTAACCGCACATTTTGGAGTCTGAAAATATTGATATTTTGTTATTTTTTATTTGCTTTGTGACAACGTGGTGACAACACGGTTGCGGCTTTGGTGTTGGGTATAGATTGCAGAAGCTGGATGATTTTTGCATGAATTGTTGCAGTACAGTAGGCAGTTGAGGTTAATTTCTAGGAATGCCTATCGTCGTTAAAGTTCATCGTTTTAGAATATTTGCGTTGTGGTCACGAAGACCGGGAAAGATTTTGAAATCTGATTTTCCGTAGCCTCCTCGCACTGGTTTCATTTTTAACAAAATGCACGATAACTTAAAGCAAATATCCTTTCAATACTACACTTATGTTCTATAAGAAAATGCTTATAAGAAACTCAACTCCCAGATCGACAAAAAATTATTAAACTGAACTCCCGTACTGTGAAAATATAACTTCAGAAACTGTTTACTTTAAACAAAGGAAACCCTTGACATATTTTACTTTATTTTTCACTTGTTTTCTGTGTTGTATTGCTCGGAATGTACTTGAGTGATGCCTAAACATCGGAAAGTTGTCAATTCATTGTTTTGAAGAATATTGTCGTGCCGTGAAACATTAAGAAACTCGTAAGAAACTATGAGTACTCAAAATCTGATAGCTTTCAGAAACTTTCAGTACTAGTCCAAATTCTTAGTTTCTTATAGAAAAAATACGTGCAGTTTACTAACGACTCAAAGGTTACTCTACATTCTTTGCATTTTCTAGAAGCGAGAAAAACCAGGATTCTTGTCTTGAACTTTTAGCTTTGACCACTTTCCCAACTAAAGTGCTCTAAAATCTTTTATGTATTCCTCAAAATCCTGCTGCACCACACTCAATTTCTAGCATAATTTTAACACTCCTTTACTGCGAATTTCCTGCCACAATTTCTTTTACTACAGTTATTTTTCAGACATTTGTTTGAAAACAGTTTCTCTCGCGGTCTCGCTGCTCTGGAAGCAAAACTTTTTGAAAAAGTTAATTTATGCGAATTGTGACGTAATTTTACAAACAAGCCTCGCTTTGAACAGCCAATCAGATCTCGAATTAGCCTAATCCGTACAAGGGTCATTATCGACGCAGGAGTAATGGCCGTTGTATCAAGGTTGTTCCAGCTTATGTTCCTTGGCTTGAAAGGCCAGAGAAGACTGCGACTTAATATCAATGAGAACAAATTATCTGCAACAGATCATGTTAAATTGCTAGGAATTGAAGTTGACAACAAATTAAAGTTTAACAAGCATGTTAGAACGTTATGTTCAAAAGTCAACAAGAAAATCAGTGCCTTTTCTAGGCTAAATACGTATATTTCTAGAGAACAGGCATTAACAATTTGCAACGCGGTTATCTTATCGAACTTCAATTATTGCCCTTTGATCTGGCTATTCTGCAACAAAGGTGCATACAAAGAGATTGACCGTACACACAAACGTGCTCTTCGGATCCTCTATAAAGAATACGAATGTCCCTTCGAAACATTGCTCACGCACAGTGGCAGTTTTTGTATACATGTTAGAAACTTGCAGAAACTCTTGACAGAAATCTACAAGTCTATGAATCATCTTAACCCATCGCTTGTATGGGAATTTCATGAAAAGAAGCATGTAACTTATGATCTAAGAATACAAAATCTTTGTAAACTGTTTGAGGAGGGTCCTAACTATTTGATAAATGTTTTAGGCACTTTTCAGTAATTTTGTAACCAGCAAATTTTTATGAAGTTAAATTTAGCGATAGTTCTAGCGTCGGTAAGACAGTGAGAAAAATCACAAAAATACATTGATTTTTTGGCTTTTAACTGAAATCTGAATCATTCAAATCTGTGTAGTACTCTTGGTGCTATGAATTTTTTAAAGTGGAAACTTTTTTCTGGCTCACCTGGTACATGAAAAAATAAGTTGCTTGAATACGAGCCGCTATCAGAGCCAAAAGTGGCCCAAGAAGATGATCGCTTTAACTACTGATCAATGTCGGTTCTCCTATTCTTGTCTCGAGTACTCGAAAACGTGGTTTGTAACTGGACAAAACTGGTTACTGGTTTAAGCTGTAAAAAATCAAGCTCTCCCTCTCTCACGCCAGTGGCTTCAGGTCTTTACACTTTGTGGTTACTTGCTTCTTGAATAGCACGGACGATTAGTAAGTAAATATCGATAACAGGCAATACACCTCGATGGTATTAATCCACCTGAAAAGGGTGCTCGATACAGTTGATCATAAATTTTCCTATGCAAAGCTGAAGAAATGTGGCATTGATAGCTACGAGAATTCTTGTTTCAATCCCTATCTGCTAAACCAACGTCAATTTGGCAACGTTAATGGCACACCCTCAAGTGTACAGAAGGCAGATTCGGAGTGCCACAAGGTTCATGTCTTGGTCAACTCCTTTTTCTAATTCATATTAACGATATAACAATGTCTCTCCGTTAATGCAATGTAACTCTGTATTGTTGATCACACAAGTATTTCACATTTTGCAACTTCAAAAATCTGAACGATACACTTAACAGTGATCCTGATTGGCTGAATGGTTTCAGGTGAACAAATTGTCAGTCAGTAAATATGATAAAGACACAGGCAATAGTTGTAGGCTCTCGACTAAACCTAGAAGAGATTGCTGACAATAAAGTATGAAACCCCATCATTTGTTAATACTGGCGCTCAAACTGAAATCGTTAGAAATTTGAAATATTTAGGGGTCCAGCTTGATGGCAGCCTCGTTTGGGATTAAAACAAGAAACGTTATTTAGCAAAATATCTCGTGCTATAGGATATTTGAATCATGCTAGATGAATTCGTACCTCAGGCTACTCTTAATCAAAACGATTCATGGCATCGCTGAGCCACAATTCCGTTACTGCTGATCTGTTTGTGGAGGCTGCAGTGAAACCAGATCGCAAACCTCACAAAACCTACAAACTCCAGCTGCAAGAATCATCAACAATAGCAGCTATGATGTATCCGCTGAGAAGTTGATCAAGAAGCTAAACTTGCCAACAGTTACTTAGCCTTCGTCCTGACTCTACTTTCAAGTGCAAAGAACCTTCGCAGTGGAAAGTAAAGTCTGCACTTATGCTAACAGTTATTGGTGTGATGAAAAGCGAGACAGTTACTATTACATACAAAGCATTATCAGGTCTTGCACCTGCTTATCGTTCAAGCCTTTGATTGCCTCTCTCCACCGAACTCTATTAATTTGTCATTTTGCATATTGTAAACATAGGTAATCAATTTAATCATTTTTTTCCAGTTATCGATATTGTAACACTTGAAACGACCGGCTATTAGCAATCCTCTTGATTGATAGGGCTGCCGTGTAAAATAATGAAAGATGAAGAAATGAAATGAATCCTATGAGTGGTGCAAAGAAACTCCTGCGCACATTATTCTTTCTCTTCTAAACAATATCAATGCACTTGTCGAAATTATCAAACACAATAGGCTAATAATAGAATAAGCAGATGCCTTCCACAGTGGGTCTTCGTTGTCTTCGTTGATTCTCTTAACGCTTAATGTCTGCAGAAGAAAAATCCTGAGCAAAGTTACCAATTTACTTTGTGTTACTTCAGCTCAACATTCAATTCATAGAATATTCAGTTCAAAATACGATAGTCAATTCAAAACACAATCCAAGTTTCAGTTCAAAATATGATATTCTGGTAAAGATAAAGGATTCAGGAGAAAAGATTCATTCCGAAATATGAGATTATTACCAGTCCAAGCAATCTTCAAGTTGATGTAAAAGGAGTGAATAGACCTTTTAGCTATTCTGAAGAGAATTCCAATCGAACGATATTTTGCTGCATTCTGTAGAACTTTTGAAAGTTCATAATAGTGATAAAAGCTCTAACGCCACTCAATCGAATCTCGCGTATAAATTTGTATAAAAATAACGCTATCCAGGCTCTTTTGTAGAATAGCTAAAAGGTCTATTGTGGAGTTTCTTTCTGCATTGCTGCTTCTGATTACTAGGAAGTTGTAACGCCACCAGAAAGGCATTTTTAACGATTTCGTCGGCTTTGTTGCTTAAGATCATACACTTGAAATTTTCATAGCATCCATTCATCCTGACCTTTACTGCTCAAAAGGAAACTAATGCATAATGCTTATAAATTTTACAAACATTTCAATATAGAACTTCTACCAAACAGAAATTGTTTTCGCTTTCAAAGAAAAAGCTGAGGGGGTGCCGACAGTCCTTCGTCCCATTCTCGGTTGTGCAGCCTAAAAAATGTCAATGCAGTTCTGAACTTCGATTCAAACTTAATTTTTTGCAACAGTAACTTATCTTACCGTTCTCTATAAGCTCATAAACACATGGCCAACTTCTCCTTGAATTATTAACAGGCATGCAATCAAAATCCTCTTTGCTTGTCTAAATATTAGATATCCAATTAAAGAAGGAAGCTGGCCCGTCTAGGTTAATGTAGCATGTGTAAGCAATCTTGATAAGAAGTCAAAAGAGCGGCAGATTT
Source organism: Aurelia sp. 3 sensu Dawson et al. (2005) (assembly GCA_964020215.1). Taxonomy (NCBI): domain Eukaryota; kingdom Metazoa; phylum Cnidaria; class Scyphozoa; order Semaeostomeae; family Ulmaridae; genus Aurelia; species Aurelia sp. 3 sensu Dawson et al. (2005). The sequence continues at coordinate 844,364 of OZ026573.1, read as the reverse complement.
GCTGTATCTACCAAGTGAGATTATTGCGATTTTTACTACGTTAAGCAGTCGACCTAATTGATTGCGATTGAAAATGACATCTAAATTTGCACGTAGCCGACTTTTTGGATCGTTAAACATCAGGTGGTGTCAGTACACCATGAATATAAAACATCCCTAAAAGCAGAATACAGCAAGCCTGAACATATACAAAAATACTAAGTGATAGTTAACGATTGTTCGAATAATTAATGAGCTCTGTGGAACGATTAACTTTCATAGCAGTCATACTATAACGTCGCTAGTCCGTATTTTTCTTTGTTCAAATATAAATATTTCACAATATATTTGCAATTAAATGTACCTATTCTAATTATTATACAACACTACAGGTACGATACTATGGGGAGCGAAAGACAATGACTACCCTATGGCCAATATAAGAAGACACGCAACGTTAAACTAACATACAACTACACTACAAACGATTAAAAACTGATTGATAATGCATTAGGTTCTGTCCCGCATCAATTGCCAAGTAAGGGTTGCGATGACTATGTCACAAGCAGAACTCATTCGTTGAGAGTAGACAAAATGCTTGAAAATGCTTGACATCTGATGTGCAAAAGAATCTACAAGGGAAAAGAACTTAAAAAGGGGGTTGGTGGTTGCTAAGTACTGCAGTCCCAAAAAGACCTTAATCAAACCGACCACTATCGTGGATATAACGTAAAATTAATTCGATATTTTTCTGTTTAAGTCATAGTCCGTATTGTCAGCCTTCCAAGATATAGAGTCCTCCAATGGCTTGCACTGAATCAATGCTGTTTCTATGTTAACCCTAATCCTACCGGGCTTTTTTTTGATCTAACATAGCCGGGGGGGGGGGTGTTTTCCACCCCCCCCCCCTGTTGAAAAGTGCCTTCCCGAACAGCTATCGTTGCAAGACTTGGCAGAGGCATTAAACAATGCTTTGTTAACAATTATGGTGATTTGGGTGTTTCCAACGCCCATTGTGACGTCACAATGACGTCATAACAAAGGCACACGCCAGAAAAATTACACGCTTCTCATTTTTTTAGATAAAAATCCATCAGAAGCAAGCACAAAGCGTTGTTTTAATGCAAATGGTCTCAAAATACATTGAATATGATTCTCCATTAATTTCGATCACATAAACATACCAATAATTACACACAGTATCAAAAAATGGTCAGAATTTTTCAAAAATCAAAACCGATGCTAACTTTTCGGCAAACCAAGGACTTCAGAAACGCAGAAAAGCATGTTTTAAGCTTGTTAAAGACACAAAAATATCAGAAAACGATCAAGTCTTAAATGGAGAATTCAAAAAAATATTTTCGAAAATTTCTGATGAAATCATCAGTAATGACGTCACACAAAATAGAGGATACTGACGTCATCAATTATAAAATAACTACAAATTTCGGATTTAATTAATAAATTCTATTAGCTCACAAAGAATTAACCCATTTTCGTTAGTTTTACTGATAGAAATGACTAAGTAAACCTAACTTCCATCGACCACTCTCCAAATATGGTGTTGTCACGTGACATTTGGCTACCATTTTGAATTTTTTTCCCAAAAATATGTGGCAAACATATAAGATCTAAAAATCAGTGAGTTTGGGGTAATAAAACAAAGAAATAGCGATTAAAAAACCATGAGGGGGGTGGAAAGCACCCCCCCCGGTAGGATTAGGGTTAATGAAGATCAAAAACGACTAAAAAAACTTTAAGTGTTAATGATCTTTAGTTTGGACAGTAGGTCATAGTTAGAGTTTTTTGCTGGTAATACTTTCATAATATTACACGGAATTCACTTGACTGGTCCGTGAAATGCTTTTTGCATTTGTTCTTTGATCCTGCTCTCAAAGTTAACTGAAACCGTAATTTCACCTTTGCAGTACAGCACAACATCCACAGAGATTACGTTATCCCCATTAATCGCAGCCAAGTATGAAAGAAATAGTTTATAACACAATGGCATCAGTTGCTTTTACCTGACACTGAAGTTCAAAGCGGTTGGCGATCGTAGACAACAGAAATTCTCTCAAAAAGTGGTTAAAAGCAAACAAAATCGAAAAAGTTGGCCTGAAACCAGTGGGCAAACTGTCGACTTATTCATGCGAAAGGCAGGGACGCCGGAGCGATGGTAGGGCAAGGGGGTCGAGGGGGAACGAAAGGGTACCCTAGACCCATAGTGAGGGAAAGGAACCGAAAATTGCGTGGATCTGGGGTCCTCCCCCGGAAAAATGTTTGTGGCAGCACCCTTTAAATTCGCTTAAAATGTTATAAAGAATATTCTAACCGATGTAAATGATGTTCTCTTTTCCATTTTTGGGTATGACGAATGCAAGTTACAAGGATTATTCAACTAAGGGTTAAATTCATGGTTTTCATAATATAGAATTGAATGTTCTTAAAGAAATATATCTTTCCATTAACCCTATTAGTACTGGAGGGGGGCGTTTTTCGCCCCCCCCCTACCACACTTTTCTACATTGCACTAAAACGGCATGTAATTTAACCACCAAACTTTGTGAGTTTTAGTCAAATTTAATTGGCAATTAAATTTTTGACATTTCATTGTTCTAACTCTGATCACGTGACCACAGTAATACCATATTTGGAGAGCAGCCAACAAAAAAATTATTAAAACCACCATAGATTCTGCCTCGTTTGTCCGATTGATCTCAAACATGCATCATTCGATTGCTTTTGATGAGTACTTTAATTTGATATATATACTTTTCATTTTTGCTGACATCAGCAAAATTTAATATCTATGACGTCATTGACACTTATGACGTCATTGCTCTAATGAATAAATGTAAGAAATGAAAAATTGTTGTCTTTTTTGCTTCAAATTGTTCATTATATTACTTCTGAGTCAATATTTACTAGATAAAACGACGAGACTTGGAAATAACTGCAAAGAAAATCTGTACATGGAACAAAAAGCTAATTAAAAGCTAATTGTGCTAAAAATAGAAACTGGAAATATCTCATAAGTATGTATTTTAAATCTGCAACATGTTGCCTACAATGTGAGACAAACTGGGAGAAAATTGGATGAGAAGTAAATTAAGTAGAATTTTCCTTTGTTTTTTGGTTACCTAGCAACGAAACACTTGACTATTTAATTGTCATTGTTATATTTTAATAGCCAATTGTCTAAAGAACAAAAGGAGTAAGTCTTATTGTTATATCTCTCGTAGTTTCGGAGAAAAAGAAGGGGGGGGGGCGAAAAACGCCCCCCCCCAGTACAAAGTTAGTAAAAAATCGCCCAGTACTAATAGGGTTAAAAGGGCACTCTTGCCCCCTTTACCCCTCTTAGAAAAGGGCAGGAGGGACGCTTGCCCCCTCACGCCACCCTCTCCGGTGTCCCTGGCGAAAGGTTATTTTTAAGAAAAGTGATGAGTTTATAAGGAAAGAGAGAGCTAATGATCTTCCTGGTGGATTTTGTATATTTGATTTAGAAGACGTGCAGAAGGTGTTGTAATTCTCTCATATCTAGGGCTTAGATGAATCAGTTAGTAGGATAGGATGGGGGTAATGTTGTCTATGGGTAAATGGAGGTTTTCACTAGAAAGATCCTTCCTCGTCAGATCAAAGAAATGTTGGCTATTCCATTGCAATGTCTACGTTGTAAGCTGTCTTTTCTCATAAAACATTCATTTTAAAGAATTATTTTACTGAACGACCTTGTGGAAGAACGTAAAGGCCTTTGAGAAACTTTCTCTTGCCACTGTTATTTTGGTTTTCTGGATCATTAAATGAACATAACGTAAGAATTTTCTCTTGTACGAATGAAATAACGCTTATTTCAAGCCATTGAGGCGATGACTCTGTTTTTATTAATTTTTTAGCAGTTGGGGTAATGTGGGCCTACTGAGAATTCAGCCATTACTCAGATTCAACGAAGCATTGAATTGCTTCAAACATTTACACTTCTGTTCGTCCTGCCACGTTTTTTGTGTCTCAAGTGTGGCAAAGGCTTTCCTGTTACTTTGGTTGCTGTCTTTTAACCAGTAAATGGGAGTAAACAAACTGCAAAAATTTTTATTTGATCGTTACTGTCAAATTTGATCACTACCTTGCCTTCAAGTCCGAAGATGGCAGATCACCGCATGAGGATGGTAGTTTCATTTTCGCCGCCAAAACGGGATTGCATGCGTTAAAAGGCAAAGATTGAGACTTTATTGAAAAGAAAATAGTTGGGAATATAATTTCATAAATTTCTTATTCATCTACCATTTCATATTCCTACATTATACAAGTTTTGAAAATAGATCCACTTATCCCACTCGTCGGGAAAAGTAGGCCTTTTTTGGTTGGCAAATCAAATATTTTTCAGAAAATACTTAACTGCCTTTATCAGAGCAGAGGTTTTTTGGCAGGGAGCAAGAATCATTAAATGTCGATTAAACTAGATTTTGAAAGTGTTGTTAAAAGAAAGGTGACTGACTCTACGGAAAGAAGATTTAGAACGAAGAAAAAAATTTGTTAAAAGGAAAATGAAGCATACAACCCCTCATTATTGAACACATTGTCGTTATAATATATGGAGAAATTTTCCATTATGGCTACATGTGTCAATCAAGAAAGAGCAACGATTTTTAATCACTTTATCCGCCATATTGGATTTGCTAAAATCAAAATTTTCAACATACAAGTAGATTTTCACCTTCCACCAATTCTTTGATAAAAGTAGTTTGGCTGCGTGAATCAACCTTAGAAAATGATTTAGATCGTGAAAAAGTAGTTTTTTTCTCATCTTTGTGTACTTGTGGCATTTCGTGACATCATAATTATGATGTCATGCCTATTCTTAGAATTTATTTCATGTAACATGATACATCATAAGCACTGTCACCTGTAGGGTGATTTTCATCACAATGAACATAGAAATGGTGATTTTAAAATGGGGAGCTCAGTCAGCCACCTTAGTCTTCTAGTACCTCGAAAGGCTGGTCTGGATAGGGTAAGAGCTATCTTTCGTGTGCACAAGGCGACAGTTTGCCCTGCTAATATCAAGGCAACTTTTCAGCTTCATTCGTCTTGAAATACTACTTGAGTGAATTTCTTTTCTCTTCCCGTCCATGACAAATGTGTCACCTGATTGACTCATCCGTTATTGACAAACACTTCATGTATTTTGAGTCATAGCTTTGCTATGAATTATGGAAACAGTGATTAGATTTGCATGTAGTTTGATATGCTATTAACTTTTGTTTTCCCAAAATGTTTGAAATAAATCCAGTAGTTTTGGAAGCAGCATTTAAATGTTTGTAAAATATATTGAGTAAGCTGATATAAAGATTTGAGCTAAAAATTAGATCAGCTATGATATCTATGTAAATATGCTTCGATTAAAAATACTTTTCATTGCATTAAAACAGGTTTATAAATAGACTTAGCTTAGATTGTTTCGTGGTGGATAAGATATTAATTTCAAATGAAATATTGAAGTGAGAACAGCACAAAAGTAGGATTACGGCTGAAAGCTTACAGAATCCAAATAAAAGTTGTTTTCATGGAAACCTGAAAATTTTGGAAACAGATTTTGTTTAGTAATGATTCTTAACTAAAGAAGATCTGAACAGGCAAAACATTGGGTTGAATTGATGGGCAGCTAAGCTGCTAATGATAAGTGCTTAATGATGGCTTACGTTCGTCTATATAACAAAAGATTTCTGTTCTTTTTAATAGCTGCAGTTTCATTTTGATCACGATAGACTTTTAAATTTGCATCTTTAATGTAAGACCAAAAACTTTGTCAATTAAAAATGTTTTGATGCCACTTCGGGAAAATTTGCTTAGTAGTAAAAGATAAGGTCTCTTCGAAAGAGGAAGAGAAGTGTAAAATTTTCATGAAACATTTTCGAATGTCAAAGCTTGCAGATAGGGGCTAAAATTGAGCCTCAAAAAGGCAGTCCTTGGTCTACGCTGCCACCGACGCCCAAAATTGTATGGCTAACAAGCTGCACTCTAGCGGTATCAAAATCTGCGCTTCTTTCATTTCTTCATTACATACATTTTTGCACTTCAGACTTCGGAGCAAAAGCTGGGAGGGTTATTTTCCGTGGGAGGAACGCGGTTTCTTAGTTATGCTGTTTACAGTGTTTTGTCAATATGCGAACAAATGGCGAGGGATTAGCAGATTTTAGCAAACCTGGTTTCCTAAATAGCGCTGGAAACAACCAGTGGCTACAATAATAGATAACAATGACTTTATCACAGTGAATAAACAATACCGAGCATGGAAGGTCGTCTCAAGGGAGTTAAGTATAAAGTAACTTTTCATGCTAAATACTGTTGATTACTTTGCAGTAATACTTCGTTCGATTTTAAACAATTGAACCTGGCACGTTTAGAATCTTTTTAAAAGAATCTCTTAGTGCTTCTTTACAGTGAAGTGTTTCTCATTTGAGTGCTTCTCAAAGAGATTACAATGGATACATTCAATGTGCTTTTTCGGGCAAAAAGTTGTCGCATATGCTAAGCTGCATAGTTCAAAATCTGAATAAAATGTTCTCTCAAGGAAATCAACATCATTTGGCATGACGAGCTAACTTTGGATTCCTATGCTCGATACATCTCTAGCATCTCTATCTCTAGCTACTTTCTGAAGCTTGCGCTGCCCTTTATAGAAAATTCGCTTGCTTTCTTGTTTAATACATCTATTGAAACAAGTCGTTTTCCTGACTCATGGAAAGTCACTAGAGTCACTCCTATTTTCAAAGATTGAGATAAAACTGACAAGTCTAACTATCGACCTATATCAGTCATGCCTGTCATCTCAAGGCTCTTTGAAAAGTTAGTAACAAACCAGCTGTACCAGTTCATGAATGACAACGGTCACTTTTCATCTGGCCAATCCGGCTTTTTGCGGCTTCATTCTACAGTAACATGCTTACTTAAAAATACTGACGATTGGTACAATGGAATGGACCTTGGAAAGCTTGTGGGTCTAGTGTTCATTGACCTTAAAAAGGCGTTTGACACTGTAGATCATAACATTCTCTGCAAAAAGCTTGAGCTCTACGGTATACAGCAACGTGAACTCTCTTGGTTTAGATCCTACCTCTCCAATAGGAAACAGTTTTGTAGGGTTAATGGTGTGGATTGAAAAATAGGGGACATTGAAGTTGGAGTTCCACAAGGTTCATGTCTTGGCCCTCTTCTCTTCCTCATCTACATCAATGATCTCCCACAAGCTGTCCAAGATTCTACCGTGTCCATGTATGCTGACGACACCAGTTTGTCCTACCAGTCTTACGATCTGACTCGGCTGAATGAGGCTATTAATAGTGACCTTAGAAAACTGGACACTTGGCTACAAGGCAACAAGCTTTCCTTGAATGTTGCGAAAACTCATTCTATGCTTATTTCTACAAAGCAGAAACACAACATTCTCAAAAGTCAAAATAAAGACTTGGCTCTGAAAATTCGCGATAACGAGCTTGAAGTAGTCAAAAAGACAAAGTACTTTAGTGTGCAAATCGACTGCTCCTTGGATTGGAAAGAACAAATCAAGGCAGTTTCTAGCAAGGTCTCGAGGGCAGTTGGCTTTTTAAGACCCTTATGGCAGTTGACCTTTTCACCCGAAATTCGTCCTGCTCATCATATTGCCTTCGTGATACGGGGACCGACCTGAGGTTTATGGAGGTGCAAAACTATGGAATAGCCTGTCCGCCAAGTCAAAGCAGGCAACCTCTCTGTATGGTTTCAAGAAAACTATTTAGAAACTGTTTTCTTTTCTTTTGTTCTTATTGTAAATTTTAAACATTATTGTAAATAGGTTCTGGATATTGTAAATATGGTTTTATTGTTTAATTTAATTAATAGCTTTTTACTTTGTATCTTCGATTGTAATTAATGTTTTTATCGGAGGGCCCCTTGAAAATCAACTTGTTGAAGGGCAACCCTCCTTAAAAGAATTTAATATGAAAATATATAATATATACAGTTTCACTGTAAAAAAGTCTTTGTAATTTATCGTTGTAGCGACCTGTTGTTTCCCCCGTTATTGAGGGAGGCAGATTTCCAAAGTCTAGTCTGCCAGCTATTCCCGTTTCTTTGTACATAGACCAAATTTTATTGGGTTAGGAAATAAAAGGAGCAACAATTTGGATACAGCTAGAGTAGAGTTCTTAGCCATATGAATTTGGAAACCAGCGGCTGCGAAGATCAAGAACTTCCTTTTTTGAGGCTCGATTTTTTGCCCCAATCTGGAATGGTGAAATTCGGAAATGCTTCACGAAAATTTAACGCTTGTCTTCCTCTTTCGAAAGACAACTTAGGTTTACTATTAAACCAATATAGCTGAAATGGCATCAAAAAACATTTATAATCTACATAGTTTTTGTAGTACTTTAGTTTTTTGTCAGTTGTGACTGCCCACTTACATTGAATATGGATATTGGAGCTATGGATACTGAATGTGGATATTACATTGAAGCTGTCGAGTGTCCCAAAAACTTTCTGCTGTTCGAAAAATCACCAAGATTGCATTAAAAGATCAACTTTCAATCTAGCCTCTTTTGCAATAAGATCAAAGACCAAGTTATTTTCCTAGTTACAGATGTTGATTTTAAAATAACTAGTTTAGCTCTCTTGTTGCAGGAATAATCTCTCTTGCCTCCATATTAATAAACCTCGCTTTCACTTGCATTAGAATGAATGAACTTTCTTCTCTCTGTATTTCACTTCCTGTAAGATCTTTATTTAAATTGTAGTAATATGTAATTGTAGTCAGTCAGCATCATGATATTCGTCACACAACAGCTTCTTGTTTCTGGCTCCGTGTCCGCGCACGTTAAACAGCACGCAGCTATTGTAACGCCGATCCCCGTTACACTTTTTAGGGTGGCCTAGTTTTAAAGCATACTGCAAAAAAGCACTAATGATGCCAATTCTCTTAGTGTTTTTGGCTTCTAGTTTGGTTACAGATGTCAGAAAGGAAAACAAACCATCATTACAGACTTGAAGAATACTATGCAATCTATGATGCGGTTCTTAGGCTAGATTTTACGATAAAAATTATTCATTGCGTGTGGTACTGTAGTAATTAAACGATGATATAATGAATGAATGAATGAATGAATGAATGAATGAATGAATGAATGAATGAATGAATGAATGAATGAATGAATGAATGAATGAATGAATGAATGAATGAATGAATGATATTTTGGTCATTTCATACCTTATCAAAAACCATTATTTAATTCAAACACACTTATTCAGTATCCATAGCTCCAATATCCATATTCAATGATGCCATTTGAGCTATATTTGGTTAGAATAGATGTTCAAAAACACGACGTTTCGAGCGTATCCTCGTTATCCAGTAGATTTTACAATGTTTCTGAAGGAGAATAGCTCAGAATGAGGTTTTTCAATTTGCTCTCTTATGCTCTTTGTTTAACGAAAACAATCAATTTTCCATTGCTACATGGTATTAGATCAATGAAAATAGAGATCACAAAGAAAATTTTATGAAAGTTTTCATAAAGGAATTCTGATCTTTTTGAAATGGGAGTAGACTTTATGCAAAACCGTAGTAGATTATCCTTGATTGTCCAATTCCTGCATTTGCCAAGGCTTTTGCGTTTCTATTTGGCGATGATTAGCGATAACAACTAGAAAGCTAATACTAACTGAATAAGGGCATAGGATATATTCTCTTGAGCATAACTTGAAAGCAGCAATCTCAAGAAAAAAAGTAAAATGAAACTCATTTCGAAAAAGGTGGCAGACTGCCTAAAGAGAAGAAGGAAAATGTATCAGATTTGATTTTAGGGCTAAATATGACGCTAAGAAGCTTTTCCAAAGAATTCAATGTGTCCCAGATACATGTCCTTTGCTTTTTTGCGAGGATTCGATTGCAAGACGCAATGCATCGTGGTAGCAGTTTCCCGCGTCCCTTCGCCATCTTAGCAGAATTTTGTGTTATCCTTCAACCACAATCGAAGCCCAAAGGAAAATTTGTTGACGTTTGGTTATTCCATCCATCCCGTTCTTGAGCTGTGACGGAGGTTTCTTACAATCTCCTGGATCCCTGATGTTTTTAGGATGTGCGTTCATGGAAATTTTCTCTGCTATCTTTTACAGAAGATTCCCTTGACATCATGTAAGAATTCTCTAATTACATATGTACTTTTGGACACTGAGGTCCTTTACAGGTAGTTACCCGAAGTTCTTTTCATAAGAATTTGTTTTGTCTCATCGAGTTCCTTAAATCTTTAGTCACAGCTGTCAAGTTTCTTCAGGACCACCTCCTATCATGCAACAATGCATAGAGTGTATAATATTTCTTTGTTCCTTCTTAGAAACAATTGAAAATGATGTTTATAAAGTCATTCACTGTACACTTCTTATTATGTCAATGGAAGAAGCCGAATGATTCAGATTTGAATAAACGATGATGGACTTATTGTTGATAATAAGCAAAAAATCCCAATTCACTCTTTGATAGACCTTTTCGCAATTTGGAGAAAGGGACTGAGGACAGCGCGGCCAATTCTGGCAACCTTGGCAACAGTAGGAAATCATAAGGATCCCCTCCACTTTGGTGATAATCGTACAGCTTTTGTCTCGGTTGCATCTCACCGTAAATTCGAGTTAATTAATTTCGATTTATTTGCATGTTTCAAGAGTTGCACGATACTTGCTTAGTCTCTTAAGTGTTGCCTCAGGATTATTTAGCCACTTGGTCATCCTTTCACCCACTTGCGATGAGTATATTTTGAGGTATTTCATTGCATATGTTCTCTCAAGCTTGAATTTTGGCCTGTTGATCGGTTGGGCCTAAAATGAGCCGCTTCAACGCCAAGGTCAAAACTCCCAATTGCGTGGATCAAAATATACTCACCGGAAGGTTAAAGGATGGCACGACGCCTAATTAATCCAGAGAACATACTTACCATTTTAAAAAAGTATCGTGTGACTCTAGGTAAGTGCAAATAAATCGTAAATAACTCAAGTTTGCGGCAAGATGCAATCTAGCTGCAAAGAGGGGATTCCCTAGACTTATGCCTTGTCGTCCCTTGTTTCCCTGCGTTCTTTGATTTGCTGATATCACTTGGTCAATAGGGACTCATAATATTACGCTTATATAATGGGCCCACTTTTTCAAAATGGCCTAAAAAGGTGGTAGTTCTCGTACACTCAACAAAATCGCTTAAGTTTTAGTACAAAGAATGATGTTGTGCTGACCTACAAAGCGCAAAATGCATACGTTTCAGGCAGTAATCTTCCTCTGTTGAAGCAAAATAGATCCATCGAAGCTGCGAGAACTCCAGGCTGCTTCAACTGTACTTTAAGAGCAACAACAACAACATTCTGAATAGCGGCCCCTGATTGGTTAAAAACTGAATTCTAGCGATTTGATTGGTGAATACGGAACCACCCTACGCGGGCCTAAAGTGGGCCCACTATTTCAGAGTAATGTCATTAGTCCCTCTTGACCAAGGAACGCAGGGAAACAAGGGACGAAAAGGCATCAGTCTAGGGATTCCCCTGATTTCCTACTGTTGCCAAGGCTGTCAGAATCGGCCGCGCTCTCCACAGGCCCTTTCTCCAAATTGCGAAAAGGTCCATTGCATTAGCTGCTTCTCTCCCCGCTATTGACAATTGCACAGGTGTGTATGGGGTGAGTCAGAAAAATGGATCTACTGTTTGAAGTAGCGTGCTAGGAATCGATGCAATCAGTCATGATTCAAAGAGTATTATTTTCTTCAGAAATCAGGGTTTAACCAAGGAGACAATTTCTCAGTCTATCAAAACGCAGTCAAAATGAGTTGCTCAAAATCATGCCAGTTTTGAATTCTTTATTCTCTGCATTGATGAGAAGGCAAAATTACATTTCAACAGTTTCTGTTTCACTAAGTGGCAATGACTGAGCTTTAGAAAATATCGCTTCGTCATTTCATGGTTGTAAAGTGGATTGAATTGCCATGCATTTGCAGTTTTAGTAAAAGCCAATGGGAGACAATTATCAAGAATCTTAATTTTAAGATTAAGATTCCACATTGTGAATTAATGAACAAATTCTCAGAATCAAATACAGCCCTCAGCCAGACAATGGATCTGCAATTTTTCAAATTGATCTGATATGCGATTTTTTCAAACAGTGTATATATTTGTTGACTCTTTGGTTTTATGTACTTTGTATCTTCTTGTTTATTTGCCATGGTTGTTAAGTTTATAATTTTCCTTATCATTGTGTTGGTCGTTTCTTTGAATATATCATGAGTTCGTGTACTTTTGTTCATGTTAAATGTAAAAGGTCACGGGGTTGCTATGCGTCTATGATCCCTGTTGTGGTATGGCTTTGTAGTTTGTCATTGTTGCAAATTTTGATAATGAGATTAGAAAGCATCTCGAGTTAGTCGTACGTCAAAAGCAAAATGCTTATTCAAACCGATCTCTTAATCATTGGGAAGAAATGGCATGTTTAGTTCTGCTAGAGAATTCCTGAATCTCTACCGGTAAAAATTGAACTATTTACTTGGATGTGTGCTGTCATACTTTGAGATGCTGCTTCAACCTCTTAAGATTCCTTTTTTGATATCTCTTAAAATATCCAACCTTATCGGAAAAACTCAGTACAAGCAACACCATCTTTTGGACAAAGACACTGAAGTTTCACCTTTTGACTTAGTAAATGCTCCGTAAGCCTACGTTTTTTCAAACTTGATTTCTTGATTTTGAGATAACAAATGACTTCGTGATTTGTTGATTGCTCGATTGGTTGATCCAATAATTGTTTACTTCATCACTGAACTATGTTATCATGTGATTACTACCGGGTGAGCCAAGAAAGACTTCCATATTTACCATTCATAGCAACAGTGGTACCGGATCAAATTCTACTTGAGAGCCGAGAAATTGACAAATTTCAATTCAGTCTTTCTGGCGCTTTTGTGAGGGCAGATCATATATGTAAATTCTATTTCTAAAAAATCTCGCAGTTGAAAATGCCTGAAAAAGGGCTTAAAACCCTTGATCAACTCATGAGATATTTCTTCACATATAAAAATTAATTTCCCCTCTGTGTTGTTGTCCCAAGCTTTGCAGAAAGAACATGAAATTCTGATTTGCACGAAGCCTTATCATAACATCAATAACCTACGATGTATACGACTACAAGTCAAATGCCTACTTACTTACGTACTTACTTACTTTCTAACATACTTTACCTACTTGTATGTGGGGTTTAGGAAATACGACAGTGGCAGTGGCTTGAGTAGAGACCAATGTGGAGGGTGGCTGATACTGATACTGATCTCGTCCTTTCATACTCAATGAAAGGCCAAACATGATGGCAAAAACACTGGCCTTGGACAAATTCTGCCATAATTAATGGAAGACCAACAACAAACAACAAATGACAGCCATACTCCATACTTAATGAAGCACTCCATACTTAATGGAGACCATACTTAATGGTTGGCAACAAATTACAGCCTTACTCCATACTTAATGAAGCACCCCATACTTAATGGAGACCATACTTAATGGTAGGCAACAAACAAATTACAGCCTTACTCCATACTTAATGAAGCACCCCATACTTAATGGAGACCATACTTAATGGTAGGCAACAAACAGGCAAGGTCCTGGAGAACGTTATTACGGCCTAAACACGTACTCACATGGTACATAAACAAATCATGTAGTATCAGCCAACACTCCAAAACTGTAGGCGTGGTTTCGAAATTTTTAGTATCCCCGTCGAATGGGGTCGAGAGTGATGAAAACAATTCACTCGCTGCCAATACTGCCGCATTTCGGTTCGCAACAACAATTATTTTTGATGGCTCGTTAGCCGGAGATTTCGCGAGGGATGGGAGGGCGGGTGTTTCTTGACTGATTGAAACATAGAAAAGATGTTCCTTTTTGGTAAATCCAACTGTTTTATAGGTCAAACTATCCCGTCCCCGGTCTACCCAAATTTGGCAAGTCTTCTTATTACACACTGAGCTGGACTTGTAATGACAACTTTTTATTGGCTCACTCATTTCGAGTCTGACAGGTTTTAGGGGTCTGAAATGCGCAAAGGCTGTTAGTATGGTTGGACTTCTGCGCGTATTCGTTTTTCGTGATAACTGCAGTCACCGAATTTCAGAATTTTACGAGGTGTTATTATCCTGTCGGTACTTTCCTGAGTCAACCTTGTTTGCACTATTGACCTCGCACAGATCTTTGCTTTTCCACGCGAAATTCCATTGTAGTGACCTTTGAACATTGATGTTCTCTTTTCGAAATGCAATAAACGTGGACCTTCCTTGTGTTCCAGAGTCAGACGAAAAGCTCGCGACGTGTGATACTGCCAAAACATTGAAGCACAGTGTTTTAGGGTAATGGGACACCAAGTATCAAATAGAGCCCCTGTTTGAGGGTTACCAAACTCTCCTGTGTAGTGAGCCGATTCGGAATAAAGTGGAATAAAGCGAGGGCTCAATTAACCCAATTCATAGCTGTTCTATGAATCTGAATTAATTTCCCCTCTGTGTTGTTGTCCCAAGCTTTGCAGAAAGAACATGAAATTCTGATTTGCACGAAGCCTTATCATAACATCAATAACCTACGATGTATACGACTACAAGTCAAATGCCTACTTACTTACGTACTTACTTACTTTCTAACATACTTTACCTACTTGTATGTGGGGTTTAGGAAATACGACAGTGGCAGTGGCTTGAGTAGAGACCAATGTGGAGGGTGGCTGATACTGATACTGATCTCGTCCTTTCATACTCAATGAAAGGCCAAACATGATGGCAAAAACACTGGCCTTGGACAAATTCTGCCATAATTAATGGAAGACCAACAACAAACAACAAATGACAGCCATACTCCATACTTAATGAAGCACTCCATACTTAATGGAGACCATACTTAATGGTTGGCAACAAATTACAGCCTTACTCCATACTTAATGAAGCACCCCATACTTAATGGAGACCATACTTAATGGTAGGCAACAAACAAATTACAGCCTTACTCCATACTTAATGAAGCACCCCATACTTAATGGAGACCATACTTAATGGTAGGCAACAAACAGGCAAGGTCCTGGAGAACGTTATTACGGCCTAAACACGTACTCACATGGTACATAAACAAATCATGTAGTATCAGCCAACACTCCAAAACTGTAGGCGTGGTTTCGAAATTTTTAGTATCCCCGTCGAATGGGGTCGAGAGTGATGAAAACAATTCACTCGCTGCCACTATCGCATTTATGCGATACCCCATGAGACCGTGAACTATTGGGTAACCAGTTGTTTAGAAGCGGTAGTTAAGATTATTTCGGGTGTTTTAATATATCGTTCGTAACAGTCTGATGTCCAACGGCCTAGTGTCTTTATAAGCCATGAGGGAAGATTTGCTGAAGCAGCTGTTGTTGCTGCACCAATTCTAAAGCTATGGCCTGCGTAATTATATGCATCATAACCACAATTTGTCAGTAATTCCCTTATTTCGCTCGTGAAATTGTTTCTGGTTAAGTATCGACCATCTTTGAAACAAAAAAGCGGCCCAACAGCTGGTTTGCAGAAGAGTAAGTAATGCTTGAGTGCTTTGACTGCACATATATTAGAGCCAGTTTCTCCTATGATCAAAGTAACACCTTTACGAAATGGGTCTGTTTTTGAACATTTTATCTTGACTCGTACATATGTCGGCGACAATATTGAAGGCATAAACTGGACATCCGAAGCATTGAGTTGAAGAGAAGAATGCGACTGCTGACTCGAAGTAAATTCACCGATTCGCAAGAAGCCAAAAAATGCTAAACAGATTGCTGCCCACAACATTTTGTTGTTCCAGTTTTGACTGTCGAAGGGCCGTAATTGGTTATAAAAATGGGTCAAATGAATTAGCGTTATAGGCAGCCTCGTTCTGATGTGCACGCCTTGGTAACGTTTTATACCTCTCAAGATATACTGCAAATGAATAAATTGGTCAAGTTTCAAGTCAAAGCCGTGTTTTAGATGCAAGTGCTTCACCGCAGCAAGATACCCTTTTATTGTCGAATGTTTTAATGACTGAGCAAGAAAGACAACAAAGTAGCACAAAATGAGTTCGTTTGTCGGCAGCACAGAATGAAAATCCTGAATTTTGAATCCGTAGCAAAAGTTCAAGAACTGTTTTTCTCCTGTTTGATAAGTCTTTTTGGTGTTTTCAGCCAGTGAACAATCGAAGAATTTTTGTAACTGTGGCTTCAGAGAAGCAAAGGGGTCTTGGGAATCGGTTGTGGATACTTGTTTGCCCATGGAGCCAGCATTCGGAAACGTTCCACCTGAAAGCGAGATAAAGAGTCAGCAATCTCATTCTTACTTCCCGGAATATGCATTGCTTTGAAATAAAAATTATTCTGCAAAGTAAGCAATGTAAGGTTACGCACAAGAGACATTATTGCGGGACATCTGGAGCGCTTACTATTGATAATCTCGACAACCGATTGATTGTCACAATAAAATAGCAACCTCTTTTGTGACCATCGTGATCCCCAAATGTGACAAGCAACTACTATAGCGTACAACTCCTTCCAGTTAATGCTGAGACCCTGTTTTTGTCTATCAAGGTTTTCCCATGCACCCTGAAACCACTGGCGCCCGAAAATTCCCCCATAACCGATCGTACTAGAAGCATCTGTAAACAGCTGCAAAGAGACAGATGATTCCCATGCGGTGTTGAGAAAAAACTGCTTACCATTCCAATCCTTAAGAAACATTTGCCACATACGGATGTCCTCGAAAAATGCTGCATTTAATCGCACATGATGATATGGTTTCTTTATACCAATTGTTAGATTAATAATCCTTTGCAAAAATGCCCTACCCGGCGGAATTACCCGGCATGCAAAATTTAAGGAACCTATAAGTGACTGGAGCTCCTTCAGTGTCCCTTTTCTTCGATTTGACCACTTAGCAAGTTCTTCTTGAAGTCGTATGACCTTATCTTGCGGCAATGAGGCCTGCATCTGCTCAGAATCTAATATAATTCCTAAAAATTCTAGCCTAGTGGCAGGACCAACCGTTTTTGCGGGGGCTAGGGGAACATTTAGTTCTTTGAAAGTGAGCTGCATGCTGGTACGACTGGCTTTACAGTCCAGAAAGGGATCTGGGCCTAAGCTTGGAGGCTCCATTATCAGGAAGTCGTCTAAGAAATGGCAAACGAAAGATATACCACATTTGTTACGGAGAATCCATTCTATGCCTTCAGACAACTGGTTAAAGAGGAACGGAGCACTCCTCAAACCAAAGGGAAGGAATTTTTCATAGTAGTACTTTCCCTCCCACGTCATACCCAATAGCTCCCAGTCATCGGGATGGATAGGAAATAGACGAAAAGCAGACTCAATGTCAGTTTTGGCCATTGGTGTACCCTTTCCTAGAGCCTGTATTGATGCTATAGCTTGATCTGTAGAAACATACTGCAAAGAGAACGAATCCTTGTTGATGCAAGAGTTGATAGACGTGCCTGTTTTCGGATAAGATAAGTGAAATATCGTGCGAAATTTTTCCGAGTGCTTTTTTGGTATGATGCCCAGAGGGGAAATTTGGAAGTTAGCAAAAGGGGGGAAATCGAAAGGCCCTGCGGTTCTCCCAAGGGTTACTTCGTTTGCTAAGTTTTCTGATATTTTTTCCGGCTGTTGGAAGGCTGTTGGCAAATTCCTGGCGGTTTTTGGCTTGCGTTCCCCGACAAAACCTATATGGGCCCCTTCCCTTAACTCTGTGCACAATTTATGAACAAAAAACTGGTCAGGGTGTCCTGAAAGTTCCTTCTCTAGCCTATCTATGTTTATTTGGCACTTAACTTGTACTTTAGGTGGTACTGTTTGAGTTTTGTGCGGCGGCACGAGAGGCGGAGGAGCTTGAGGGATACTTACCTCCTTGTTTTGGGCAACTATAACCGGGATGAGGTTCGTTACATCCCGGTTTGTTGCATGTGTGCCTGTAGAGACATGGGATCCTAACGCAGGGGTTTCCTTTGTTGTAGTTATTGCACGTTCCGTCCCTCGGTGCACTAATAACTGCTCTACTAACTGATGAGGGTCCTTGTTTAAAAAGAGCAAGATCAGCCTCCAACTGAGACTGGCTAACTGTAAAAATCCTTGTCCAAAGCTGCTGATCAAGTTTAGCCCAACTCAAAGATCTATCGTTAGCAGCCTTATAGCGAAACTTATTATCATAAATAAACCACCCTAATGAATGGTGGTATCTAGCAGCATAGCGAATCAGATCAAGATATTCAAGTAGCTCCCGCGAACGCGCAGGATACTTATCTATGACTACTTTCATGTATACTGTGAACGCATTAGTCCAGTCATCAATAGTCTCAATTTTTTTCTTCGTACTTTGTTTTATCAGCTTCAATTGTGAATTGCCATCAATTGTAATAGCTAGTGGGTCATCTCCTACGTCTGAAGTGATTTTCTGAAGGTTTTCAGGTAGCAATTTTGAAATATCAAAAAACTCACCGCTTTGAATCGCCCGAACAAATGCTTGAGGGATCTCTGGCGTAAAACCTCCATCTACACTGAAACTTGAAGTACTGGTATCGGATTGTGTGGCAAAGGGAGTCGCGCCAAGTCTTTCGAATGCCATCAGTTCGGGAAGTGTTGTTGGGGCTTGAGAAAGAGGGATTGGATTGGGAGGGGAAACAGAGCTGCTGGCTGCTTGTGGCTGTTGAGGCTGCTCCACAGGGACACTTGTAGCAGGGATGGGGGCCTTCTGACTCTGCTGCTTTAACAGTTCTTTCAGCTCGCTCATCGCCTCTGTAATGCTGGCCTTTACAATGTTCTCAACAGACCTCACCTGGTTTGCTGTGAAAACCGCAGTCGCTGCTTCAAGTTGATTCCCATTTCGTGTTTGAATTGCTGGAGGGTCGGGTCTTGGTGGGCCTACTCTTTCACCTTCGGGCTGGTTTGCTGCACTTTCCGGCTGGTTTGTTTGGCCTCCACTGCTTGTTGTACTGGCTCTCGTTGTGGCTCTCGCACTTCGCCGTTGTGCTACAGTGCTTTCCGGCCTTGGCATTATGTATTTCGTTCAGGAACGACGAATTTTTTAAATTAACTGTCCAAAAGACTTGTTTCTTGACTGATTGAAACATAGAAAAGATGTTCCTTTTTGGTAAATCCAACTGTTTTATAGGTCAAACTATCCCGTCCCCGGTCTACCCAAATTTGGCAAGTCTTCTTATTACACACTGAGCTGGACTTGTAATGACAACTTTTTATTGGCTCACTCATTTCGAGTCTGACAGGTTTTAGGGGTCTGAAATGCGCAAAGGCTGTTAGTATGGTTGGACTTCTGCGCGTATTCGTTTTTCGTGATAACTGCAGTCACCGAATTTCAGAATTTTACGAGGTGTTATTATCCTGTCGGTACTTTCCTGAGTCAACCTTGTTTGCACTATTGACCTCGCACAGATCTTTGCTTTTCCACGCGAAATTCCATTGTAGTGACCTTTGAACATTGATGTTCTCTTTTCGAAATGCAATAAACGTGGACCTTCCTTGTGTTCCAGAGTCAGACGAAAAGCTCGCGACGTGTGATACTGCCAAAACATTGAAGCACAGTGTTTTAGGGTAATGGGACACCAAGTATCAAATAGAGCCCCTGTTTGAGGGTTACCAAACTCTCCTGTGTAGTGAGCCGATTCGGAATAAAGTGGAATAAAGCGAGGGCTCAATTAACCCAATTCATAGCTGTTCTATGAATCTGAATATGTGCAAGGGCATTTCATCTTCCTCAAAATTAAAGAGGATAGATTTCGACTCTGGCGTTTTCCAATCCCATTGCAGACAATGTCTCTTAATGTGGGGGTCATCAGGCTTTGCGGAACAGCGGAATTTGAAGAAAATTTGTCTCGGAATACGGAATTCTAGCAATTTCTCGGCGGAACGGCGGAATTCTCCACCCCTACCGTACGCGGATTTTCTCGAAAATGATAAGCGGAATGCGGAATTTTCATGAAATTTTATGGATTTGCATATCCTCTATCTTCTGTTGTCCTGTAAAAAGAAGTCGTGGTCATCTTTGTTTTTCTGGTCAGCACTATGAGAATATTTTCAAAGCTTTGCACAAGAATTTTAACTACCACTCTCCTCCTCTTTCCACCTGGATGGATGAAAATGTCACTAATTTGTGCCATCATTTTGATAACGAAGTGGCGAGACGCGGAACTTTGGCTAGAAATGACCGGAAAGGCGGATTTTAACTGAAAATCGTGCGGAACGGCGGATTTCTAACCCCCTTGATTACCCCCACCTTAATCTTGAAAAATGATACTTTTCATCGTTCTGTCCGTGGAGTCTCTTTACTGTTGGATCAAATGCCGTAGTCCCTTTTCAGGCTTAAAGTTTACAAAGACTAACCTACCTCATTTGCAATGCTCATAAATCGTGAAAGAACACTTCAATCTATCAACTCTTAGATATAATTCAGTCTATTCAAGTACAACTAGGCACTCTTGATGCTATGAATGGAAAGAATGTGTTTCCTTTGTTTTTCTACTGCTTATTACAGCAATTGGCGTCATTATCCCAAGGGAAGCAGGGAGCACCGAAGGAGAGAGCCACATGGAGCGTTCTTAGCTGCTTAGGTGTCATCAATTTGTCTGTCGACTCCATGCTACATTACTGCCAAAACAATCCCTTGCACCATGACAAAAATATAACTTGCACGACAGACAAGAAAGTATCATATCCCATAGACTCCATGAGTCAAAAAAGGGAACTTGTATCGGCCTTACCATGTATATAACTAGGTAATTACTCAACTGATTAAGTGTTTTTTGTATCATTTAATCACTCGATACTAGAACATTTGACACGTGACTACGCACAATTGCTAGACCAACTGATTACTTGATTCCAAATGGTTTACTGGACCAGTTGAGCACGTGACATTGATAACTTCATCAAGTAACAACTTTATAAGATGATGATGGATTATAAGGTAATGTGATGTGATTAGTTGATTACGCTCTTATTCGATTATGTGATCACTTCATCGTTTGTTCGACCATTGATTGAGCATAATATATCATTATGCAATCACTAGAATGCTCGATTTGGAGATAATCGTATCAACTTATCAGTTGATTAGGTGCTTAACCGATCATTTAATTTCTTTGATTGCATGATTTGTTCGGTTTTTAGCTTCACTACGTCTTTACTTAACAATTGCATAACTTACTTGATCATTCAATCACTTGGCAAAGTGATCATTTGACTCTGTGATTACTTGATAACTTGATTCCTTTTTCGATTTCTTTCATGATAACCTGATTACGCTAAGTCAAAATTCAAGCATAATGCTTTTGACAGTGACATAATACAAATCCTCTTTGAACAACAATATCAATACTTTCTATTGCAAATCCGATCAGTTGAGTAAGATTAATATGCTTTTTATTAATCATTGTCATAGATTTACGAAGAGCTTCTAAAACACTCATGTACTGTGCATATGCTTTATGTATTACTCCTTACGAGTATCTTTTCAATATTCCTACTAGTGAGGAATGTATCTTGTATAGACAGAATACGATGACATATTATTAGGCTACAGAACTGACTTATACACGAATTTGTATTCGTAGAATGGCTCCATGCTAACATCATGTTGTTATTTTGATATGTTTTTATACAAATTTGACTCAAAACGATTAAATTGCCCAAATGTGACTAAGGGGCCGATTACATAGAGCGGGCTATCCCGGTAAACCAATTAGAAAGTTTTCACCCAGGATCCCCGGGGTCAATAGCATTTACGATGTCTTTTATACTTCGAATTACACGGCAAGTGAGCTTACCCGGTAAGCCTAGATCCTATCTGCTGCCAACCGGGCTAGCCCGGCAAAACGGGCTGGAAGTTAGATTTCATGTCATCGATTGCAGACTACGATGGCCCAGCAAAGTGGTTGGAAAATCTGCAACGCATGCCCTCTCTGAGCAGATCATAGCGGCAAATACAGCTGAAAGTATTTGAAGACCTAGGCTGGAATTCCCTGTGTAATCGTTTAGATCACTTCAGCCTTCCCAGGCCCTGTTTATGCGATGAAAAAAAACCTCACCTGCCAGATCTGGGGCTCACAGGCGAGGTAAATTTCAGCTATCGTTTGTATGAGATGTTTCACCTCACCTGTAAGCCCCGGGGCTGAGAGGAAATGTGGAGTAGGATCTCTCTTCCGTGAAGCCAGAGTGAACTGGCCAATAATAATCAACGAATTATTTCAATTCACCTCACCATACCGGTGGTGTTTCGTTTATATGGAAAAATTTCACCTCATCCAGGTGAGATCCCACCTCTCTGGTGAGGTGGGATTTCACTATACCGGTGGTGTTGCGTCCGTCATGTAAACGGAAAACGGGAATACAAGGGATTCTGTGGGAAGGTGGAATCTCTCTTTTCAGCCCCAGCTCTGGCAGGTGAGGTAGGTGTTTTTCCTCATGTGAACAGGCCTTTAGGTGAGCAAGCCCAATTAACCGGGCCAGCCCGTCCATGAAATCGATTTCAGACAAAAAGAAAGTTATAATTCTTGGCGTTTTGCGTATCACTTCTGTCTTTTACAGAATGCTCTCATCGTACTTTGAAATCCACTCTAAATCTTTTCTTGGTATACTTGAATTCGTCTCCTCTCCTTATAAAGTGCTTTCTTTATCGACATAAAGATTCATAGTTTATTCTCTCTTTGCATAATTGTGATTCTAGATCTTCTTTCCGTAGAGTCAGTCACCTTATAGCGTTCCCAATCATCACATATCATTGTTATTCTACAATGCCTTGGTCTTCCGTGGTATATTTCTTTTCATTTGACCTTTCTTAATTCTGGAATGCTTTCATGTCAGGTTGTAATTTAATTTTGCAATGCTTTCATGTTATGGTATGTTTCCAGTGAAGTTTCATTGTTCTTGATTTCTCAGTCATCCATATTGTTGATATTGATTGCCATCTTTCTTTGAGATTCATCTCATTCTTAATCATTCTAATTCTATTTCTTTATTTTCCATATCTTTTATTACCGATAGATCAAAATGTTCCTCTTCTTAGATTTTCTCTTTTTTATTTCTCTTTCTTAAACTTCTTCGTATTCAAGCTCGTATCTTGTAAATTTTTCTCGTTGCAAGCACTCTTATCCGATTCGACACCACTTTTTTTATCCTAGTTTTCTTCTATGAGGCCACTATACACTTGCCTCCATCAACTTATTCACTGCCGTCCCTTCTATCAGGCTGATCTCACTTGGGACTTCCATCTTCCTGATCTTGCCCAGTGTTTGATCGCCCTCATTTTTTGTTGCTCTTTACAAAGAGCAGTTTGTGTCATTCTAGGGCCCCGTCCACAAGTATCCGCATATCTTTGAAGACGCATCTTTTTTATCCATTTTGGGTTCACGTGTACACCTAGACGGCATTTTCGGTCACCAAAAACGAAGCTTGTTGAAAACACTCTCCACAGTGGATCTTTTTGAAAACGCCGTTTTCATGTTGTCGTGTGGACCGGTGAAAACGGAGCTTTTCGAAAATGCTGATGTCACAGCATCTTTTTACGACGTATCAGAGCATGCGCACGGATCTTTGGAAATCACGCAAGGACATTTGATTGTCTATTTCTTTAATCAAATTTCAATCAACAAAGTTTGAATGTAGCAGCATCTTCGTGTGGACGAGAATATTTTCAAAAACGCTCCTCGTGTGGACGCGGATATTTTTTAATGCGGATAAAAAAGATGCGCTTTTAAATATATCCGGATACGTGTGGACGAGGCCTAGGTCATTCTACTTTATGAAAGGTGGCAGTGAGAAACTAAAAAGCTTTTGTACTCTTAAATGAAATCCTTCTGGAATAGATAAAGGTTGGTATAGGAGGCATTGCATTTTGGCAACGTCTCTTCCCGCCATCTTTAGCGTAATCATCAGTTGTAATCCGTCTAAATAGTCTTTGCTCTAGATTTCCCTTATGCTATTTAGATTGCTCCTATAGCAAACTGTCATCTTTCCTGCGTTACGCAGTTCTTTCTTTTATCTTTTCAAATGTCTAATTCAAGAGTGTTGTAAAGCGCCCTAATTCTAAGTCTTCCTGTTAATCTTTGCCATCCTGGAACACACCAGTTTCACAGCGTTTGAGGCACATTCTTCCCAGAGAAGCATAATTTCAGATTGCTACCATTCTAGGCAGTGTTATGGCTATTCTATCTCATATTAGACATCAAGTACAATTTACGAAATTACAAATTACTTGTGCGAATCACTTTGATTGCCTTTGCTCGCCAAAATATTTACGTGACATTCTTGGCGACACAGACCCTTATCTTCAAGCTTTTTGTGTGATATTCTACATCGTTCTAATTTGGTCATGTTCTGTCTGCTGTTTCCGATTGTCAAAGTTGATGTAAGCGTAATCTCGATGATTTTGGGTAGCCAGGCCCAAAAATAGTTCCAAGTACTTGGCTCATCTATTTTCAAATCTCGACTATGATCGTATATCTCTTGTAAGTTGTAAACGTGTATGGTCAGTTGCACAGCTCCATTTTGATTGCATTTGCAGGATTGTAGGCATCAAAGATGCTCACAGCAAGCAGAGTTCCATCTGGAGTATCTCATTTCGGAATGAAAACGTAAAGAACTTTGCCTGTGAGATTAAAGATTTTGAACGTTTTCTGGCTTGACATAATTCATTTCATAGATTTTTCTGCGGATTTCACAGGCTCATTTTGTTGATGCAGATTGCGTTCATGTAAAGCTAGGCTAGCAGAACATTTCTGTTGTCTATCTATTTTGGTTTGAAGAGAGTGATAAAGATTGCGAAGATGAGCCAAATGGGTTCGCACATTTTAAATTGAGGAGAACTTAATTTTGACGATTCTTTCCTCTGAACGTCTAATGCATTGCCAACTCATTTATATTTTGCAGTGACCTTTGCCTTAATAACTTTACTTCTATGTCAATGAAGCTCATTTCAAGAAGCATGCACAAAGGGAAGTTAGGTTAGATGACCCAGTAGGTGTTAAAATGCTTTAACAAGCAGGTGATATATGCTTGTCATTTGTTACAAAACAGCATACCAATGCCGCTTCGGTGTACGATTAGATTAGAATAATCAATCTAATTTCTTTGATTTGTTCTCCTAAAATTGTCTTTATCAGTTAATATTGTTAATTTTCATGTGCTAAAAAGACAGCTCAGCCAATGTTTAACAAATAAACTCAAAGCCAAAGCCATTCCCGTCTGTTGGCTTAATTTCTGTTGAGAAGAAATCAAAAAATGTTTATTTGATTAGTAGTGTATGTAAGGACTGGTAAGGACTGCACCATGATCACAAAGAATCCCAGAGACACTTGTTTCAGAAATGATGTCAAACTCTTTTCAAATGATTTTTAACTGCTAATGAAAGTGTAAATAAATTATAAACTTAGTAGGGTTATGCTATTAGCATAAAAAGTAGGCATCCTCTGCTCGATAAGAAATGACAAGAATGAGATGGATAAATGACCCTTCCAGGCATGAGCTTTGTAGTTCTCAACAAACAGTTATAAATCAGGCAGCAACTGGAAGATCATCTAGACTGGAGTTTGCGCATCTAGAGACCTACCAGAAGCATAGCTCAGAGCAGAGGGTTTTCTTTGCCTTTCTTTTGGTTATTCAAAATCGATCTTATTATGTCCTTATTTGTATGCACTACCGACTGCTGCCTAGATCGGTACTTCTAAACTCAGGCGTTGAAAATAGTCAAGATGTTTTCTCATGCCACACCATATGCCATTAGATAAAGAATTAAAAAATGAATATTTCGCCACAGAAATCGAAAGAAATTTGGATGAACTGCTCCTATTGGCTCAATAGGATCTCGCAGGGTTGCAGTTTTTAAGTTAAACCGATTTTGGAAAGATGTGATCTGGATGTGGCATACCTACTTACGTCTCTAAATAAGGATCTTTGGAATGCTGATCTGAAAGTAGAGAGATTAGGTTATTACTTAGTAGAAGCTCAATTCTTGAAAATAGGCTTGAAATTGTATCCAGCAAGGAATAAAATCTTCTTTTAGTCTTTAATACTCGATGCAAAATGGATTGTGTAAAATCTCTTGCATTGCTTTTTTGCTTTGAACGATGCTGAGCTGAAATTTAGTACCAAATGACGTCACAGCAATTCTTTGACTAAATATGACATTAACTAATTAGACAAAATCCAATAAACTGACACTTGAATTCTAGATTTGCTGAGCCGGGTTTATCGCATGTACCGTCGCAGTGCAAGCTAAACCAGGTTTAAAGATTCATAATCCCGATATCTTGTTAGTTATTTTCGTTTGTGGATCAATAGTTTCCTGTTCTTTCAGCTTTCTTCAACCTCACACATGAATCAAATCTCTAGGTCGTGCTGCTATTTAAAGATTGATCTTTCGTATGATCAATTAGCATGAAATTTCTCATTAGCCTTCAAACAGATGATGCAGTATTGTAGAAAGTTTTTGCTTCATGCGATCTATTAGGGGCATCTTTTAACACACAATGTAGTGGGCATAATTTTTACATTTATATTCATATACCTTTGGTGCCAGAGCCGGATAAAAATTCAAATAAATAAAAAGAAAAAGAAAGAGACAGAAGGAAAATGAGGATACTTATAACTAAGTTGTTTTGCACGTCAACATGATTTGGAAAATATTTCGATGTGATAGCGTGAAAGAGCGAAAAAATTGACGTAGTCGCATGATAGGGGCCCTATTTGGGGGGGCACATCCAATATCAATTCTCGTGTTCAGTGTCACATTTACCCATGGCCCCACTGGGCCCGCACGGGGCCTCCTAAGGTTCTTAAATTCACGGGGCTCCGAGCAAAATTTTGAACAGACTATGAAGTGCTGTTGATTTCAGCTATGTGTTTGAATTGAGTTGTAACATCTTCACACAACATAATGCTTTCATATATTGACAATACTTGATGGGCGAACAGCAATAGTTGCACAGTAGTAGCTGATTACTTTTGTCTCAACCATAGATCAATCATAAACTTGGTTTAGATTTGAAATGATTGTCGAGTTGATGCAATACAAAAGTATATATTTCATATCATCTGTTAGAGCAAGTGGTGAAAGGAGATGTAGCTGCAACTTCCCCAAATGTACGTAGACCGCACGTAGATTGTTGATCACCTTGCCATGAGAAGTTGCCTCCTATGCTGAAAGGGTCCAGAGGCTAATAAGATCCACAATGTCACAAGAGCGCGTCGTTGCCTTATGCTAAGTGGCTGCAACTTTGATGTCCTGAGCGTTTTAGACCCCAAGAAAATCATCCGAAATTTTGTAGCTGTATGGTCAAGAAGAAAGAACTTTGTATCACGAGCCAAGCGCCAAGGGAAGTTTTGTTGGGATTGTACCGAAAAAGCATAATATTTGTACCAGCTCATTCAATTGTTTTGTCAAATTTTCATTAGGCTGTGGTACCCAGTTTCATATTCATGTAAATATTGCAATAAATCTTGTATTCTACTTTACTTTTCCAATTACTATACAACACCACAGGGACGATACCATTGGTAGCGAAACATAATTACTAATCCATGGCCAAAGTATAGAGAGAAGCAACGTTAGAACTAAGTGCGACTGCCTCCGCTAGGTACGATTTGAGAACTGATGAATACTTTTCTTGACTCTTTCCAACATTAGGTGCCAGGTCAGGGTTGCAATTAGCCTGATAACCAGACCCAAGTTCAAAGAACTAGTGGTCTGTTAAACACCGGCACAAAGCTTGTTCAAGCCTCATTTTCATAATGCTCAGAATCCAAGGATTCGATTAGACTGACGACGTGATTCCTTGTATTCGTTCAACATTTATAATCTGATGTTTTAATTTCACTCATACGAAGGACTCACGACCAAACGGATTCTAAGTAGGGACTAAATCTTACGAACAATCGAACGCCTCCTTTCCAAATTGCGCCTCGTAAACAAGTTAAAGTTTTAAAGACGGGGGGGGGGGAGGCAACATCGACTCTGATTTTTTATGTTGGGAGGACGTCTCCTGGGAGTGGGCAACATGATGCAATCACACGAAGGTAGAACATGGGGTTGATTCCAAAGCGACTGTTCTCTCCTTTTCTGTCACACACTGTTTTGCAAACCTCTTTCTTTTCTTTCGCCTTGGGACTCAAAGAAGATATTCCATAGCTCGTGCAAGCACAAAAGATTTGTATGAAAAAAGATTGATTTGTACTGTCAGTCTCGAAAGACTGCCGACTTGTTTTCACACAAGGTGCTTGCAAGCTCTTCATTGAATCTTTCCAATCGTATCGACTGACCAACTTTTTTGCATTTGTTGTCGAGTACACGTTTTTTTATAAGAAACTGGCTTATAAGAAACTAGTACTAAAATTTCAAGAAACTCTAGTACTATGTCTTATAAGTACTAAGAAACTTTTCAAAGTTTAAAGCATGGATATTATAGCAAATAGATCGCCGAACCTTTATTCTTGAGTAATATTATCTAACCATTTGTGTTTTCAACATAAAAGAACACTGTTTATTCCTTTATGATGTTTTAAATGTCAAGAAACATATTTACCGCAGTGTTAGTAATAGTCGATTGATAATTCATGGATTCAAAAGTAAGAAACCAATTAAGAAACTTTTAGTACTAAAATGGACAAAATTTCATGTGAAATGAAGAAACTTTTAGTACTATGGCCTGATCCAAGTTTCTTATAAAAAACGTGTAGGCTACCAAACTTTAGAATTTTATTGGGGAAAAACTGGCCAAGCTTTTGACTTAAAATTTGGTATGTGTGTCCGTGAGCATGTTGTGTGTTTGGTGAAAAGTTTGATTCTGAAGCTAGTAAAATATTTTGAAATGAGCCTTCTCAAAAACCGTGAAGGCAAACCCTTTTGTTAAATATGTCTTTCCATTGCCAAGAGTATGTGCAATCCCATCCTTTTTACAGAATTTCGATAGCCCGATTGGTTGCAGAGCAATTAAAAAGTTTCTAGAGAGGATCATTTCTGAAAACCGACGTGCTCATCAGAGCAGCGTGTTGCGGAGTCATCTTAAATCAAGCCTCCACGGCTTCGATGGCACGATCCTTCATTTTGCAAACAAAGCCCGCGAAAGCAGTGAGAATATTTACAAAGATGCTGACTAAATCAATGTTATTTCTTTGCTGAACCCCCCGACACATTCAACTAAGGCCCAGTTTTCTTTCGCTCCAAACAGTAGCATTTTCCTAATAAGCCAATCAAACACTAAGAATTGGCACGTGGTCTTACCTTATTAAGAAAGTAGTGATCTGATTGGACGCGCCGTGAACACGGCGGACTTGGCCTAATTAGTCCCTGTATTGAAGCGTAAGGACATAAGTCCCTCAACTGAAGCGATAACAACAACAACAACAAGCGTAAGTTAGAGGGACTTATGTAATGCAGTCTAGGATTCGATGGAAATTTATGCGAATTTCTACTGAAAAGGAAACATTGCAGTTTGAATACCACTTGATTACTCTGTTCTGCCTTGAATAGAAGTCTAATCTCAACAGACAGTTTGATTGGATGATTGGTGTCTGAAAGGAGACCCTTGGGTCAGAGATGAAATTTCTATTCAAGGTGGAACAAAAGTAATCAGGTCATATTTAAACTGAAATATTCCCTTTTCAGAAGAAATTCAAAGAACTACACAGATTATGTGTTTGTTTACAAAAAACTGTCAAATTATTCGCATAAATTTCCATCAAAACCTTGGATTCTGAGCATTATTGAAAGGAGGCTTGAACAAGCTTTGTGGCGGTGTTTAACAGACCACTAGTTCTTTGAACTTGGGTCTGGTTATCAGGCTAGGTTGCAATGAAATTGAAGTATTGTCTCGAGAGCAACTCTTCCCGTTGCTGCATCCTTGGCACATTCCCCATCTATTCATTCTAATTCCCTACAAGTGATTCATATAATTTTCCCAGCAGTGAAGTGCCCTTTCAGAAAGAGTGCTGGCTGATTCGAAACGATTATGTGTTCGTACGACTAATGGAAATGATCCTTGAATTGTACTTTTATAAATTGTTAACTGACAAGCAGACATTTATTTAAATTAACCCATATTTCGCCAGACAATACTTGAAAGGATTTTGGCTTTCTCGCAAAAAGATGCCCTGCGATACACAGAAGCAGATGTCAATCAAAGGAACCTTTACAGCTTCATTCCTCCAGGCAGAGCCAGTCTCTATTGGGCTGAATCACTGAGCTGTGATTTTTCAGCAAAAATCCAGAAAAGAGCATCAATACACTGAATTCAGGCCCTGTGCTTTTTACACTTGTTTCTAGTGAACTGGGTTTAACCCTATTTTGGTTGGGCGGGGGGGTCAAATTTGCAGCTACTTATTGTGCAACTTCTCAAAGAGTCTCATTGAAATATTCTGAATGATGAGGGGGCAGGAGACAATTTTCTGGGACTGATCCAGGAAAAATCGCAAATTCTCAAATCTCAATTATCGCGAAAAAAGGAGCAGAAGTGGAATATTTTGCAAATTTATTTTGTAATGTTGTGTTACTTGACACATTCTATCATTATTATCATGTTTGGATGGAAATTTAATTTTATCTCGATTTTCCTGATTTTGGCCAATTTTGCCGTTTTTCTTGACCACACAAGGGAAAATGCTGACGTAAGCAAAAATGGTGGCTATTTTTAGGTTAATTTTATATTTACAGAAAGTAAATGCCTGAGGCTTTTAGCACACCAAATTTGGTCGCTCTACCTATTACCAGTCAAGAGTTAGATAGGGGGGGGGGGCTTTTTCCCCCCAACCAAAATAGTACTATCAAATAGCCCAACCACTATAGGGTTAACAAAAATTTTATACTCTGAAACTGAGGGGCATTTCATTCCCAAAAAAATCTTCGTACACCTTTGGCAAAATCATTTTTCCCAAGAAGATTCCTTTAAAAATCCAGAAAATCCTTTTGTTTTGAGAAATCTCCTACGGTTTTTCGAACGAGTGAAATGCCCCTCTACTGAAATGATTCTCATGATGTATTTATTAGAATAATCGTATCAAATTTCGGCCTATTGCCTCTTAAGTCATTGTTCTTACATATTGCGTCTACTGCAATTAAAAGTTCAATTGCACCTGATCTCAGAGGTTTTGCAAGGCACTGTTAGGGAGGTGAAGCCTCTCGACAACGCCACTTCGAAGGACGGCCGCCACAATGGATGCTTTAAAATTTCACCGTGTGCAAAATTCTTTGCTAAAGGTTCAGACTCTGCATGCAATATATGGCCTTGCTGCAAGGATTCACGTTCGTGTTCCTGTAATTTTGATTTCAATATGAGATGAAGATTTTATTTTGCAATGAATATGTTGGCTCTGGAGCAAGATAATCGTGTGTTTTCACCGACGTTTGCTCGTGGCCTTTCGTTGAAAGCTTCTTCAGCCGCATTCTCACAGACCCATCTAACGACGCATAAGTAAAGAAGGTAATGGAAACCCATGAAGATTCGGCTAAAGTTTACCTACCATCACAAAACGCAGCCAGGACAAAAACTTCCCGAAATTTGCAAATTTCTTATAGAAATCTACAGATTTTGGGGTATGATTGTTTAGATTTATCACGGTTTTGAGGAGTTGAGGAGTTATGCCTCCCAACAGACAAAATTTGTCTAAAATTTCATGGTTGCAAAATGACGGAAAAAGGTCTAAGACTGCGTTCACACGATGCCGGTACATTTTGAAAACGGTCAAAAATTCGAAGGATAGGCCTCCCGTTCACACGAAAACGACACATTTTTGCAGGCAGATTTTGAAACGGTAGATTTTGAAAATGGAACTCTAATCGGTAAATTTTGAAAACGCCATCGTGTAAACACTTGAATATGATGAAACAAGAACATTTTTAGATGCTTTTGCAACCAGACTGATCGATTCTTACGGTGTAGGTACACTTCTTTAGCATCAAAGTCTTGCAACGATTTTTTGCCGTCTAAATTTACTACCGTTTTCAAATTGTTCCGGTATCGTGTGAACGCTAGCTCAAATTTTGCAACCGTCACATTTTACACCGTTTTCAAAATCTGCCGGCATCGTGTGAACGCAATCTAAATCAATGATCAAATTGTAAGCACCTTCCTTTACACAGAACAATAGGGTAAGGTGGGGGTAATTTGGGTCTACGGGGTAATTTGGGTCTATTTGCTTTTTCGCTTTTAAACTGATCGCAAGTTGAGAATTTTGATTCATGACTCCATGGGTGTTAAGATGTATGCTTTTAGGAGTAGTTTAAGTGGTGTCGAAGAATTATTTGATAATTTCTAGTGCTTCAATTTCCAGATTTTCCCCGGCCTAAACTTTTATCATGATCTACGGGTAATATAAAATATCTTGGGGTTCAAATCGACCCGTCATTAAACTGGAAAGAGCAAATCAACGTTGCTATCGGGAAGATTTCTAGAGGAATAGGAATGCTCAAGTATTCTAAGAGATATCTTTCGCTGCAAACCATACAAAGGATGTACTTCAGCATAGTTGATTCGCACTTTAGATACTGCTGCTCTGTCTGGGGTTGTGCTGGTGATACTACACTAAGAAAATTGCAAAAGCTACAAAATTGGGCAGCTCGTGTCGTGACAAACAGTCCCTTCGACCATTCATCGCTGCCATTAATATCAAAACTAGGGTGGTTAACAGTTAAAGAAATGATTGACTTTGAGACAGCCTGCATGGTATATAAAGCCTTGCATGGGCTTGCACCTCCCTATATGAAGTCGATGTTTCATAAATTGTCCGAGTCTTGCAATCAGACTTTACGTAATACCAGCACGGACCTCAGGATTCCTTTGTGTAAAACCTCAAATGGGCAGCGGAGCTTTTCGTATCGAGGAGTTACTGTTTGGAACCAATTAAGCCTTGAAATCAAAACTGCTCCTTCGCTAGCTGCTTTCAAAACGAAATTAAAATCTTTTTTGAAAGATCAAAGAGGTTGATGATCGAAATCTACTTCAGCCACATATTTTGACTTCAGAGTCCCCTTTCTTTTTGAAAATTTTCTTTTTCTTATATAATGGATTTTAATGCCGATAATTATTCATGTAATTAAGTAAGTTAGGGTTTTAAAGCAGGGCACATTGTAAAACAGTAGATATCCATAGTTACTGAATGTATTTACCCTGTTGAAATAAATGAAAATGAATGAAATGAATGAATGAATCTGACACCGTAGAAAACTTTTGATTCATGCCAACTTGCGACTTCTTTTAGCCAACAAGTCATTATCAGTCTCATGTTCAATCAGTTCGAAAGGTGCTAAAAGTTTTTCGGAATTTTATTGCGATTCGGTAGATTTTATTTCGATTATATGCAAGGTAGGGTAATTTGAGTCTACTGGAGTTTTGTTATGAACTGCGTTGTGCAAGAATTGGCAATGGCTCACAAATCGAAGCAAAATGGAAATGACATTGCAAGAAAATGGATGTATACGGCGAAAACAGCGTAAGGTACACTTTTCCGTTCGTGTTTTAGTGGTTTCAGCGCAAGACGCAAGGATTCAGTTCTTTTGACCTTATTTCGAAGGAAACTTTGTTTACATTTCGGTTTCCAAGAACGGGCCTAGGCTTTGCAATGTGTGCTGATGGTGGTACGATTTATTTTTATTTTTTCTCTGTGCAAGTTTTTGAACTCTTTGGCAGAGAAACTCTAAGAATTCAATCACAGTTATCCATAAAAGCATCCTAAAATTTTATTTTATTGAATTTACCATGCTCTTGAAGAAATAGATACTGCTTTTCTCGAATGGACCCAAGTTTCCCGCCGACAGGTTGAAATTACATGCGAAAGTGAGGATGGTAAAAATTCAGACAAAATATTCAAATTTCAAATTAAAGAACGGGAACAAGTTTCCAGGAACGACAAAAGATTCAATGTATGTAAAACGAAAAGAGATCTTCAATGTGTCCTACAAGTTTGTGAGGGTGCTCTATTCATTTCGAAAAATGCCCAATTTATAATCAAATTACCTCGCCTTACCCTACGCAATGGCCATTTCACCTCCCTCGGGAGTCATAGGACATAAGTTTTCAAATAAATACTATAGATTTTCATTCCCAAAGCAATACATGGGCAGTGGATACCTCTCACCCACGAAGAATTGCATTTTCTTTTTTGATCTGTGCGAGGAGTCATTTGTGATTTGATCAATGTTTTAGCCCACTTTTCTGTCATTTTGCAGGCATGAAATTTGTGTAAAGTTTAGTTTATCTATATTCCTAGTGCTAATGAGGCAGCGAGAAAAGTTACAAAATACTTCAATCTTTTCGCTTTTAACTAGAATTTGAATCATTGAAATCTTTGAAATACTGTTGGTGTTATGAATTTTTCAAAAGTTGGAACTTTTTTCTGGCTCACCCGGTATATATAGGTATATATTTATGAATATATATAAATATTCAACAGCTAGCGAGCAACCAGGATTTCTCCTTTTTCGGTGCAAACGGAAACATTATTTTAAAATTCTCAGGAAAATCGAGAAAATTAAAATGCGCCGAAAAAGGAGAATATTATGTGATATATATGTGATAGTTCCAATACAATTTACATAAAAAATTGATAAAATTAATTTAGGAACACCATTAACTGCATTAAAAGATCGAGTTGATGTTATTTCCATAGGTCCCCGTAGAGGTGGTTACACATAATCATAAACAATATAATTCTATGTGATTTTTGATATTTACAAAGGTGTCTTTATACCACTTGAAATCAGGCAACCAATCTCTTGATAAAACCTCTTTTGAATTCTTTAACTTACTTTTGCACCGTGAGAACTTGTGCCATGAAAGAGTAGTATGATACAGAAATTTCCCTACTGCCATATCACTTGAAATGGATAAACAAAACTTAGTCGATATTTTCAAATTCACACACAAACCACGGGGGCAATGAACCTTCAACAATGGAAACAGTTGCTGAAAGAAAGTAGCAAGAACGGCTAAACACGCAGAACTTTTGCGTTTCTGCTCAGTCTTACCACGATTACTATTGTTATTACTATTGTCTCTCGGCCGGAATTTCTATCGTTGCTGATTCAGTGCCTCGTGGGTTTGTGTTCAAATTGGAAGCGACATGACTCCCAGAAACCATGAAGCATTTAAACGGGCATTTCAACAAATATACCTAAACCTCTCAAGAGAGTAGATTTCTTCAAAATTATTTCGGAAAATTTCAGGTAGATTTTTGTCCTGGTCGCGTGTTTCATTAAATAAAGCAAAAGATTTAGCAGGATGTAATAGGTGAATTTGAATGTCTGTGCAGGATATTTTATATACATGATCATATATACATATTTCGATTAAGGCACCTTCTCCTACATTATGAGCATAGTGCACCTAAAAGGCCTGGCATCTAACATGAATCAGGCGTCAGTATCTATCTGTAGTTTGTAGTGATTGTTTATGCGTATTTATCTGTAAATGAATATTTAATTGTAATTACGTTGAATATCTCTTTATGTTAAGACCACAGGGTAGTCATTCTCTATTGCTCCTTGTAGTATCGTCCCTGTAGTGTGGTATAGTCGTATAGTAATTAGAAAGTATAGTGGTATGTAACCTTGTACTGTAACATTTAAGATGGATATAAAAAAATATTTAGCAAATCTTTACAGGTTTCTTTTTATCTTCTTTGCGTATTTGCCGTATGATTGATCCATGAAAAATATGTTGTTTGGAGGTTTTTTGGTCATGGACCATGGGCAATAATTGGCAAACATTTGAATTCTATCTTTACTTGAACGTTACAGTAGGAACCCTTATAAAATAACCTAGCTATTTCTTGTGGAACCTAAATAGGTTCTTAATGAAATTGCTGTCATTACAAATTCCAGCTTGCAGTGTTCTCAAAAGGTTCTTATATAAAGTACACGCCATACACATATCAATGCTATTTTTCAGAGCAGGAATTCTGTTGAGTTTCTGAGAATTCTCAAGAATTCTTAAGAATTCGTGAGAACATCTTTGGGTTGGAATCATTGCTTAAAAATCTGACAATCATTTTACACCACTGAAGAATTCTGACCAGGATGTCAAGATTTCTTGAAAATTTTGAGGAATTCTTAAGACATGAAATCTGCAATATAAGAATCTCTACTGTAGCCTGCAGGGGCTCTTATTTAAGGGGTTTAAAGGTCAAATTTCAGGCTCAAATTTCTCGTAAAAGCAGGTTATTTTATGTTGGTTTCTACACTATATCACAGTAGGGTCTTTCTGAAGGGACATCAAATTAGGGGCACCACGCCCCGACCAATAGTAGGCCTAGATTTGCTGGACGTTGCTAAAACTCCTTCCCACCTACCTCAAATAAAGTAATGAATGGATAAATCAACATAACAAGGATTAGAAAAATTAAAATTTGTTCCGAGAAAATTTTTGAATTTTCTGTCAGGACCTAAATATGCCTGAAGCTGAAGTACGAAACTTCACATAACGAAAACCCCATCAAAGCAGCCATTTGTCAAAGCAGTTTGTGGGTAGTTTAGTTCCCCCAAATCCTAACAGATATTTTTTTCCTTTTCAGTTAGCAACTTTGTTCTTGGTAATGCTCAAAGTATTCAAGATTATCCAATAGTATACTGCAGTGACGGTTTCTGCCAATTAACTGGTTATTCTCGAGCTGAGGTTATGCGAAAAAGCTGCTGTTGCAAGTTTCTTGTTGGTATTGAGACAGAGAGAGACGTCGTTTACAAATTGATGAAAGCATTACACTCACAGACAGAGATGAAAGCTGAAGTCTTGTTTTATAAAAAGAATGGTATGATTTCATTACGCAATTTCTTCTAGGCTTTGAAGGACAATGCTCCAGGTATTTTCACTTGTGGAAGGTCAGGGATTCCGATATGACACAGCGAATTGATACATTTGAGAATAGATTGCATTCATCTGAGGGCACTCTATCAGAGATAACCAGACAAAGAACAAAACGAGTAAATTGTTTCATCTTGCCAGAAACGTGCATTGTTAATTTTAGGAGATTTCCCTTGAAAGTTATTCTCGGAAGTGTGCAATGTTCTCTCGAATGTATCATTTTTCTGTATCATATGGAAGCTCCTACCATTGCACAAATTCCTGTCTCACGAAAATCTTAATGCTTGAACATTTGCCAACATACGGGATGAAACTGGATCTAACGCCGATCCCTAATGAGAGCCGAACCAAATGCATGCAAAGAAACATGGAATAGAATCGATTCATTGCAAAACGAACTCCGAAGCTTCCTTAGTCTAATTTCTATCGAAATCAGCCTTAAGAGCTTAGTTTCAGTCACGTGATCAAAACATAGTGACACAATTGGCTAATAAGTTGAAATGAATGGTTTTGTGATATTCCCTGTGCGCTGTTGAGACATTTGATTTGTATGCTCCATATTCGTATTGTTTTTGTCAGAAAAGAATGCTCTGTCAAATATTTTAACCACGAAAGTGCATACTGTGGAGCGACGCATCCCTTCAAGTAAAACATTGGAGCACCCCCCCCCCCCCCTCCCGGATATCTTGATGAAAGAGCAGGGAGAACTGAAGTAGAGAACATTTGATTTCTTTTATATGCGCAAGCGTACAGGAAGAAAAAAGCTAGGGAGGCTGCCCGACCCAAAGTCCATTGTTCACTAACATTTTTGCCCAACTAAGGGCAAAAGTTTGCCCGAGTTGGGCTCAATTTCGCAAATCTTTCAAAGTTGGGGGGCTACCGCCCCTGGCCCCCCTCCCCGCCTCGTACGCTTATGTTTAACTAAATTTCAGAAGAGAAATCTACATTTCCGAAATACGGTAGAAGATGTGACTTTTAGCTCGACCTTGCACAACTATCTTCATCGTTAAATAATTAATTCGAGAAAAGAGGAAGAATTTGAGGAAATTACAAGTTTTGTGCTTCTCAATACGAAAGAATAGAATTTGATCGCTATGGTCTTTGTATCTTGTGCTGGTCTGATAGCCATCAGAAGATTTTGACTCACCTTAGAAAACCTTTGATGCTATCTCATCAGTTATCAAGCATTCAATTAAATAAATCTCTTTATCAACATGTGAAACAGTTTTATTGCAGCTTACATAATCTGTTCACTGATAAACTGAATGTGTAACGAGTTGATCTGATCATCGTCGATAAACTTGTCTGATTTTTAATGAAGTTGGGCGGAAGTGAAAGAGAGACCGGAAACCTCGTTTTGACTTTATCCGGGACTTTAGGACTCGTGTTTTTCATTGCGGTTGTTCGTTGTTGATTTAAGATGGAGATTTGGCATGTTTTTAAGTTTTGACCATGGTGTTTTGCTTCTTGTTAATCGTTCTACAAAATCAGTCTACAAGAGTATTCGTAAAGTTCACTACAGTGATTGTTTGAATGAAACTATCAAAAATAATCAAAGCATAGGTAAAACATATGTACGAGGAATACCTAAGAAATAGATTCAACTTACTACACATTGATAAGTGTTTGCTCCTCCGGCAGGGATGCTCTCCGATCAACTTTCAACTTTCAAAGCAGTTAGAGGAGCTTATTGTTCAGACTTAATGGCTAATGGCTTGGCCCACTTCCCCTCAAAAGGATAGGCCCTACAACTTATTCAAATGCCTGTGCTTATTCCGGAAAGTGACGAAAATGTTGCACTGAATGAAATTAACGACGCTGAGATAGTGAAGTACTACTCTGAGGCTGCGTTTACACAATACAAACACAATTTTTGGGTACGGCACAATTTGAAAATGAAAGTTTAACCAGAGCAAATAACTGCATCGCATGAACACTTGAGAATGTTGAACAGAAAAATTTTTGAACGTTTTTCAAGCGAGGCTGACTGTTTCTGTGGCCCGTGTGACTCTCTTTGCTTCCAAATCTAGCAAATTTGTAGCAAAGATGGCAAAGGTGGTACCTTGGAATTTTCCAATGCTTTCAAACTATGCAAACACCTTGAGAGAACTGATTAGAAATATGATATTATCAAGTTGTTTGCAAATTCTAAATCGTGGCAGTATCGTGTGAAAGAAGTTTGAGCTGAGAATGCACCAAAGCATAACGCAACTGAGCAATTTATTTAACAGCTACATCGCGGGCGTCCATTAAAGGGGAACCGATATCTGCATAACCGCACCTATTTGCTCCGATCTTGGTTAACCGGGCAATCTTTTTGGCAATATCCGTAACTCCATCAATTCCCTTTAAAGCAGGGATCCTATCGTAAAACAGTAGTCTCCATTGAAGGAAGGTCATTCGTTGATGCTGTATTTCTTACCAATTTGTTGAAAAAGATCACTCTT
The DNA here is from genome assembly GCA_964020215.1 of Aurelia sp. 3 sensu Dawson et al. (2005). Classification (NCBI taxonomy): domain Eukaryota; kingdom Metazoa; phylum Cnidaria; class Scyphozoa; order Semaeostomeae; family Ulmaridae; genus Aurelia; species Aurelia sp. 3 sensu Dawson et al. (2005). Next base: position 805,059 of record OZ026573.1, on the reverse strand, counting down.
TCAAAATAGTGCAGAAGAATTCATGGAGGCATGCCATTGTTACATATGTGATCAGTTCTCCATATCTGAAAGCATCATACGAAAACCTTGATGTTCATGTTCCTTGACAGACAAGTAGCGTGTGACAGACACCTGATAAACTTGCCATTCAAAGGAATTTCATTTGAATACAGTTCTTCTTCCTAGGCCCTATGCCTTACCCTCAAATAGTAGAATTAATGTATAAGTTGAAAGTTACAAACACGGTCCATTATTGCCCATGAGTGGTGGTTATTGAAAGAAACTAGATAAATAATTTTGTAACTGGCATAAAGGACTATACCAAGTATTTCCCCAAACAGTGGACCTGCAAACTTTCTGATTTTAGGCACTGGCTGTTGAATTTCATGTAATGCCTGTTGACTGTCCCCAAAATTGAAGAAATGCTTGGTGTATCCAATCGGGTAGTGGTGTAGCATCGAGTCAGTCAGGGATGAAGGAATGTGGGAGTAGATAACATTTGAGAGTACGGGTATGTACCGCCCATATGGGTGAGTTTTGGGCCCAAAAATCTCTGAAAAGGGTCCCTTTTTGGCAGATTTTCCTTAAACATGGGTTGGTTTGGCTAAAATTCGCAAAGAAAAAATGTTAAAAATCGGTAGCTTTCCACCAAGAGTAATCATAAAAGTGGATATGAAAGCAAGTTTTGGTCAATAGAAAAGGGTACCTTTCTGAAATTTGGGGGGCAGACCACCGTTGATTCACAAGTCACTGGATATCACCCAGCAACGTTTTCTTCTGGGTAATCGCTGAATGATAGTTGATTATTCGACAAGATTTTGCAAACAGCAAAGTGAAACGCAGCCATAGGCGTTGTCAGACCTATGAAAGTTGGGTGGTCTTGCCAAGTAATCCCTTTCTGAAAGTTATGCTCATTTTTACTCCACTTTTGCTTAGGAATGAAGGATACGCTGAGAATAACAGGGGTTGAAATGGCCACCCTAATCCACACCCTTGCGACACCCTTGAACGCAGCCTTACTATTTTTACCAGGCTGCAGATAAAACACCTCTATTTGAACATTGAAATTTGACATCGAAAATTATTGGATCAAAAGTCTGTTGCAATGAAGTAGACGACTCTTTTTCGAAGTTCTTGCTCCGTTTGTTTCTGTGAACTGATGGTTTTTGGCACGCCTCTTTCTCAGTGATCATCAGCTAATTTTAATCTTTTAATTTACAGCGCTGTTGCTTTGTATGACTCAGTTAAAATCAAAACATCTCATTTCGATTTTCAAAGAATCATACATAGAACTTCAGCAATTCTCTGTATAATATATTATTTGAGAACAGGTGAATGACTTGGTCATATTGAGTGGAAAACATTTGACTAATCCAGTATGTAAATGGAGCAACTGTTATTGCGTGGTTTCTTTTAATTTGTTTCCAACGCATACAGACTGAGCGCTATGCTGATTTTCCTCGAAGGGGAAACTCTCTCCTTGATTAGCTTAGCTACTGAGAGAGCTCCTCCTTAAGAATTCCTCTTCATAAAAATTTCTGATCTTGTAATGTTTTTCTCTGTTTATGTCTAGTCTGTCAGACTTGTATTTCAATTTGTAGTCCGTAGTTTTTCAAATAGTTATAAGTTGTTTAACGTCTTGACAAATTCTTGTGTTATGGAATTTAAAATTGACTGAACTGAACAAAAGTTTCAAGGAACCTGGGTCAGTTTTGTAGTTACAAATGTAATTTATTCTCAAAAGAGGAAAGAATAGTTTAGGATGAAATGATAACGGAATATGAAAGTTATTTGCTCAAATTTTTTGTATAGGAATTATTTTTCTGCAACAAATTTTAGGGCTTTGATAATTTTTTTTAGCTACCACCAAACATGAGGTAATAATATTTAGTTTCAAAGCTTGATAATAGCATGGATCTCAAAGACAAAGGCCACTAAAACTACGAAGGGCTCGAATCTTTCCAAAACTTTAAAATTAACTGTGTAAAATCCCATTGCCTAATTCTTGCGAGTCCGTAGATCGAAGCGAACATTAGGTCATTCACCATAATTCCAGAAAGAGCATTGTCGATATCATCATTATTTTTGGAGTTATAGCTTTCCTACTTTATATGAAAGGGCTTACCAGAAGAGGTATCCGTAGCTTTGAAAAGATTAAAAGCACCATCAATTTTAAACTGTTGAGGAATATTAACATGACCAATGCAAGAAATACTCAGTTTTTGAAGATATACAAGATGGTAGCAAGCAGAAGTTTGTAGCTATTGTGGTTTGCGATTTAGCAATTTGATGACGCTACAACTTAAAAACTAGCAAAAGTTTTTAAAATGCCGTAACTCTCACAGTATTGACGGTATCGAAAACTCCCTTTCTTGAATGATTGTGAATGGCCTAAAGTTCCCTTTGATTCATTCAGTTGCAGGATTTAGGCAATACCATTTTACACATGCGATCTCAAAGTTTTTGCAAAGATTCGAGCCCTATGCCCACTAAAACAAACTTACCAACTTAAAACTTGTCGTACAAGACATGGGATCAATTTAAAGAATTAGGAAACAAAGTCTCACAACGTAAGCCGTAGTGTATTTTGCAGAATATACAAGGCGTCTGCATTGTTATGACCTCATTTTTGATATGCAATAAAAGTACAAAGATGCTCAGAAAACATGAATCAATTTCAGTAGTTATCCTTCACAGGTTGAACGGAGCTTGCATAATGCATTTTTAGCCAACTAAACTAAAATTAGTTACAAGACATGCTTTTCACGAACGAATTCAGCAGCCATGTTACACAGGTCTATGTCAACTGAAAGTAGTGTATGGTGCACTATGATAGAGAAGTACACTAAAAATGATGAAACCTGGAGACTACCAACAGATGCTTTGGGAATCTTGCAACATGCGTGCAACAATCTTATAGAAAAAATGAATCAGGGTTTCGGTTAGCCAGATAACTTGATAACTTGTAAGAGAGGCAGTTTCAGGAAGCTGGTTCCTCCTTTATCAGTTCACGTCATTCTCTTTACCTTTGATAAAAGTGAACGAAGGACGAAGTGAAAGTGAAATCAATGGGATACAACGGTGATAAAGATGAAGAAACTGTTGCTGCAAGAGGCGATGAATTGTCACAAGAAATTGATAATTATGGTATTGATAGGCCAGAAGCAGGAAACATGAAATGGGAAATGTTGGTGATCCTGTTGCAGAAGAAAAAACACTGGGTTGGACTCATATAGGACAAAACACATCAGAAGATCAAAGTAGTTCAAGTTCATTGCTATGGACAACTGCCAAGGAGATTCTGAGAAATCAGATAACCAAACTATGGGATTCGCAGACAGTGCGGATTAGAGAAGTATTCTCGGTGAAAGACGAATTTCACCATACAGTAAGTTTCGATGGAGAGAGATGCAGTGTGCAGTAGCCATGTAAATCAGACAGAGTCGATTTGCAAACAAACACAAGTCTTTGTGAAAGGCGGTTCAATGCACAACTCCAAAGACTAAAGAAATAGCCTGAAATATTAAAGAAAAAAGATAATGTCATTAAAGATCAGATAAACAGGGTATCATTGAGGAAGTACCAGATCTACAAACAGGAGAAAAAATCCATTTTTACCACAACATCCAGTAATCCGTGAGAATGTGGAAAGCAGGAAAGTCAGAATTGCGTATGATGCGTCAAATAAAGAAAGAAATGGAGACAAGAGATTGAATGAGTGTTTCTAGACAGGCCCCTCATTGCTACCAATGCTACATGATATGCTTTCCAGGTTTCGGATGTTGCCTGTGACCCTTGTTTGTTTTATATCCATCTTAAAACCTAACTCAACAATTTGAATACAACTAATGTACCATCCATAGCCAAAAAAGACACATGGTCACCGAGTTCTGGCTATGAATGGTACTTACAATTTTCAACTTGTTACAATTCTAAGGATAAAAAATAGGATAAAATAAATGAAGAAGTAAACTGAACAAAAGAGTCAACAAGTGTATCTCAAGATAAATACCAGGAGTTTCTACGGAACTAAGGACATAGTAATTGAAAGATTAATTTCAAAAATAATTCCTGCAGACTTCTCCAGCATCTATCCTGAGACAGACATCTTAGAAAGAAAAGTAAAAGCTGCTGCTGTTTAGGATAATCTATCCCTAATCAAACCGGCCCGTATCTTTGATGTAGGATATTGTAGACTCGAGAATAATGCTATTTTCTATCACACTACAACGAGGGCTTCCATATAGAAGAAGATTACACTGGGATCTATCATCGAGAGGAGTGAGATCATTCCTGAGATGTCAGAGAGCTGGCCAAAGAGATCCAAACGAAGGGTGTAATACTGTGAGCAGTGCAGGAGGAAATGTTCGCTATCCTCATTGGCTAAACCACAATTGCAGACCGGAGAAAGGCAGTCAAAGGCATGTCTAAAGCGATGCTCATTCAAGGCATTAAATTGAAGACGGAGCCTAGTTAATAATCTTATACCTGAGATATCAGATATGCGATATGTAGAATCTTTAACTGGTCGAATGATTGAGAGCAATTTCTTTTTAAATTGTGCGATTGAAGTAGCATTCTGGGTCTCGCTGTCAAGTGAATTCCATTCGAACAGCGTGTTTCGAAAATAAGTATTGGAAAAACGAACTGTTCTTGCCACTGGTTGCTCATATGCACTTGGATTTTGCAAATTGTACGTTAATTGACGCTGTTGTGGTATTTCGTTGAAAAGATATTCAGGCGATTTGGACCTTCTTAAACAAAAGAAAAGAGTCAATCTACGGTACCATCTTCTGTGATATAAGGTCTCCCAACCCAGTTCCTCATAAAGCTTCTGTCTACTTGTACCTCTCCATGTTCCAGTCACTGCTAAAGCCGCTGAATATTGTACCTGCTCCAACTTTCTTGTGATTTCAAGATGCATTTCAGGGTCAAAACTATGGTAGATTTGACCCTTGTTGGTGCCTTCAAGAATGCATGCTATCCGATGCCAGTGATGAGAAGGACAGATACAGTAGGATATTTCTATGGGTAGAAAATTTGGAGGATGAAAAACCTGTGATTAAAGAGTACGGCCTTACTAGAGTGATCTTTGGAAGTGGATCAAGTCCTTATTTGTTAAATACAATGCTGGAATGGCATCCCAAGAATTACGAAGGGCAAGAACCAGCAGTTGTCCTAAATGTCCTACCAAACATGTATTACGATGATCTTTGTGAGAGGAGCCATCAGAGGTACGCAAGCCAAAGAATTGAAAGATAAGATCACAGAGCTTATGAAGAAGAACTCTTGCAACTCCGTAAGTGGAAGGCCAACCATCTTGAAGTAAGAAGCTACATAAAGGAGCAAGGCGATCAAAAAGATTTAACTGCTGTGACGAATGAAAAGGAAAGCCTACGTAGCAAAGATTCACAAAGTAAGGTTTTAGGATTAAGGTGGAACATAGAAGAGAACGCCTTAGGATCAAGATAGAAGCAGTGTCAGATGTGAAGACTCACAAAATCATCAAGCAAGAAGTACTTATACTTCTACCGCCAAAGGTATATGACCCACTTGAAATTACGAGGCCAGTTACTATTCTTGCCAAGCTGATATTCCAAGATATCTGCAAGGAAAACAAGGGTTGAGATGATCCAGTGAGCCCAGAGACAGAAATGAAATGGAAAAGTGGACGCGGACTAGAAACACAGATAGCTGCGAGTTTGACTCTCCTGGAGATCCCCCAATGCATCAAGCCAGCAAGCAGTGGACAATGGAGGATTTCAATTCATGTTTTTGGTGATGCCAACAAGGTTGCATACAGTGCTGCTGTATACCTTGCATTGTATGGCATAATGAAATCAGTCAGGGGCACACCTTGCTAGACAAGTCTACCTCTAAAAAAGAAAGCGATGGCAATACCCAGATAGGCACTGACAGCAGAACACTTGTTAAAGATAGTCAGAGAAACCCTGAAGAACTGAGAACCAGGAGAGTCAGTGCTGTGGTCTGACAGCATCGCAGTGCTACATTGGCCAGAGAACTGATGTCAATACAGAATGCTTTTCTGGCGAAGAGTAGATAAGAGACAAAAATTGACAAAGGATGTAAAGTTGAAGTATGTGCCCACAGCAGAGAATCCAGCAGAGCTGGGAACAGGAGGATTATCACCACAACAAGAAGAGCAAAACGAACTTTGGTCGAATGGACCTGAGCTCATAGTGAATGGAAGTCATCCCACCAGTCTCAAATGATTGAAACAGTTGAAAGCAAGGCTGAAGAAAGACAGAAGTGTACTTCCTATTGCTAAGGAATTGCAATGTTTGTAAGTGGACAATGTAGTGCCAGCAGCAAACTACAGCTCCTATGACAAACTGTTGAGAGTGAAATTTCTTGTGCTTCGCTGTGTAAGATGCCTCAAAAAAAAGAAGATAAAGCCAGAAACTCAGCTGTTGCTTGCAGAAGAGATCCAGGAGGCAGCAGATTTTGGAAAAGAGACACACAAGTGATGCCGATAGGAAAAGAGCTACCCAAAAATAAAGACACATTCATGCAGTGATAGAAATCAGAGGAGTTTTGCACAGCCAAGGCAGTCTGCAAAACACAGCGCTACCTGATGAAAGCAAAGTTCCATTACTGTTACTCCAGGATAGCAGATTTACAAGTTTGTTGACTGCAGAGTGTCACTTGCGTACATGGCATGGGGAAGTGAATACTACATTAGCTGAAGTCAGAAGCAAGTTTGGATATAGAGGGACACCAAAGGCGTAATGCAACAATTGCTTCAATGTATGACTTGCGGTGAGTGAGATGCAGGGCCATGTGCACCACCTCAATCAGGTCAGCTACAAACAGAGAGGATGGTTCAAGATTGCCCATTTAGTACAACTGGAGCTGACTTTGCATTACCGATGTATTTGAAGAACAAAGAGAAGGCATATTTCGCGCTACTCCCATGCGGCATAACCCGTGCAGTACACCTAGAGCTGACGGAAGACATGAAAGCTCATGAATTTAGAAGAATGTTTCGCAGATTCATTAGCAGGCGCCGGGTATCTTCAACAGTCATAAGTGACAACGCCAGAACATTCCTTGCATCTGCAAAGCACTCGAAGAAGATATGTGCAGAGCAAGAATTGCGGGATTTTTGCTGGCCAATCACAGTGAGTGGCATTTCAATGAGGCTAAGGCCCATGGCAAGATGGCTTCTCAGAGAATAGTTGGAATACCAAGACAGCATTATTCAAGACCATGGGAAAGCAAACTTAACATTTAGAACCCATCAGGCAACTGCGAAATACTGAAGCTGATCTTTTGTTGCCTTTGAGGAAAGCAACCAATGGGCAAAGAGGTATATCTTTTCGTGGATCTAATCTATGGAATCAGCTCGACTATGACCTAAAACAGCATCCTCCCTTGCCACTTCAAACCAACATTAGAAGTGCATAGACTTTGGTATTCAGTTTATTTTGTTTTTTGTTTTTAAATTGTTTGTCACGGCCTCCTGAAAAGTAGTCCTTTGGGACTGACAGGACTACCATGTTAAAAAAAGTAAAATAAAATAAAAAGTAAAATGAAATAAATGAATAGAGAGCTGAAGAATATATCGATAGAAGTTCAATAAATGCTAAGCAATCGACCACTTATCTACTAAACAGCAGATCTGGAGGACGAGCCACTCACTCCAAATAATTTTATTCATGGTAATCGATTAGCAATGATAGGGATGTCAAGCCTGACAACGATGCAGATATTGATGACAAGAATGTAAAAAAGAGAATGCAGGCATTGACAGCTACACTAGAGCATATATGGAATAGGTGGTTAAAGGAGTACCTTGCAGGCCTTCGAGAATGCCATCACACGACTAAAGAAATATAAGCGTTACCAGAGCTTGGAACTTTGATATTTTCATTGACACTATTATTGAACGACGTTCTATATCGATATGGAACGATAAGGACAAAGATATCTATTAAACGTTCCGATTAGGATTTCGCATACAAGTTACTCTTTCTCGAGCAAAAGCGTATTTCAATGCTTAACATGATACCTTTGTTAACTCTGAATGCCTCAAAGAGAAGTTTTTAGTAAAGAAAAAGCAGCCTATGAGCATCTTAGTTGCCAAGACTTGAAAATATGGTTCTCGGAGAATTCATAAAAGTAACGCAAGCTTCTTGTTCACGCTTGCAGCTTTCCAATGTCCACAGCAATTTTGTCAACTGTTTCTCTACAACAGAGCACGCTGCGCAAAATTCCGTCCATTTGGAGAATCCACTGACTGGAGGTTGTGGCTTTTGCATTTCAGCAATGATGATTGTAGCGAGTAGGGAGCGAGTATCCAGTTGAAGTGAAATGCTAAAGGGAAGGATCATCAAGGAAATATACAAAGCAAGGAGCTCATGTAGTGAGACTACCAGTGTGTTTCGAATCACCTAATCTTGAAGCTATTTATACTGTTATCTTGATGTTCTTTTGCGAAATTCTTGCTGTTACTTTCTCAGCTAAATAGAGCAGACGATCCAAAGGCAATTATTCACGTTATTTTTCTCATTTGGTCTAGTCATTTGATGTAAGCTCACAGTTAGAATTTGTCATTGAAACAAGAAATTAATTGTGTTGCTCCGTTCGGGTAAAGCATAATAACCCTTGCATTTGCTAGGGAAATAGGGCAATGTTTTGAATTTCTTCAAGCAATATATAGGGAAAAAACTCGGATGTAAGAAGGCTTCTCACAGCGTTCGTGATCCCATTACTCTCTTTTTAGCTAGCCAACTGTTTCAAGACTTTGTTAAAACTGCTGCTTTGATGAATTTTGTAAAGCAGTTCTTGATATCTCACCCCGGTAGGTGCAATGTTAAAGAAAAAATGACACCACGTTCATCCATGATTTCGCTGAGAAAGGGGTATATTTGAAACAAAATCCTAGGACCTAGAATCTCAAAATAAGGGTTATTTTTCTCTGGAAAATAACTAAAAAAATAACAGTTAAATACTGTTGGAGTCGAGACCCCGAAAAATGGTGAACTTCAACTGGCCTGAAAACAATTTGATACCCAAAGTTTGGTGGGTTTCTACTGTTTTCCAATAAAACATATCAGTAAAATGAATGGCAGTACAGTGCAGAAATCGCAGTTTTCTCTAAGAACCATTATTTCTACAGTACAGATTTCTTTCGGGTTCAATGATACTCCTTTAAGGGTGGGCTACCTTCAAATATTTTTCGTGATAAGGGGTATTTCGCCAACTAGAAAGTCAGAGAAAAGGGCGTTCTATGAAATAGTATGGACAAGTATGGTGTACATTTTACTATTGAATTGCACCCACCGGGTATCTCACCTTTGACTTGCTCCAAGTCTCACTTTCGATCAATAACCAAACGGGCTGGAAAAGAAGAAGAAATGGAAGGGGGAGGAGAGCGAGACTTGTGGACTACGCGTTCCGAAAATGAGGCTCGGCATGTGGTGTTGTCTAGTAGTTTTGGACAGGTAAAGTATAACGTAAGCATTTTTGTAAATATTTTATATGAATAAAAACATGTTTTGATTTACAAACACTAAATTGCTAACATTTTGGGTTCTGGATTTTCGCAATATCTAATTTGCTGTCGACGCCGTCTGAAAAAGGAGTCATCATATAATTTGTGCCGAAGCATAAAATGTATATCTTTTGAGAATGATTGAACCTCTAATGGAGTAGAAAGCAAACAAATACGACAGAATGAAGGGGGAAGAGAAAATATCTACATTTGTGAATAATGAAGGAATAGAAGACGAGGTAAGGGTATGGAAAACTGAATAACACGTGAAAGAAAGCCCAACCTGTTTAGTCGAATGCAGAAATGAAACAATAGCAAATGAACAAATGAATGATTTGCAGTCAGTTCAAAATAACATCAAACCTGAAAACCCTAAGGCCCCGTTCACACGGGAACGCAATCGTTCCGTTCCATATCGTTCCGTTCTGAAAAGTGGAACGCTCAAGGGTTGCTTTCACACGGGAACGCTTGAAATAAAATCGTTCCGTTCCAAAAAAGTGGAATGATAAAATAAGTGATACGAAAAGTGGAACGATACGCAATCATTCCGTTCCGTTTCCGTGTGAACAGGCAATGAGATGAAAGACTGGTTTAAAAAACGGAAAGATAAGATTTTTGGCCTAAGCGCATGCGTGGATGTAGTTGTTGTTGGAAAAAATGGCAAGGACTAAAGAGAAAACTGTGGAACGGAACGATTGCGTTCCCGTGTGAACGGGGCCTAAAACTACAGGGTGGGCCAAGAAAAGTTAATGCGTTTGTGAAATGAAAAGTATTTAATCTACAACAGTCAAAGGCTAACTTAGATGAGGAGGTTTTGTTTGCTAAAATCACTCAGCAATTAGACCCAGAAGTTAGGAAAACGCTGTTTTAAGGGCATCTTTGGGAGCAAGGATTTCAAATTCCATTCTGGTCCATAATTGACGTGCTAAGTGCCATCTAAATCATGGACCAGAATGGAACGTGGAATTTTTGATTCCCATACAAGCACCTTACAAGCATTTTTTAGGTTCTTATTTAAAGGTGTGCGATTTTACCAAACAAAGTTTTCTCATCTAAGTTAGCCTTTGCCTGATAGAATAAGATTTAAGTTTTGAATATCAGTCTCAAACTTTTTATTCCATAGCTGGCCAAAAGCGTAAACTTTGTTTGAATCACTCGGTAGTTGTACTATTAACATTATCTCTCAACGTTTGAGGTTAAGGAGTACTGATACTGCAAAATTCATATGATCGTCACAACTCAAGCTTGAACTGCTTCATTGAACTGAATGCTGACGTGCCAAAATTTCTATTTTTGTCTCCAAGCAACCTTAGGAAATGAATGAGAATGATCTTAGAACAAAAGAACTCAATAGCTATATAAATATTGATAGCCTTGAGCAGAAATGAGTAAAGTTGACTGGCTTTATTTAGATAACTGAATTTTCATGTGCTTCTTAGTTTGATGTCTTAGCCACACAATGCTAGTTGCATTTGATTGTAATAGCAATCGGCTCTTCTTGCGTTTGATTGTAGTAACAATCGGCTCTTCAGGCCAAAATTTTGTTATGAAGGCAATCATTAATCATTCTCGAGATCGTTGGTTTCTTGATTAAAGGTGATGTGAAGCGAAAATTCTTATCAATGCAAATTGGTAGCACTGTTGGATGATAAAAACCTCGGTATGGAATGTCTCTAGGTCTTGTTTCCTTTTCGAGTTATCCATTACTTTGTGCAATAGGCTGATGACCTTTTTTCTAAAAGTTGCGAACAGTATGCAGCGTTGACTATGTTCCCAAAAGGAAAACTAACTAAGATACTTTTTTCCATTAAGTCTTCTCCGCAAACATAATATTAAGTCAGGAGACAGCATTACATTTTCTTAGCTCCACTGACATGTTTCTTACAAACGTCACCCCCGTCTAAGTGTCCCAATGCATTCTACCCCGGTGATTTCCCCGGTGAAACAATAGACCTATTAGCTATTCAGGAAAAGAGCCTGGATCGAGCGTTATTTTTATACATTTTTATACGCGAGGTTCGATCGAGTGGCGTTAGAACTTCTATCACTATTGTGCACATTCGAAAATTCTACAAAATGTAGCAAAGTATCGTTCGATTGAGATTCTTTTTCAGAATAGCTAAAAGGTCTATTGAAGCAAAATTCAGTCCCAGGACAAGCTGTGAATCCCCTTGGCCAGGACAAGCTGTGAAAACGCCTCACAACTGAAACCTCGGCTGCAAGCAGGCGAACCCCGAAGAAAAATTTGAGGAACTATTTCCACCAAGAAACATTTCCCCGCCAATAAATATGCTGTCCTTGCTACATAATTCAAGCTCCCCGGTGGAAATTTGACCATATTTTTCGGTCACTAGGACACGTGAACGTCTGACTTCTCACCGGGCCACTTAGACGAGGGCGTTTAGAACTGTAAGCTTTCCAAAAAAAGATACATCAGTGTTTCCACATATCATCATAGTAATTTGCAATCAAAATGATGTCAGCAGCTGATACTCAAAATCAGTGGATAATTCCGAAACTTAATGGCATATCAAAGAAACTTAAGAAGGATTTCTTATCATTTAGTGCTGCTCATTTGCAATGATAAAAATATTCGTCTCAGGTCACCTTTAAGGATTGTTGCTGAAATGATTATCAGGCAACAGAAACGCGGTTAATTCGATTTTATTTATTCCTCGTCAAAAATTGCATGTTTAAATAGCATATCTTTTTTATGTACCGGGTGAGTCGGAAAAAACGTGGGGCGTTTGGCGGACTGTGACATCGAATTTAGCCATCCGATTGCTTTGAACAAAATTTTTCCATGAAGCCAAAGGTCTAACTTAGATCATAAACCTTTTCCAATCGAAATCAGTCATTTGGTGCATTTGTTAAAAAAGATTTTCTTTCGTAAGACTTTGTATGGGAGTCTTGTAAAATGGTGAAATCTTGCCAATGCCCTTCCGCATTTTATCTTGGCAAGGTTTACACATAGACGTGCTATTATCAGGGGAAAATAAACTAGCCAGAAGATCCTATTTTCTCCCCTGAGATGTATCATAACTTGCCCCGAGTGAAGAATATATTTGAAAGACATTAATAATGTACACTTCTTTGTCTTGCAAAGAGGTTTCTTCAAGCAGATCAACGCTCTGTAAATCGCAATGGGACTGCTTGCAAACAACACTTTTCCCTAAAGCCTGGTGCACACTAGGTCTTTTGAGTCCTTAGAGTCGTGCATCAAACTCCGAGTTGTTGTCTTTTGGGTCTGTCTGCACGACCGCAATGACCCAAACAACCTAGTAGTGTGAACCCAGGTCTAAGTGTCTCAGTGTCCCCTGACAATACCACATGTACCTGCTACTCTGGCAAGGCTAAAATGCTGAAGAGGCTTGGCTAAAGCTTTCATTAGTTTGCAAGACTTACATAAGGTCTTATGAAGAAAATCTTTTTTTAGCAAATGCATCGAATGACCGATTTTGATGGGGAAAAGTTTAAGATCTAAGTTAGACTCTTGGCTGCACGGAAAAATTTAGTTCACGTCGATCGGATGGCTAACTGCGGCGTCACAGTCCGCCAAACGCCCCACGTTTTTTTTTTTGACTCACCCGGTACATCCATAATCATTACATCACACATTACTGGCTACACTACTTACAAAGTTACTCTACCAATTACGCTACTTACAAAATTACTCTATTACACTACTGAAAACGATAACTTTTCTTTCAAACAAAGGGGGACTTATAACTAGTGATATTTCTCTTGTGAAAGATGACGCTGTCATAACGAATGACCTGGAGCTGACAGAGATCTTCAACGATCACTATGTAAACATAGTAGAGAAATCCAGCGGTAAGAAGCCCGTTAACCTTGCCAATGATACCGGAATTTCTGATGACCGCCAAATTGTTCGATTAATTCTAGAAAAATATAAAAATCCTAGCTATCATTCAAAATCCAAAACAAGTATTGAACACCTTTTCGTTTCATGAAATAGGCAATCAAGAAGTTATGGAACTATCAAAATCCCTGGATAGTAAAAAATCTACTGGTGAGGATCAAATACCGCCTAAGCTCGTATCTCTAGGTTCTATAGAACTCTCATCCGCATTAACTATGGCAATAAACTGTAGCACTCGAAATTCTCGATTCCCAGACGATGCAAAAAAGGCAGCGGTCTGTCCTTTAGATAAGGGGGAACCAAATCGCATAGTGGAAAGGAATTTCCGTCCATTTAGTGTTCTAAATACCTTTTCTAAGATATACGAAAAATTCCTGAAGCAACAACTGAATCAACATTTAGACAACACACTTTCTGTTTTCATAGCGGCCTATAGACGAGCATATAGCACTCAGCATGTCTTAATACGGCTGATAGAAGACTGGAGGTCTAACCTTGACAACGACTACCTCGTAGGAGCAGTCCTAATGGATCTCTCCAAAGCGTTTGATTGCATTCCACATGACTTGCTTATTGCTAAACTACATGCATATGGATTCGATGAAGATGCACTTGTCCTTACCTATTCGTATCTCAAGCGACGAAAACAAAGTTTTCGGATAAATAATACATACAGCTCATTTCTGGAGGTCATATCTGGTGTACCTTAAGGATCTGTGCTAGGCCCAATCCTATTTGATTTTTATATAAACGATTTATTCCTTTTCATAAAACAGGCAACTCTCTATAATTATGCTGATGGCAACACTCGCCTATTTCTCTAAAAGCATGCCCGATCTTGTCAATATTTTGGAAAAAGAAACCGGGGTTGCTCTAACCTGGCTGGAACAAAATGAAATGATTGCCAACCCTGAAAAATTACATGTTTTATTGCTCAGAAAAAATCAAACAAATACCAGTGGAGAACAAATTAACATTAACGGTAAAATAATCAAATCTGAAGAGACTGTGAAACTTTTAGGAGTCACTTTGGATTATAGACTTGATTTTGACCCACATATTTCGAATCTTTGCAAAAAAGCTGCAACACAATTTCATTTCATTTCATTTCATTTCATTTCATTTCATTTCATTTCATTTCATTTCATTTCATTTCATTTCATTTCATTTCATTTAAGGAGGGTAGCCCTTCGGCAAAAGCCGTTTTTCAAGGGGCCCTCCGATAAAAACATTATTATTACAAAAATACAAAATAAAATTACCCTAACTAACCTAATTACAATGAAAACCATAATATTAAAAACCTACTTACAAGAATTGATTATATACATATATACATACAAGAAATAAAAATACGAAAGAAGAAAGAAAAACAAATCCGCAGTCTCTAACAGAGGCAGACCCTGCAGCGCCAGCACCAGCCGCCCCCGGCGACAGGACAACCCAGAGCAAACAGCGATCAAAACCATGACCACCATTCGCTCCAAGCCAGCCAACCACCCGAGGACAACCAGCGCCACCACCGCAGGCCCCACGCCTGCCGTTATCACTAAATAGACTTTTTGAAGCTATTTAGAGAGGATGCCAGCTTTGACTCAGCTGAAAGGCTATTCCACAATTTTGCTCCCCTAAAAGAGAAACATTTCTGCCCGTTTGCAGTTGTTTTCTTTGGTACCCTCAGATCAGTCTCGGTATTTCGAAGGCAGCGGGTGGAGCACTGTGAATTTCTTTTAAAAAGGCTACTCAGGTATTGCGGAGCCAGTTCATTGAGTGACTTGAAAACCATCGTTTTCGACTCATTGCTGATGAGCTGTTGGATGGTCCCCCAGCCCAGTCTTTCGATGAGTGGCCTGCTTGGGGTGTCAAAGCTGCTATTCGTAACGATTCTGGCAGCACGGTTTTGAAGCTTTTGAAGCTGGTTGATTTCGCTAGAACCACAACAACCCCAAACAGAACAACAGTACCGAAAGTGCGGCTCAACAATACCTGTGTAAAGATTCTCAAGAGTTACCCTTGGTAGAAACTTCTTTGCATGCTTTAAAAAGCCAATGGCCCTTGAGACCTTGGCAGTGACAGCCTTTATTTGCTCTTTCCAATCCAAAGAGCAATCAATTTGGACACCAAGGTATTTTGTTTTTTGGACAACGTCAAGCTCATTGTTACGTATGTTCAATTCCAAGTTCTGATTTGAACTTTTGAGAACATTACGTTTTTGCTTGGTAGTAATGAGCATGGAGTGTGTTTTTGCAACATTCAAAGAAAGTTTATTTCCTTGAAGCCATGTGTCCAATCGCTTGAGGTCATTGTTAATAGCACCATTCAGCTGAGTCATACTCAATGCCTGGTGACACAAACTGGTGTCGTCAGCATACATGGACACAGTTGAACCCTGGACGGCCAGTGTAGTCCAGCAGAATGGTGAAATAATTGTGGGTTTTGAGGTAAAAGCGTGCAATTTGGCACACTTATAGAACTCGATATGCTGATTCTTTTAAAACTCAGACCCACTTTGAAAACTCGATGTTATGACGTCACGATGACGTCACAGTTAGATGGATTCATGATCCAGTTTTTTGCTAGTTTCCCTTTGAAAGCATCAGGTTTTCTGAATAAGAAAATCTTCAGCCATCTTTCAGGACGATGTATAAATGGATTTATATCAACGGGACAAATCTATGGCCATAATTATGGTGTGATGACGTCACAGTGACGCCATGATGACGTCACAATAGAGATGTTGGTGGATGTTCAAATTCTGAGGTGTAGCATAGACTAGTAATGGAAGCTTACAGGAATAGGATGATAGACATAGCCATAACTCACAACTCACCGTAGCCTTTTTAAGTAACAATGGCAGTAACGGTCATGATCAATCACAAAAAGCTACAACTTATCTGCAAAGCGCTCTAGATTTGAGCTGAGCTTTTAAGACATATACATCAACCAAAACAGCCTCCCCTTTTGGGATACCATCCACAGTTCTCTGCATGCTACAAATGCATTTGGTAGGGTCATTCTGAAGGGTGCAAGCTTCCTAGCTGATTACTTCAACCATCCCCAATAGACCTTTTAGCTATTCAGCAAAAGAGCCTGGATCGAGCGTTATTTTTATACTTTTTTGTACACGAGATTCGATCGAGTGGCGTTAGAGCTTCTATCGTTATTGTGCACATTCGAAATTTCTACAAAATTTAGCAAGGTATCGTTCGATTGAGATTCTTTTTCAGAATAGCTAAAAGGTCTATTGTATGTACATGGAAGCCCAGGATTCGCAAAAAGTGACTGGCCCTAGAAATACCCAGCCTGAATGACTTGTAACTCTTTAAACTATCGTTTTATGCCACACAGCCGCTACGTACGTTTCCCCAGTTTTGTTAGCTGTTTATGATATTGTGAACCAACCCCTGACCTGACAGCATTGCAATGTGAAGCGCGTTGGGGACTGTGGAGGGGGTTGGGTGGCTGCAGCAGTTGCTTTCACTGTTGTTCTCCCATCCGAGGCCCTATCCGAGGCTCCCATTTTTCATGCCTTTATGTTAATGGCCACAGGGTAGTTATTGTCTCTTGCTCTTTTTGGTCACGTCCATGTGGTGTTGTATAGTTGTACCGGACGTCCCAAAAATATTTCCCAATGTGAACTGTTATTTCAGTAAAAGTGCGTATTTGATAAAAACTATAAAAGAAATTAGTTATTTGATACAAACTATAAAAGAAATCTATTAATACAATGCCCAATTTAGATCTGACTGGATTTGCGCCGATTGATTTTCCCGTCATAGTTATTTTCCTGAAGAACAGAATACTTGAAATGCTAGAGAAAAAGCTAAAACACATGATCAATAAAATCGTTGAACCTGCATCTCACAATCCACGGAAATTCTACTTTTTAACTGAATTCTAATAGTATCGAGCTTGAATCCCATAAAGGGATGCAAGAAGAATCTCATTTGTCTATTTGGTCCGTTTGTAACAGAGTACGAGCTTTCTCGATTTTCGAAAAAAGTATACTAAACAAGACAAGATCCTGGGTCGCACTTTAGCGTATCGTCGAGTTCACATACCATTTTGTGAAACTGACAAGCGGTTGCATGGTTTCACGCCTGTGATGTAAGGCAAAGAAAGAATGGAGCATATCTCTATCGCTAGACTTTTCACATTTTCAAGGGTTTCTTGAGTAAAAGATTTTTCGAAAATCCTAATTTGGAGGTCTTTGTTGAGCAAAATATCGGAAAAAATCAAATGGATCCAAGTTAGCCTTTCAGAGGGAGATTGCCGTTTAGATCGTTAAAAAGAGACAATGGCAGTTTTTCTTGAACCGTTCAAGTAGGGAAACTTTTTTCGGGACACCCAGTATAGTAATTAGAACGTATAGTAGAATGTAGATGTAGCATGTATTGTAACTCTTTATAAAGGCTGTTGCAGAAAAAACGCAACTCAACTATAACCTAAAATCTCAAAAAATTGACAAAATTTAAGTAGATGTATTGTATACCATTTGAAAGTACAATCCTTTTTCTTTCTAGTGATACGCAGTATGGATACATTAATCGAAATTTTTATCATTAAATTAATATTGGCCAATTTCAAATGCAGCATGCTGCAAAAGCAAAATCAACCCATTATTTCCGGCAAAAAATTATGAAAATAATTTTTGTGAAAGTATTTCAAGTCTAAAGCAGTTGAGGTGATGCCTTTAGAAGCAAAATAGGCAATTTCATCCTCATTGGATGAAGTTGAAGATAATGCAAAATAAGCTCTCCCAAAGGTGGATTATCGTCTATATAAATGCCCTATCACTTTCGGGCATTTAAAATTGACCATACTTACGAAAACGAAAACGTCGATTAAGCAATAAAAAATGCACTTGACTTTGATATCATCGGAAAGAAGATAGAATGTACTTTCAGATGGTATGCGTCAAATCTATTCAAATCTTATTATTTCCTGAAGAATCTCGAATGAAAGTGGGTTGCGTTTTTCTGAAACACCCTGACAGATATAAATAAGACCCAGCCTGGCAACTAGCTCAGTCGCAGTGCCAGCTCTAAAAATTCCAAAAGAAGTGGGCTGGGGGGGGACTCTGACGTCATTTTCAGTCAGAAGGTGTACCCAACTCATTTTATCTCATTTTTCTTTGACAATTTTTGCTGACTTTCGGAAATTAGGGGGGATGTACCTCTTCGTTCACCAGCTCTTGATCTTGAATTTTTTCTCGCATCTCACTACTTTAAGCAATTCGCTGGGGCTCCTCCCTTGAACGTAAAATGCCAACCATCCGCTCCACGGAGCTGAAAGATAGCCTCCTCGCGTCCTCATTCTCCTCGGACTGCTCTTGTGCCCTCATTGAATGGACGCTCAACATGTGTAGTACATGTGTGTTATGGCTAAAACAACGATTGACAAGGATGAAGATTTCTTCAGATATATAAGTGCCTTTTACAGGTGAGGGTTGTCACTGAATTGGCACTCAACATGCGTAGTACATGTGTGTTAGGGCTAAAAACAACGATTGAGAAGGATGAAGATTTCTTCAGATAAGTGGTTTTTGCAAGTGAGGGATTCTAAACTTGAGACAGAACGATGTTTAAAGGGAAATTGGTTAATACTCGGGAAAACTTTTCTATCATGATCAAAAGTAATTAATTTATTCTCAAATGCTACACCAAGTTTAGCCTCAGTAATACAGAGTGCAAACATTTCTTCATTTAGCACATATAAGAGGCAATGATGTTTTGATGATGTCATATTGACGCCATAAAATGATATTTTGAGATGGGTCTGAGTTTCAAAATAAACAGTATGTCAAGTATTATCAGTGTGCAAAGAAGGATATAATACATTTAACCTCAATGATACAAAAGTGCAAGCATTCCTTCTTTTAGTGCATTAAGAGGCAATAAAATTTTGATGACGTCATAATGACGTCATAAAATGAGATTTGAAATGGGCCTGAGTTTCAAAATAAACAGTATGTCAAGTATTATCAGTGTGCAAGGAAGGATATAATACATTTAACCTCAATGATACAAAAGTGCAAGCATTCCTTCTTTTAGTGCATTAAGAGGCAATAAAATTTTGATGACGTCATAATGACGTCATAAAATGAGATTTGAAATGGGCCTGAGTTTCAAAATAAACAGTATGTCAAGTATTATCAGTGTGCAAGGAAGGATATAATACATTTAACCTCAATGATACAAAAGTGCAAGCATTCCTTCTTTTAGTGTATTAAGAGGCAATAAAATTTTGATGACGTCATAATGACGTCATAAAATGAGATTTGAAATGGGCCTGAGTTTCAAAATAAACAGTATGTCAAGTATTATCAGTGTGCAAGGAAGGATATAACACATTTAACCTCAATGATTCAAAAGTGCAAGCATTCCATCATTTATTGCATTAAGAGGCGATAAGATTTTGATGACGTCATAATGACGTCATAAAATGAGATTTTGAGATGGGTCTGAGTTTCAAAATAATCAGCATGTCGAGTTCTATCAGGGTGCCAAGTTTCATGCTTTTACCTCAAAACCCACAATTCTGCCATTATTTTACACCATTCTGCTGGACTAGTGGAAGGTCATTGATATAGATAAGGAAGAGAAGAGGGCCAAGACATGAGCCTTGTGGCACACCGACTTCTACATCCTCTATGTCTGAGGCAACACCATTAACCCTGCAAAATTGTTTACGGTTGGATAGGTATGACCTAAACCAACACAACTCTCGCTGCTGAACACCATAAATTTCAAGTTTTTTACAGAGGATGTCATGATCAATTAAATGTCCTCAAACGATTAAGGACGTTTATTGGGTTTCAGGAGAAAAAGATCCTAGTTCAGAGTTTTGTATATTCGAATTTCGATTATTGCCCCTTGGTTTGGTACTTCTCATCCTCTAAATCATGGCAGAAGATAGAAAAATTACAGGAAGGGGCCTAAGGTTTTTCTATAATGATCATACAAGCTCTTATAATGATTTGCTCTTGAGATCGAGCAAATGCACGATGCACGTTGCTCGCCAAAGACTCCTTTGCATAGAAATATTCAAAACACACAATCATTTGAATCCACCATTTATGCAGAGCATTTTTGAATTACGCTCTTCAAATTATTCTTTAAGAAATGCAAATAATTTGGCCCATTTTAGGCCTAATCAAACTACTTTTGGGTCCAAAAGTCTTAAGTGCATTGGGCCACAGATTTGGAATTGTTTATCTAGTGAACTAAAATTAGGAGAAAATCTGAAAAGTTTCAAGGTTTTGATAAAAAAATGGGACGGTCCCAACTGCAAATGTAGTGCCTCTACTTGTATACCAACCTTTTTGTAGGTGTAGAAAATATAATTTTTTGTTCTCTTCTTTGTATATTCGATTTTGATTAGTTAACGTGTATAGATTTAAATAATGTATATATTGTTAAATATTTGTATATATTATCGAATCAAAATAAAATTACGACAACAAGAACAACCGCAAGGAGCACAATGCTGGGTCTACCCTGAGGCCATGTAACATAAAGATAAAAACTACAAGCAAATATGAGGGGAAGGAAAAGAAGAAAACCAAACAATTCATAAAAGTCCCCGAAGAGGTTGCAGCAGCTAAGTTTCAGTAGTATCATTTTATTCAAAACGTTGTGTTGCGTTATGTATCTTAAATGTATCTTAAAGTTGCTTTAAGGATTTCAGAATTAGAATCAACGGACAACCTTTCATCACCATACAGGATCAACTTAAGGATTAGAGCATTTGAAAGATTTGGCAAATCATACTTTTGCAATGTTGAATTTACATTATCGAGAAGATCTGTCCTGCATGCATCGTAAGAATGGCAGTGCAGCAAAAAGTGTTCCGTGTCCTCAACACCGTCGTTTGGGGGGCACATTGTATTCAATGCGTCTCTAAAATTGTGTCTGAACTTGCGCAGATTAAGCAAACTGAGACCAACGCGTAACTGTGTGAGTATTGCAAGACCTCTTGGGTCGTGAATGCTGTAAACTGGCTTAGGAGGAGGGCGAATAAGAGATAGAATCGCATTCATAGAATGATTTACTGATTGCCAAGGCCGAGAATAAGTCAAGGCGTATTTCTAGAGAATTTTGTCTACTCTAGTCAGAAGCTGAGCAGAAAGCATTGCACTTCTCGCATATTTAGGGCTCAAGGGAAACAACCGTCGTTCTGCCCTTGAATCAAATAAACATCATCTAGCAGGCATGCCTTCAGATTTTTCGCACAAATTTACGATTTCTCTTCAACATCCTTTCTCATGCATAAGGCGACAATTTGCCCAACTGCTTTCAAGGTGAATTTTTCGGTTTTATTTGTTTGAAGTACTGGTTGAGAGAAATTGTTTTGTCTTCAGTCGCCAATCGATTTGTATTGCGGTGTCAATCAAAAGCAACTGCTGCCGTTGTGTCGCACGATCCTTCTTCGTTAATGCAGGTTAATTTGCAACAAAGCCTGGCTCATGATAGGTTGCTGTAGTCGCTAGATTCACTGTGGTCATTAAAGGCATTGGAAAAGATAACGTGCGACTCAAGCTAGAGGAGTCGCACCCTATATTGTGAGCTGACGTTTTGCATCATATCTGACAACGCTGCCTAAACTCCGTCTCAAAAGGAGTTTGGGTGTTGATTTTGCAGGAAAGAGTGTGAAAATTACTTGCTGATGTCATTTCTGAGATTCCATCTTGTTTCTGTCACTTTATGCCTCCTTGAGGATATTCATTGAATCACAGTGGCGCTGTTCCCCTGTGAAGTAGAATTTAATTTTGCCTGAAACAGGTGCTCTCTTCGCATGGCTTGCGCCCACACTACTTGAGTTCCAGCACTTTATCTTGCTTCTTCCTCGTGACAGCTGTTGCTGATTCAGAGTATAATTTCCCTGCATAGAGAAAATGTGCAACTTATTACAAAGAACCAAGAGAAATTTGACTATGTAATTAATATTTGATTATCCTCTCTCACATTTGAATAGTATATCAAATTGCTTTTGTGGGTCTTCCTTGAATGTCTTTGCATACTTCACCGGTGACCCAAAAGAGAAATCACCATGAAAATCGTCAAACGTGAACATATGAAAGATTTTGGAAAGGAAACTTTGCTCATCTGTCGTGAAGCCTACTTCACGTTACGTCACTGATATTGAAATTGTTGGAGTGATTAAAACAACAACCCAAATGACCCAAAATACTGAATTTGAGAAGCGAAATTAACTTCTCAAGGCCATTGATGAACAGTGTGACTTAGTCACTGTCTCTAAAGCTAAAGCTTCTGAAGCATTTGTGTTGTTCGTTCCCAACAACTAGTATGACCCTATTAAGGGTAGCAACTGAAAGACCAGATCTGAGTCGGGCGTAAGGACTTGTTCAATGGTGAAAATGCCACAAATACAGTACCACGGGAGGCTTTGATTTTCTAAGAATTTACACAAAACTTTCAAAAGCTGCATGTCATTAAAGGCAATCGACATAGTTACAAGCTGGCCCGGGCCAGGTCAAAAATATAATGTATTGTACTCGACAACTTAGACGCATCCGGTTTCATTGTGTAGCTAAAGAGACAAAGGATTTGTGGGCGTTTCTCTAGCCTATTTACAGCGGCTACGAGATATAGTGATGCCTATTCCCTTTAATATCTTCGAAATCATGAAGAAGATCTTAAACTACAATCCATGGAATGTTTAAAAGGAATAGACATAGCTATATCTTGTAGCCGCTATAAACAAGCCAAGGAGACGCCCACAAAACCATTGTTTCTTTAGCTACACAATGAAACCGGATGCGTCTAAGTAGTCAAGCACAATAGATAATAATATATTGACCAAGTCCGGGCCGGGCCAGCTTTTGTCACTCAAATGCGGCTTTGAAACTATGTGATCTCATCGTTCTGTAAACAGTGAGAATGGTACGATGATCAATAATCATCCACGCATAAGATCGATTTGGTCTTTGACACAACAGTATAAAAATCAATTTTCACAAATTAAAGAATTTGATGATTTCAAATATATCTTATCTTCTTGGTTCTTCAGTTAAAGTTGGCTATATTAAACTGGATATTTTGAGAGCCACTTACACGATTTTTAAGCATATCATGAACCCGGTAAATCATAGGGATAAGGGTAATTGCATCGATGACAAAGTACATTGAATCGTGTGATTAAAGTAGCAAAGTCCGCAAGTGGAATCGAGTTCGAAAATATCATAACTCAAAATTATACCGGGTGAGTAAAAAAACAACGTTTGGCGTTTGAAAGGCTATTGCTCCCCGAGTATATGAGCAATAACATTTTGCATTATCTGATTGAATAGCCAAATTGTTCAATTATTTTTAGAATTTTTCTTGACTAAAGTTGGTCACACCGTTCAGATTCTGTAAGCGATTTTCTAAGCAAAATCCCTTGAAGAACCTTGAAAAACTTGCCAAAATTGCAAGCAAAAATCCCTAATGTGTTAACCTC
Source organism: Aurelia sp. 3 sensu Dawson et al. (2005) (assembly GCA_964020215.1). Taxonomy (NCBI): domain Eukaryota; kingdom Metazoa; phylum Cnidaria; class Scyphozoa; order Semaeostomeae; family Ulmaridae; genus Aurelia; species Aurelia sp. 3 sensu Dawson et al. (2005). Next base: position 781,198 of record OZ026573.1, on the reverse strand, counting down.
ACACAGCGATGACTTTCAGCACGCTTTAGCACGCGCTTTGATTTTGACAGATTGAAAAGTCTTCCATCTTGTGTGAATAACTTATTCAGGAGGATTCCATTGTCCCATGAGGACAAATTACATGAACACATCCAAGACTCATTATTGCTAGAAAGGAGAACAATGGGGAATCTTGCTTGGTGTTTTCACTCGTTATTGCAGGTTTTCGAAAGGGGCTTTCCGGAGAAAATCTCCTATTTCGACAGGAAAGAATGGTCGATTAAAGCCGGGTAAGTTACTGAACCTAATTTGACACATCGGGGATAAAATAAGACAGTTTTCAATATCAGTGCTTTGATATTCAGGGAGCCGAATTCTTTCAAACGGCAGGCGTTTCTATTGCTTCACCTGGAACTAAATTACAATGCTGCGCTACTGGAATGATACTCCTAGGAGCAACAAGCTGTGACTGACAGCCCCAAAGCCATTAGCCATAGAGATAGAAACTACAATAGTCTGCCTTAAATAAACCTTGACCTACCTGGTGTTCCAAAATAAACTACGCATTTTTGACAGGCCACGACAAATAGTCTTTTGCACCGATTTTGAAGATTTATGTGTTAATCTGCAGCTAAGATTCTCAATTAGATGCTAGTATATTTAGCAGGGACCGCGCAGCGGTTTAAAAGTGGGAGGCTGAAGGGCGAGTGAAGCGAGCTAAGGTGGGGGTCCGGGGGCTTGCCCCCGCAAAGTTTTTTGAGACCACGCCCTTTAGAACGTCGGAAAACGCCCCTTTCAAAGAAAGATGTGCTTATTTATGTCCATATTAAGTTACAGTTCCTTTCAGAAAAGAGACAAGGAACTATCAAAAGAGACACATATCGTGACAACTATTAGGCGTCATAGAAATGTTATATAAAGGTATTAGTACGAACCAAGTCAAACAAGTTAAACACAACGAAAATTACCCTTAGCGAACAAGATAAAGAACCAACAAAATTAACAACAAAGGGTTTCTCCTCGCGATGAAAATTACTACTGAAGATCTGTTTCAGTAAACTTGCCCCATTCGTTTCAGGTATTAAATGAGAAGACTGAGAAAGAGATCATGAACGACCTTGCTCTTAATTCGATAGGTACTTTAGCAATGTTTTGTTTCACGTAGTTGCCTGTCAATGACCCTGATTACGACGTGCTAAAGTTACCACGGTTGACATGTAAATTTGTTTGCAAGTTATTTTCTTCGCTGTCATCGATACATTTAAATGAGTGAACTTGAAAATTCCATATTTGTAAAAGTTTTTAGACCTATCTCTGAAAAAAGTGAGGGGGGGGGGGCTACAGCCTCCCCTAGCCCAATGGCTGCGCGGTCCCTGATATTTGGTAAGCTCTACATTCATGGAGCTATAAGAGAGTTTCTGAAAATTTTTGATTTAGTCGCAACATGAATGGACAAAGAGAGAGCATTTTCGTGGTTATTTGGGGGATTCAGAAATTGATTAAAACTCCATGCTTGGTTGAACTCCATCTGGGGACGTTTCATTGCTGTTTGTCTTTTAAACCCCTTGACCCAGGAGCGCAGTAATTGCGTAACAGTATAAATTCAATGAATTTCAGAAAGAGATGCATTTCTTTGTATCATTACAGTAAAAGTGGAAGTAGCGTACCATATAAATTCAAAGATTATTTGAAAATAGATTTTCTTGATTGGATGATTATTCAAATGTTGCTTTGTTATTTGCTTACGTCCGATTTGAATGTTGCGTCCATTGAGAGGAGCGTATGAAGAATTACAATACAACACTCGTGGATTGGATTATAACTGATCAACTACTAAATTCCCAAATCACCACTTCTTGGAAAATTGGTCTATAGAAAATTCGATCAACGTTCCTTGACCGTTTTCAGTGCTTTCGAAATCGACAATTTAGAGCAACTGGCTTATATTTTCATAAATAGAAGACCAAAGGATGTGCAAACATACTATCACCTAATTGAGGATCTTAGCTAAAGATTAACTCATGAATCTTCGAAATCTGTACGATTTTTCATGGCCTGTCGAAATCACAATTTATTTTGGCGCACCCGGTATTCTACGATAGAGGCTGGATTGGGCGATCTTTTTATACATTCCCATACGACAAGTTTAATTGAGGCACCGTCCACACGTATCTGGATATTTTTGAAAACGCATCTTTTTTATCCGTTTTGGGTTAGCGTCCACACGGAGACGGCGTTTTTGGTCACCAAAAACAAAGCTTTTTTTCGAAAACGCTCTCCAGAACGGATCTTTTTGAAAACGCCGTTTTCATGTTGTCGTGTGGACGGGTGAAAACGGAGCTTTTCGAAAAAAACTGATGTCACAGCATCGATTTACTACGTATCAGAGCATGCGCACGGATCTCTGGGGATCACGCAAGGGCATTTTGATTGTTTGCTTTCTTTTGTCAAAGTTCGAACAACAGAGTTTGAATGCAGCAGCGTCTTCGTGTGGGCGGGGATATTTTCGAAGACGCTCCTCATGTGAACGCAGATATTTTTTATATGGTAAAAAAAGATGCGCTTTCAGAAATATCTGGATACGTGTGGACGAGGCCTGACTGGCGTTATTGCTTGTATTGCTTTTTTGTACTCATTCGAAAATTCTACAAAATGTATCACAATATAATTCAATTCAGATTCTGTCTGAGAATAGCTAAAAAGTTAATTACGTGCTACGAGAAATGTGTGAGATCAAGTCAATTTAAATGTTTTGGGTTGGGTAATTTAGGCGTTATTATTGCTGTTACTCAGAATGATGATGTCAAGGACATGGTTTCAAATGGGACTAAGAATATCATAAAATGACAATAAGGGACAACCCAACACGACAATAACCAAAGAGAATATGGTCGGATGAACCGTGATGAATACATCAATATTCATACAACAATGAGAAATATACTGACCTTGCAATTACTTATGTCTTTGACGAAAATGCAAATGCAAGAAATTCAAGACCATAAAGAAAAGTCAGAGTTGATTACCCAGGGGTGGTACTCAGCACATTCACATACGGGGAGGTAAGTCCGATACTTTTGGGTCAGAATATTGGCAAAAGTGATATTTTTGGGTCCAAATAAAACTAAAACTATCTTCATGATATTTTTTGACACCAAACATCGTTTAACTGATATTTCTGGGTTCGCTAGAGGCAATCCTGACCTTTACTTGCATTGTTTCGGTATTTTATGTTCATGTGCAGGTTCCCAAGCAGATAATGAGCTGACATTGTTGGGTTAAAATGAAGCTGAAGTGATATTTTTGGGTTGCCTGAAAATTTCTTGGGCTGACTCCCCCGTATGCGGATATGCTGAGTGTCCCCCTGGGGTTAATTACCTTCTCACTTGACTTGACATTCGGCTAGACTTGACTTGACTTCAAGATTATTCATTCTATCCATGTGGCTCGTATCAAAAGTACCATGACTCGACCTACCGACAAGTCAGCTTCAATCAGTAATGTGATTATCAATTTCACCAATGAAATCAGAAGGAACAAGGGAAAATTTCCTGGCAAATAATCAATTTCAATTCTTCCTTCAAAACACAGTGGACTAAGCGTGACAGACATTCTTACCGAACTAGACAGCATTGTTGTAAGTGGACAGTGATGACAGTGATGTATAAGACAGTGGCAGGTAAAGACTGGTACTTGGTCATGAATGTGAAAAAAGTTGCATCCACTTCACATGACCATTCAATAATTCTTAGTTCCGAAAATGAGGAAGAATCACGGGAAAAAGCAACAATGTCTTCCTCCATTGACTTTCATTGACCTAAGTTCGGGAGGCCATGTCTTATCAAATCGCATGAATCAAAGTAATCATGATCACCTCGATATCTCACCGAATTTCCAATGACATGCTTAGAAATATATGATTCAAATTTTCAACGCTTTCCAAAAGCTGGACAGTCTAGGGGCGCCTTAAGCTACGGAGAACCACACCGATAAGCTCAAACAATCTGAGGAGCCAGCAGAGTAACACTATATTCCTTTCCACACTAAACTGGCATCATCGTTTGTTGATCTGACCAAATTATTCCATGAAGAACTAATTAACAATGATTTATTTAACGACAAAAATTACGCCTTGAAATTGCAGCTTAGCAGCCCTGGAATTATTTCAAATGATGAAAACAACATTGTTTCTGATGATGTATACAATGCATTGGACAATAGCTCCATTCACAAAATTGAAAAGCCAAACAAATGTAATCAAAGGACCCATGCGAACTAAAACAAAGGAATTTCCATTGTAAACTGAAAGCATTGAACTGGAACACAATGAAAACGTAAACAGTAAAACAAGGGCAGATTTTGTAATACAATAGCATCAGTCGCTTTGGTTCACACCTCAATTCAAAGCGATTAGCGAACGCAGACAAAAGAAATTCTCTCAAGCAGAAATTGAAAATAAACGAAGCCGCAAAGTTGCCCTGAAACCAGTACGGCGAACTCTCGTTTGGTGCGGGCGAAGGGAGATTTTTAAGGGAAGGTATGTGCTTATAACAAAAGAAGAAGAATAAATCTAAAGTTCTGTCTCGCGGATTTTGTTTGTTTGATTCAGAAACCGAGCAGAGGGCATTACAATTTTGCATATTTATTGCTCAGACGTACGCAGTCACTCCTCAGCTCCTGAATCAAATAAACAAAATCCGCGAGACAGGATGTTAGATTTACCCTTCTTCTTTTGTTGTACGCACATACCTTCTCTTAAAACCCTCCCTTCGCCCGCACCAAACGAGAGTTTGCCGTACTGGTTTCAGGGCAACTTTGCGGCTTCGTTTGTTTTCAATTTCTGCTTGAGAGAATTTCTTTTGTCTTCATTCGCTAATCGCTTTGAATTGAGGTGTGAACCAAAGCGACTGATGCTATTGTATCACAAAATCTGCTCTTGTTTAAACAGTATGGAAAAAACATGAAGCATTAAGATAGGATGAATGCCGATCTTAAAAAGACATATTTCACAAACAAAATTCATGAAGCGGAAGGTAATGTGAAGGAAACATGGTCTACTATTAACAAACTCATAAATAAACGATCGAAAACGACGACAATCCAATCCTTAAGGGTCGATGGTATTACTATTTTTGATTCAAAGGAAATTGCTAACTCTATGAATCAGTTCTTTTGCACTGTTGGAGAAAAATTGAGCAATGATATACCTGATACTGGAAATCCCCTTTTGAATGATGAATATATTGTAAATCCTCAAAATGCTACATTTAGCTTTGCACCTGTTACACCTAAGCAGCTAATTGAGACTATGGGAAAATTCAGGACCTCTCAGGGGTCCGGCCTTGACTGTATCTCAAGCTTTTTTCTTAAGGTTGGGATGCCTGTTTTGGCCGGGTCTCTGAGTCGGCTCTTTAACATGTCTATGTCTCTCGGCATTTTTCCAGACAATTGGAAGATAGCTAGGGTTGCACCTATCTACAAGGATGGTTCTGAAGATGAAAATTCAAACTATCGCCCTATATCTGTTTTACCGATCATCTCTCGCCTTTTTGAAAAACTGGTTTATGATCAATTTTACGGCTTTCTAAATGTTAATAAACTCCTATTCTCACAACAATCTAGTTTCAGGTTACTACATTCCGTACTGACCTGTCTCTTAAAATGTACCAATGACTGGTATCTCAATCTAGAGAACAGTGAATATACAGCCGTCACTTTTATTGATTTAAAAAAGGCTTTTGATACGGTGAATCATGACATCCTTATACAGAAACTGGAGCATTATGGGGTTCAAAACAAAGAGATACGCTGGTTCCGCTCGTATCTAACCAATAGAAAGCAGTGCTGTAAGGTAAATGGGCAGCTATCAGATCTTGAATCAATAACGACTGGAGTTCCTCAGGACTCTTGCCTAGGACCTCTTCTTTTCATAATATATGTAAATGATCTTCATTTCTCTCTGAGACACTCAGATGTTAACATGTACGCGGATGATACAAGCCTTTCTTTCTCTTCAAAGTCAATTCATCTGATAAATGAATGCGTCAATGAGGATCTTGGATACCTTAAATCTTGGCTTAACGCAAACAAATTGTCCCTCAATGTGACCAAGACACAAAGTCTCGTGATAGGTGGTAGGAAGCGTTTGAACGACATAGAAAAGGTAGGAGGTGTAAAGCCTCTCTTTAATGTAGGGGAAGAAACTGTTTCTATCATAAAGGAGGCAAAATATCTGGGAGTTATGGTTGATCAATACTTGAACTGGAAAGAACAAATTACTGCCATCAAGAAAAAAGTTTCTAGAGGAATAGGGATGTTGAAATACTCCAAGAGGTATCTCCCTCTTCTTACAATACAAAGCATGTATAAAAGTCTTGTAGAACCATATTTCAGATATTGCTGCCCTGTATGGGGAAGCTGTGGCTCCACAGCAATAAACGAACTACAAAAACTTCAAAATCGGGCTGCAAGAATAGTTACTAACAGTAGATATGATGCTTCTGCAAAGCCTATCATCAAGAAACTTGGATGGCACACTGTTAGTGAAATTATTCAAATGGAGACTTTGAGTATGGTATACAAATCTATCAATGATCTGGCTCCCACTTACCTTACAGAAATGTTCTCAAGGCTCTCGGATACATGTAAGAGAGAATTACGCAATACTAGATCTGATTTAGAAATTCCCATGCGAAAATCTGCAAATGGCCAAAAATGCTTCTCATATAATGGTGCGACAATGTGGAATCGCCTCAGCCTAGAATCAAAATTGTCCCCGACTTTGAAAACTTTCAAAAAAAGCATAGCAAACCATGCATTTAGCTAATTCTCTCTTATATCATATCTACATCATACCTGCAATTTTTATATACTTTGTTAATACCTGTTTTATTTTGGATTTACATGTAAATTTAGATAGTTTCTTTTCGTTTGAAAGTATTTTTTAACAGGGTACATTGTAAAACAGTACAACTGAATGTTTTACCCTGTATAAATATTATAAAATCAAATCAAATCAAATCATTAAACAAGCATCAAAACAAACAAGTCGGACAAGAAGAAGAATGAGCGAAAGTGAAATGAAAAAACCAAATAAGCCAATTGAAAAGGTCAATGGCAACACTTAATTTCGCAACTAGGCCAAGCAAAGCAAAAGCAGCAATTTGGAATAAGATACTTGTTGTTGGCAACAGCATGATGAACAACATCGATGAAAGGAAACTTGCAACTTCCAATTGTTGTATTGGAAAAGAGGACAATGAACACTTTCTCCTGCACTGTAAACAGTTTGACTTAAAGTGTGTAGATCCCTTTGGTCAGTTCTCAGAAATCCCTTTTTTTGATGTTAATGATATGAAAACAATAGCCTTGTGTAATCTCCTCTTATATGACAGTTCACACTTGATTATAATCATCAACGGAATGATCCTGGATGCCACAACATCATTCATTAAGGCAGCTCAGTGTTTTCAGTAAATTTCAAGTTTGAAATGCAGCAGTCCCCCTTCATGTTGTTTTATGTTATATACTTACTTTGTAATAGCTAGTTCATTTTTAAGCGTTCAGAGCCGAAGCCAATGGAAGGCTGGAGACGGAGCGCCCCCCCCCCCCTCAGGACAGGACACCATTTGTCGCAAAATTTTACTCTCTTGTCGGACTTGTTGTGATTTAAGTACCTAGTTTTAGAGGATTTTGAGGAGAAATAATCCATAAAGATGTGAACTTATTAATGTTAAAACATAAATTCCAACAGAAATTATTGAATCTATGTCATATTTTTGATTGGTGTTCACTAAATGTGTTGATTTCAACGTTGGATTGCGAAATGTGGCCAAATTTTAGTTACTGAGGAATTAGATCGGTCATATAATGCATAAATTTAACGTATGTTCCTACAGCTGCCGTCGTTGCTGTTGTTGTTGGTGGTTTTATCGTCGGAGAATTTTGGATTTCGGCCCCCCCACCCACCAGGCAGGCAGTAGGCTGCACTGGTCTTTATTGATAACTCGCTTTCTTTTGCCTTCAATACATCTAATGAAACAAGTGGTTTTCCCGACTCACGGAAAGTTGCTAGAGTTACTCCAGTTTTCAAAAATGGAGACAAAACTGACAAGTCTAACTATCGACCGATATCAGCCTTGCCTGTCATTTCAAGGCTGTTTAAACAGCTACGAATTTTATCTTGCTAGCCCGGGGGGGGGGTAACATAACATGTTGAGGGTACGGATATGTGCCGCCCATATCGGTGGGTTTTTGGGTCCAAAATTCTCTAAACAATGGACCCTTTTTCGGAAAATTTTCTTTAAGCATGGATGGGTTTTCCAGAAATTGGCAAAAAATTGTCAAAAATGGCAGTTTTCGCCAACATTCATCATAAAAGTGGATATGACGGTAACTGTCCGTAATTAGAAGAGGGTACCTTTCAGAAAACAGGGCGGCAAACTCCCGTCCATCTGCAAGTCATTTACCCCCCTGGGCTTGCTACTAACAAACCATAAATGATAACAGGCATTTTACCTGGCCATGGCCAATCCGGCTTTTTTGCGCCTATCTTGGTACAGGGTGTCTCAAAAAAATTGTTCGACGTTTGATTAAATATTGAAAAATAAGGACAACATGAACAGGCTCATGGAAAAATCACCCTGTGCCTGAGATTATGAAATAATTTTAGAGACTAAAATCGTGCAAATCGGTTAAAAATTCACTGAGTTACGAGCTCTCGAAGATCAAAAATATGCGATTGCATAAGCCAGAGACTGCAAGAAGCTCGAAGACGGAGATAAGAGAAGCTTATTCAATGTCATACCTCTCGTTGATATCAGAGCAAACCAAATACGACTTCTAAAGTAAATTATTTCTTGTGATTATTCTCAAATTTCCTTAACATTGCATAAGTCCATAAACAGTGGTTCAAAACAAAATCAGCGAGAGAGTGAATCTGTTTCCTCAGAGAATCCATATGCTTGACGGTTAGGTTATCGAATACCTGTTTGAATCCCACTTGCTTCGCCCTGAAACAATTGAGAAATAACATAAACGACGGTCTATGGGACTTTTACAAAAAACGCCATTTCGAGGCCTCTGGTTTCAGCTTTCGCACAAACTTGAACTTCAAAAGCTTGTAGCCCCATGATTTTTTATCAGATTTGCAAGATTCTTGTGTCAAAAATCAATTCAAAATCTCAGGAAAAGGGTGACTTGACCAAAGGTTCATTCAGCGTATCGTCAATTTTTACTATTCAATCAAACATCAAACAATTTTTTTGAGACACCCTGCAGGCTTTTGGGCCCAGTGCTCATTGACCTCAAAAGAATGTGGCACTGTAGATCAAAATATTCTCTACAAAAAGCGTAGATCAAAATATTCTCATTTGGACTAAACCTTGCCTTTCCTGCAGGAAACAGTTTTCTGGGGTAATGGCTTGGATTCGAAAATTGGGGGAGGGATACACCGGGTGAGTAAGGAAAAAAGTGGGGCCTTTGGTGAACTGTAACATCGTATTAGCCGTCCCAACCGTCGTGAACTAAATTTTTGCATGCAGCCAAGAGTCAAGCTTAGATCTAAAAACCTTTTCCCATCAATATCGGTCATTTGATGCATTTGTTTAAAAAGATGTTCTTCTAGAGACCTTGTATGGAAGCCTTTCAAACTTGTGAAATCTTTTGCCAAGCCCCTTCCGCATTTTATCTTTGCAGAAGTTACTGGTACATGTGGTAATATCAGGAGAGAACGAAATAGTTAGGAGGGGAGATGGCATTTCTTCCAATGGGATGTCTTATCATAACTCGCCCTGCTTGGAAAATATATTTGAAAGATATTCTAGGCAAAGAGTCGTGGTTCTCAATAATAAAAAGTACAGGAAGACGTTATAAGGCTTTGGTTGAATTTTTGGAGCGGTGTTTTGGTTCTTTACAATATTGTGGTGAATCTACGATTTCGGCTCCTACGTAAATGGGTACATTGATAGATGATGGCTTCAGTTTTGCCATACCCCCCTCCCCTATCTGAGCGGTGAGATACCTTTTGGCAACCATGGATAACTTTGATGCTCTCCCAGTCTTTAATTAGAACGATGATCACATAGAACAATAATCAAAAAGATTTCATTTCTTGATTCATTGAAACAAAATCTTCATGAATTAGAATCACTTACCAAACGCAGTCACTTCATGATTTCCAATCATGTTTTTGCAGCAACACGGAGAATCATAGGGCGATCGAATCATTGTTTTTCTTGATTCGCTGGCCTAGTCTGCATAAATGAACATCACTTTCCAATTGCCATCATGCTGCGGTATCAATGATTGATAAAGGCATTCCAATATACTTCGCTCTGGTTTTTAACATCTGTTTCCTAGGTTCTTTGCGGAAATGAAAAGATACAAAAGATCCCTAAGTCTCAGATTTGTGATAAACTGTCTGCACTCTTGAAATCAATTTCTACTTGAGAGCTTTTTCCAAACAATAAATTCTTTGCCCTAACGTGTGGTGAGGCACACTAAAAATCTCCTCACGCCTTGTTCTTGTCTCATGAAAATTCTGTTCACTGAAGCTCCTGAAGCTAAGAAATTGTAAGTTCTTTTGCGAACACAGAATGACTTGTTATTCAATTCAATCACCACAGAAACACCACGCTTATCATTCTTCTAAAATACAAACATGCATAGAAAGTGATTCATGCTTTAGCTATATTCTAGGCATCTTGAGAAAAGTATTTTTATAAATCTGCCAGTAAAACTGTTTTAAAATATTACAACTATTGGGTGCGTCCATGATTAGGTGTCCGCTATCCGCAGCACCGCACCTTTTAGATCCGATATCCGTTATCCGAGCAATTTTTCCGGCCATAACCGTAACCGTTGCGATTGCGCAACAATGCGAAACCGTTAACCGCACAAAAATGTGGAAAATATCCGCTAACCGCACTCAAAGTTTGGCCAAATCCACATATTTGCAATACCTCTTATGGAACCATTACTGAAGTTTGAAACTTGAATCACCCATCACTGTCTTTCAATAAAATCTTCCATCATTAAGGGGTCACTCATCTATCAATTTCGTCCCCGGTTAGCATCATTTCGACGCCAACCTTCGGACCCCCCCCTACCACCCCACACCCTTAGCGTCGTTCTACTCAAAACTAACAAAAGGGATGCGATAGGCCTTACGAGAAAGGCACGGCAAGTACCGGGCCTAACTCTTTTGGCATTCCAACGAAGCTTCAGCGACCATTCTCGGACCGAGCAGATCGCTTTGAAAAGGGCTCAGGAGAGAAAATGAATCATAAATGATCACAATCTTCGCAATGTTACAGAAATATATCCCTGTGAAAATCGATGTGAATAATTTTAGTTCTTAGCATCATTGCTGTTGAAGGCTGTTGACCATCCCCCTCCTCTCCCCCCACCCATGAACGTCTTAATGACGCTAAGCGAGACCAAAATCGATATATGAATGACCCCTGAGTATGTTTGCATTTGATTCTGAGCAGCTTCAAATTTCTGCACTAAGAGTGCAACATAGCTTCACTCCACAAGGCCCTCATCTTACCATTATGTAACTGAATTGAATTGATGCTATTGTTGTCGCTCCAATGAAGGCCTTATTCCCCTGGAGCTGTAAAACCGGACAAAAAATCTCAATTAGCGACGATTTTTATCGCAGTTCTTTGATAATCAGAATGAGGCTCAGAGGACGGCGGTTTCTGCTATCATGCCCTGAAGAAACATTCTCCAAAGTACTCATAGTTAGGTTCATTTTATACCGTATTAGGTATGGTGTTCTCGAGAAAAAATAGCTGGTAATTTAGGTTATCAAAACATATACATTATTGAATTTTTAAAAACCGTAACAGAACCATCCATCCACAAAATTTGAAAATGCTGCATTACTCTCAACTTTTGAGTAACAAATATTGCTTTTCTTACAAGGTTGCACAGGCCTTTTAGTTCTATCCCTGCCATATTAAAATGGGGATGTGTTTAGATTACATTTTTATCCTTCAGATGTTTATTAAAGTGTACATGTTTAATTAGATTTCTTTCTTTCCCCCAATTTTATGATTTTTCAGTCACTTTTGTTTTTAACTGAATGGCAAAACTTTACATATATAACACACGTACATTCATAGGCCCAGCTGTATAGGCCATATGAAATCAGTACGGGGCTAATCCGTTTCCGCAAGTGTAGGGAAATGAGTCTCAATTTCAGCAGACAACATGCATTGACAACAGACAACATGTATTGAGTCTAAGTGAAACTAGGCACACCAAAAGAGATTCGAAATTATTAATTTCTGTTATCTTTGATCTTTAGGGGGAAGTCAAAATTCAGACCAGCTGATCATCAGTTTTCCATGAAACGTTGTCAACATCCATATACATTTTCCATATCTTCAAGTTGAGAAGCTTCAAATTTAGGATTCTTGACAGACAGGGCACACTGGGTGACCAAAAAAATTAACCCTTTCGTAATTTTTTATGTTTGAATTTTCCATTAATGCATTTGTGTCAAAGACCAGATCATCTTGTACTGGTACTTCTAGATTAGACTGACTACGCTTCGTCATAAATTTCGCTCATTTTTTCGAAATTTTCTATATGAACCTTTTCGCTCAATCTCTTGTTTGAGCGAGCAATTCAATTCAGTAAGTAAGTAAGTAGATAAAACAATTCAGCTCAATTGATAAGAAGATAAGGAGCTTGCGTAATTGCAAGGAAAAATTGTTGCGCATTGTAATGAGTCTACTGCTAGATCTTGAAATCACTGTGGAAACTGTTGCTTTAATTTGTTGCCTCCTTTTGATGCATACTCATAATTTGCCATGGGCTTCAGCTTTGCACCCATATCAGCCACACAGGTTAGCAGCTCACGTCCTTCAAAATCTCTATATGATCTGTGGGAACAGGACCTTCACAAGAAGCTGCAAAGCAAAGTATTTGTCCACAGATACGATGTTATTACTCATCAAGTTATATCTTACGTTTTAATCTCGTCGACCCTTTCACACCAGGTGAGCATAAGAAAAGAGTTCATGCTTTTGAGAATACAGAGTACCAAGATGGGGATGATTTTTCTTGTCTTTCTTGTCTTGATGGGGATGACGGATTTCTTGTCTTTTGCTGTTTGGTTAAAGCAGAAATACTAAATACTAAGTGACTTTCGTCGAGCTCTACGAGAACTGAAAATACAAATAAATTTAGCTTTACGAAAGTTTCTTCACTGTGAGATGCCTGAATATGAACCTGAACGCTTGTTCAGATGGTTTGGAATCTCCTCCCAAAGAACAATACACTAGGGTATCTGACCCCTTCCAGGAGATATAGGAAATAGATTTTCCAACAATTACTGAAGATTTTCAGCCTCATGGCAATAGATATGCAGACGATATCTCATATCCATGTAAAATTGCATTTTCTCAATTTTGCTCTTGGGACGATTCTTTTTGATTTGATTAAATGTTTTAGGCATTTTTCAGGCATTTTGCAACCTTGAAATTTCCTGCGGTAAAACTTACTCACTTCCAGTGTTCATAAATATGCGACATGAGAAACGAAATTACTTCAATCTTTGGCTATCAAACAAAATTCAGTTTCATTGCGATGCATCGATCAACTACACCTGGTTTCATGAGTTTTCAAGGGAAAGAACTTTTTTCTGGCTCACCTCACCCGGTATGAGATTAATCTCTGAGATCAATTTCTTCCTCAATTATCAATGCACAGACAAACATTTTCATGATCGGCATTAAAATCAACTTCCTGTAATTTTTGGAAAGTGTCACTATTCCGTGGGTCACCCTGATCTGTGTTATACAAATACTCGCTTCCATCGTAGGCAAAGAACCGCTATAACTTCCAGTCTTGATGCTTGCTCTTCAGCTGAAATGTTTGATTTTTGTCTTTTAGGAGCTCCTTTCTGGTGTCTACTCGACCTTATGCCAATCAAAAATGAAAATTCAGAAGTCGTTTTATTTCTGGTTTCACATAAAGACATCACAAAATCAAAGCTTTCTGCATCAGAAAACGACTTTGATTCCTCGAAAGGTATGTAAACTTTTAATGAAAGCTATAACTTTTGCTTAGTTAGCAAAACAATATTTGTAAGGGACAAGTCAATTGATATAGTTCCAAAAGCCTGTTGAATTTTCACTGATTTTGACAAGGAAGCATTTTTATCCATCAGAAATCTAACTTATACCTCAAACGTCTCTAGTTTGTTTCAACTGAAAAAATAGTATTCCTCTTTGTGCTCACAAAAAAGTTCCGGCACTTTAAGTATCGTGGTAGAACGAGTACTGGACGACTTTCAATCATGAATGCAGTATCTTCGTAATGTTTTTTGCATCTTTATGAGCAAGGGAAACATAAAAAAACGTTGATTGGTTGATAAATGGCTGAAAATGGTAACAGCCCAGAGCCACTCGGAAATGGAGAATGTCTGAGACGTCGTAGCCCCAGGAACATTTTGTCTGACCACGCCCTTGAAACTCTCGGAAATTGCTGGCAACGCCCCTTTTGCAAAATTTACAGGAAGTACTTGTTAAGAACATTCACTATATCATTTGATTACATAACAGAAAATATCGAATTGGCTTACCCTTCCTAGAGACCAATTTCATTACACTGTTGTGCGAATCTCAGCAACAATCTTTTACAAAAGCAGGGGCCTGGACCCCCATTCGCCTCTCCCCCATTGCTCTGCAACTGAATGGGCCCAAGGCAATCGATCAAATTGCAAGGAACGTCTCATTTAACAATACACTAGGAAAACTATCTTGGGCCTTCCCTGACACTTAATGCGATTGGCTCAATCGGATTAAATCTCAACAATTATTATTGCAAAAAGTCTTTTCATAGGACAGGCATAGCTCTCTAATGATAAAGAAACGGGTTTTTTAGTGCAGTATTGTTAATATGATATAAGTGTACTTGATACTACTATAAAGAAGGCGGACGCAACGAAAAAGACAGATTTTTGGCACACTGTTGCCTTTGAAACCTACGTATCATCAGAGTGTGGCTTTACATATAACTGTAAATGAATTAATGCAATATGAATATCATTATGCAATACTGGGCCTCTAAAATTAGAATGTATATTATACCGAGTGTATCAAAAAATACTTCCACTTAAAAAGCGCAAAGGTTGGAGTTTACATCATAAAATAGTCTCGTTGATCTCTTTTGACAGTGATCCAAATGTATTTTATGATGATAAAGTGGTTGTTTACATTGCTTAAATGGTCTTCAAGGATAGCTTGAACATCTCTGTTCTGAGCTATACTATTGAAGCAACATCGTAGAGTCTACAAAGATAGTTTTTCTGTCTCTCTAATATTATGACTTGCCTCACTAAATAAGGACCCACAAGTTACGCTCACATAGTTGAGTTGAATTGTTGTTCTTGTGGCCGCTCCATTGAGGGACTTTTTTCCCAAGAGCTGCAAAAACGGCAAAAAAATGTCAATTGGTGACGAGCCTCTGTTGCACCGTAGTCTACTGGTGAGAATGTGGCTTAGAGGAGGGCGGTGTTGCAACGAGATTAGGTACCTAAAAATCAGCCGAGCCAAGTCTACATATCCTAGAAAAACAGCAACTGGGAATACTTCTTGAACGTACCTGCGAAAGCTCAGTTTCAGTTCGTCGTCGACAATCTTTAAAGAGCTTTGGTAATCTTTGTGGTAGCTGCAGCTTTGTAGCAATCGTGAGAGATCAAAATGGAAACCAAATATCACACTGCAAATACCGCCAGCGACCCAAAAATAAATTGAAAAGTTGAATCGTTGATGATCGCTGGAAGAGATCTCAATTTTATTTCAACGATTACCAGCAACCCGTAAGGACCGCCAAAGATTGTCAATGATTGAAAAACTCGAATGGAAAAATAACTAAGATTGCAGAATGACCAAGTTTCAGGATCAAACAGGCTGTCATATTCTTTTTAAATCCCAGGGATCGCTAACGATTGTCAGCAACCTCCTTTAAAGATCCAAAGATCCTAAGGCACTCAAGGGTTAGCCGTGGTCCCGAAAGACCATTGAGGACAAAACGAAAAACAGACACATTTCGGCGGGCAAGGATCACTTAAGCATGTTCGTAATCTTCAGAAACAATAACTTGCGTTTCTAGATCACAAAAAGTCGTCAAGGCAGCGAAAAGTTCAAGTTCAAGACTTAGGTACGACCAAACAATAATGTTTAGGAGTAAATATTTGAATGGACTAGATTGCTGCCTTTTACTGTATATCAAATTGTTTCGAAACCAATAACTTGCATTCCTTTATGGCTTACAATGCCTATTTACAAAAGAAAGTTGCAATAGAGGACTGGGACCAAGTACCCCCGTGTAGAAATAGCACTTAGGAATAGCTTTATGATTGGAACTGTTTTTATCGTTTCCAGCATCTCGGAAAGTGTAGAAATCTAACCTTTTCATTTCTTTATCACTTACAGTTTCCGTTTTATGAAGGAGGTACCTAAAGATAGCAGTTGGGTGTAATTTTTTGATTGGATCTGCATTTTATCGTTTTCAGCATCGCGGAATGTGTAGAAATCATACTTTCCATTTCTTTATCACTTACGGTTTCCGTTTCATGAATGAGCTCCCTATAGAGGACTGGGACCAAGTACCCCGTCTAAAAATAGCATTTAGGGGTAATTTTTTGATTGGATCTGCATTTCATCGTTTTTAGTATCGCGGAATGTGTAGAAATCATACTTTCCATTTCTTTATCACTTACGGTTTCCGTTTCATGAATGAGCTCCCTATAGAGGACTGGGACCAAGTACCCCCGTCTAAAAATATCATTTAGGGGTAATTTTTTGATTGGATCTGCATTTCATCGTTTTCAGCATCGCGGAATGTGTAGAAATCATACTTTCCATTTCTTTATCACTTACGGTTTCCGTTTCATGAATGAGCTCCCTATAGAGGACTGGGACCAAGTACCCCCGTCTAAAAATAGCATTTAGGGGTAATTTTTTGATTGGATCTGCATTTCATCGTTTTCAGCATCGCGGAATGTGTAGAAATCATACTTTCCATTTCTTTATCACTTACGGTTTCCGTTTCATGAATGAGCTCCCTATAGAGGACTGGGACCAAGTACCCCCGTCTAAAAATAACATTTAGGGGTAATTTTTTGATTGGATCTGCATTTCATCGTTTTCAGCATCGCGGAATGCGTAGAAATCATACTTTCCATTTCTTTATCACTTATGGTTTCCGTTTCATGAATGAGCTCCCTATAGAGGACTGGGACCAAGTACCCCCGTCTAAAAATAGCACTTACGGGTAATTTTTTGATTGGATCTGCATTTCATCGTTTTCAGCATCGCGGAATGTGTAGAAATCATACTTTCCATTTCTTTATCACTTACAGTTTCCGTTTGATGAAGGAGGCCCCTATAGAGGACTGGGACCAAGTACCCCATCTAAAAATAGCATTTAGGGGTAATTTTTTGATTGGATCTGCATTTCATCGTTTTCAGCATCGCGGAATGTGTAGAAATCATACTTTCCATTTCTTTATCACTTACGGTTTCCGTTTCATGAATGAGCTCCCTATAGAGGACTGGGACCAAGTACCCCGTCTAAAAATAGCATTTAGGGGTAATTTTTTGATTGGATCTGCATTTCATCGTTTTCAGCATCGCGGAATGTGTAGAAATCATACTTTCCATTTCTTCATCACTTACGGTTTCCGTTTCATGAATGAGCTCCCTATAGAGGACTGGGAC
This sequence comes from Aurelia sp. 3 sensu Dawson et al. (2005), assembly GCA_964020215.1. NCBI lineage: Eukaryota > Metazoa > Cnidaria > Scyphozoa > Semaeostomeae > Ulmaridae > Aurelia > Aurelia sp. 3 sensu Dawson et al. (2005). Next base: position 763,478 of record OZ026573.1, on the reverse strand, counting down.
CAAGTACCCCCGTCTAAAAATAGCATTTAGGGGTAATTTTTTGATTGGATCTGCATTTCATCGTTTTCAGCATCGCGGAATGTGTAGAAATCATACTTTCCATTTCTTTATCACTTACGGTTTCCGTTTCATGAATGAGCTCCCTATAGAGGACTGGGACCAAGTACCCCCGTCTAAAAATAACATTTAGGGGTAATTTTTTGATTGGATCTGCATTTCATCGTTTTCAGCATCGCGGAATGCGTAGAAATCATACTTTCCATTTCTTTATCACTTATGGTTTCCGTTTCATGAATGAGCTCCCTATAGAGGACTGGGACCAAGTACCCCCGTCTAAAAATAGCACTTACGGGTAATTTTTTGATTGGATCTGCATTTCATCGTTTTCAGCATCGCGGAATGTGTAGAAATCATACTTTCCATTTCTTTATCACTTACAGTTTCCGTTTCATGAATGAGCTCCCTATAGAGGACTGGGACCAAGTACCCCATCTAAAAATAGCATTTAGGGGTAATTTTTTGATTGGATCTGCATTTCATCGTTTTCAGCATCGCTTAATGTGTAGAAATCATACTTTCCATTTCTTTATCACTTACGGTTTCCGTTTCATGAATGAGCTCCCTATAGAGGACTGGGACCAAGTACCCCGTCTAAAAATAGCATTTAGGGGTAATTTTTTGATTGGATCTGCATTTCATCGTTTTCAGCATCGCGGAATGTGTAGAAATCATACTTTCCATTTCTTCATCACTTACGGTTTCCGTTTCATGAATGAGCTCCCTATAGAGGACTGGGACCAAGTACCCCGTCTAAAAATAGCATTTAGGGGTAATTTTTTTATTTGATCTATTTTGCATCGTTTTCAGCATATCGAAATGTGTAGAAAACAAAGGTTTCATTTCTTAATCACTTGCGGTTCCAGTTTTATGAAGATGGCCCCTATGGAGGACTGGGACCAAGTAACCAAGTAACCCCGTCTAAAAATAGCACTCATAGGTAATTTTTTGATTTGATCTATTTCTTATCGTTTTCAGCATATCGAAATGTGTAGAAAACAAAAGTTTCATTTCTTAATCACTTGCGATTCCCGTTTGATGAAGGAGGCCCCTATGGAGGACTAGGACCAAGTACCCCCGTCTAAAAATGGCATTTGGGGGCATTTTTCAGCTTGTGTCCACATTGCATCTTTTTCGGCATGTCAAATTACATGAATGCACCAAGTTTCATGCTGGTATCATATTTTGCAGGATTGTTACTAATATTTTTGCTAACAGACCTGACTAACAGGCGAACTAATGTGTTATGATTTTTACCTCCCCCCCCCCCCCCCCCCATCTCCACTTCGGTTGAGAGTCAGAAACAAGTGATCACTAGCAAGTCATTTCTACTTAAATTAGGCTCTTGCAGGCCTATATGAAAATGGTTTAGCATTCCCTCAAGAAATGGATCACTTACTTCCAAATATATGAGCAATGAGTTATTTGATTTATATCCCAAAAGAAGAGAAAAGGAAAGCAATTGCGAAAGGGCATGGATTGAGATATTTCTACTTATTTCAATCTTTGGTTGCATTGTGACTAGTTCAAGATATCGCATATAAGTTTGCAAGAAAAGTGATGCATTTTTCTTTTCTTTTATATCCATATAAAATATTACTATAAGGCTATATTCTACTATACTTTAAATAACTATGCAACACTACAGGACGATGCCATGGGAGCAAAAATAAATGACAACACCACGGCCATACCATAAAGACCCCGGGGGGGGGGGGGTACTTCACCAGGGGCGGATCTAGGGTACATCCATTGGATCCTTGGATCTACTCAACAGTTTTTGGCAACCTACAGTTTTTATTCCATTTCCTATTCTCCTACATGAATTTGGTACCTTCATGGTCCGTGCTTTACACCACACCAGCAGAATAGGCCACTCTTGCTTTGTCTGGCGTGTGACTAATGTTGTCGTGTCTGGATGTAGCTACTATCGTCGCGGTGCTACTGTAAGTTAATGTTAAAGCCTCACATGTGTCATGTCTGGATGGAGGATGGATTGAGAAGCTCTTTTGTTCTCTGGGTCAGATCAGTGTCTGGATCGTTGCTTTGTTATGTCGGCTAGTCCAGTGCTGAAGTTCACTATAAATTCATACGGGGGTGTGCGCCGCAAGGATTTCTGTTACGACCCAATCCCAGAAATTTGGTCCGATATTGATACCCAATCCCAGAATATATGTTAGATATTGATACCCAATCGAAGACGTAACAAAAGCAATTCAACGTCAAAAGGATAAGGGATAGAGGGCTGGGAACGATTATTTTGGTTCCAAGTGGCCATGGGAACGAGGTTCTGATCTGAGGACGTTTTTCAACACAAAAATACTTGAAATCAGTTCACTTGAAACTGACAACGTGTTGCTTGAAAATTTATCCAGTTGTACTTTCATTCAACACCCATTACAGAATTTTGAGTAATCCCCAATCCCAGAAAATTCCGAGTGAAAGTATACCCCAATCACAGAAATTTTCCAGTAAGAGGATACCCCAATCCCAGAATTTTCAGGCCAAAAACTACCCAAAACTGGCGCACATCCCCGTCTTACCCAAAGTGAAGTACCCCCCCCCCCCCCCGGGATAAAGACATGGAACTAGACTAACAACTACGATACAGTTTGCTAATTAAGTCACTTACAAAAATACTATACTATACTATGCATTTTTCTTCTCAATCTCGAAAGAATTCTGAATCATATTACAAACAATCCTTGCAAATATTCTACAAATTTTTGCATTTTCCGCTCGATCATCGGCTGAGCAATTTTCTTAGTTTTTGTCAAGTAGGCTACTAAGTTCTAGAATTTTGTTACGGAAAATTTAGCCAAGCTTTTGCCTTCAATTTTCTTATATATTTCTGTAAACAGCTGTTGTAAGTGGGAAAAAGCTTCATTGGAATCTTCAAGTGGACTGGATACTAGAGTTCTTCTGAAGCCTACAAGATATCTTAAAATGACTTCTCTACGTACCTGAGCAAGGAAAATTTCGGTTGCCAACAACATCATCAATATCATTTTTTCAAATTTCGTAAGAGCTATTGGTGCCAGAGTGATTAACAAAGTGTTTTGAGAGGAGCACATATGAAAACCGGCTTTCCGTGTTCATAGAGCGGACAGCAGGGTACTCATTGGGAGTCTAGTGGATGGCCATGTTGGTTAGCACTTTCTTGGCCGAATGTTGTGTGTTCCTATTCCATGCCACCATTTATCCACTTACCTTACAACAGGGCTTGGTTTGCTCACCTTTCATTAGTGAAATGACCTACCGGGGAATTCTTGATCAGTTTAAAGAGAATGCTAACTGGTATCTATAAATGAGCAACTTTCCTGACAGGATATCATCCTTCAGATATTGTCTTTGGTGATCTGTTAATTTTCGCTTCACCAATAGTCATATGACATGTTGTTCGTTAAATCGTTAAAGGACTCGTTACCCTCCAAGGACGTAGGCAGTAGCTCTGTCTTGGGAACACAGCTTTAAGGATTTCCATTTTTTTGGACGGAAGAAACCTTTTCAACGTCAAAAAATGCCGGCGAAAGGGTACTTTGAGGCTAAAACGTAGCACCTCCAAAAACCTTGGTGCATAGTACCTCCTGTATGCCCCATTCCTACATCTATGTTACCATAGAAATGAGTGTGGTCGCTTACGAACACGTTTGATAAAATCATTCTCGACATATGTTAGATGTTTTCCTGGTTTGTTACGATCCGTTAATTCTGATACCACAAACTGTAGAATGATATCCTTCAATGATATGTTACTCTAGAAATGATAGTTATCGATCTTAAAAGATGCATTAAAAATTATCTTTAAAACATAAAGACCAGCTTTAAGACTCTTTTATTTATTAATAGATGTTTCGTGACTTTTGACTAGTGACTGCTTTCCCAGATTATCATAATGTTTGTGAGAAATCGTTGATAAATTAACATGAAGCCAGGGAAGAATGCATTTGACAGAAAGGTCTCAAGGGATATCACAGTTGATAAACTCTGCCTAAGAGGATAAGTACATTAATAATGTGTTTGAGCCACTCTTCTTCTTGTTATAGATTCTGTTGGGAATGGGTCCTGTTCCGAACCAGCTGTACCACGCTTCAGAAAATTCAGCCGAGATGTTCTACTACACATCCAGCGCCAGTATAATGGAAAAAGTGTAACTTCACATAATAGTAGCAAATTTCCAAGCAGTGGCACTACCTCGGTGAGTTTTTTCCACTCTCTTTTGCATGTTCTGCATTGCGATGTCTTCATTCCAAATAGATTCGTTGAAAGTCTCTGGCATATCGAGTGAATCTTCCTGAAAATTGTTTTCTGATAACTCACAAAAAGAAATAGTGATATTTGAAAATATTTGAAGTGTTTAATTGAGCATTAGGAATTGTTAGATGCTCTTAGACTATGTTTGCACGATACCGGAATAATTTGAAAACAGTAGGAAATTCGACGGTAAAAAGCTAGTTGCAAGACCTTGATGCCAAAGAAATGTACCTACACCCTAAGGATCAATCACTCTTGTTCCAAAGGCGTCAAAAAATGTTCTGTTTTCATCATTTTCGAACGTTCATGCGATGCCGTTTCCAAAATATGCCGGTTACAGCTCTGTTTTCAGAATCTACCGTTTTCAAGATCTTCCTGCAAAAAATATACCGTTTCTTGTGAACGGAAGGCTTATCCGTCACATTTTTCACCGTTTTCAAAATGTGCTGGCATCGTGTGACCGCAGTCTTAAATAAAAAGGTTGATCGTAACATGAAATGGATTGGTTTTTAAAGTCTCTTTAGTAATATGCTTGAATAGTGCTGCTTGGTCTCACGACAATATTTCCAGGATGTAAAAGCTCTTAATTCCAATGTGCCAATTACGACCTGCATACTCAGTCGTGACCCATTCTAACGTGCTTCCCCATGACCAGTTGATTTAAGGAGCCATTGACTGCAGTTACACCAGAATCCGATCCCGTCAAAATCTGAATTGCTACACTTTCTTTAAATTTATCTTTGACATCGGAAAGTACGGTATTATAACGATACGAAGACACTCGGTCACACTGTGCCCGTCTTGTCCTTTGCAAAAATACCTGTGCTTTGGCTAACCTTTTGGCGCGAATGTGGTCGTCACGTTATTATCTTGGTAGATCATGATTGGTTCCTTTTGCTTCAACAACGCCGTAAATCAGGTCAGCACCTTGTTTATCCTTTCGTTTTGGATATTATAGTTTTGTTAAGGATTCTTGCCAAAGGAACGAAAGGTTGTAGCAGCGTTGGATGTTAAAAGGAATAGTGGTCACATACCACAGCGTTGTAATTGATTCGAAAGAAAAAAGGACAAAACACTTAATGTGACCGCAACCATGTCGTCACCTGGGGTCCTTTATGGACATACTAAAATCTTAGACAGTCTTGAAATCATATTTCTTACTTAGGCCGTGTGTATATGAGGGAAAACACCTCACCTGCCAGACACGGGGCTGAGAGGCGAGGTACATTTCAGCCACTGTTTATATGAGATCTTTTACCTCACCTGTCAGCACCGGGGTTGAGAGGTGAGGTGAAGTGAGCAATAAGAATCAACTGATAATTTCAGTTTACCTCACCATACCGTTGGTGTTTCGTTTATATGGAAAAATTTCACCTAAATCGAGATCCCACCCCTGATGAGATGGGATTTCACTATACCGGTAGTGTTGCGTTTGTCATGTAAACGCGAAATGAAACACAAAGAATTATAAGGGAAGGTGGAATCTCAACTTTCAGCCGCGGGTCTGGCAGGTGAGGTGTTTTCCCCATATAAACAGGCCCATATTGAAAATGTGGATCCACACCGTAGAAGTTGAACTGAGTAAAACATTTTCACTTTAGTTGACTTTACTCTCAGTTCAGCTGCTGCAATGTGGATCCATATTTCCGCTTAGGCCAAATTAGATTTTCAGACAGCATGCCGGCGAAGAATCCTGCGTGGCAATGGCTCTTTGAAGAATTCAACGGCGATAAACCTGCGCATGACGTAGATAATCGCAGCATGACACTATTTCTACCACAATTTACTACAAAGAAACTGATGCACACAGCTTCCTGGATTATGGTTCTTCGCACCCAAAAAAATGCAAAGATTCAATCCCTTATTCTCAGCTACGCCGTCTCCGTCGCATTTGTACTGCCGAAGAAGGTTTTGATGCCAAAGCAAAGGAGATGTCCTCTTTCTTCCACCAAAACAACTATCCGGAGACCGTGACTGATTCAGCCCTTGAGAGAGTAAAAAAACTATCGCAAGAAGATGCCTTATTGCCTGTTGACAGAAGCCAAACAAACAGTCGCATTCCTTTCACCCTCACCTACCATCCACTCAACGACAGGATCAAAAAGATCATCTACAACAATTTTCGAATATTACAAGAAGACTCTCATACCAAGGATATATTTGAAGCACCTCCTCTTATGGCCTTTCGCAGAGATAAGAACATCAAAGATACACTCGTCCGCACAAACCTCAAGACCAACGACCCACCTGGTACCTTTCCATGTAACCATCATCTTTGCCAAACATATAAGCACATCAACAATTCCACAACCGTCACTAATGGAAACAGAAATTTTACCATCCGATCTGCATTCACATGTGCCTCATCATCCGTAGTTTATTGCATCACCTGCACCAAATGCAACATCCTGTATATTGGAGAGACGTCAAGACAAATAAACAACAGATTCGGTGAACATTTGAGGAATGTTAGGAACAGGACACATTTAGTTGAGCAACACGAAAACGATCCGGACAGTAACATTTCACACCATTTCAATCTACCAAACCATTCTACCGATGACATGTCGATTCTTGGGCTTCTATATGCATCTACAGAAAGCACAAAAAGAAAAACATTGGAAAAACGGATCATTTTTGCACTTGGAACTTTGTATCCTTCAGGACTCAACAAGCACTTTGTGTATCTTCAATAACATTCTTTCCTACGTCACATCGATTCCCTTGAGCACTATCTTTATCCTTCGAATCTGTCCTTCTTTTTGCTTGATTAGTGTCGGTTCTATTAATTTTTCTTTGCTTGATAACGGGCTATGCTCGAAACGTCGCTACTTTCAATTCGCATCAAAGTGCTTATATTTTATGTTATTTACTTGTTTATAATCGCAGCATGCCCGCGAAGAATCCTGCGTGGCAATGGCTCTTTGAAGGATTCAACGGCGATAAACCTGCGCATGAAGTAGATAATCTGAAAATAAGAAGGAGGCCAGAATTGAACAAGAAGACAAGGACATTGCAAGCAGTTACGTAGTTAATAAGAATGGTTTGCTGGTTTGCTAAACACAACATCAGTTCAAACTTATTTGAAATTAGAATATTTCTTTATGGCTAGTAAAATGTTCCTTCAAGGTTCTCAGCTAAGTAAAAGTATACAAGGAGTGTCATGAGTTGTAGAAGTCTGCCATGAAAAGTAAATTCACAACTGAGTTGTCTTAGTAATTTTGCTCAAGTATGAGCAGTTCTATAGTGCATGTAGATGGTGAGGGATACAGCCACATTATGAAGAGCAGAGTGAGACACTTAAATAGGGGATAGGCTTCTTATCTGCAAAAATTCTTTTTCCGAGACATCATGATATACCCCTAAATGGCAAACCGTGATGACGTGGCCAAGGGATGGGTATTGTCCCCTGACCTTTGCCAAAAGATGCCACATGAGATGCCAGTTCATCAAAGATGGTACATAATGACCAAGAATTCTAGCTTAGCACTGGCAAATTTGGGATGGTGAGGGCAGCTCAGAGCCAATAAAAATGAGTGATTCTCAAACTTTTCCAGAGGGCGTCACGCTCATATCTCCTTATTTTCATGGCGTCAACTGATTTCGTGGAACTGTGCTTTCAGTGCTAAGTCATCAACATTAAAGGAAATCGACATTGTTACGAGCTGGCCCGGGCCGGGTCAAAAATATAATCCATTGTACTCGACAATTTCGTCACAGCCGGTTTCATTGTGTGGCTAAAGAAACAATGGATTTGTGGGCGTTTCTCTAGCCTATTCATAGCGGCTACGAGATATAGCTATATCTGTTCCCTTTAATGTCTCACTATTTATTGATGCCCATTCCATGTTCAACCAACTTTGAAAAGTAGCATTTTTGTTGTGTTCGTATAAAAACAAAGCTTGCTGATGGATTGCAATAACTAAAACAATACATAGGCAGCCTTTATATCATCTCTTTATCCAATTGTGTGCTGTATCTGGACAGCAGCTCTTTGATTTCTTGCCGCCATCACCCCAACGGTCATTTCAAAACTTTTAACTTTGAAATTCCCGCGCTTTATAAAACCCTACTACGCATGTGCTAAAGAAGACGTCACTTCAAATTCACCGGACTTACTGAGGTTCATCTCAACAACAATATAGCTCACCAAATACGCCAACTGTTTTCTAATCCATCAACTATGTAGTCTGGATTCAGAGGTCTATGCGTACAGTTTTCAGGACAAACATTGGCAGTGATGAAATTGTCCATCAAATCGAAATCGAAGAAGAATGACAATGTAAACTTGTCATCAAAAACGACCAATTTTCGGGATAAAGATGGTGAAAAATTATTTCATGAACTACCTGTTTTCGGACAAAGGTAGGACCATCGTTCTCAGTGTGACATGCCCGCTCTTGAAAAAGTTAGATTAGTCCATTATTGACTCGAAATATTTTCATTCTGGTTTTAGTCAATAGTTTGTGGATATTTCTCTCTCAAAAGAATGAGAGATTTGGCTGGGTTTACTTTATTATCCGCTTTAAAGACCTCAAAGGACGCTATAAGTTGGAAGTTTTATGCAATGCAGTTAAATGATTAATGAGATAGCTGGCATCATCCTGCGTTGGCGTAATCAAAACAAGGGTTGAATCTTTGAGTGGAGCCTTCTTTACTTTCAGGCAAAATCCTGTTTTATAATCTCGTTATTTTCATAATACTGTTGATTGATTCGAGAATTAAGAACGGTGTTAGATACCATCATGGATTCTGCTATATCAAGAGATTGTTTATGTTCAATTAATCTTCAATTACTATGCGTGATATTCACGTATTAGGCCAAGCAGGCTTTTCTAATTAGTCTCCATAATCTAGGTGAAGCATTTGTGGCAAGGAAGCTAACCGGAGGTCGTGTTTGAAAATGGCTGATAAGATTTCTGCAAGTTTAGATGTTCGGTGCTCTTACAATTCAGTTCCGATCATTTTATTCATCTCTCAAATACTGAAATATTTTCTCGTAGAAAACAAACATCTTGCTGATCGAATCCAGCAAGAATGGACCAATAATTTCAAATTTTATTGAATTTCATCCTTTGTAAACAGTACACAAAGATCATTTCTCAGCTGTTCACAAGGACTTGTACCAAAATTGGACTTGTTTCAACTGAGTTCTTCTTTTAGATAAATGTTGCAAGTTTTAGAACTCTTCGAAGAGATAATAATGATAATAATAATAATAATAATAATAATAATAATAATAATAATAATAATAATAATAATAATAATAATAATAATAATAATAATAATAATAATAATAATAATTTGATATATGCTGATGAAGATTTTAATCGAAACGTTTACGTAATCCAACAGTGTTTGTTTTTTATAATAATAATAATAATAATAATAATAATAATAATAATAATAATAATAATAATAATAATAATAATAATAATAATAATAATAATAATAATAATAATAATAATGATAAGACAATATTGATAAACAGTAAACAGCTTTTGTAATGCAAATTAGGTGGATATTAAGTTGATCGACTGTCCTAGGTTTAGTTAAACTGACGAAGATTTTTCAATTGAAACGTTTTTAAAAAAACAGTTGTGTTTTTATATTTTATTTTCTGTTTTTATTCCGGATGGTGGTCTTTTAGTTCAAATAATAATAATAATAATCATCATAATAATAACAATAATAATAATAATAATAATAATAATAATAATAATAATAATAATAATAATAATATGTAAACTAAAACCTCATTCAAATTAACAGAAAAAAAAGGATAAAAACACACACAGTTAAGATTTGACGTTTCGATTAAAAATCTTCATCAGCCTAACTTTGCAAACAAGCAACCGAGCATTTATAACCTAAGATAAACAACCTAAATTAAGATACAATAAAGAAGAGCCAAAAAATAATAATAATAATAATAATAATAATGATGATAATAATAATAATAATAATAATAATAATAATAATAATAAACCATGAATAAGGACTATGACTATGAATAAGGAGTTTCACCCCAAGAGTGACGTTGATCGGTTATACGTAACGCGAAGTAAAGGTGGTAGGGGGCTGATAGGTTGCAAGAGCTGTGTTGTCACAGAAGAAAATAGCCTTGGTTGGTATATAAGAAACCATGATGAACCATTGCTCATTGCAGTTAAGGATAGCAACACGATACCACTTTGCCAAGAGTCAATGAAACCAAACGAGTTTAAAAAACTTAAACAAAAAGAAAGGATTAACACCTGGAAAGACAAGGCGATGCATGGTCAATAGCTCAGAGAAATGGAGGGCAAAGACAAAGCTAACACCTGGTGATGGCTACGGAAAAGTGACTTGAAGGGCCCTACTGAAACATTGATTTTCAGTGCACAAGAGCAAGCTCTCCGAACAAATTACACCAAATTCAAAATTGATAAAACCATCGACTCCCCATTTTGCAGAATGTGTGGCAATAAAATGAAACAGTTTCACATACTATAAGTGAATGCAGCATGTTGGCGCTGAGGGAATACAAACGGAGGCATGATAATGTTGCCAAGTATGTACATTGGCCCATCTGTGAAAAATATGAACTGGACAGAGCCAACAAATGGTATATGAGCACAAGCCAGATGGGGCCATTGAGAATGCCAACTATAAGATTTTGTGGGATGTCATGATTCAGTGTGACAAAGAGATTGAGGCCCGCCGACCGGACATTGTTGTAGTAGACAAGCAAAGAAGAGAAGTTAAAATCATAGATGTTGCGATACCTGGAGATGTTAGAGTATGTGAGAAGGAGCTAGAAAAGATCGATAAGTACAAACCATCAAAGGATGAGATTGCACGTTTGTGGGAAATGCAGAAAGTGACTATAATTCCGATTGTAGTCGGAGCGCTGGGAGCAATCACAAATCGGTTTGGGAAATTTATGCAGGAGATTGGGATAGACATTCGAATTGAGCATGTGCAGAAAACAGCTCTACTTGGGACAGCAAGATTATTAAGATTGGTACTTGGTTCCTAAAAGTCTGGTTCAGTAACCTGTGAGTTCCTTGGCAGCTGGTTGATGCCCGCATTCACAGTGACTATTCCAAAGCAAAGGCAGCCAAATGCTTTGTGTTGAGAATCAACAGCAACAACAACAACAACAACAACAACAATAATAATAATAATAATAATAATTATAATAATTATTATCATTATTATTATTATTTATTTATTTAAGGTTGGCTTGGCAACAATAGCTAAAAAAACTAATTAAGGCCTACCATTTAACAAAAGTGAAACTGAATATTGTCCTATTTACATGTTTTTTATAAAAATCCTAAATTATTTACATACATCTTGCACAATCTACAGTTGCAATTGGTGAAATGATGTTTTTTTATTTTCCTCTTAAATTCTGTCAAGGTATGAGACTCTTTTATTTCTAGTGGCAACGATTGCCAGAGTTTGTGTCCAGTGTACCTGATTGTCTCTGTACCATACGCATTTGTGTGTGGAATTGGTACTGACAGGTGGTCTTTACATCTCAGGCTATATGAGTTGTTTTTCTCCACAAAGATTTCACCCATGAATTTAGGATTAAGATCATGTTTGGTCTTATAAATTTCTGTAGTTAGCAACTGTAGATTTCTTTGGTGAATAGTGACTGAGGCTGCCTTTATCAACAATTCTTCAAAATTTGATGACGCATCCTTGAAAGCGATTCTTAATGCTCTTTCGCGGATCTTATTTATTTTGTTGTCCACATTTCTATCATGAAATATCCAAATTACAGGACAATAGCTAAATTGAGACAACACAAAAGCATTCATCACTGTCTGCAATTTCTCCTGGTCCATGAATTATGCAACTCGTGCAAGCGCATGAAGCTTCTAGCCAGCTTTTTTGCATATATTTTCAACGTGACACTTGAAGTTTACGTTTTTATCAAGTGTTATACCAAGGAGCTTTTCTTTGTCAGATTGTTCTATACAGGATGTGCCTATGTTCACTGAAGTGACAGGCGACTAACTTCCGAATAACATAAAATGACATTTTGCATCATTTAGCTTCATATGGTTGTCAACAAATCACTTAGGGCCTGTTCATATGGAGGCGAGCCAGCCCGCTTACCGGGCTGGCCCGGTAGGCGAGACAGTTTTTATCTTGTGTTCATATGGAGAAATTCCAGCCCGCTTGCCGAGACAGAAATTTGACACGTGTCAAAATGAGACACGTGCCCATTGTTTAGAGACGCAACGCATGAGCAATAGCGACATTTTCGTCTCGGTAGCCGGGATGGAGTGTTCATATGGGAAAATTTTCATCCCGCCTACCGAGATCTCGCCACTACACCAGTGAGATCCCGCTAAGCGGGCCAGCCCGCCTACTCATATGAACAGAAATCAAATTTTGTATTGGAATTAGGGATGAGGTGAGATCTCGGCAAAGAGCTCCAGCCCGGTAAGCGGGCTGGCTTGCCTCCATATGAACAGGCCCTTAGAAAGGAGGCTAGCATCCGCCTCTAACTTACATCGAACATTACGTCGGAATCGCATGCAAAGATAGTCGTATCATATGCATAATTGCAAACCTCAGTGTCATTCACCAAGAAGAAAATGTCATTAATGAGTATGTTGAATAGAAGGAGTCCCAAGACTGAAGCGTGCGGAACACCTTTCGTTGATTCTTTCCATGCACTGAATGATCCGTTTACCTTTACCCTCTGTTTCCTTTCATTGAGGTAGCTGTAAACGAGCTCAAGTGCACTTCTGCTGAAACGGTATGCATGGAGCTTAGCAATAAGTAAATCATGATCAAGGCAATCAAATGCCTTAGAAGGATCCATAAGAAGCGCCCATGCATGACCATTTTTATCAAGAAACTCTCTGCATTTTTCACTAAGTCTCATCAATGCATGCTGTGTGGTACATCCTTTACGAAAACCACAAAGATATACATCCATTTCTTTCTGAAACACAGTTATCAATTTAGTTGCTAGCTTATCTTAGAGTTTTGGCTCAACAGAAAGGTCAATTTTGCGAGGGTTGGAAAATATGGTAAATAAGGGATGTGTATGAATTTAAATGAAATTCTTAATAATCGCTTGATAACAGCCAGTCATAACATTCAATTAAACTTGAAAGTGTCGCACTGTCAAAATGAGCTTCGCAACGGCATTTATTGTTCATTCTAACAACGCCCTTGACAAATGGCAGCAAAGGCTGATTTGAGAAATGAAAGCTAACTTTGTTTTGATCATTTTCACCGTTGAACACTTATTTTAATTTCCCAAAATAAACTATATCTTGTGTTATACTATTGTCTATTAAGATTTTTCCACAGCCCTTCTGTGAACTTCAACTTTATGTTGTCTTTCCTTTTATAATTCTTGGTTTAGCATAAAATGTACTGTGCTTCATGCCAGCTTTTATTTACCACAAGCAGAAGGTTTCTTCTTTAAGTTTTATAGTCGAAATATAATTATCTGGCAAAAATCGAAATTCTTGTCTTAAGACGAATCGAAGAAAAAATTTAATCGTATAAACAAAATCGCGATGTAGTATATGTATCCAGTACTTCATTGGCTGTTCCATTTTGACGAATAAGAGAGACAAATCCAATGCAATTATTTTTATAAGAAACTAAGAATTTGGGCCAGTACTGGAAGCTTTTAAATTATCTCTTTCGAGATTCTTGAAAAGTTCGGTAGTAACCTTCATTTTTCAATGAACATTCCAAAAAAAAGTTTTCGAGGCCCTTCCAATATTTAGACTTTACTCAAGTGCTTTCCAAGTAGTATGCTACAGGAAGCAAGTGAAAAAAAGTAAAATATTTTATTGATTTCCTTTGTCAAAGTGCATATTTCTTAAGTTATGGAGAGTTATGGAGAGTACAGTAGTAGTAGAGTTCCTTAATTTTTGGCGCTCTGAGAGTTGAGTTCCTTATTAGCAGCTTCTTATAATAAGATACGCATAATTGACAAATCCAATACTGTTTAGCGATTGTGCAGTTCGGGCTTTGTTAAAAATTTAACACCACCAGAGTTATGGAAGTAAGTGTCAGTTCCCTTACGTGGCAATGCTGACAAACGAGTACAAAAGAGGCTAAAACCTACAAAAAAAAAGAAAAAAGGAGCAAGGAAGAATTTTTATGGTCAATGTAATAGATTTGATCTTACATTGCATTAGATTAATTGCATTCGCACACAGCCTGTTGGAGTTTGTTAGTTTTGTTATCCTTTTCTTCACACCAGGGACCGTGCAACAACTGGGCTAGAAGGGGCTAAAGCCGCCCACAATTTTCAAAGACATGGGCTGAATTTGTCACAAATTAAGGAACTTTTGTTTGGTGAGGTAGAAGACGCATGTTTTTATGTCGTTTTGAAAAAGCGATTAGTTGTAAGTAAAATAAATCTCGTCATCTAAAGCTTTTGCTCTAACATTTCGGCTATTGATAACACGATTTGGTCTAACATAAACAATTCCTTTGTTGTCTGAAACAACTGAAAGTAATACTCACTTGTCAATGTTACGATCGGTTTCAAGTACAAACAACTTGAGCGAGAAACAAGTTTTTCCCAACAGCCAATTCTAGATATAAAGTTAATTTTCGGGAAAGGGGATTATCCGACGTTCCAAAGGGCGTCGTATCTAAGAGCTTTCTAGGGGCAAGCCCCCGGGCGCCCCATTTCAATAGACTTGCTATAAATCTAATTCCGTGCCACAGGGTTTGTAACATTTGCTTAAGCACTAACTTCTACGTACTACGGTTCGCCAACTTTGCCTCAAACAGAGCCAAAAATTGTATGTTCCATCTCCCTGCAAAGGTCCACTGCATCATTCAAAAACGTACATGTGGATTCTAATAATGCTACTAATTTTTGGCAATGAGACACAAAAAAATTGACATTCTTCAAGATTCAGGGCATAAAAATCGAGATGAAATTTTCCACTTTGACTCCAGGTCATATGAGCTTTTCCCACTAGAAGCTCTACTAGTAACTCTCGTAGCCTTCGAAATACGGCAACGGACTAGAGGCTGTCAAAGAAAACATCTGCAAATGGGCAGAAGTGTTTTCTTTTCGCGGAGCTAAACTTTGGAATAGCCTCCCAGCTGAGACCAAGCAGCCCAACAGGCATGCTCTATTCATATTTATAAACATAGCTTATGATGGACTGGCGGCTTTCCGGCGGCCGGGTGGCTGGCGCGCTCTTGTCCCTGTGCTTGATGACGGCTGGGTCGGGAACAGAGATTTGTTTTGAGTTTTCGTTGTCGGCTCGGCAGGCATCGGGCGTGGGGGGTCGGGCTTGTTGCTCGGTCGTTGGATGAATTCCTAGTTCATTTTGTTTTTGGATTTTATGTACTTTTCTTTCATTTTTTATAGATAGGATTTTTGGTTAGTTGTATTCATTCATTGTAAGTACTTTTTAGCTGTTTTTAACTTGTTTGGTTTTGTAACTTTTACATGGAGGGCCCCTTGTTAATCAACCAGTTGGTTGAAGGGTCTCCCTCCCTGATAAATTGAATATGAAAATATGAAATGAATATGAAAATATGCCCTGTTGATTTAGCCTCGGACTTGATAAGAAAAACATAAACGTGGTTCCGAGTTCGCTATTGTTTCATCTACCACAGGGCACCAGGTAAAGAAATGGGAAATTCGAGTCATAAAAATGCGAATTTCCAACATCCACTGTTTCGTTTTGGATCACCTGGAGCTGTGGAAGAGCTTCAGTGTCATAATTGCGTGTCACATGAGGGTAAAGAAAAGCAAACAGTGCACGCGCATGTTGCTAGAGTTAGCTGTGAGGGGAAGTGTTACAAATCTTTTCCTGGTCTTTTCCCATTCCACTTTAAAACCGCTGCGCAGACAACTTAGGAAGACCATTAACATGAACGCTAAGGTATTTGAACTTTGTCTTCAATCAGTCGTATTGTTTGCAAGTTGCAAGCAATGTTTTACGAACGATCTGTCTACAATTTGTCAAAACGGCAGAAAATACTTAAAGATCTCCAACAATCTCTTCATTGCTTTAAGACGAGGCAAAATTAGGCTTAGCCTCTTTATGTATACAAAACCTGATGCATAATTCATATTATTAGGACTGCCATCTAGCCTTTTTGACATCTCTTCTATCATCATGAGGCTGGACTGATAGCAATTTGATTGTCCAATGTAATTGCAAGATTATGAAATTTGATGGCAAAATCAATCAAAATGAAATGAAAATACATTTGAATCGATGACAAAAGAGATGCTTTCGAGACACGCTATATCAGCCACCATCAAGCTATTGGCCTACCTAGTGTATTCAGATGTTGACATAACAAGAAGTCAATTTCAATTTCAGTAACGAAATTTCGTGATAGTTTTCCTGCAATTAAAAGCATGGGCTGGAAAAGATAATTATTCAAGACCAATCACAAGGTGAATGTTTCGAAATATGAAAAGATGCGTTCACTTCTTTCACAGTTTCGAAGATAAATCGAAGAGCCTAGATACATTGTTGCAACGAGAGGAAAGGAAAGATATTTTTCTACACAGCAACATGTCAGTGACAGAAGCTCAGTGTAACTCTATTCCACTCGGGCGAATTAGGTCAGAGGGCTCCCCGGGGGCAAAATATGCCCCCTAATTACCTCCAAAACAATAATTAGTACGCCATTTTAACTTTCTACAGTAGTAGTTATCTACTAGGAGTCTAATTATAGAATCTGATGCTAATTTGTCGCGTGGTTTATTGCTTGGCAACCAAACAATAAGATCATGTTGCTGTAGGTCTTACTATTGAAAAGCAAGGATTTAAATCTCGAAAAGCTACTTAAATGTAAAGAAAGTCACTTAAATGTAAAGAAATGTAAAGAATCTAGTAGAGTATCCTTTAGCCTTTAATTGCGAGTAGTGTACAATCCACCTTTTCAAGATAAGAGGTGCGAAAACGGAAGTCTTTTGTTGTTTGATATTTTGCATTCTTGAGGCCAAAATCTTGTTTTGCATGCAAAGTTTAGTGTATGAACCAATTTTCACATTCATGTCTGTCTTCAGTTGGAAATAACGGTGATTTAAAGAATTAGAAATCATAAGGGCTTTGACCGTGAAATCAAAAGTTTGGACAAAATTTGTCCAAACATCTGATTCCACGGTCAAAGCCCTTATAACTTTGAATTCTTAAAATCGCTGTAATTTCCAAACGAAGATAGATATGAACGTAAAAATTCGCAAACTTTGTACGCAGAACAAGATTTTAACCTCAAAAATGCAACATCTCAAACAACAAAAGACTTCCGTTTTCGCACCTCTTGTCTTGAAAAGGTGGATCAAAGTAGTAACGGGGTGAGTGGCCGAGTGGCTTATACAGTCTTCGTCAGGCGACTGAAGTTAAGCTTGGTCGGGTGGGGTCAGACGCTGGATGGGTGACCACGGAGACCTGACCTCACAACTCACCTCGTCGTTCTTCGGAAGGGACGTTAAACTAGGGGTCCCATGCCTGGATGCGGCATGCACAGTGGGCCTAAATTAGCTTTCAGTAGCTAGAAATCCTGACAAGCCCACTGAAAACAAATTGAAAGCAAGCAAAACAAACAGTTAGTTGTAGGTAAGTTATTGTTGCGTGTCTTTATGTTCAGGCTCTGGGGTAGTCGTTGTCCCTCGCTCCCCTTTGCATCGTCCCTGCATTATTGTATAGTAGCTAAATAGGTATAGTAGCATTTAAAATTTGTTGCAATTTTATAATATGAATAGGGAAAAAAAGAAAGTATCATTTTCCTTCGATAGGTATCACCATTTTAAAATTTGCTGTCTTTTTGTTAGAAATATGACGTCATAAACTTGAAGGACGTCATAGAATCTGCAAATCGCTCATGTCAGCAATTGTTTTTCTAATATTTTGTGCTCATAATTACAAAAAATATGGCTGCTCTTATCTTCGGAACTATCAGCTAGGACCAGAGAATACATTTCTGAAACAATTTCTCTCTGTTCAAAATTCTACAGAAGAGGTCGGGTTTTGTCCGAAAATTTCCCTTCCTAAAGTGTCATAAACGATTTCATATTTTGGAAATTTCCAACCTTAATAAAAAGACCATTACTTCAAATGCATTTAGTAGCTTCATACTTTGTTTCGATATTTTCACAACCATTCGTTGGCCTTTTCTGTAAGGATTTTTGGACCTTGCGAGCTTTGTAGTTTACTCTACTTGTAGAGTTTAAGATCGCATAGATTGTTCTCCATCTTTCCTTTGTATTAAGCATTATGTTCAATTCTTTAAAGATATCACCTTCATGACTTGTCCAAGTAACGCACTACCTGAGCAAGTAGCCAGTATATCGTCCGCCAGTTCTTGCGGAACTGCATCGTGTTGCTCTAACATATCTGTTTGAAATAAGGAATTCTTATATTTGTTTTCATACCGGGTGAGCCAGAAAACGTTCCCAATTTTGAAAATTCATTGCACATGCACCAGGAGGACTTCAAAGATTTAGATAAGTTTTAGTTGAAAGCTGAAAGATTAAAGTATTTTTTTCCCTTTTTTCGCTGTCTTACCAGCACTAGAAGTATCAGCAAATTTAAATTTACAAAAATTTCATGGCTGTAAAATGGCTTTAAAATGGCCTAGGACATATTGATCAAATCAAAAAGGAATCTTCGCACAGATCGATAAAGAAAATTCGATTGTTCATGGGTGAGAGGTATCCACCATTCATTTATTGCCATGGGACTGAAAATCTTTAAGGTTTATTTGAAAATTATTGTGGCAGAGATGAAACGTCCATGGGCTATAGTTCTGTGTAAGGAGAGTCCTTACAATTTTATAAATGTTTTGGGTAATTTTTCAGTCATTTTTGAACCATAACATTTTTGTAAAGTTAGATTCTGAGATACTTCCAATGCTTGTAAGAAAGCGAGAAAAATCATAGAAAATACTTCAATCTTTGACCGTCAATGAAAATTTGAATCATGCAAATCCGTAAAGTGCTCTCGATTCCATGAATCTTAAAAAGTGGGAACTTTTTTTGGCTCATCCGGTATTTTGTCAAGTGTTCAGTTGCTCTTCCTCAGATGTTTCTGAATGTTTCTCCGGTGCTTCTCCGACATTCTCTTCCATCTCCTTCTACCCAAAGCGAAGACATTTTATACTAAACACGACATCTGTCGTTTTGCAGTTAGGTTTTTGGTTCACTCTACAAACTTTGCAACTGTCTCTTCCACAAGAATCATCTTAAAATAGATCCAATTTGCTTAAAAAGGTCCTGAATGATTTGCTGATCTTTCAATTACTAGCATTTTTACTTCTTAATCTTTAAGTGCTTTCTGGCATTCCGTTGCACGCTCTTTATTTGGTGTTGCAAGACAAGGACAGATTTTCTAGTACAATAGGAACTGTTGCTTTGATTGACACCTCGATTCAAAGCAATTATTGAATTTAGACAAAGCAATTCTCTCAACCAGTAAATCAAAACAAACGCGACCGTGGAAGTTGCCACGAAACCAGTAGGACAAACTCTCGCCTTGTGCAAGCGAAAGGTGGTTTTTAACAGTGGCAATGTTAATGGCAATAATGAAAGAAGAAGGGTAAATCTAAAATTCTGTCTCACTGATGTTGTTCTTTGATTCAGGAGCTCTGTGGTAATTGTTTCATGGTAATTGCCATAGATACCCGATAATTATAATTCCTACAGCTCGCCTTCTGAATCAAATAAACAAAGTCAGCGGGAAAAAACTTTAGATTTGACCTTCTTCCTCCATTATAAGAACATTACTTCTATTAATAGCCATCCGATTGCACAAGGCGAGAGTCTGCCCTACTGGTTTCGTGGCAACTTCTGCAGCCGTGTGTTTTGATTCACTGGTTGAGAGAATTCTTTTGTCTGCAGCCACTAATCACATTTCATTGAGGTTTGAATTAAAGCAACTGCTGTTATTGCATTGCAAAATCTGTCCTTGTTTGTTGCAAGGATGTTGCATCAACAAATATAACTGTCTCTTATTTTCCTTTACCATCTGTTCATTTTCTGTACCTGTCCCATTTCCCTACGTTCATGCTGCTTAATTCTCTCTCCACTTTGGACATTCTCCGGTTCTGTCCCCCCCCAGGGGTAACTCCTTATTATAAGTGAGGGGGGTTCAGACACTTTTTGTGTTTGAGAAGCGTTTTCTAGTGTACCATTGGGCACGCTACTTAATGCAAAATCGGTATATTTTTGGTGCTGCTGATGGAAACCTTGACAAGATGTGTGCTAAGCTGAATTTTTCACCAAACTTTTTGCAGTGCGACCAGGGGCGGACTGGCAGTAGAATTGGGGCCCGGGCGATTCGGCAACGAGGGGGCCCGCAACTACGCGAGCGAAAAGTTTGCAGGGCACTCCCTTGGGAAATCTTTTGTGAACACACCCCCTGAATTGGCCTCAAATGATACTGGACTAGCTTCTAAAAATTTGAATGGTTCTCTATACGAGTTGCATTCTGCTTTGAAACTAAGTGCGCGCGCAGCGAACAAAGCTGGGGGTCCGGGGGCTTACCCCCGGGAAAAATTCTCATTGACACACCCTTTAGATTGTTGGAAAACGCCCCATTTTGGAGAATTTACCATTAAAGAAGCAGAGCATCACGACTGATGGGGGTTCTTCCGGGAAATTTAAGAAAATGACTGCAATTTCACGAGTAGATACATTATTTTTGAACTGCACAATATACAAAGGAATAGTTTGATAGATTCTGGCAACCTCCTGGAATAGAAATAACTTTAAATATTCATCTCTATGAGCTTGGCTTTCACAGCCTCTACTTAAAAATGAACGAATTTCAGCAAAGTATTACGGGCTGAAGCGCCTCGGCCGACCGTTTCCAGCAGACCTGTTGCAAGAATGCAATTTCTTATAGCATAAGTTGAATGCGAAACCAGAAATCTCAGGGCCACCGTGACCTTCAGGGCCACGCCCGCTTCGCTCTTCTTGGTGAAGGTCTGATTCATTGCCGAGAAATGCTTTCATTTGTCCTTCCTCAAACTTCAAGATCCAACTACTTCCGAAAGGGAATCCGTTTGACGAAAGACCTCACTGGGAAAATTCTTGAAAGCAGAGCATCAAAATCGTCTACAAAAGGTCTTTTTGTCAAGTCAATTACTGTACATGTTTTTGTATCATTGTTCTCGTATAATTTTCATTTCATGCCTTAAAAGTATTATTAGATCACATTTCAGAATCCTTAAATGTTGAATACTTCTATCCAGGGTGTACGCAGCACTGGAAAGTGGAGGGGGTCTGGGGCGTAGCCCCAGGAAAATTCTTAGCAACCACGCCCTTTAGACGGTCGGAAAATGAAGGAAACGCCCTTTTTAGCTATGCTTTGCATCGTAAACATGGCGCAATTATCACAGCAGGTCGCTTTGTCAGATTTGCAATGAGAGTTCATACCCATCATAGAAAGTTACTCTAGGAAAGTCAAGAAGAATAATTATTCAATAACGTCCAGACTAGTATATCAAAACACGCATTGCAAAGTTGCTTTACTGCAAAATGATTTGGAGCTGGTCCTTCGAGCTTGATAGGTGTCTCTTTTCGCTCCTTTATAATTGTTTAGTCGGCCGGTGGCATCTTTTATGCAAGAAGCTTTGGCAAATTTCAACAGTAGCAGCAAATTAGGATCCCTATAGCTAGTGGCATGGTGGACAAGCTGAGATAACTTGGGATATTGAAATGATTAAGTGGGTCTGGGGGCCAAGCCCCCAGGAAAATTTTTGAGGATTGTATTCTACGATTCTACTTTGGCTGAGAATGCCTCTTCCAGCCGCGTTCAAGCATTCGTTAAAAACCCAAAACCTTTCTATGAAACTTTGACGAGCCCCAACACAAATTTTATTGCATTTTTGTGCTAATCTCGAGGACCATCTTTATTGAAAAGTGGGGGGTCCGGACCCCCATTCCCACCTTGGGTACGCCACTGCTTCTATCTTTTTTCTAAAACCTTATTCATATTTTAAATACCCCTAACATTGTCTCCTAGGTCACTGTAACCGAGTGTAGATATAGGCAAAAATTGTTTGAAATTAACAGACTGGCAAGGGCATGAGGTAAAGTGAGGAGGGGCCCCTGCATAAAAGACGCCTTCCTCGATCAGGTCTTTATTGGGCCCCTTTGGCAAAAGCTGCTCCAGTTTCGTCAAGTTCTACATTTGCAGATTCATCAGTTCACCTATCAGTCGAAAACGAGACTATGCCAATTGGAATTTTGCAGTACCCTTATCTTACGAACTGGGGCCCACTTGCAATCTTTTGACATTTTCAACTGTTTGACAAACAAAGATAACTGTTGAAAGAATTATTACAGGGCCCTTCAACCAATTTTTCGTTGATTGAAACTGGTTGTTTTGTCACTGTCAGAAAGTTCATCCAAAATTAACCATTTGAAGTACTTTTCTTCCAGCACAGTAGGGGCCCATGGGGACCTTTGCTGAGGGGGGCCCTTCGGGCCCCAGCCCAGTAGCTCGACTGGCCAGTCCGCCCCTGAGTGCGACTGCAAAAGGCTATAAAGCCTCTAGTTTTATTCACTTTGAAGCAATGAGTATATTTTAGGGTGTAAGATTTTCCCAAGTCTAGTACATTTTGGGAGTTTTTCAAAAATATTCTGCATCTGACCGACCCCCCCCCCCCCTCCGGCGAATACCAATAGGGAGCTCTCTAGAGTTTCTGTCGAATTTTAAAATAATTTCAACTTTCTTTTGGCTTTCTTGTATACATTAATTCTACCGTTTTTGTGAACAATAAGAGAATTACATTGGGTCAACAAATTATTGTACATGAAGGTTGATAAAAGTGCTGTTCTTTCTGTACAGCTGTGATACATTTCTCGTTATTCTGAATCGGTCTATGTGTGTATGTATGCATGTATGTAAATTTCACAACACAAGCTAAAATATTTACAATGATTGATAAAATATATATATATATATAATAGTTGCAATACAATTTACATGACAAAACTGATATGGCAGGGATAGCATTAAAAGATCGAGTTGATCTTATTTCCACAATGGTCACCGTCCCATCAAAGGTGACTGCAAGTAATAGTAAGCAATGAAAATTTATGTGCCTTTGGACATAGCATAATTTAGTAAGGCCAAATCATGAATGCAAGAGAAGACACGCGGCTTTAGTAGAACACATATCCGTTGCTTTCCCCTCGGTATATTGTGTAAAAAATTGTTTTTAATCTTGTGCTTAAACCAATTGATATTATTTGCAACTATGATGTTAATTTTGGCATCTTGACCAATTGAACGAATTTCACTGATCACTTGCAATTTATTCATGTAATTTAAATAACGAATTCAATTTGTTACGCTAATTACTTTACCTTGCCAATAATCCATATGGAGAGAGCAGTATTACATTTATTCCATTGTTGTGATTTGATGGAAAGTCTATTATGATTTGTATGCCTTTGTAAATATGATCTGCAATTATTTGAGCACAGTTCATTACTATTTCGTTTGACTCTTTCCTTCCTGGGAGAATGCAAAAGATTTGGTGGTGTGGCCGGATGGTAAGGCGCACGTTTTGGAATCCTAGGTGGCTTACCCGCGTGGGCTCGAATCCTGTCGCTGACACTACAAAAACCACAAGCCAGCAGCCAACTAATGTGTCCATACCTCCAAGGTCGGTAAATGAGTACTCAGAGGCAACGCTGATGGCACAAGCCGTAGTGCTGCAGGCCTACATCAGCTGTATAGCTGCCCATATACCTAGCCTGCGCAGCTTGCTTGCTTGCTTGCTTGCTTGCTTGCTTACTTACTTGCTTGCTTGCTTGCTTGCTTGCTTGCTTACTTGCTTGCATGCTTGCTTGCATGCTTGCTTCTCTTGCAGCGACTCCTGCATGAAAGGCTTTGACTCACTAACTCAATGACAACTACCTCTAGTAAGATATGTACCTCCAGTACTTTTACATTTGGTTAGCTCTTTCACGTCTGTACTGTAATGACTTCCTAACAATTCAGCGAACTCATAGATAGTCTCTCAGTTATTGCTAGTTTATACTGTAGCTTCATCGGGTCATTTGTCGACATTTTAGAAAGTCTGGCGCAACGGTATCCAATGCCTTATGAATGATTGATCCCTATTTGTGAATGAAAATTACGGTTGGGCAGGTGGTAAAGCAAATTCTTATCAAAAGTACATTTAAGGGCAGATTCTCATCTTTTAACTCGGTTTTTTTTTTTGCTGCAGCTGGGAGATTTCTGAAGTAGAGATCAACGGAATGAATGAAATAAGTTTAAAAGAGCATCTAAGTAAGCAGTTATATACACACATTTAACCTCGGGGGTATATTTTTTAGTGCAAAAGCAGGGCTTATGCGAGCAGAACGTTCATATTCCTGTGTATATGTATTTTTATACGAAGCCATAAATGTTAAAATTTCTCAACATTTTTCACATTTTGTAAGAAAATACTTTCTTACCTGCCTGTTTGGTAAGACAGGCTCGTCAGATTCTCCTTGTTTTCATCAGCAAAGATCTCTTGTGCCATCTTGAATATTTCACTTCCAGTTTTATGAAAACATGCCTAAATCTATGTAGACATTTCTCAAGTTATGAACGAGTAGTACAATGAAACAAACAAGTGGACGTCTTGGCTAGATTTATTTATCAAATCACAAAGGTTCCTAAATAATCTGAGTTCTGACCTTTTTTGGTTCTTGAGAGAAATTACATTTCCCTGTCCCAGGACAACAAAGAAAATGCTGTTTTTGAAACAATTACTGTTTCAATTTTCTCGTGCCATAAGTTAACAACCGTTTGTCTGATTGGAAAACATGGCCTTAAACTCTGAATCAAAAGCCTGACATGAGCAACTATCCAATGGAACCATAGAACGCAGGACTAGTTCTCATATACTGCAAAGACATTTTAAAACCTTTGGGAAAATGATGTTTTTAAGGGCATTCCCGTTGTAAATGTCTAATGATGTTGACTAGCATATAAATAAAGAGCTAGAGTTCAGCTTGACCTGAATATCTATCATGTCTTCGTTCAATTTGAGGCTTCTTTAATAACTATCACTTGTAATTTCAGTGTGACTGCTTTTCATCTAGATGAGCTACAGAATTTAGTGTGCCGCGAACCCAGACTTTGAACTTGCTGGCAACGAATGTGCAACAATATTCACAACAAATCAGGTAGATTTGTAGCAACATAATGAAGTTTTCATAAAGCTGCTTTGTTTTAATTCAATTTCCAATTTCATTCTGTGCAAGATGGTCAAAACACCTAGAAACGTTTGGAACCCAGCGTAACAAGGGCAGATTTCGTAATACAATTGCATCAGTTGCTTTGATTCACACCTCAGTTCAAAGTGATTAGCGAATGCAGACAACAGAAATTCTCTCAAGCAGAAATTCAAAACAAACGAAGCCGCAAAGTTGTCCTGAAATCAGCACGGCAAACTCTCGTTTGGTGCGGGCGAAGGGACGCTTTTAAGAGAAGGTATGTGCTGATAACGAAAGAAGATGGGTAAATCTAAAGTTCTGTCTCGCGGATTTTGTTTATTTGATTAAGAAACTGAGCAGAGGGCATTACAATTTTTGCACATTTATTGCTCAGATGCACACAGTCACTCCTCAGCTCCTGAATCAAATAAAAAAAAATCCGCTAGACAGAACTTAAGATTTGCCCATCTTCTTTCGTTATAAGTGTATACCTTCTCTTAAAAAGCTCCCTTCGCCCGCACCAAACGAGAGTTTGCTGTACTGGTTTCAAGGCAACTTTGCGGCTTCGTTTGTTTTGAATTTCTGCTTGAGAGAATTTCTTTTGTCTGCATTCGCTTAACGCTTTGAATTGAGGTGTGAGCCAAAACAATTGATGCTATTGTATTACAAAATCTGCCCTTATTTACCCAGCGTAAGATATGCGGCATCCTCTTTCAAATAGGAGTCCATGAAACACTGAAAGATTTCCTTGAGGCAAGTGATGAAAATTATTTATCAGGTTTCCTTTTTATTTACAAATCTATTGTATCATTCTCGTAAGGCGTAAGCTAAGGTAATCCAAGGTAAACACTATACTAGCAGTGACAATAGTCAAAGTGCTGTGATCTGAGTCTATTGAGAAACTTGTTGTCAAATGTTCATGAATGCAGTTAATAGCAAATTTTTCAGGCACTGGCTTTGCTTAGAATGAGGATTCTTCGAGAGTTCCAGAAATAGTCATAGTTGCTTGAAAAACTGATTGGTATATTTCCTTTTAACTAAGTCAATTTTCCAAATTAATGATGTCATTTTGCTATGGAACAACAAGATATTGATAATATATTTCGGTACTGCATATGACTTAATTTTGTAGTGACGGCAGTGCTATCATTGGACAGCCATAATTAGACCTGCAATAACTGTTGAAAGCAGACACAGCCGAAAGAGCAGAATCCATTGCAGAGCCATAGGCCAGGAATATTATGCTCCTTCGCAGCAATGGCAAGCTAATTGCGGTTGACTGAAGCATGCTTTTCACAAACTTCTAGATCAATGCTTGCTTCGTCAGCATCGGAGCTGAATGATTAAGGCACACGAACTTTAAAGCAAAAATTTCTTTGATTCTGGTTCTTTGCAAAATTCGTGTGCATTGGTGTACCTTTCTTTCTTGTGATTTCCTTAGAAAGATTCTTATAACGATATAATTCATCCTATTGCTTGAATGAATGTGTGGTTTCTGAAATGTTGCTGTACTTGTTGCCAAAGTAGCGGAGATATCCATAAGATATTTGCTGGAAAGTACCTAATTATAGTTAACTGATAGGTGAGGAATATCATAGAACGAGATTAAGAGAACTTTACCTCGCAATTAAGCAGCAAAATCTGTGATATTATCTAAGATTACAATGCTCATATCAGCAAGCAAAACGGAAGCAGCTAGCAAGAGAAAGACCGAGAAACCTTTATTGGCCTCAAGCTATGTTTGTAGCTTTTTGTCACATAGTTTCATTGATCCACAGCTCGGTCCTTGTTGCTTTTTTTGTCCTTCCTCTTTTACTTCGTTAGTGCTTGCTGAATTTCTGAGCAGCCTTTATCTTTAAAGAGAAGCCAGGCTGTAGGGAGAGCGCATATTGAAATTTCCCAAAAATAAACAAACTTTAGATTTTACATTGAATGGCCTTGTGCTAGATGGCAAAAACTGAATGGGAGATAAGAACGAGCTTACCTTACCTTCCAATATAACAAATGATTACAGATAATGAAAGAAAGTACTTCAGAGTGAAAAGAAACGGCTCATTAATTTCTATGTGATCAAAAGCAAGATATGAATCATAATATCTCCATTACAGAATCAAGGCTGGAGAGAACATGTTTTGTTAGTAAGATTATTTGATCTGAGAATTTAAAGTAGTAATAAGAGGTCTCAAAGCAGTTCGAGTTGTCTTCCTCGTCTGAGAAAGTTGTAACACCAATCGCTTCTGCAACTTATCTAGCAGTGAGTCATTCATAGGAGCCGAGATGATCGGATATGAAGTTTTGTTTCTTGAAACGGTAAGTCTATCTAGGCAGTGTCTTTTTACTTTCCCTCGATGTGACTGCACCTCATGATTCCTTTAAGCCTGGAATCAAAGAGATATTTGGTGATTCTTCTCATTCAAGGTAACAGGTTGTCATTGCAGGGAATCTAAGCAGCCTCCAGTTTGCCATAGCGTTGTCATTTTGATTTATTTCATTTGTTCCCTTCTTCACTGCAGTTATGCTTCTTATGATTGTTTTCATTCCCTAAGTGGCTAATGCCATACGACCGAGCTGCTGAGCTCTACGGGGTGAAATTATCCCAGCATACCGTCTGTCATTGAAAGAGTACGATAAACCGTACACTTAATCGATTTGAAAATTTATAACTTGATCTGTAACTAAAATTCAGAACTAGAATTTTCAGAAACTCTTCATTTGACATAAAAATTATGCATTGTGAATTTTGAATATATCTTCAAAAATTAACTAACAACTTTCATTAAGACAAGGGACTTGTAAATTTCAATTCGATTTCATCTTTTATAGTACGATATGTAGTAGAGATTTGAAGCACGATTTTCCAAATGATGGACAAATCTTTCCTACTCACTTTGTAGGTCTGCGGCATTCAAAAAGGTTGTGTAAATTTCATTAAATCTTCCTTTTGATTTATTCTCTCTAATCAGGTTTGGATATTTATCCATCATACTACTAGAGGTGTGTTTGAGATCTTCATTATTTCAAAATTACAGCATATTTCCTTCTGTCAAAGGAATTCACGCATCATTTTGAAAGCATTTTAAGTCCATTCTACCTTCTAAATCAATGGTTTCAACATTGACCAATTTTCAAGGGAACTGCAGTTAATGACCATCTACGTTAAAGACAGGAAGCAGACTTCTCTCGCATTTTTTGGCCCATAATCTTGCCATTTCACAAAAAGTCATATCTTCAGAAACTTTACGATTAAAACAGATGTATTTTAGAAATAAATGTCTGTGAAGTTCCTTCGAAGAAAGTATTTAGGATAGTAGATGCATTTACACTGATTTGAGACGACAAGAGTATTGCATAGGGCACGGGGAAGTCTGACTCGTGATTGTGGCTGTTCTGCGGCATTTTTGCTGTCCGAGGTGTGAAATGGATTGAATCTGTTTTATCAAGTAAAAAGTCTTATCGCAAACTTCATGTTTTCACATCCTGCTTCCTTCGAACCATAAAAGCCTTGGTTTTCTGCGTATTAATGCATGAATGATTCAATTTTTTCAGTCTGATCTGATTTCTACTCTATTTGAGAACAGAAAGATGCAAGACATTCATAAAAGTTGCTTCCAGACAAGCTACTTTGAGTTTTCCTCTAGATTCTTGAATGCGCACGTGCCTCCTGTTTCCGGTTAAAGTAATCAGGTAGAATGACATGGAAAATTATCTTTGGTAGGAAATGTTTCTGCATGCATGTTAATGAACCTTGTTACATTTGATGCTGTCTTTGGTGTATTCTCTACTCAATGAGCTTTTTTCGAGTGGAGCGCCAACGTTTCACTGTAGCAACACCATTGTGTGTGTATTCAAACAACCTGAAACTCTGACGATTGGGCAGTCATCTGATAAGAGAAGGCAGTTTCCCATCGTCCCGCGGTTTGACTAGCGTTTTTCTCGATGAAGCGGACGTGAATAGCAGTGAGGAACAAACATATCTTAATCTTTGCATCATCCTCAAGAATATATTTGGTTCTATTTCAATAGCAATAGAATGACAGCCTTTGTTTCATTGTTGAAAAGAAGTTGATATTGATGATGAGTGGGCTACCCTTGTAATCTGTGTTCTTGAGTTTGCTCAACGCAAATGGGCATTTCCGTGCATCAGGTGATGGGCCCGGGGGGGGGGGGGGGTACTCCCATACTTGACTTGACGGGATGTGCTGCTCAACAGGGTGTTCTTTTATGGTAAAAATCATGCGATAGGTTGTCCTTTTTTGATAAAAATTATGGGACAGGGTATTACAATTGATAAGAAAATTATGCGACAGGGTATCACGTGGAAGCACACCTTTTAGAGTTATCATGAAACAATGGATTTTGGTAAAAATTTTATGCGACAGGGTATACTTTTGGCAATTTTTTATGCGACAGGGTATAGGGTGTTGAGCGGTTTGCCACACACCCCCGTCACTTCCCTAGTCAAGCACCCCCGCGGGGATAATGGGACAGAGGGGAACCCTTTATTTTAGACTAACGACTTTTAGAGACACTGCTTTATGATATTTCTGGGCTTTGCACGTACTTCTTAATTTACCTATTGCATTAACTAGAACTGAGAAAATATGCAGGGAGTAGTAAAAATAAGGTATGAAATTCATCGCTATATGAAACAAACGACCTTCTGAAGGTCTCACCGTGGGCCCCTGCGGAAATGAACTTCCATCCCTTTGACGAATATAAAACCAAATAGCCCATAATATTTGCACGGCTGCAATCATCACAATCTTCAATTATACGTGCATTTTTTTATCTAAAATATCTCGATATTTGTTGCCATTGCAACGGCACGCTGACGATATGCAAGTGGCCTAAGCGTCCGATCGTCCTAAATTTAGTTAATTCGGGTATCACAACAAACAAGATTGCTAAGTGTTAATTACCTTGATTAGTTGAGCAAGTTGATGGTGTTTTCTTCTTCTTCTTCTCTGTTCTTCTCGGTGTAGAACAGTTTATAGCCTAAAGCATCAAGAAGGATTCAATTGCCATTTTGCAGTCTCGAACTCGAACATGTAAGGGTGACAGCCTTCTCCTTCTCCTGCGCAGGAAGGGAGAAGAAAAGAGGAGAGGAGATGTGGATGACGTTGAGCTGAACTGTCCAATCAGACAGTGGTGGCAGCAGGAGAGGGCTTGGGGGCTACAACCCCCCCCCCCCAATCGGAGGCGTCTAGCCCCCCGTTGGAGGAAATTTTGGGTTCCCATCGAAGGAAATTTGATAAAATAACTCACGAAAACGCCATTTTTCAGTCATTTTAGCCCCCCGGTCGGAAGCTCCAGCCCCTCTGTCGGATAATTTCTAGCGCCACCACTGCAATCAGAACGCTGCATTTCAAGGAATCATTTTGCAGAGGCGATGGAAGATTGGAAGGAGTTGAAGTTTATTTCCTGAATGTCAGGTCGCTAATTCATAACAATTCTGGTGAAACATTAATATGGAATCTCATAAGTTAGGACTAATTTAAGTTCATCGAATGTAAATACTCCAAGGATTTCATGGCTCCTTGGTTGTTTCAGACATAAACATAAACTAAATTCAGAGACATGCCCCCGTTATCAGCTTTGGAAAGATTAACAGCTAAATAGCTAGGAAGAGCTGGATGCTTTTGAGACTTTCTCCAAATCTCTTGGGAACTGTGCAGATTGAACTACGCAACATTTCACTGCAGACCCCCGGTGTCATAAGACAGCTTTCCCTCGTGTTGTAGTGATATTTTCTGAAACCTCGTCATGAATTTGCAGCAGTCCCCCGTTCCTCGGCGAATGCTTTTCTGTTCACAGGTGAAAAAAGCACGAATCATTGACTCTCCAAACGAATGTTTTCAGTCCATTCTTTGCCAAATTATCGTTCAAATGCAACGAAGAGATATCATTATGAACCTGAAATGAACATCTTTGCACGCTCTGTCGACTAGCATATTCACTTCCGATACATATGATTCATACTCTACTAGAGTAATTAATGATTAACAGCACTCTTGGCAAAGAAACGTTTAGTAAGAGAGAGTAAAGAGAACAGCACTTTTCTTGAGGACGCCTGGTGAGGTGATTCATAATAAAGCAGAGAACAAAGAATTTGGCATCGAGATCTCAAGTCGTACTTTTCATTGCAGGTTATTTTGAAAATCGCCGCTATGTCTTATGATGACTCTTTTGACTGTGCAGCAGGACAGATTTCATGATTTTCAAGTGAGCAAATTGTCATTTTTAAGCCGTGTAAAGCACGTGGTTAGTTAAAGGAAGACAATAGAATTGTTTATGAGCTGTACGTGTTTGTTTAGGCTGAATTTTCCTGTTGGCCTCACAAGCGTTATTTCTATGAGTATATCGGCTTTTGTTGTTCAAGGATGAAGTTTGCTGCTCATTAGATTTCGACGAAATAAGTTTTTTAAGGCGAATGATTGCTATTGTCTTTCAGTCTAAGTCTCCCTGAAAGTTGATATCATCTGCGTGGAATATTAGATGAAGGACCATTCGACAATTTTCAGAGTTATTTGATGTGAAATGAACAATGACGAATTTAATTGAACTTCATAGTGCTGTGGAGCAATCATGTTGGGTTTGGAAGGCTAGTCAAATTGCTGAAGTCTCCTGTTTCAATGCTTGCTGAAGAAGAAAGGTTATACACACAACTTTGAATGATGTTCGATATGAAATTGAAATTGATGAATTGCATTAAGCTCTGTCATATGATGGTGAAGCACTCGAGTTGGGTTGGGAAAGTCTCTAATGAAATATGCACTTGAATTGTAAGGTTATCTGAAATTTGATAGTAACTGGGGAATATTGATTGACAGATCATACAAGCAATTGTTGTTTGATGTGAAGCAATCAAAAGTGAAATTCATTCAAAAGTTTCAAAGTGGATGAACGAAGTGTTTGAAGTTGACTAAAAAATTCTCTTAAGTGTTTGTATATTCTAGTGAGTATTGAATTCAGAGACCGCCGAAGTTGACATAACAAATTGAAAGGAAGGTTAGACCAACAATTTTGAACGTTGTTTGAGTTGAAATTGACAATGGTGAATAACTTTGAACTTTCATTTTAACATGGCAATGCATGTAAACTTGAGCTATCTGCATGGATAAATGTAGCGTCTATCAATTAAACAGCCGTGATAGCACTGGATTGTGGTATTTCCCATTAAACAAAAGGCCGTTAGTCTGATTGGTATTAGTGGTTGCAAATATGTTGTCGTATGGTGGCGCAAAGACCCGAAGAAAGGGCATCACTTCTCAAGGCATACAACATCATCTTGTAATGGGAACTGTCAACGTTGCGATGAATGGTCCACGAAAATCTGCCTGGAAGAGGTTGGCAAGAAGATCTTCTGTTTTCATACCAGTAAGTTTTATCATAAATGTCGTCAAAAATCCACCTGTTTGATGGAACTAAAATTAATAGAATTTAAGAAAATTCCAGAATGAAGGAGTGTCACGTACAATCTCTTGGAAGTCTTGGAAGTCTACCTGAAAGATCCTGGCGTACAAATGTATTTTCATATCGTCAAATTGTGTCTCGTGTCATGATGATGATCATGCAATCTATATGTTTAATAAGAATGAATACATTAAAGTTCAAGGAATTTCTAGTAACAAAGAGTCAATATGAAGGCTTTTTAAAGCACAATGGTAACCCAGGATCCATTGTGGGCACAAGCTGTTCACACTGTCTGAAAATTAAATTTGAGAAAAGCACGCAAATATAAATCGACACTTAAGTAGTCAAATAAGCTGAATACTAAACAGTAGTCAAACATTTCTATCATTTTAACTGCTGTAGTTCGGATTCATATCTTCCACGTGGCCTAAAATTGATTTTCAGACAGTCTGAAATTGTAGCATGCTTGCAAGGGACTCTGGGTAACGATGGTCATTTGTATCTGCGGCGCATGGATCTCCTGTTTCCATCTTAGCTCGTTACATCATTATAATCATCAAAAGGTACATGCGTTCTCTATAAATGACTTTAGTAAACCTCGAGACAATTGGAGAATAGAAAGGACTTAAGATAAACTTTGGATACCTACTTGGAATGAATTAGTCCACAAAAATATCTTGTTTTATGGCAGTTAGTTCTTCATGGCTAATCATAAAATCTCAAAGGTCAATTTAGAGGAAATTTCAACACAAATAGAATCGACGTATTATTCAATCTCCCTTTTGGTCTAGCGAAGTTTGCCTTTAAGTAACTACGATGTAGATCTTCTCCGTTCATTCCTATATCATAACGATGAACATTGAAAACTGAATACAGAAAATGCATCTAAAAGCTAGATATACGAATTAATGGCAGATTTCCTTGGCTTTGCCCATGAAAATCTGTCATTGGGGGGCTGGCATAGAATTACAATTAGTATGTTATGCCCAAGTCCTAGAGAGCTATCCTGCTTGGCGCGACTTGGCCGCGCCTTCACATTCATTTTGAATCTGCTTTTTTATATCATCCTAAGATATTAAGAATATACGAAAACAACAACAACAATTAAACTACCGGGTGACCCAGAAAAAAGTGACCCTACGCGATCCGTTATGGAAAAACAACTAAGAAGCCGATTGAGATGATTCAAACGTAGTTCTGTCATTGAAATACTACGCTACATTACGAATATTTTTTGCAATTTTTTAAACACGGTAAATTTCCAGAATTAAGGATTTCGAAGAAAATGGCAAGCTTGAAATCCTGGAAAAGTCATCAAAAACAGGGGATCGATTTACAGCCATTTCAGATCTTCAAAACAATGAGAAACGTGCTTTATTTCAGGCTGGGAATAGGCAACTCATAGGAAAGTTTTCAAAGCAAGATTATTGTCCCTAGGTACCTGAAACATTCTTTTCTCAAGGGACAAGGGTATTCCTGCTTTTTCTGCAAACAATTCTTGAAGATTTCGATTTGCGTGGAAAATTTAACATCTTTGAAAATCCATGAGCCAGCATAGCGGACAAATCTTTCTTTTGTCCAAAGATCCCGTGGGGTTGACAGTCACGCTCTGGTCAGATCACAGTTTCTCCTAATATTGACCAATCAGGTGCCGTCCTTGCGGTTACTTCCGCGTTTTGCAGCGAAGCTTAGGCCATTTTTTGACCGTTTTGACCACCATCCCGAAAAAAAACATTGCACGCTCGGCTATGTCGATTTTCATCAAAATTTCAACGGGAGAAGATTCTCCATATCTCGGACCATAAGCGTTTTCGGCATCGCTATGCGATCGCTAAAATTAGCCGATTTGTGGCATTTTGAAAATCATTGCTGCCATTTTTGCATAACAAATCCTTCAAAATTTAGGAAAGATTCACCCCTTGGCAGTCAAACAACAAGGCAGCATAAAAGCAAACATAGATATCAGTGTTACATTCAGTAAACTCATGGAGGTACACATGTATTTTTTGAGATACTAAAACTTTGATCTGCTATTGAAAGCTTCTCGGAATTCTTATTTTATCATCTCAGTAGAGAGAGTTTCTTATAAGTAAAGGTTTCTTATAAGTTCTTTCAGATTTCCATTGATAGGGGGCCCCTCAGATTTCCATTGGTATTGGTGTGGGATCCCTAGTATCGGGATCACGCAAGAAACTTGGAGTAAAGGAAACAGGCTAAAGATGAAATGATTTTTTTCTGTAAACAATGGTCTGGGTGGTGGTCAAAACGGTCAAAAATGGCCTAAGCTTCACTGCAAAACGAGGAGGTAAACACAAGGACGGCACCTGATTGGTCAATATTAGGAGAAACTGTGATCTGACCAGAGCAACAAGGGCAAATAATCTTTCAATAGAGCCGAACCGGATGTTTACATTTGCACGTTAGCCAATCATATGTGACCATGACGTCACGCAAACAAAAGAATCGACGTGAGAAAGTGCCCCTCACATATAGGGGGTCGTGCACGCGACTATTAGGTAAATTCAGGAAAACGTTATATTTTTCAACTCTGTACTAATATTTTTAAATTTTCCTCGCGGGTTTTTTTAAAAGAACGCGTAAATCCAGAGAAAACGGCTTTTGAGTAAGGCCTATCATTTGGTGTCTTGATCCCTAGCAAATAAGCAGAGTCCAGAAAACGTTACGGTCGCACGGTCATTGACCGGAGGAAGGTTTGTAAAACAATGGAAATTTGGAGGAAGGTTTGTCAAAATAGAGATTTAGATGAAGGTTTGGATAAACATTTCAACAATAAAAATTGGGACAAATTATTGGAAGAAACTGTCATATGCAATTAAGGCAGAGTGCATTGAAAAGACATGTCAAGTGATTTGTCTCACAATACTGGTATATCCACTCATTTTGAATATGCCCTTCAAAACTCTTGACATAATGCCCATTACAACTTGCTGCATGTGTAATGCAATTTCATTTCTCTTTCAATGATATGTACTCTGAAAAGTCTCCAAAGGTTAGGAGAGCTTCATCATAAACTCCTGGAAACAGGGTGATGTCAGCTCACCAAACATGGTGCTAAACACAGTTGCTGTACATATATCACGGAATGTTCCAGTTGGGTTGAAGGCCAAGTCAGAGTTGAAACATCTTTCAATCTTACTTTCAGTTATTACCTTCCTGGCCTTTTGTTGGTGTCTTCATAATGTTTTTTTAAATTTGTTGCAAACTATCAATCCTCAATCAACACTTCAAGCAATTTCTTTCATGGTGTAAAACCAATTAAAAATTCTGTACTTGGTTTCTCTTTCATCTTCAAAGTGTTGGACTTCCAATAATAAATCTTATGGTTCAAAAAGATGCTGGACAACATCCATCGATCATACCACTATTCACTATTCGCCCTCCTCAGTTGAGTTTTTGGCTCCGACTTCGTATCATGGGGAACAACAATGTTTTTTCACCAAAGCTGGCTCCTCCAACAAGCAACCATATCACTAAATGTTTACGCAATTCATAAGAATTCACTTCCATTGCAATCTGATGCAAACTTCTGTATTTGCCTAGGCCATCGTTTGCCTAGGCCAAACTTCTGTACTTACTACCTGAGCGTCCACTGTTGTTGGTGTTGCTCCCCAAAATGCATGTGGACTTACTACCTGAGCGCTCCATTAAGCTGTATTTTTACAAGAACGTAATGTAGGACAGTATGGAGCTCAGGTAGTAAGTCTAATGTAGCAGCAATAATTCAAGAAATTGTCATGATTTTGCATCGTTTTTAAAGGTTTTTCACCTTTGAATTCCAATGACAAAGACTGGCACGCCTTAGCCATGACTTAGCCACGCCCTGGTATTCAAAAAATTGGAGGAAGGTTTAGCTAAGAAAAAACTTTGACCGGAGGAAGGTTTAGTACTTTTCTGGACTCTGCAAATAAGCCCTTCAAAAGCGACGTAAATTCATATCAATATCTTCCTATTTTCTAAATATCATCGAAAATACATTAACAAGGCAATAGATAGGTTTTAAAGGGTACTGAACTTTCATTACCGAGGCAGTGGCGATAGAAAGGGTAGCATATGATACCAACCGCAGCTCCTCCCTCATCGTTGCGTTCCTAGGGGATCAATTCAAATTAACACCACATCTGAATTTTCTTTGCTGAACTTTAATGATTCATTTTGTCGATTTCATTGGATTTAAAAATAAACTTTGATTTATAAACATGGTCGTCAATTTCCAATTTTCTTCATCAATTAATATTGAGCTTGACCTTAACCCTCTTCTGTCATTGGTCAAAATCTGGAGTGGCGGGAAAACCCTTGACCTGACGTGAGCTGAGGCTGTTGAGTAAATTAGGATTGCTCTGCAGTTGGTTATTCCTAAAACGTCTACTAAAGCGTCCAAGATTCAGAAGAAATG
This sequence comes from Aurelia sp. 3 sensu Dawson et al. (2005), assembly GCA_964020215.1. NCBI lineage: Eukaryota > Metazoa > Cnidaria > Scyphozoa > Semaeostomeae > Ulmaridae > Aurelia > Aurelia sp. 3 sensu Dawson et al. (2005). The sequence goes on along the minus strand of OZ026573.1, from coordinate 726,156 downwards.
CTGAAAATAGCCACTGAAGGGACTCACCTTACCAAAGATAGTGCCACAAGTGTACCAGACCCGTATGGACTCGGTGAAGCATTCTGTTGCCTGCCGAGTAGAGATTTGCTTGATCTGCATTGCTTTGCATACTTGGCAGAAAGGCTTATCCAAGTCAGCTAGTTGACTAGCAAATTGTTTGAGGTATCATACTGGACCAACAAACGCCATTCTGTCAGTGAGGTTGCAAGTAAATAACCAGGTATATGTTGAAAGTCATATTTCCCTCTATCTTCTGCTTTTGAAGAAACTAAATAGGCTAGGTAGACTACATTCATTTGTTTTTAGTGAGCCCAAGTTTCTTACAAGCAGTTTCCAAGAAGAACGATAAGTGTAGAGTCCAAAATATCGCAGGAAGCCAAATTCAGAAATTGCAAACACCTTTAATCAACAGGAGACAACATTTAGCTAAAAGCTACAGTTTTTAAAGGGGGAATTGGTGGGTTTCCACGGCTTTATTGCAAGGTAGATCTGTTAAAAGGACTGTACTCTCGAAGTTGACAATCTTGCCCCTTACTTTTCATTTTGGTGTAATAAACTGAAACGTGATATCTTTTGCTCTTAAATGCTGAAACATCAACTCTCAGTAGAAAGGAAACAAGCGAAGCAACAAATATACATATACCTTGGGCAACATATATTCTTACGTTCAAATACAGCGTTTCAGAGATCGATAGCGGGTTTGCAATTGGTAGTGGACGCATAGAGCTTTTACATAACGTTTGACTTAACCAACGGCATAATTTTGAAAACTTGAAGGTTGATTGGATATTTTGAGGATGATAACAGCAAGAAGTAAAGATCAAAATTTTGAAGATACTTCAGATGCAAAGGTTCTAAGAGCGAAACGAAAATCTATCGTGTTTCATACTATTTCACACAGATTTAGGATATGTAATGTTGTTCGTGTATGAAAAATGCGTTTTGAGTTGCCACTGCCTCCGTGATAGAAGCTCGGTGCTGTTGAAAGCCAACTGCTGTCGCTTGCTAATGTATGTTCAGTGATATTTAGAAAATAGGAAGACATTGATATGAATTTATGTTGTTTTTGAAGGGCTTATTTGTTAAGGATCAAGACCCCAAATGATAGGCCTTACTCAAAAGCCGCTTTCTCTAGATTTACGCGTTCTTTTAAAAAAACCCGCGAGGAAAATTTAAACATATTAGTACAGAGTTGAAAAACATAATTTTTTCCTGAATTTACCTAATAGTCGCGCGCACGACCCCCTATATGAGAGGGGTACTTCCCCACGTCGATTCTTTTGTTTGTGTGACGTCATGGTCATATCTGATTGGCTAACGTGCAAATGTAAACATCCGGTTCGGCTCTATTGAAAGATTATTTGCCCTTGTTGACCAGAGCGTGACTGACAACCCCACGGGATCTTTGGACAAAAGAAAAGATTTGTCCGCTATGCTTCATGAGCCACAAGGCAAATTAATACCAAATGCTTAGGTACCTAGGGACCAGCAACGTTTGCTAGAAACTTTCGACTGAGAAGCCTATTCCCAGCCTGAAGCAGAGCATGCCCCTCATTGTTTTCATGATGTGAAGTGGCTTGAAATCGATCTCCTGTTTTTGGCCCGGGGGGTCTACTTTGGAGAAAAACAACGGGGATGTGCCTGCCAGAACAAAATTTTAAGACCCTGTCCTGGAACAAAATGCTGAAAACATAGTACCTGTCCCAGAATAACTTCCGGGAACTGATGGTTATTGTGAAAATAATTTTACTGAGAATGTGTTTCCCCAATTGCTTTATGAAAAGTACCTCTTCTTCAAATTATTTGGTGATATTCACATCTTTTATCATTTTGCAAAACATTTTTGTTAGCATTCTAAAGTCAAGGAGAACAGCTCTATGAAATGGACAGGATTTGTGACTTGTAACCTAACTCAGAGTGTCCCGCAGGCAAAGGTTCTCACTGAAATCAATTGGATAGGAGAAAACCCTCAGAATTTTTCAGAGTTCATTGTACTTCTTTTATGACTTCATCCTAAATCTTACAGTTTTCTCAGAAATAAAAAATGAGACTTCTCTGCCAATCTTTTCACAAACAAACAAGTTTCGTAAATACTTGGCTATCGCTTAATTCTCTGATACTTAATTTAGCTTAATCAATCAGCAATGCAAACCATTCAAAATTTGAATTCAAGGTACTTTCCTGTACAAAGTACGTACATACATAAAAATGTATTAATACATGAAAATAAAATGGCGCAAATGATTTCAGTCCATCCATAGTCAAAAGCCAAGCACCTAAGCACTCAAAAGAGTAAAAACAACAGTAAACAAAACATTTTAAAACATTATCACCAATATTTTAGGGGTAGTGGTCATAGGCCTGCTTATAGAAAAACAAAACCCATGAATCTCCTCCTACACTACAGTAAAGTGCCACTACACACCAATTTAGAGAGGTCTGGGGGCGTACTCCCCCAGAAAAAATTTGCAATTACAACATCTAGAATGGTGAAAACAGAAACAAATTTTGCTCTTCTTCCAAAAGGCTGTTTGTAAGGAACTTGATTTCATGAAGTTTTGAGGATGGACCCTCCACTTTGACTTAGAATGCTTTTCTTAATCCCATGTTTGCTTGTGCTAAACTAGAACATTTGACCATTTGTAACAGTATCCCTATAAATTAATATCCTCATTAAAATCTTTGCGTAAACATCTTTTTCTGGCATCAAATCAAAATTGCCTATTTTGATCCCTTCTAGAGCTGTTTGCTAGAACTTAAATTGGAACGTTTGACATTTCTGTCACAGTTTTGTTGTCACCACCCTTCAAAGAATTTGTGCATGGAAAACATTTATTTTGTAATGCAAATCTTGAGATACAATTGTCAAGCACCAGCCATGAGAAGCACTTTCTAAATTAGGGAAAGACCACTACTACTACTACTGGACTCCAAAAAGACCCCACAGACAGAATTAATTCATTACTTTTGTTCTTAAGATTATGTCTGTATCAAGAAGAAAGAAGTTCAATTTGTGCACCACAATGTTCTTACACTATTTTGTGCACCAGTTTGTGCACCAGTTTTTACTCTATGCATTGGACATGTCTGGTGCACATCGCTTTCTTTCCATAGGGTAAACCGGGGTAATTTGGGACAAGGGAAATTTGGGACACCCATGGGGTAATTTGGGACAATGTTTAAAATTGCATAGTTATATCACTTATTGCAATCATTTATTCTTTTAAGCAAGTCTTTCAACATTTGCATTGATGTCGAGTACTTTTTTGATATTTTGAATCATTGATTTGACTATGGCTACTTTACCGTACATTTATGAAAGCGGCCATTTTTGATTAAATTGGAGTGAACTATGGCAGATACAATATTTTCTTATCCGAATTTGCCATTAGGTATGAATATGTATCATTTGCAGGTGGAACTCAGTGCTGTCCCAAATTACCCCATCTGTCCCAAATTACCCCATCTAGGGGTAATTTGGGACAGCATCATTTACACGCTAATGTATCAGCAACAACATGAATTAAGAGAATCTTTTACTCAATATAAATTATTCACCACGCAAATGTATATAAAAAGCTGAATTAGTCTTATTTAAATATGCAACGAAGCAGTCATGCCTCAAAAATGACAAAATTGTCCCAAATTACCCCGGTTTACCCTAACTGGGCCATGCATGTCAAAATTGTTTTGTATAACTCAATCAAGTCATATTTGGCGCAAATTAAACATTACATACCACCTTTAGTTCTCCTTCGTTGCAATATCTCATGAACATGAAGTGTTGGTCAGTGCCTTAGACTGCAGCACCCTGATTTCACTTTCAACGTCTTTACGTTGCCATACATACTTTAGGCCTTCTGCAGTTTTCTTGGCTTTGCTTTGCCAGTTTGCCGCCAAAATCAAAACCTGACAGTTGAGTTGAATTTTTGTTGCTGTTGTTGTTGTTCCTAGCAGCAATGGAGACATTGGACACAGGTGTGATACGGGTGTATCCCATACCCAAACAGGTGAGGGAAAAGGGTCCACACTGCTAAAATTTGTATTCAATAATCAATTCGTAAATCATACCTTTGAGTTTTTCACAACAATCTGACCTGTCCCGGAACAAAGACCAGAAAAGTATAACCCTGTCCTGGAATAAAGACGAAAAATGTATAACCCTGTCCCGGAATTTTCAGCTGAAAATGACACCCTATTGGCAGGCACATCCCCGGGTGGTCATTGTATTAAGTAAACCCCCCGGGGTTTTTGGCGACTTTTTCAGCAAGGAGGAAAAATCTTTTGGCTTTTGCGTGTTTGTTTACATTTTATGCGTGTTTGTTTATATTTTGTGCGTGTTTGTTTACGTTTTTCTTGGGAGCCAATCACAAGGCTCCTACATTTCACGTGACTTTGTGGTAGATTTGTAGCTAATGGCGTCGTATGAACACAGAAGCTGTGGCGTGGGGCATTTGGAGCAAAACCATACTCCATATTTAGGCCCGGAAGCACATTAATTTTTCGAGAGTTTTCAAAAACTTTGAATCAGACAAGAAAGACTGATATTTCCTAAAATTTTTGCCAAAGCCTAAAATGATGAAATTTGAAAGCTCGAAAATATCGCAGTTAGCTTTTTAACGATATTTGCCACCCTCCATTCTGCCTAACAAGGCCTGGTACCCTGGGTACCAGAGCCTCAAAATTTAAATGAAAGGAAATTGGTAAGAGGAAAAGAGAGAAGGAAGAACTTTCTTTCCTTCTTCATTTTTTTCTTTTTATTATTTTTTGGCTCTGGTACCCAGGGTAACTTGACAGATGATGCTATGTTTCCTTGATCAGAATTTGCTTCTACAGCACAGTTTTCAGTGCAACGGAAACTAATGTTATGAAAATACTTTTCAACTACTTTTTTCTTCATTTAACAACACAAGCACAATTGTACTGGAAGACCCAAAGTTTCCTTGCCTGTTGGAATCTAAATCACAGATCGTTGTTGAAATACGTGAGATTGCCTATGTGATTCTTCTTCGTTTGAGTTTTATTTTGCAATTTGCTACATTAGAAACAATCCGATGGAAAAGAAACAAAAGGAATAAAAAAAGCATCAAGGCACGAGGGATAACTGTGAAACGTAGAGCTTTCTCTACTCTACTCGCAAGTATCTCTAAAATCAAATATATCCAGAAATTACTGAATTACTTTGCAAGGCGTTTAAAATTCTGCTTGACCTCTGGTTGACCTCATCCTCTCATCAGATTTGCCTTAGTCAGAAAACCGAAAGCCAAAGCAATTTGAAGAGGTAAATAAGTAATAACTTACCCTGTTTTCATTCACTTAGACCAAGCAATACTGAATAAACAATGTTCCACTTGTTTAATTTTGAACAGAGTAAATTCCAAGCGATAAAATGAAACTGTTTTCACTTGCCATATTTGACCAAGACAGCCTTGACTGTGCTCTCACAATAAGTTGACGAATGTGAAATGTACATCGATTCCAAAATCTAGGAGGAAATGGCGCGAAAACAATCTTGTCTCCAGTCTCCAAAAATGTTTATATGTAATGAAATACACAAATTTATTTGATAAGAATAAAAAGTTTTGGCTTTATAAGAAACCAATCCCTGAGATTACACAAAAAATAAGAAACTTGAATGCTTGAATATTTTCTAAGGAACAGCTTTCTTAGGGGGGTGTCTTCTACAATTGAATTGGTTCAATGCTGACTAAATTCTCGAAAAATCAGTCCCTTTTCAAGAAGACACAAGATCCTTTCCAGAAACAATTCCGTTGCTTTTAAGGATACATCTTTTTATAATAAATTGCTTATGATTAGAAACTCAACTCTCACATCGCCAAAAATTAAGAAACCACGTACAGGCAAAATGTAAATTAAGGAAGTATCTATTTTTGACAAAGGAAATCCTTGACATATTTTTGCTTCATTTTCAGTTGTTTACTTTATCATATTACAGTACCTGAGTGAATACCTAAACGTTGAAAAGGCATAAAAAACATTGTTTGAACTATTCACCAGAGCACAGGTAATAAAGATGAAAATTGCCATGGCAGCTCTTGAGTATTCAAAATCTGATAGTTATAAGAAACTTTTACTATTGGCCCAAATTCTTAGTTGATGAAAAAAAATGCCTGTAGAGTGCTAAAGTTTGGAACTGCATGTGTGTTTCTAATTCTAGAATTCTCATATCTTAATGGGCGAAGTTTGGAGATGTCAAGAGCTTATCTATTTTAATTAGAAAAGCTTTCAATTTATTTACTTCAGCAATGTCTAATCATATCATCGACAATCAAATACATTTATTCGTCAGTTTCCTAGTTATGAACTGAAAATGACTGCGGTAAAAAAGATAGAATGAAGTTTGTTATGGAAACATCTTCTATTTTAGGAGACTGGCGACAAGATTGTTTTCGCGCCATTTCTTCTTAGATTTTGGAATCGATGTACATTTCACATTCGTCAACTCATTGTGAGAGGTGAGAGAACAGTCAAGGCTGTGTTGGTCAAACATGGCAAGTGAAAACAGTTTCATTTTATCGCTGAGAATTTGCTCTGTTCAGGATTAAACAAGTGGAACTTTGTTTATTCAGTATTGCTTGGTCTAAGTGAATGAAAACAGGGTAAGTTATTACTGATTTACCTCTTCAAATTGCTTTGGCTTTCGGTTTTCCGACTAAGGCCAATCTGATGAGAGGATGAGGTCAACCAGAGGTCAAGCAGAATTTTAAACGCCTTGCAAAGTAATTCAGTAATTTCTGGATATATTTGATTTTAGAGATACTTGCGAGTAGAGTAGAGAAAGCTCTACGTTTCACAGTTATCCCTCGTGCCTTGATGCTTTTTTTATTCCTTTTGTTTCTTTTCCATCTGATTGTTTCTAATGTAGCAAACTGCAAAATATAACTCAAAACGAAGAAGAATCACATAGGCAATCTCACGTATCTCAACAACGATCTGTGATTTAGAATCTAACAGGCAAGGAAACTTCGGGCCTTCCAGTACAATTGTGCTTGTGTTGTTAAATGAAGAAAAAAGTAGTTGAAAAGTATTTTCATAACATTAGTTTCCGCTGCGTTGAAAACTGTGCGTAGAAACAAATCTTTATCAAGGAAACACAGCATCATCTGTCAAGTAGGCCTTGTTAGGCAGAGTAAAAGGCTGCAAAAACCCTTAAAAAGCAAATTGCGATATTTTCGAGCTTTAAAATTTCATCATTTTAGGTTTTGGCAAAAATTTTAGAAAGAGACTAGTCTTTCTTGTCTGATTCAAAGCTTTTGAAAATTCTTGAAATTAATGTGCCTTCGGGCCTAAATATGGAGTATGGTTTTGCTTCAAATGCCCCACGCCACAGCTTCTGTGCTCATACGACGCCATTAGCTACAAATGCACCAAAAAGTCACGTGTAAAATAAGGGCTTTATGATTGGCCCCACTAAAATGTAAACAAACACGCAAAAATGTAAACAAACACGCAAAAAAATTTTTCCTCCTTGCTGACTTTTCACGATTTCAAGCTCGCCATTTTCCGCGAAATCCTTAATTCTGGAAATTTAACGAGCTTAAAAAAATTGCAAAAAATACTCATAAAGTAGCGTAGTTTATTAGCGACAGAACTGTGTTTGAATCATCTCAATCCGTTTTTTAGTTGTTTTTCTATAACGGATCGCGTCGGGTCACTTTTTCTGGATCACCCGGTAGAATTTAAAGAGAAAAAACTATGTCGTTCGTGGCGAGAAAGGACACAAGGTCATCGAGTTCCACTTTATCTGAAATTGAATCTGCTAATATTCATCCAGGACAAGCAGTATTAGTGAGGAAGGGTGCACCGCACACGTTAGTCCAATTTTTGGCATCTGAAATAGGTTTCGACTTGTGCAAATGATTAAGCATGGTGTTTTCGTGTATTAATGAATGTTGATTCAATTTGAATGGAAACTTTCCTTTATTCTCCGATCTAAAATTGATTGCAGAATACGCCTTCCTTAATCTTTGATAAGAATTTTAATGATGATGTTATCATTGTTTTTAATCAAGTTGAAGAATTTTCATTGAGGGGTCTTTATCGCCAAAGATAATTTCAGATGAACGTTGCAAGACATGTGAAATTTCTTTCTCATCAGATATTATGTTCATGGTCGTTTGAACCTAGCATTGAAACAAAAAGCAGAGGATATTCTCATTTTTAGGATTGACAATTTCAGATAAAATGGCGTCAAGAAGCCTTTTCCACAATGCTGTGAATTCCATTGTTCCTTGCGAGTTAAAAAGACATTGCGTTTGAAAGCCATTTACTCCCTGAATATTTAGGCAATGATAACTTTGGGATGCTTGACTGAATAGCTAACATGTTCAAATATTTTCAAAACTTTTCCTGGCTGAAATCGGTAATTTTGTTCAGATTTTGCAAGGGATTTTCTATAAAGTTTCCTTCCCTTCAAGAAGCCTTAAAAAACGTGCTAAAATCATCAACAAGTTTTTCTTATATGCGTACCCCTACAGCGATGACTTGAGCATGCCTTAGCAGATGCTATCCTCTTGGGGGTTGAAAACGTATTCTTCAAGAGGATTCCATTCTTCTATGAGGACAAAATACAAGAACATATAAGCAAGTGTCATTATTGCAAGGGATGTTGTTTTTACTCGTTTTTGCAACATTTCGAAAGGGGCTTTCTTCAGCAAATCTCCCATTTTGGCGGGAAGGAATGGCTTATTAAAATCGGGTAAATTACTTAACCAAATTAGACATATCAGGAATAAGATGAGACAGTGATCAGTACTATTGCTGAATTCACGAAGCAGCATCTTTTCAACCACTGGGCCTTTTCGTTAACCCATCTGGCAGCATCTCGATGGGATCGAATGGAGTCACAATTGATTCAGTTTAGGTAAAAGTAATGAATTCTGGAAGAATGTCTCATGATGCTTCCGTAAGCTATCGAATTCATCAAATAACATAACAGTAACAACAGTAAAGAACATGACAGTGCTTACTATAGAGTTTATATTTTGGAAGAACTTTGCTGAAACCTGGAAACTTGGATGTTCTTGATGTCGCTTACCTAAATTTCATCGTGGGTTAAAAATGTTTAAAGAAAATGTTGATTTTGTATGCACTATCGACTGAAAAGAAACTGGAAATACTTATCAACGATTTCCTTGTACTGTGAAACCTCCATACAACGGACACATGTGGGACCAATATTGTAGAGTTGTGTCAGTTTTGTGGAGTTATCATCTTTTGTCATACTGTTTTTGGGACGAAGATATTCTTCCATTGCTTCGGTGTCCGTTGTATATATGTGTCCGTTAATGGAGGTTTCACTGCATATCTTTCAACCATTCTACCTGTTATCTCATCATATGATTAAACAGGAATCTTGCTAAGTTTTTATAACTTCTTTTGTTTCATAACGATTTGTAACAAGAATCTTTGTTCGAATTCTGTTTTCTATTCAGTTCTTATTATTATTAGTATTATTATTATCATTATTATTTTTAATATTATTATTATCATTATCAATTTATTTAAAGTAATCATATACAAAGGTAGCTCTAAAATAAATGCTAATTCAAGCCTACTACAAAGTAAAATTTGTCAAAAAATAATAAAACAAAAAAGAAAACGCATTTATGATACAAAATGATTAGGTATAAATATATATGTACAAATTTTGACATTGTTTTACAATCTTTGCAGAATTTACAATGTTTCCTTTTTTTCCTTGATATTTATCCGCTCAAGAACCCAACCTCAGCCACGAAAGGTCTACATAGTCTACAGTTACATTCCTCTCCCTTCCAGGTTTTTATTCTCCTTTTGAAGCTGGAGAGGGTATCAGATTGTTGTATGTCATTTGGAAGTGCCTGCCATAATCTGCTCCTCAGAAACGATGTCGTCTCTAAGCCACAGCACGTAGTACGCGCTTGTGGTAGTGGTAGATTGTTAAAGGGGACCAAGTCTGATCCTGGCAGCAAAATATGGTTAAGGACGGCGAAGACTGTTTCGTCTGCAAAATTCAGTGAAATGTGGATTTTAAATTCTATTGTTTTTTTATCATTGACGCTTTGACTCTAACGTGTCCATCTGTGCTGTGGTTGGAATCTCCCATAGGTATCACGATGACCTCGTTTTGAGGTTGTGATGATTAATCTTCTTTGTTACAAAAAATCTCACCGTTGCTAGTTGCGAATTGCAAATCCGGCCCTTGGTCGTAAATCGCTTTCTTATAACACCAAGTTTGAAAATATGGCTTTCCATCACAAACTGAGTTGCCCTCAACCCACCATTCGTAATATTTTCGAAAACAGGGTGACTAGTGGTTTTACAATTGTTTTGCTGTGAAAGGTAATAGTTGGGAAACTTTTGATTGATTTCAAGAAGTCTCTAAGTAGCTCTTAAGTAGAAATTTACAACAAATAGTCAGCCGAGTCGAAGCAGGCAACGTTCTGCATAGTTTCAAGAAAATTATTTAGGAAAAGTCAGTTTTCTTCCTCTCGTTTTTATTGCAAATCTTGAACATTATCGTACATAACTTTTAAAAATTGTAAATGAGGTTTTATTGTTTGATGTAATCAATTGCCTTTTTCTTTGTAATTAATGTTTTCATTGGAGGGCCCCTTGAAAACCAACCTCTTGAAGGGCAACCCCTCCTTAAAAGAATTAGATATGAAAATGTAAAATATGAAGTAAACATTTATTTGCTGTGCAGTCTGCATAGGGCTCGAATCTTTGCAAAACTTTAAAATTAAATGTTTAAAATGTTATCACCTTATTCTTTTAATTAAACGGATTGAAGGGAGCTTGAGGAGGTTTGCCATGATTCCAGAAAGAGCATTTTTGGTATTTTCATTATTTTCAGAGTTACAGCATTTTTTGAATTCCTGCTGGTTTTGAAGTTGTGACGTCATCAAAATGCTAAATCGTAAACCATAAAAGCTACAGACTTTTGCTTGCTACGATCTTGTAGATCTTCGAAATCTGTGTATTTCTTGTATTGGTCATTTTGACTTTCCTCGATCAGTTTACAATTTATGGTGCTTTTAATCTTTTTCAAAGCTTCTGATACCTCCTCTCGTACACCCTTTCATAAATCTTAAAAACGCTGTAATTCCAAGAGTGATGATGATATCGCAAATGCCCTATCTAGAATTATGGCAAACGATCTGAAGTATCATTCGATCTATTCAGTTGAAAGAATTAGGCAACAACATTTTACACATTCAATTTTAAAATTTTGGAAAAATTCAAGCCCGATGTTTGTGGAGTTGCCATCACATTTTCGTAATGTCTCGTTCAATTCCTACCCTGACCATCCCCCCGGGCATCCCGGGGGTCAACAAATTTTTTGTGCACAAATGCCCGGGGACGAGGCTAAAATAGAACGGTAAAACTGTTACAGTTTCATTGCTATATGATAGAAAGTTAAACTTTACTAAATCTGAAAGGCATTCAGCTAATGCGGAAAAAAGTATAAATAAAAATGTACGAGTGGGTGAAATCCGCCCCCTTCCCCAAGTCAGATAGGGTTAATGAACAAAAATTGAACTTGGAAAGTTTCAGAAATTGAATTTAAGCACAGTTGTAGGGTCGCAGTCAAACAGATTGCTTGTGAAATATAACTGTCAAAGCAATATAATTTCACTTGAACTGCCAAATTGGTGTGACTCCATTTAATCATACAAAGAAAGTTTTGATGAGTTGCACAAGCATGAAATAGAAATCGTGAATGTTTGGAGGGCAAATGAAACAACTTGTTCACTGTTATACAGATCTTAGCAATTTTCATGTTAAATAGAAATATCAAATTAATGTGATTTGAATCATACTCTTTGATGACTTTCAAATACGGGTATCCTTGTAAAAGTGACGGATGTGAGTGAATCGTGCGATCAATTTTTGCTTCTTTGGTAGACAGTAAATATTACATAAGATCCATTGCCAAATAAAAATAGCATAGAAAAGCATTTCTAAGATTTTGAAATTGAAATAACAAATATTAAATGGTTTGGGAAATGTATAGCCTGATTCACAGACCAAACGAGGAACTCGTAACTCGTAAATCGAGTTTCTCGTTTGGTCTGTGAATCAGGCTACGAAATGTAGTGATTCCTATCAGTACCAGGCTTTTTGGACCACCCTGGACAGTAGTACTGGTAGGTGTATCCAAAGTGCCCCCTTCATAAAGTCGTCAGATGTGAAGGAATGTAAAATATTGTACGAAATTTAACCAAAAGTATTAATAGTTCATTTCTCAATCATTCCACTACTACATCTGTGACATCATCATGAAATCTTAATTATGGAAAATGGCAATATTTGCTAATCATCGGCAATACCAATACTAACAATACTTAAATCTTTGCCTGGCAGTTTAATCCATAATGGCTTACAATGTATCCACAAATCATCAAGAACAAAGATTTGCAATATACAGGGTGTTTCAGAAAAAATGCAACCAACTATAATTTGAATTCTTAAAAGATTGATAAAATTTCAGCTGATGTAATGTATACCGTCTGAAACCACAATCTTTTTTTCCCTTCTAATTATATGTGGTTTGGATGCATTAATAGGATTATACATCATATGATCGATATTTTTGTAAGTATGGCCAATTTCAAATGCAGTATACTTCAAGAGCAAAAACAGTATCTTTTTTGGTAGAAGATTACTAAACAAATTTTGTTTAAGTATTTCAGGCTAGATGTCCTTGAGGTGATGCCTCAAGTTAGGAAAAGGCAAATTCATTCACATTGCATACACTTATTAAAAATGATCAAATGTGCTTTCACAAAAATGGGTTTTGTCTATGAAAATGTCCTATCAGTTTCCGGCATCTTTAACGGTCCTGGATTCCATTAACGCCTATCTACTGCAGCGATACCAGCGCTTGGCCTAAAAACCCGCACTTCACCTTCACTTTCATCTTCATATTCGTCTTCGTCTTCGTCTAAACTATGCCATAGCTTTGTAAACGTCAATTTAGCTACGAAAAATCCAATCAGTCCACCAAACCTGGATATCACTGGAAAGAAGAAAGATCTTACATTTTGATTACATGCATCAGGTTGATTCAAATTTTGTCATTTCCTGAAAAACCTCGAATGAAAGTGGTTTGCTTTTTTCTGAAACACCCTATAGTATCTTTTGAAACAATTTTTTCCACTTATCATCAGTTACTCATTGTTTCATTTTAAAATCAAAGTTGTCTATAATGTTGATTAATCTGTTATAATCTTGTCGGAACATTGAGCAGAAATTTATCCGAATCAGAACACAAGCATATACGGTGTCCATTACTTTTTGAAGGCCCCTTTGATAAGCTGTAAGAAGCCTTCCCCGCAGCTGAGAATCCTGAAATGGGAGCAAAGCGAGTACTTTACTTCCTAATAGTTACAGAGCAATAAAATGGAAATGTCTGACATTGAATTTGAAGCTGAACTGAAATTTCATCCTTACAGGAGACAATGCTGGTCTAACCTCTCTGCGATGAGATCGCATATTCTATGTCGATTAGATTCATTTAAACACATTAATTTGCATCCATAAGGTTGCTTCTAGGTGAAGATTACCTGACTCTTAAAGATCCTTCTATTTTATGATAAATCATTTAAGACTAATCTGGACAAACTAAATGAAATTTAACAGAAGAGAATTTCGCAATATTGTAAACTTCTCAGTTTTTATTCTAATCTGTGACAGTTTTAGTTGCATTCGCCAATGAGCTAGCTTGAAACAACAAAATCAATACTAAGTATCATTTCATGTTCTCGTTCAGTATTTGGTCGGTTTAGGTAACACGAGACTCTAAATTCAAAATTGATAGTACTAAAGAATTGTTCACGAAAGAATGAAGCAGTCATGTTTTCTGTTGGTTTTCGGTTGGTCCGCCGTACAGGGCAGTTTACCTCGAAAATCAATTGATGTCACCAGATTTGACTATTATGACAGTAAAGGGGAACAGCTAAAGAGTAACAACCATGTTCTCACATTCAACGGTTTAAATAGCAGTCTTTGGCTTAAAGGATCGAAACACCTCTCTCTGATTTTTTGCCCATTAAAAAACCTCCAGAATAAAAACTTTCAGAATCAGAAGCCGTCAAAAAGAGAAAAAATCACGCGATAAAGGATGCTCCGTGTTGTAGGTTTTGAGTGTGAAGAGCATACAAACGCTCTCAAATTCTTTTCAAAACTTGGCAATGTGCACGGTCCGGACCACTAAACCTTGACTTGGAAAGCACAGTTTTCTTCAAACATCAAACAATATCATGTCTCTTGCTGGCACAACAGATAATGCCCCTTTGGAGTCTCATTTTTGGATTTCAAGTTCCCTGTCGTTGGTATTTGTTAGAGAAATTTTATTTCTGTGGATTATGAGGTGCAGGTTTAACGATCTTATTGATATACTATAGTAAGCTAGGTCAAGTCTGAACAATCTTTTCTTGAGATGCCCGATCAATAACCTTTGTTTACGACCTTGTTGTTCCTTGCAATTTTCCGGCTTCAAAAAGCAGCGTTAGCAATCCTTGATATGTTATGACAAACCGTGAATTATAAGAGAAACGTTCATCATAGGATTTGTCCCAGGGTTAAGAATCCTATACACATTCCAGAGCTAACTTTCTTTTGAACAAATGATTGTATCTTAAATCCTAACCCTATAACAGCCCTGAAGAAGTCCTGAATGGCAGGGCGAAATTGTTGCATCTGATATATATTTCTTAGTATCTCACATATTTGCTGTTGTTCTTCGTCACATTGCGGTTTTCCTGCTCTCAAACTTATGATTGTATCTTACTTTGATTGATTCCATGCAGAAGTATGAAACACATCCTTTGAAAATTCAAATCGTTTTTTTTTTCGTTGCGGAAACCAGACTCTTTTTGATTTAAGAAGTCATTTTTGAAAAAAATAAGATTTAGTCGCTTCTTTTACCCACTCTTTTTGCTTAGTTAAAAAGCGACAAATTCATTCCCCGCATCTCCCCCGTCTAAGAGTCTTTTCCCTATGACACTTTGTTGACAGCAAAAAAGGCAGATTGGCGGAAAATGATTCTAGTTGCTTCAGTGTAAATTGACACATGCCTTATGATGAGACAATTTTTCATCAGTTCAGTTCAGCTGTAGATATTTCCAACTTCTGATGTCAGATTGACTATTAATGATGCATTGGCGTCTTCAAACACAATGTCCTTACGCTTCTACGTTCGACATTCATCCCTCCCATGCTTTGAATATAGTTATGGATTCCACGTGATTCATTTCGTTCATTGCAAATTCTGCCATCGCTCAATTACTCAAATCTGTCATCGACAGCGTTTAGTACGCACTTTTCCGGCTTTATCACTTGGGATGTACCGACTTTCACCTCAAGAGAGTTTTTATCTAGCGCTTCTTGAGGAACACCATTATTCATCCTAAAAATTATGTATCCTTCTGCCAGGTATGGAAGTTGAATGTGATCAGAGTCCTTTTGGAGTCGGTAAAAGCACGCGATGTACGGCTCAATGTCCCTAATAAGTCATTAGAGGACTGTTCGAGAACATAGAATAGCTTTATTCACTGTTGAAGGCTGAGAGCTGATTCGTTCCTGAGCTTTATGACTATTCCCAATCCACGCAAATTCCTGCTAACCACGCAACTGAGGGGATGGCACAAGACCTTAAGGGGGGGGGGGGGGTTGGGGTCCCCCACTTGGTTTTCAGAAAGCTACCTACTTCTAATTGCTAAAATATGCTTTCATACCCGCTTTCATAATAATATCCTTTGCCGAATTCAGCCAAACCAATCCAGTTTAAAGGAAAATTTGCCGAAAAGATGGCCCTTGTTTGGAGATTTTTGGCCAAACTCTCGCTCATTTGGGCGGCACATGCTCATGCCCTCAACATACTTTGTACCCTCCCCCACTGGCCAAACATTAATCACAATGCAACCTGTGAATGCCTTTCAAGATATGTTAAGTGTTGATATTTTAGTTCCATAAAAATAATCATCGTCATTGTATTTCTCTCCACAAAAGAAAACCGAGGGACAAAGAAACATCGTGTTTCCTTGTTACCTATCTACTATTTACTCGTCTCCAGTCATATAACGCGAAGGTGAAGTTGCAGCTGCGGTCGTTAGTGCCAAGCTTTGGGATCACAAAAGAGGCTACGCGCTAATCATATCCGCAACCCCTTGTCTTGATTCTCAAGTGGTGGTGCTCTACCAGGTATGGAACATTGTCCGCCTGACTGTTCTAGCAGCAAAGTCAGAGGATTACACCACTGCGCAACAGCGCCTTCATAGTTATCGCATTACGAGATGCTGATAGCCAAGACTCAAGAAAGGAGACCCACTGCTTAGTTTAAGCATGCGGATAGAGAGACTCAGCAGATGTGCTTGTGGGCAAGAAAAATGTCTATACTTCTGCGGAGCAAGAAGGCAGAGGAGAGACTCACAAGCATAGATATTTTTGCTACTTCGAACAACAACAGTATTAATGAAGAAAAGATGGAGAGTCATTAGCTAGCTAAGATTTAGATTGATTACGTATTCGTAGTTATAGCCACTGACAGACTCTCAAGTTACGACTCATGGACATGCACATTGGAAATTAGGACGAAATTTACCCTCGATTTCACATTTATCTGGATATGAAAACCAAAGCAACAGTCTACCAAAACCTCAGTGCTCCAGGCAACGGCGGATAGTCCTACGTTGTTGGCTCGAGCCTCTGATGCCAAAACACCTCAAAAATTCAAGTTTTCAGTAATATTGGGCGTTAAAAGATCCGCAGGTATCCAGATGAATATTTCCTTAATGAAAGAATCATTAAACCTTTCACTGTGAACAATTTTCCCATTTTGAATGCCAGTTAAGTTCCATGAGCTTCACTGCGGCAATGAGATGCGCCCTTTCAACGAAACGGTGTATGACGGGCAATAAGGATCGAAATCTCGCACGCATCGTATCATTTTATTGTGTTCGCCTGTTATCTCACTCTTCGAAGTTGTTTCTCGAGCGTTTTTGAAGATTTTACTCAATCAAATGTGGTAAGAAACTTCTCCCGTACATTTCCTTCACCGACAGGTACCTTTTCTTCATTTTTTTGTGATATTTCTCTGTGAAACGCGGTACAGGGAATTACTGAGTGCAGGCTTATTGGGTCCTGGACCTACAGACCTGGTATTTGCCAAGGGCAAACAGCATATAGTCGCTGCAATGCTACTTTCGCACATTACTCTTCACATTGACAAGACTCTTGAAAAGCTCATACTGAAGCTAACTAACTAAGACATTGATTCAAGTAAGAGGAAACGAAATACCTCTCACTTTTTATTCAGGCATACATGAAAATCCGAAGCATTGTAAAGCCATAAGGCAGCTGCTTGTTCAAAAGAACAAGTGAACAGTTTGTTTTGATTCAAATCAGCGCAAAATAAAGTCGAAAAGGAATGAAATTTTCGTCCCCTGTTGCTTGAATCGTTCTCTTAGTTAATCAGCTACAGTAAGAACTCTTTAAGAGTCTTGTCACAGTATAATATAATGCGTCAAAGTAATGATGCAGCGACGGCATGCTGTTTGCAGCTGGAAAGTACAGGGATTCTTGGCCTAAGGCCCGCTGCCCAACAACGCCTTGGCTCATACTCCACGGTTACAATATCACCAGAAAAAGTCCAGGAAAGCATCTAAAAGTGTGGAAAACATACGGGAAAAGTATCTTCCTCTGTTGAGTAAAATCGACAAAAATGTTCAAAAAAACAACTTACAAGCGCATGATAATAGGCGAGAACAGTTGAAACAATAGAACAAATACGAGACTTCATTCCTGAGTAGCAAGCATGCACCGTGTTGTTGAAAGGGAGTATTTCCAGCTGTCCAAGGTCACCATGACTTAGCCTCGCTTCTGAGGGCACTGATAAAATTCGTGTCTGTCTGTCTCAGTCTTTAGGTGAAATTCCCTTACTCCCAGTGCGAGCAAAAAATCAACTTGATTCAAAGCATGTAAAACAAGTGTCTAAGAAGTGTTAGTTTTGTTTTTATCGTTGTTAAGAAAATTGGAAATGTTATATCGCTCGTTTAAGATCAAGACGATGGAGATAAGTTCTCCATTTGCCATAGCACATCCAATACAGAGAGAGAACCCTTGATACAATTTTGCCGAGGGCTAAGATCTTTTGTGACCGTAAAATTTGAGCACAAGAATAGTGTCATCTGGGCCTTTCAGACACAAAATGTGCTGATTTAATATATGCGATGATTAAGGCTGATTCCAGCCGCACGATGAGCTATGGTTAAGGATGATTCCCAACCCTAACCAAAACCCTAGGTTATAATTACTTTCCCCATCGCAAGTTTTGCAAATGCAGATGGATGTAGCTACATTATCAAGTTTTCAAATTCTTCCATGAGTGGTAGGACACAATTAGGTTGAATTAGATCATATTAGATTCTTTGCTTACTTTGAAATGCCATAAACTTATCTTCTTTGGCAAAGGCAACCTTGCTTGAACTGAAGAGCTCCGTCACATGTGCTTTTCGGAATGTTTGGGTCTAAGTTGCCCTTTAGCATCTCCTGTGTTTTATTGCCCTACTCAGTGGTCTCGCTATCGAACGGTCTGAAGAAGAAAGTTCAGGTTACTTGGTGAGGCAAAGGTCTTTCAACGCTACGATTTCTATGTTTAAGACCTAAACATAGCCGAGAAATCTACAGCTAGACAGCAACTTCATTCAGATCTTGCTAAACGCCTTAATCGAAAAAGGCTAGTACCACTTTCACAATGACGTCAATTCTTTTGAAATACTTCCAAGAACATCATTTGCCTCGATATCTTGTGGATCTAAAACTCAGAAGTGTGCGTTGCCGTTGCTCTCAGTAACGCATGAGATCGTTTTGTCCGTGTATTTGCAACATCATAATGACGTGATGTAGATTTCTTGCTGAACAGGGAATCACATCTCTTACCTTCAATTGACTTGAATTGTGCAATAGGTCTATTGCACATCAACACCATTATTCTTTGCCAAATCTCGAATCTGATTGGCATTCTAGAAAGCTCAGAGTTTGGGCCTAAATAGGCTCAGGCTTTTCAGAGTAATTTTATGAGTCTCTGATTTTATGGGTCTCTGTTCACCAAAGCGCCATCATGAAGTCAAAGAGCACAGGGAAGCAAGGAATTCCAGGTCATAGATCTGCGCGGATAGCAAACAGATTCTGTATGGAACGATCCCTTTCGTATAGAACTTAGTAGGCCTTTGGCCTTAGTTCAAAAAGGTTTCATTTACCTGTGCGGTATACCAAGCATCCTAAGTCTGAATCAAAAGCTACATTCTTTGGTGGCTTTTTTTGCTCGTTTCGAGTTGCAAATTGTCTCTTCCGTAGATTCAAAGCTGCTCAGGATAGTTCGCTGTTTGGGAATTTTTAGAAGTTTGTTGTCAACGAAATTACTTTACCGATGCATGAAATCGACTAACACGAACAATGCATTTCAGTTCGATTTGCAAGATTGTCAACGATAACGTCGATGGAGACACATGAAGTGTGAGATAGGGGAGATAGCCCTATTCAAAAACTCCACTGACGAGTCGCTGCGTAGCCTTAGGACTTCCCACAGAAATACAATAGACATGTGCCAGGCAGCGACACGTCCAACTGCTCCTTCAACATACTTTAATACACGATTTGCTATCTCATTTCTAATCACATCATTCACGGTGTGCCATTTCAACTCTTTAATCAAAACTTGAGTAGAAGCATTTGTGATAATCCTAGCCGCAATGTTCTGAAATTTTTTAAACTTAATTAGTGCGGACTCAGCACAGCTGCCCCCAACACGTTGCAGCAGCATTGAAAATGAGGCTTCACAATAACTTTACTTGTTTTGCAGGGGAAGATGTTTGCAAAATGCTTTTTGCATATTTTAAAGAGTCCAATGGATGGGAGACCTCAATTTAAACAGCTGTAATTTCTTTATCCAACAAGAGAAGTTGTCAATTTAGGCTCCATGGTACATATCAACGTCGATTTGTTGAACAGGGGAATCATCAGTCACAATCGTTGGAGAATCTGCATGTTTTTATTGATTTTTTTAAAGGCTAGATCTAGCTCAAATCATCATTACCTGTGCTTGATTTCATTCAAAAACGATTTATTGCCCTGAATCAAGTCTTTCAAGCATTTCTTTGTTTGCTGTTAAGCTTTTCATTAAGATCTTCAATGCTCTTAGAGGAGTAAGAGATGCTCGTGTCATCAGCATACATTGTTACTTTGCAGTTTTTGAAAGCAAATGGCAAATCATCTGTATAGATTAAGAAGAGTAGAGGAGCTAAGCAAGAGCCTTGTGGAGCACCATTGCAATTTGCTACCAATTTAGATTCAGTTCACAGATAACTTTCATATCAAGAGTATCAACAACCACTTTTTATTCAATTAATTGCTTTTGCCATAAATGTACCAATCAATTGCGACAGACATCAAGCAAGTTACAGTGGAATGCTTTAAAACGTGCTTCGCCAAAAAACAGAAGTATATTTATGTCGAGATAATCATATAGTTGGTTGTAAACAAACTTCTAAAACACTCTGGCAAGAGCAAAATAGTGAAATAATTCTTTGTGATTCAATAATACAAAACTTTGAAAATCTTCTTTTCATCAAAAATCCTTTGTCTTGAACAGACGAAGGTAACAATATTAATGAAGAGTTAAAGTTTGTCGGTTGAAAATCTTGCTTTATAAACAGAAAACATATTACAAATATGCAGAGGTTAATCCAGAGAGTCCCTCCAGAATGACTTTTTAAACGATATTTTAAGTGTTTTTGATGCTTCTGGTTGACCTTAGACTGACCAGGTACATTTAGCATTGCCAAAGCCTAGAGCGCAATGTTCTGTCCGTACTGAAAATATGCAGTTGGGCCGTTGTGATTTTGTCGCTTGAGAAACACTTGATCCTGGTTACACGCTCTTTTGTATGAATAATTAAGCATATAAGCACAGTACAGTCTGTTAGCACAGTTTCGATTGTCCAAAATTTAGGTTTTTACGAGCAGTTTCGAGAAGATTTTTGCTCATAAGTGTGAAATCGGTTAATTATTCAGTTTAGGATGTTTTCTTATGTTTTTTCGTGATATTTCGTATTCTGGAGTATATTCTGCCATGTATGATAGATATACTGACTTTGTAGACACGGAATTCTTGTTTGTAATCTTTAACGGGTTACTGCACAGTTCAATCTTGAACCAAATGTGTGCTATGAAATAGCACAAATAAGTCAGAGCCTCTGAAATCATTCCTCGCATTTTTCTGATAGGTTGGTGAATCATCATCCTTCATTCCACAGTACAAGTTGGAGAACGCCAAACTTCCTAGATTCATGATTCTGCATTTCGGCCGACCTCGTTTGATATGGGACTGGATAATACTGGTGTTAGTGTGCTACATAGCAATAATGGTGCCTTTCAACGTCGCATTCAAGGCACATGACCACAGGAAAGAGCTCATCGTAGCTGATTGCATTGTCGAAGTCTTCTTCATTTTTGACATCTTCATTAATTTCCGTACAACGTACATCGACAAGAAATCCGGGCGAATAATCACGCAAAGGAAACTGATAGCAAAACATTATCTGCAAAGATGGTTCATCATCGATTTTCTTGCTGCATTGCCATTTGAAGCTCTGTATTTCATCGACCACTCATGGGTACGTATTGCAAGACGTTGGATCATATCTCTTGGAAAACGATTGCATTTTAGCCTTGTTATTGCTGCACAATTGTCGCTGGTCCTTATTTGTACTATGCGTTTCGAATCAAAAAGAGAAACGTCGTGATGAAAAACCCTTCAGCCGAGTGATTCCTACTTTATTCTAGAGGCTCCAGACAGGTGAGCTCAAGGCCAGAAGACCTCTGTGGATAAATTCCATGGATATCTGGCTTACAAGGGATAGACATCAAAAGAGAGGGTTCAAGACAGAGCTTTTATTCCCTTTATTCTCTTTTTTTGGCGTCTCTAATCCATGTTATTACTTGCTATGCACTTGTGTATCATGCACTTGCTGCTATGCCCTATTAAGAAGTGCTGTATTCAACCAATTGCTCATGGCAATTTGCTTCCAGTAACATCGGTGTTTAACTTGTAGCTCGAAGTTAAGATACATTTGTTCAACGCATTTCTGGGCTTGCGCTTTGATGATCGACCCTCGTGAAAATGAAGGTCGGCAGAAAGGGAGGGGTACCTGGAGGATATTTACAAAGCTTGCCTTTGCTTCTCAGCACGTTTGAGTTATTCTCGAAGAAGCTTTAAGATATCATCTCATTGCACAAATGGAGCCTCTCGCCCGCCTGTCCATCAAAGGATACAGCTATGATGCCATCTCGAATCCTTTCCGAATGCCCTTTGCATTCTGGGGTTTTCGAGAATCTTAAAGAATTTGACACGTCTGAAGCTGGCTGTGCTTTTATGACAAAGGTGGAATGGCTTCTTCTCAATGTCCCAAAATTAGATCCTTGTCAAAATATTACTCATTTTGAGGACACACATCATCTCCTTAGGCTTCAATCCAGCGTTTGTGGACACTATGTCAGACTTTCATTGAATCAGACTTTCATGCAATCAATTTGGGACGCTTTCATAATTCATTCATTCATTCTCAATGAGAGCTCCATTCAGATCGTTGGAAGTCTCTCCCAATCATCTATTGCATACTCCTGTTGCATCTTTTCGCATCTATTCATGTCAATTTACAAATCATATACATACTAGCTAGTCATTTTTCCCAATGTATCTCGTCGTCTATGATGTCAGTCTATGAGAAGTTTTTTTTTGCTAAGATTATTTTCAGGGGTTAGAGGCGCTTCAAGCAAGACAGTAAAATTATGGAAGCCGGGTGTCCCAAATTATTATATCAGCGTTTACCAAAATATACCGGGTGAATAACAAATTCAACACTTTTGTCAAGCTGTGGAATAAATGGCGTGGCCGATATTGAAACTAAAACGTTAATTTTTTCTCAAAGGCTGAATCAGTTGTGAAAAAATTCACTTATCTATAAGATTCAGAGATGTAATCTCGTCCCCAGAGTAAATTCGTTGCTCTACCTCTGCTCTGGAATACAAGAGGCTGTTCGGCAATCTGATTGGCTGTTCGCCAACTGACATTAGAGTACACCAACAGAGGTTTTTTGTACACTGGTCCAATTGCTTGGAATAATATCCCACAGCCCATTAGAGACACCGACTCCATCGTATGATTTAAAAAGAAACTAAGATCTCACCTTTTGAGCTAAGAGAAATCAGCTCCGCACGAATCCATGGAAGATCAGGCAATATATTTTAATCATTGAGAGTAACCTTAGGAAATTTGCATTGTAATTAGTTTTTCTTTTTTTTTGTATGCTATAACTGAATGGATATCGTGGATAAATAAGATTAAATGAAATGAAAAATGAAATGAATTTTGCGCGGTAACTCCATTTTGCGCGGGGTAATCGGCCGCGGCATGTCAAAATCCGACGTAAAACCATATTCTTGACCTATTTCGACCATCATTTGCAATTTATTTCCTAAATTCGAAGAAAAACGAGCCATTTTATGTTCGAAAATGCAGTGAATGTTCCTCGAATTTACATCTTAGATCCATTTTTGTTCCAAACAAACCGAGCTTGTTTTCGCATTAAACATACTTGCCAACCCCAGATTATGTTTAAATGCCTTCAAAAGGTCTAAGTAGGGTTCTCAAAATGTTTGTTTTCAATTTCTCAATTTATCTTCTGCAGAATTAGCGCTAGAGCAACGGCTATTTTACGGGATGAGTAGCCGAGTTACTTATACAGTCCTCGTCAGGTGACTGAAGTTAAGCTCGGTCAAGTGAGGTCAAACTCCGGATGGGTGACCTCGGAGGCCTGACCTCGCAACTCGCCTCGTTGTCATATTTCATATTTCATATTTGAATTTTTTAAGGAGGGTAGCCCTTCGGCAGAAGCCGTTTTTCAAGGGGCCCTCCGGTAAAAACTTAATTACAATATACAGTTAAAATAAAATATGACTAGAATAAAAAACCATAATCTAAAAGCCTATTTACAATTATGCAATATATACAATAGAAATGAAAAAAAAATCAACCCTTTATCAATTTCTTAAAACTATTCATTTCATTTCATTTCATTTCATTTTAAATTATTTATACAGGGTAAAAAACATTCAGTTCATACGGGAAAAAAACTGCTTTACAATGTGCCCTGTTAAAACAGAAAAGAAAAACAAAAAGAAAAAATTAATTACTCAATAAATTCCTAATACCACTTAATGCATTGTCAGATAAATTCCCTAAAAAAAACCTAATTTTAATTATTCCTATCCAAACGAAAAAAGGAAATTAAATTGCAATTCAGGGAGGATGCTGTCTTTGACTCAGCAGGAAGGCTATTCCATATTTTAGCACCTCGGAAAGAAAAGCATTTTTGCCCATTAGCTGACCTTTTCTTTGGCAACCTCAAATCAGTCTCAGTGTTTCGGAGGTTGCGGGAGGAGCATGCTGAGTCCTTCAGAAGGGACGTTAACGTAGGGGTCCCATGCCTGGATGCAGCATGCACAGTGGGCCTAAATTAGCTTTCAGTAGCTAGAAATCCTGACAAGCCCTCTCAAAACATATTGAAAACAAACAAAAACAAACTAACCGTCGATTAGCGTTGCCTAGCAAACTGTGAAATCCATAATAGCTTGCCAAATCTGCCCACTTTCTTGGCAAATTTGATCGAAGTGTACAAGGGTGTTCATTCGGCTTCGTGATCAGCGTATGACGTAAAACACTCTGCGAACGAGGTTGTCAGAAATTAGGAGAACGATAATTCCATGTTCGATTCTTGTCCACGAAATACTTGCAATTAATTTAAATGTAGCAATAGATTCCATTGGATTGGCCAGACCATTCTAGAGATACAGATTACTTTGCTGGCAAGGTGGTTTGAACACATCTCAAAAAGAGCTAAGAATTCCGATTCCTGCAAAGTTTCAGCTTAAAACTGGTAGGCGAGCATGTTGATCTGCCAACGAACAAAGCCTAGCGACAAGTACTACGCGTCCATTGAAGCTGACTTTCACTCAATGGAATTTTCCAAGCGCACTGGAAATCCATTGTTTGCGAGAGAAATGTCGCTCTGAATTTTTATAGAATGTAAAGGCTGATTTCCACTCAGTAGAATTTTCCTATTGGACAGGAAACTCTTTGCTTGTATGTGAAAATGTTGCTGTAAATTTGAATAGAATGTTACCCGTGACTAACATTTTATTGTCTAAGATTCAGCAAGCTCGGAAAATTCTACACAATGGAAGTCAGCCTTTAGGTGTGACAAACACTTTACTGTGTAAAATACCATCCGCTCAGAAAATTCTACTCAGTGGATCAGCCGTTAAGCCGGTTTTCCACTAGGAGGATTTTTCCGCTCGCAGCGGAGCGGCTGTTGTATTTGGATTGTTTATTTCTAACAATAGCCACTTCTAGTCGCTCCGTTACGCGTGTACTTGAAAGTCGGATTGACTTCAACTTTTCCGCCGCGTTCGATGGCGTCAACCAATCAAATCGCTCGAAAGCTCTGAAAAAAGACATTAGCATTCAACGAGAGGGGAAGCCACGCTAAAAACAGTTATGAAGTGTTTAAAAGTTCTAGGTCAAAGAGCCTCGTGTCATTGACCAACAGATGAATGCCTCCCTTTTCTTTTCTTGTTTGAAATAGCTGACGAACCAAATCCACTTCTTGTACATTTTATTTGTCTTTTGGTGTGTCATTCTTCATCAATAGCAGCCTTCGACGTTTGTCCATTTTCGAAGAGTGTCTAGGCATATCGTTATGTGCATTTTATCGCCTGTTTTTCTCCAGTGGAAATCGAAAATATTTCCTCGCAAGCGTGCATTGTTTCTGAAACAACAGCCGCTCCACTGCGTGAGGAAAAATCTGTCTAGTGGAAAACCGGCTTTACGTGTAAATCGAGATCATACTCTGATGAGGAGACGAGTCCGAAAGACCTCAGTGTGTTAAATCTTAGTATTTTTGGTCGTCCAACCTCTCTCTATAAAGGTTTCTAGTTATAATTCTTACAAAGTTTTTTTTTACATGTAAATATACAAGGACAACTTATTTCTTAGAAAGTAAGTGATACAACTGTCATCTTATCAATCTAAAAACGGACGACACTTGATCGTAATTTCTCAGCTTTTCTCGTGGTATTGCAAATATATCTTCAAACATAGTCAAGATCTCTGGAAATATGAAATCGAATTTATTGAAATATGTTTCTACATTTAAGTTAGGCTTTCTGTTGCAAAATAATTTGCATTTCTTTCAAATTCATGTATTGACTCATGACGTTATGTTTGGAAAACGCCGATACACAATACACCTTTTCAACTAAGCGGCCTCTCTTTGGAATTTGCTAAATTTCTTTAGATTGCTTCATATGAAATTTCTGACCTCAGATTCACACTCAGCACAACCTTAGTCTAACTGCAAATTTTTGTAACCTTCGTGTTAGCAAGTTTAATCTTATGATGAAAACAAAGTCGAAAACTTAGAACTGTCAAAAACGACTGAGGGTGTAACCCCGAAAGATTTTCACGCTCAATTCTCCTATAGATTCTCAACTTTTTTCATCATGAAAATGAAAATCGCAAACTCCAGCAGGAATATGAAGATTTAAACGTGCTGATTCCAAATCTGTGCCCAAAGGTTTTGTATGAAGAAAGTTTCAAAATTTTGAAAACGAGGCCGTTAGTTAGAAAGGTGTATTTTGGACACCCGGTATGCAATATGTGTGTTGTTTTCGTAAGAAACCGCTTATAAGAAACTCAACCCTCAGATAGCCAAAGATTAGGGACTTCTAGTGACACGAAAAATTTACCTAAAGGATTTATCTGCGTTGATAAAGGAAAGCCTTAGCGTATCTTTACCTTTCTCCTTTACCATATTACTCCGAGGATATTTGTGTAAAATCTAAACATTATTGCAAAAGCTTCAAAACTTTGTTTTAGAATGTTCACGAGAGTACAGGTAGTACGCATGAAGATCAATATAGAACTTTTAAGAAACTTGTAAGAGACTCTGAGCACTGAGAGTCTGATAATTGTAAGAAACGTTCAGTACTGGCCCAAATTCCTAGTTTCTTGTAAGGAAAATTCGTGTATATCGCCGATTCAAACATCATTGATTATGGCCTGCCGCTTTCAATCGCATTGAATTAGATTTATTGACAAGTCTGAAGCATAGAAAAAACAGACAAACAAAGGCAAAACATGACATATCTACAAACTATTTGTTTAACAACTCGTATGCTAGCACAAAATTGTGCTTTTTATCGCCGAATTCGAAGTACCGAAGCATTTAGTATTGATATTCTTAAATGAATTTGCATATGCGTTGCTACTTCTTCAAATTTATTTCTGGAGAAAATCGTTTTTGCAGGCGTATTAGATCAAAACTTGAAGTTTTTTGCTTGGCGTAAATTTTTTGGAGCATTAAGATTGTGTGAAATTAGGGTGTGTCTTGAATTAGGAGTCACATGAGAACTGCCATAGCACAAAAATCACTCATACAAAGCACTTTGATTGCTTTTATTTGAGGGAATTTTCATCTGACATCTTATTTGAGACCTACTATGGAATGAATTGACAAGCGAGGGGCTAGCATAGGCATACGGGCTAACATAGTCTTTGAAACAGGCTGCATATGCCACGCTACATATGTTCATGCTATCAGTGGTGGTGCCACGGGGAGGATTAGGGGGACATGTCCCCCCAATACCAAAAGTCGGCAAAAATTTTAAAAGTAAAATGCCATAAAATTAGTTGGGCATACCTTTAGATTGAAAAATTATGTCAAAATCCCCCTATTTCTCTCGGATTTTTCAGAGCTGGCGTCGCCACTGCATGTTATCGTTGTTTCTCAATATTTAATCAAGCGTTGCACAATTTTTTTGGAGACACCTCGTAGTAAATACTAAGATGATACTGGGTGAGTCAATAAAATCGCTCGGCGTTTGAAAAATGCTGTTCCCTGAAGATCAAAGCAATGATATTGAAAACTGTCTTGTTTCATTTTCGGTATGTCTATCTTAGATTCAGTGATTTACCCGGCCTTTAATCGGCCCCTCTTTTAGGTCGAAATCGGAAATTTTCTGCGGAAAGCCCCTTTCGAAAACCTGCAAAGGTGAGTGAGAAACAACGAGCGAGATTTCCCTTTGTTCTCCTTCCTAG
Organism: Aurelia sp. 3 sensu Dawson et al. (2005); assembly: GCA_964020215.1. Lineage (NCBI taxonomy): Eukaryota > Metazoa > Cnidaria > Scyphozoa > Semaeostomeae > Ulmaridae > Aurelia > Aurelia sp. 3 sensu Dawson et al. (2005). The sequence continues at coordinate 697,914 of OZ026573.1, read as the reverse complement.
CAATAATGACACTTGGTTGTGTTCATGTATTTTGTCCTCTTGTGAGAGTAGAGCCCCCCCCCCCTGAATAAGTTATTTATGCTAGGGAAGAAACCTTCTCAGTCCCCCAACAAGAAGGCACTGCTAAAGCATACTGTAGTCATCAGCGTTATAGAAACACATCAGAGAAGCTTGCTCGTAATCTTAGCACATTTTTTAAGTAAATTAGAATCAAAATCAAACTAAACTGTTTGGTGAAAACTTTGATCTGTTTCACCGGGGCTTAAGCTGAGTCAAAAGTTGTATAAAAAATAATGAACCAGGGTTTCAAGTTTTAATTAGCACTTTACTACTAAAAAATCAAATCTTAAGGAACAGGATGGCAAGTAGCGGATCAATACACGTCTGAACATTCTTCCATAATGTGCATTTCACACTACAGATCTCCACAATAGAGCGAAGGCACTATTAACGATGGTTTCTTCTCCCTTTTAAATGAGGTTTTACTTTTATCAAATGTGATGAAAAATTACACTGATATCAATTAGCAACTACTTCAGGCAACCCATAAGTTCCTTTTGTCAACTTTGTCAATGCAATTAAAGAAAGTTTTCCTTACTTTCAGGGATTCCTTGTGTCTCTGTTGAAAACTGGCCGTTTGCTTCGACTATTTCGAATAGCACGTAGAATAAGTCGATACATAGAATACACTGCTGCTCTCTTGGGACTTCTCATGTTTTCATTTGCCATGCTTGGCCATTGGTTCGCATGTATCTGGTATGTCATTGGCTATGAAGAATTCAAAAGAAAAGAGACTAATGGTTGGTTATATGGACTTGGTAAGCTTTTTCTTTCCGTTATTTTGCCACCTTGATTTCAATTGATTGCAAGATAGATCTGACTTCACAGAACGAAATAAGACATAAGGGGCATACCTATGAGTATACATTGCACTTCTCAGGTGAGTAAAAATATTTAAAGCGTTTTTAACAGCCCATTGTAAAGTCATCAGATTCCTCCAGACTTATTTTTTGTCAATCTCGATGAGCTCCTTTTTAAGAAATTTGCTGTCAGCTTTTGAAAACATTCGAAAACGGCAAATTCCGCGGTCCAGAAAGAAAGAGGGGTTTTAGCCCCTTTTCGAAGCTTGGTTTGTTTACATCGAGCTACCATCTTTAAAAATAGCGAGATCTGATTGGTCAATCCCCAAATCAATACAATCTCAAGGGTCTGTTGAAAACGAAATGTTGCCATATTGGTCCATTAGCTTCCTTAGTAGCAAAAAGCTTTGACTCGTTAAGAATTTTCAAAGATCATACATACACAATATTCTCTTGTTCTTCCTGGACATAATGCATGTAACATACGAAATTTTTAAAGCTATATACTATTTCGAAGGAATGAAATCGGCAATTTTCGAAGGAATGAAATTGGCTGTAACGCAGATCCCTGACGAGATTTTAACTACGTGCAGGAAAGCAAATATGGAGTGAGGCTTGTAGAATCAATTTGTGGTAAAACCAGCTCTGTGTACCTTTAATAGTCGAATATCTTTTCATATTTTTGTGAAAGTACTAGAAAAGTTGGCTCACAAACCTTATTTTTAATCATGTGACTGGAATAGGGCACTTTCAATGGCTAATAAGTTTGGAATGAGAAAAGTTGCGAGTTTCTCCAGTAGTGCCCTATTGAAGGATTTGACTTAAATGCTTTTTCGATGATAAAATCTAGTTTATTAAGCGTCGTTCGTATGGTTCTCTCATTACAACAGCTTTTAAAAGTCTGTCTCAACTTGGAATTTTTACAACAGGCGTAAACTTTGTGATCAATTTTCTACCAGTCTCTTTCAACAGCGATGATGACAAAACTAAATCGGGCAGTCACATTACCTGGACAACTTGTACTGTAAATACAAAGCCTGGCATAGTCTTTTAAACTGTGGAATTTCATTCAGCTGATATTCAGCTATTCCTCTGTATCCTGTTGATGGGATTACTTAATTTTGGGTTTTCCTTTTCGTTAATGGTATGCTTTGATAATCTTAGGCACCCAAGGGGGCACTCAGCACATGCACATACGGGGAGGTAAGTCCGATATTTTTGGGTTAGAATATTGCCAAAAGTGATATCCTTTGGGTCCAAATAAAATTAAAACCATCTTCACGATATTTATTGACGCCAAACATCGTTTAACTAATATTTCTGGGTGCGCTGGAGGCAATCCTGATTTGTTTGCATTGTTTCAAGATATTTCATGCTCATGGACAGGTTTCTAAGTGTTAAATGAGCTGATATTTTTGGGTTGCAATGATGCTGAAGTGATATTTTTGGGTTGCCTGAAAATTTCTTGGACTGACCCCCCCGTATGCGTATGTGCTGAGTGTCCCCCCTGAGCTTAGGCCCCAGTTACACTATACCGGATTGTTATTGGATTGGAGTGCCTTTCGTATCGGATAGGGCTTTGGATTGCACTACATCGCACCAATCCGATATACAACGCTCCCATTACCGGAGTGATAATCACTCCACTCTGGAGGTGGTACGAAAGTCTTTCCGGAGCCACTCCGTAGCGAAGCGTTGTAGTGTAATCGCACGAAGCCGATATACTCCGCTTCGAAACAATGAAGTTTCACATTAAGCACACAATGAAGTTTGGCACTATAAAAAATCACCCTCTGCTAATATTTTTCGGAAAAACTCAAAGCTTTCCTCGTTCAAAACCACTACAAAAGTTGATCATAGAAATTTTGATTCAGAAAGTCACCATCTGCCCATAATTTCTGTTTCCTTGAAGAAGTCAAATTAATGTGAGAAATTTATGTGAGAAATTTGAAACAGGGGGTGCTCTCTTCTCGATTAGTTTAACTACTGAGAGAGCTCCTCCTTTAAGTAATTCCCTGCATACAATTTATCCCCCTTTTTTTGTTTGTTTCGTATTTATATATTGTATTAATTTTAAGTGTTAAATAGGTATTAATTTTTTGTGTATAATATTGTATTGTAGGTATATATGAGTTGCTCGTTTGTATAGTTAATTCAAATAAATTGTATGTAGAGGAATTTAAAATATGAAACTGAACTGAACTGAACTGAACTGAACTGAACTGAACTGAACTGAACTGAACTGAACTGAACTGAACTGAACTGAACAGAACTGAACTGAACTGAACTGAAGTATACTGCTAAAGCGCCCTGCAGTGTAGACGAGAACTGCAGAGGAATGCAGAGGAATATGGCATGAGAGCAAGAAAAGCGTCGTAGTGTAACTGCTACCCCAAATATCATTACGGAGTGAAATTCACTCCGTGTCCGCTCTGCTCCACTCTGATTAATCTGATATAGTGTACCTCTAGCCTTAATGTAGCTATCATCATGCCAACCTTAAATAGATAATCATCAGCATCATCAGCACAACAAGCAGTTACGAAACTTCCAGTGAGAAACATCATTTCCGTTGTCATTTGCTGACTCCCAAGTCCTACATTCTAATCACATGTACGGTACTAACTCGCATAAAAGAACCCAGGTTTTTCTTGGGCAGCCTGAATAGGTTCTTCATTGAATGGCTGTTATCCTAAGTTCAAGCCTGCAATGTTCTTGAGAAGGTTCAAATATACAGTACACACTTTGTACCCATTAATGCTGTTTTCCAGGACAAGAATTCTAAAAAATTCTGTTGACTTTCTGAGAACAGTTTTAGGTTTGAATTCTTGTTTTAAAAAAATGCAGTCTTATTTACCACCAAAGAATTCTGATCAGAATGTAAGAATTCTTGAAAATTCTGAAAAATTCTGACCACATGAAACCTATGACATAATAACCTTTCCCAGTTTCATTCTCTGGAGGATTCTTATTTAGGGCGTTTTAAAAGGTCAAATTTCAGCCTCAAGGTTCTTATAAAAAGAGGTTCTTTTTACGCAGGCTTGATCTGTAGCCCCCGGGGGGGGGGGGTACATAACATGTTGAGGGTACGGGTATGTGCCGCCCATATGGGTGGGTTCTTAGGCCCCAAATTCTCTAAACAAGGGTCCATTTTTCAGCAGATTTTCCATAAACAAGGGTGGGTTATCCAGAAATTGGCGAAAAATAGCAAAAAATGGATGGTTTTCCGCCAAAATTCATCATAAAAGTGGGTATGACCGCAAGTGTCAGTAATTAGAAGAGGGTACCTTTCTGAAACCCGGGCGGCAGACCCCCGTCCATCCACAAGTCATGTACCCCCCCCCCCGGGTCTGTAGCAGTATTTGATGAAACCTGTTTTGAAATGATATCATTACAAGTATGCTTGTAGCAATGTTAATCTTGTGTTTCATTATGAACTCACTCTTCCTAGAGATACTTTCGGACCAGCTAATGAAATCAGATGAAAGTCCAATAAACCCAAATTATGGACCATTCTTTTGATTCATCTTTAATGGTGATGTGCCTTTCCATTGATTTCTTTCAGGAGACCAAATGGGTCAACCATATGTAAACAGTTCCCTTGCTTCTGGGCCATCAAAAGGCGAGGCATACATCAGTTCATTGTACTTCATTCTAACGAGCTTGACAACAGTGGGATTTGGAAATATCGCACCAAATACTGCAGTGGAGAAAATATTTTCTGTTGTCGTTCTATTGCTTGGAGGTACGTACTGTTATCTGTTTTGCCAGTATAGTCTTCTTATTGGTTGAGTAGGTCCATTTTGAAGGAGATCGATATCGCTATATCTCGTAGCCACATAAATGTGTATAACATGCAATATGAAATGGCAAGAAATGACTTCACGACGTTGTATTTCACATTTCTAATTGTTTAACGTTGTTGCATGTTCGTTAAATATGTACTATGTGATGTATGAAATGATTTTTCATACCGAAAGACTAGCAAATTCGTTTAAAATATAAAACACTTGGTTTCTCAGAAACATACTCTCCGAGAGTTTCTAAGAATTTTTAATTTAACATTCGGTGGCTTAGATGTATCCTTTTTTCGAAATGTACCCTGTTCTTCTCTTAAGGACTACTTTTTCTTGCACAACGACGTAGTTCCTTACCCATGCTTCAGGGCAACCCCTGCAATCTGCTCTGTTTTCATAGATGGCTTGAGTCCTCGACTGTGAAAGTACCTTTGTTTGCAATCACTAATCGCTCTGAAAAGGCGTGCTGCGCCAAATAATTGCAAGTCTTGCTATTGTCGAAAAATCTGCTGTACTTAGATCAGAGGAAATCAACATAGTTGAAAGCTGGCTCAAGCAATGTAAAAAGTATTGCTTATGTATTTTTCTAGTAAGTTTTAAACATGCCGTTCTATTGTGTAGATAAAGAAACATTATTCAGGCATGTGTATTTTTCTATCTGTCATATATCTTTAATCAACGTAGAATTACTTATAATTCCTCAAAAAGAAAAAAATAGAATTTGTTGTATGATCAAATTTTCCATGATCTTTCCTGGCAGTTCAGCTTATTTTGGCATGATTATTAGTTGTGCAATGAAGGTATGCATTTCTGCGAATACTCAACTTGTGGCACCTTATGGTTATCGCTTCTCTCTGAAATTTGCTTTAAATAGCAGCTCCAATATTTTGCTATGACCTTGGTAATATGTGTTGAAGCCTTTACATATGCAATATCCATCATTTCAATCCCTCAAAAATATGGCCAAGGGCTTTTTAGTTTTCTTGCTTTGCATTCTCTCTTGAAAAAGGTTATTTCATTTTAAGAAGAAGCAATTCGTTGCTTTTCTTAGCACAGGTGCATGTTTAGTGAGAAGTAGCTTAGGTGAGCCTACGGGAAGGGGGGGCTATTGAAGGTTTAACAAGACGTGCAGCACTGGTATCTAAAACAGCATATGTCTAACGTTCAATTTTGAACTAAATTATCGCCTTTTAAAAAGGAAAAGCCTTTGGTGGATGATAAAACAAATGTGTAGAGATTTGACATGAGAAAGCTCACAAGTAGGAAGTCTTCGCTCGGCCACCCGTTTATGAAAGACCGTAGTCCGTTTATGAAAGACCGTAGTTTATGAAAGACCGTAGTTTATGAAAGACCCGTTTATGAAAGACCGGAAATGTTAGCCTGCATGCAGACTTTGGCTACTGGGGAGGAGAGAAAAGGAAGAAACTACAAAGTCTGCGCAACGGCGTGAGTTTTCTTGTTTTAGATCACATGACCGCTATGTCGTATTTGCGAAAATATTGCGTAATTTTGAGAGAGCGTCGTCAAAGAAACTTTATACAAAATTGTCTTGAACGATACGATCTCTGAGACAACTGAACATCAAGGCCGATAGGAATCTCGTAGATGACCTTGGCTCATCGAGTCGTAAAGTCGTTATAAAGATATGTTCTCGGTGTTGCAAAGATTTGTTCAAGAAGCGAAGAAAGTTGCTCGATTCATTGCACAACGTAAACAGTGACTTGTCATTCTTGTGTAGACCTAATCAAACAACCCACAGGAAGGACCAAGGTCAATAGCTGTCAAAAAGGGAGTGGATTGTGCGAATTCAGTAGAAAAATTGTGGCTGAAAAGAATTCGATCAGGACAAACCTTGTCAGGATCAGTCAGGACATGTTTCTTGCTCAACACCAAGAAAAATCGGTCGGAGCACTGCAGTACATGTAGTTTCCTTGAAAAAGTTCTTCATCACAGTTTTGTGCTCATCAAGGATTCTGTTTACGTTGAAAATGAGTTGGGCGTGATATAGGCCTCTCTGAAAATTCTTTTTCATCACATATTTACACGACAATCTTCGAAGCTTCCCCTTCATAATCCGCTAATCTGTTCAACGACTGAGCACTTCGACTACAATCAACCATTTGTCTCGCTTTTTAAAAAGACAATATCGATTGTAATCCGCTAAATCTATTCCGTCCTGGGTTTTGAGGACTCGATATTGATTGGCTTTCATAACAAAAGAAAACAAAAAGGATTCTCGCTTGCGCAATCACATTGAAAGTTTGTAAACAAGAAAACTCACGCCGTTGCGCAGACTTTGAAGTTTCTTTCTTTTCTCTCCTCCCCAGTAGCCAAAGTCTGTACGCAGGCTAGGAAATGTGAGCATGAACAATAACGCAGCGTTTATGTGGTCGGTGAAATTTTCTTCAATGTATAATAGATACGATGAATAATTGACAACTAATAAATAGATAATAGATTTAGTAAATGATAAAGAATGATACAATAAATACAAAATTTGATGATACTGATCTTCCCAATTTGAAAACCCGCAGCATGCTACAATCTTGGCCAAAATATTTGGGACAAGTCACATTGTATTATTCTTTATTTGATAACGTGCCCCCCCCCCCGCTCCACTCCCCCTCCCGTTTCAAAGTTGCTTGAATCAAACGCCATTCGACCATCTCAACATTGAATTAGGGAGAAGGGGGATCAGAGGGTTCTAAAAATATGTTTTCGCCATGATATTATGAAAGCATCATTTGGCTGTGTCCCAGCTTGTTTTTGACAGGACTGTAGATGGATTACATTGACTTAAGTTCTGTTCGATAGCCCAGAGAGTGGAGTATTTTTGTAATTCTTCTCGTGAATTCATGAGAACTGGCAATCTCGGTAAATTCAATCTCACGATTAGGTTTCTATTTCTAATATCTCCTGACAAATGCGCATTGGCCATTCGTATCGTTCTCTGTGAAGAGATTCTTTAAGACTTGATAAAGTATTTTGGGTCGTTTTCGGGCACTTCCCGATCAAGCACTTTTCGTAAGGTCGACTTTTATTCAGCTCTTAACTAGAGCTTGAATGATTCGCATCCGTTAAGTACTCTTGGTGCTACGAATTTCTGGTCTATCCTGTAGATAACAACATTAGTAACAACCGCGCTAGCTCATGATTGAAACATGCTTAAAATGTTATACATCTTATAAACAATGGAAAACTTGCTTAACGTTTCGCTTCATCAAACTTTACTTTCCTTACATAATTTGTTTTCTCTGTCTTCTGCAGCTTTGATGCAATCTGCCATATTTGGAAACATGACAGCTGTCATTCAAAAGCTGTATGCTGTGAGAGCACGTTTCCATGCGAAGGCTGCCGAGATCAAACAATTTGTGAGACTTCATCGAATCGAGAATGATTTGAAAAGGAGGATTGAAGATTACTTCCTAACCCATTGGTCCGTTAGTAAAGGAGTTGATTCAGATGAGGTAGGCTTCTATTGCATGATTTTTTTGAACACAAGAGTCCAGAAAAAGATCAAACATTCCTCCGGCTGCCAATTGTATAGGCTAAACCTTCCTCATTTTAGAAAATCAAAATAACGAGATTTTCGAACTCTTTGCATTGTTTTTAACCACAAAGCTAGGAACCACTTCCGTATTTTGTGGTAATATGAACATTCTATGTGCATCCTCGAAGGGCAAATCACTGATTTTTTTTCGTTCACTTTTCTTGAAATCACAAAGAAAATCACATACAAAAATCACAAAATCACAAATAAATCACTTGCAAAAAGCACAAAAATCACAAATCACTGAGAAATTACTGAAAAATCACACAAAAAATCACTAAAATCTTTAAAAATCATAGAAGAAAATCATGTGATTTTAAAATCACAAAAGTCACGTACGCTATTTTGACAAGTGATTTGCCCCTCGTGCATTCTATCATATGGGATGGAACCCGTTTACAAAGTATGCTACATACCTTAGACTGACAGTTTTATATTTCGAAGTTCACAACACAAAGGCATATATAATGCGGACACTGTCTTGATGGAACAAGGTGAAATGGTGGCACGTTACAAACAATCTAGCAATAACATTTTCGGAATATTAAGCCAATCTTAGGGGCTAAGAATCAGAGAAAATATCGTTTTCTTCTTGTTATCCCTCAAAATATTTACTTTGAGGCGAAAGTTGAGGTCCCATTGATTACGTGCATTTACGATTACAGTGGCTCTGTACTTAAGGCTTTACGATTAAGGTGGCTCTGCACTTAAGTTGCCTCACTACCGAAAAGTTTTAAAATAACGAAACAGTGAAAGGTAGTTGTGTACCAAATAAAAATAAGTTCAAAACACAAAAAAACTCTAAGTTAAGGTGGCTCTCTTCTGATATAAATTTCAAACTGCTACGCACTGGGTGTCCTATCACTCATGCTGAGAGTTTAATTTCTGAGAGGTTTCTGGTAAAGATTTTCTCGTAAAAAATCCATACATAGTTCCCTTGTTACATTTGCTACTCTTACAATTCGTTTTTCTTCCGGTGAACGGTGAATATGGGTGAGCAAAAGGCTATTAATTCTTGCTCTTCTGTCCAAAATATCGATGTTTCTTTAAACCAGGCTCCAAAGATTATTTCTGTAAGACTCAGTCACTCGTTCAGTATGCTGTATTGATGGAGTACTTAAGAAGAAAAACTTGCAATAAGAGCAGATGTCATATAGAAAGTTCAACGTTTCTTAAGTTATGACTTTGAAAATAAGGGTAGAAACGCATAAAAGTGAACTGTGCGATGTGAACAGTCACATAAGCCATGCTTCGAGTGGGAGGTTACAATGTTTAATCCAACATAAATATGCAAAAGGAGGAGATTGATCAAATTGCCGAAAGAAGTAATCCGTTGAGTATGACACATGTTGAAGATTATCTTCATGTGCTCGTCATGAACTTCAAACAACCATGTCTATGTAAGAAAAGAAAGGATTAGTCATGACTCTCAATGTGGCAAGAGAAAATTATAACATCTTTATGATGATGATGATTCATGAAATAACATATTAGTTAAAACTAACTACATATGATTTCATACGCCCCAGAGGAAGCAGAGCTTATCGAGTCTGGGGCGCTTACAAACAAAACAGAACTGTTGATTATACAATGCTAGGTTATACAATACGAAGTTAAAACATTACGATATAAGAATAACTACTCACGCACATGATAAACTACCGGGTGTCTCAAAAAAAAGTACCCCCTTTTGACTGGAAATGGGAACGAAGCGATAAGATATCATTACTCTCCGAGTAGTTAGCTAAATTTATCAATCTTCAACTTAAATTCACATACCTTGCATTTAAGAATCGTCTACCAAACACCAGAGATACAAGCTTGCAAAGACAAAATTTACAGTGCACCCAAAACCAGAGGTTTGTAAAAGGGCCTAGCCATGATTTGTACGATGGATCTTTTCCAAAGCACCTGTAAACTTTAACTTTCAGTTTTGCGCTTTTGAAAAGAATAAAAAAGACTCGTGGGATTCGCCCTGATTAAGCAAATATAACAAAAATGTGGTAAGAATGACGAGGTCGTGCAGCAACTCCCAAATGCGCTTGCATATGTTCCTTTTCTTCTTCTTTGACACTTGGAGTGGAATGGAATGCACGGATTGATTCCTCAAAGGAATAACTATTTGTAGAACAATTGAAACATTTCAAGGTATAATTCTTTACAATGGAGAAAGCTAAAGGTCAAAGTCGAAATTCCTGTGCAGCATGCCTGTGATAGAAAATCATGGCTAGGCCCTTTTACAAATCCTCTGGTTTCGGGTGTTCTGTAAATTTTGACTTTGCATGCTTGTATCTCCAGTGTTGGTGGCCAATTTTTAGCTGCAAGGTATGTGGATCTAAGTTGAAGATTGATAAATTTAGCTGTCCACTCGGAGAGTAATGATATCTTATTGTTTCGTTCCTATTTCCAGTCAAAAGGGGGTACTTTTTTTGAGACACCCGGTATTTACAAAACAACTAATGTGATTAAATGTATGTAGGAAAGGTACGTAGAGCTGTGATAATCTTGATATTAGTCCAATGAATGTGTTTTATACATAGGAACCAAGTTTGTATTCTTTTAGAGCCTTGACATATTCTTTAAGGGGAGCTGTCTTGTTAAGTTCTGAGGGTTGAGAGTTCCATAACCTGGGACCTTATCGCTCGATCCCCAAAGCGATTTTTAGTTTTTGGTACTTTGAAGTTATTGCTGTTGCGGGTGGGATAGCTATGAATGTTTGATCTAGTATAACTTATAACTTATAACTTACAATGTTGAATGAGAGGTGACCCTACAACAATAGGTTAGGCTTGCCTTCCTAGTTAAGCACGTACTTCAAAATTTTGCAGGACTGTAGAGTTGCTAGAGCACACGTTTGCCTTGTTGAGGATTCAAAATTACCACACTTGTAATTCAAACGTTTTGATCTTCCTCTTCATTCGTAACTATTCGTCGTATTTCATCGCTACTATTCTATCGTAACAGCATCTGGAAAATCTAAGTAACTAACTAACTAATGTAAACCAGTTAAAACAGATTTAAAGCAAAGTCAAAAGAGGGCTAGAAACATACTAATTGGAGCCAGATATGATGTTGTTATCATAAGAAATTACAAGGATGAAGCGGTAAAAATCTGTAAAAGTAGTAGACAGGAAGAAACGAGACACGCTGAAACAAGTTGACTAGCTACAACATCATTAGATTCTTCATGACTTTCAAAGACAATAGCAAGAATTCGCAGCCGCTAAGGAATGTACTTCAGGAGGTGGGGTATAAATTATACTTGAAGGCAAGTCAGCTCATTGTCTCGTTGTCAGTAATTTGGTCTAAGCTCCTTCCATTTTCAAATCAAAGCATTTTCAATAGCTCAAAGATTTGCAAAATGTAACTTCTGATATAATCTGTCCTATATTGATTGCGAGTCAGTCGAAAATTGTGTCAAAAATGCGAGTCAGTCGTGTTGCTTGTGTCAATAAGGTTCTCACATTACTTGGTGATAGGTCAGTCGAAAATTGATGTCATACTTCAAAATGTTACCGATTATAACGTAACTTCATGTAGAATTGGTCATAAATAGCTCCATAACTGTTGTCATGGGTCGATAATAGATGATTGCACTGAAGATGGCGGCGAGGATTTTGTTCCAAGATGCATTGCGTTCGAATTGCAAATCTTATTCTTATTATTAATCTTGTTCTATAGGAATTCAACTAAAAAGCTCAACGCATCGTAGTAAAAACTTCCTTGCCACCATCTTTAGCAAATCGTTATTTAATCGAGGCTGATTGAACATTTTTTGGACTGTCACAATTAAAGCATTAACATATCCTTCTTTGATTTTACAAAGTTGGCGTTGGGCTTAAACAAAGCAGTGGATACTTTTTAAAATCAATTGATCACAACGAATTACCTGAAATAATAAAACATGTTTGTTGTCCTGACTCTGCTTTGCATGATGATCTTTCCACAGACGACAACAATATAACTTATCTACTGAGCTTTTTCTACTACAAAGTAGTCAGTCAGGTGAAGGTGGGCCAGCGCCACGCCGAAGTTGACGCAAGATAAGCCTAGTAAAATTGAAACTTGCTGGTAGACGAACTTTCTTTGAGCACGTTGCACTAAGAATTGGCAAAAAGTGAGAATACAGTTGTTACAATTAGCATATTTTCATATCATCACATTCAATTCTTTCAAGGCCTTTAGCAGACGCTGGTTTTTAAGAGACCCTCCTCCGATAAACAAATTGATCACAATCTAAAATCAACATAGAAACTTATTAAAACCATGAATTCCTTTGACATGTTCACTTATGTGAATAAATCTTTATTTTTCCTAGATGCTTGAATCATTTCCAAGTGAGCTGAGGGCTGACATTTGTTTGCATATGTACACGAATTTCTTGAGCCTACCATGTTTTGCTGACGCAAGCAGAGGCTGTTGGCGCTTATTGTCACTTAAAGTTAAAAGAGCATACTTTGGTCCAGGGGAATTGATCCTGAAAGAAAGAGATGCAATCGATGCAATATTCTTTGTGAACAGTGGAACAATTGAGATCGTTCAAAGAGAATGCATTGTTGCCATATTAGGTATGATGCAGATCTACATAATGGGCAGGGCAATTTTTTAAGACTGGCCAAACGATTCAATATGCCCTCTGCATTTGCAAATAATTTCTGCCACAATCGCGGACAAAACTCATGACACACTTTGTATTTTGGAGGAATTTTCGAGTTGAGATCCTCCCACCCCCATTGCAATCTTGAAAGCTGATGAAAATGTCATAGATGAGTTGACAAGTATGTCTTCTTCCAGCAACCAACATTGCAGTGGGGGGAGGAGGGCATTAGCAGTGAAAGGTAGCAGTTTACATAAAGGAAAGGCCTCTTTTAACGCAAAAATTATCTGTCCCAACGAGTTTTGTCCGCGATTGCAGTTACTACTGGATCGTTCAGCCACCTTGTTAGTGGGCCAACTTTTTTTCCAGATCTGACACTCGTTAGGATTGTGCTTTGAAAAATCAATAAAAGACCTACAAGATTAAAGAATGGTGCCTGAAATAGACACGTGCAGTGGAAATGATTTGCAAGACATTCACTTCCTTGAAAATGTTGAGTGAATTCCACAAGCCTCTGGGACAATCGATGACCAATAAAAACTAGGATGAATGTTTACATGAGAAATACATACAAAATTGGACATCAATCAAATACACTTTATCATAGAAGAACAACTTATCAACTTTAACGCTGTCGATTCTAGTCAACAGAGGCTTTGAATTACGGTGGAACCCCTACAAAAAACCTATGCTCTTCTTTGGCAGACTGAATAGGCTCTTAACCCTATAGTGGTTGGGCTATTTGATAGTTATATTTTGGTTGGGGGGCAAAAAAGCCCCCTACCCAACTCTTGACTGGTAATAGCTAGAGCGACCAAATTTAGTGTGCTAATAGCCTCAGGCATGTACATTTTGTAAATATAAATATTACCCTAAGATTATCCATCATTTTTGCTCACGTCTGCATTTCCTTTTGTGTGGTCAAGAAAAGTGGCAAAACTGGCCAAAATCAGGAAAATTGCGATAAGATTAAACATGGAGCACATTTTCTATCCAAACATCATAATTGTGATAGCATGCATCAAATAACACTACTTTACAAAAGAAATTTGCCTAATATTCCACTTCTGATCCTTTTTCGCGATAATTGAGATTTGAGAATTTGCGATTTTCTAGGGTCAGTCCCAGAAAATTGCTTCCCTCCCCCTCATTTTCAAAATATTCTAATGAAACTTTTTGAGAAGTTGCACAATATGTAGTTGCAAAAAGTCAAAATGTTTCATGGCTATGAAATTCATCCTGGCAGAGTAATTAAAAAAGATCTACTCGGGGCAAATTTGCCCCCCCCCCAACTAAAATAGGGTTAATTAAATCGCTGTTATTCTAAATTCCAGCCTGAAAGGTTCTTGAAAAGGTTCTTATGTACAGTACACGCCTTGAACACACTAATACTGTTTTCAGCACAAGGATTCTGCAGAATAATTCCGAAGAATCCTAGAGGATTCTTGAGAAAATTTTTGGTTAGAACTAGTGTTTCAAAATCGGATAGTCTATTGTAGCATTTAAGAATTCTGTTCAGAATGTCGAAAAATCTCCAAAACTCTGAGGAATTCTTATGTCATAAACCTATTATAGAAGAACCTCTCCCAGTTTCAGTCTAAAAGGGTTCTAACGTAGGGGTTTAAAAGATCAAATTTCAACCTCAAGGATCTTGTAACAACAGATTCTTTTATGCGGGTTTCTGTTGTAGTCCATACATTGACACCAATTCTCATCTTACCAACTACCTTTTTTGGACAACCCCAACACCTCAGTGGCGGCGCCATTGGGGGACTGGGGGACTTGCCCCCCCCCCCAATCCAAAAAGTCGGCAAAAATCATCGAAGAAACATGGCATGATATTAGTTGGGTATACTTTTAGATTGAAAAATTACGTCAAAATTCCCCCCCCCCCCCACTTCTTTCGGATTTTTCAGAGCTGCCATCGCCATTGCAGCACCCTCGTCAATACTATATCTGATGGGTCAGATTTAACCCCTAGTCTATAGCTGTAAGTGTTGGTAGCCCATATCTCAGTCAATAAACCCCAAATAGGCACTCTGCGAAAGCATGGCAACGTTTGCCACTGCAACTGGTTTGTGTAACTAAGCAATTGCCAGTAAATTCCAAGGCACCCAAGACCGCTTCAGGAACCTCAATAAGGTTTCTCTTTCTATTTAATACAGGGTCTGGAGACTTATTTGGTGATGATGTTTCACGCAAAGTACCGATTCGCAGATCAAATGGTGACGTAAGAGCATTGACATATTGTGATTTGCTATATTTGACTCGAGAAAACTTTCTCGGTGTCACTCATTTGTATCCTGATTTTGCTGAGGCATTTTCACTGAAGCTTGAGATGACTTTCAATTTGGGCATGAAAGAGGTAAGAATTACCAACTGAATTCTCCATTGCGTCCAATATCATGTTTCTTAGCGTATTTTACAGCTACTAGCCTACGTTCCAGACCCCTCATGAATTCATCGACTTTCAAGATATGGCATGCAAGCCATGCAAGCTATGAGAAATCCAAGATCAAGCCAATATCAGGCAGCCAAGCAATGAGAAACAGATTCCAAAAGTTTCTTACAAACTTTAAGTGATTCATTAAACTTTACTTCAAAGCGTTGAATACTCCAGAATTCAACACAAATTTTATCACTTTAATTTGAGAAATTCTGTTTGCACCTGATGTTTGTCATTTAAAATGGCATCAGCAAAATTCCTTTTTCCAAAGACCAAGAATCCATAAGGTGCAAATGCGAGGGAGAGAGTTTGTACCCAATGAACAATGAATAACATTTTATTTTGCTCACTGCCAGATCAGACTTCTCATGCAAGCAAAGTGTGTCTCAGAATTTTGAAATATCTCCTGATCCGTTATTCATAGCCTAAGACAGCTTTGATCATGGCAGGGGAATTATTTGCACATTTTCAAAACAATAAGATGTGTCTCAATAGCTTCATTACCGGAAACTTCCCTGTTCGCCGTAACATTTTTAGGGTCGCTTAAATGAATTTTTATCAAAAGAAATTCTGTAACCATAAATCTAATTTTCTAATTCACAGAGAGATTTATCAACATGTGGTGCACTTGATTCCATAACAGAAGGTGACGAAGAAGAAGAGGAAGAGCTATCTGAATCTGCTGAAGAAGATGCCCATGAAGATCGATCCTTATTAGGCACTGGCACTGTAGCCTCACCTCCTAGTCCCGCACTGCCATTGTGGCAGCAACAGCTACGAAAGAGAGAGCGTGGACTTAGTAATCCAATGGCTACTTCACCAACCCTTGAGGAACGATTGATGCGAATAAGTACAGATAGCAGCTCTCATGATTCTGAAAGTGACAAGGATGCGGAATCTGGCTTCACTCATCAAAATGCAAAACAAAGTTGGCCTCTTCAAGATGACTTTAACAACAGAAGAGAGAAGGTTGACATTGAGTTGACGACTCAACGGTCGAGTCCTTGCCAAAGTACACAAAGTATGGAAACTGAACTCAAACCGTCTCAAAAGTCATCCTACGACATGGCAGAGACTGCTTTCAACGGAGACGGAGTTGATGATAATGACATTGGATATCTAGGCGACCTGGCGCGAGGGCCTATTGACTACAGGCTACAGAATAATACTGACCTCCTTGGTCTTGATACTGAAAATGAAAAAGAAATCGAATCCGTCGTAACATCGCAAACATTATTGATATCAAGGGAGGATGTGACAAGTGATATGCTTGAAAAAGTGCCAAGCATTGCTGGTAGCAATCACATTGATCATATTGAAAATAGCAGGAATAGGCACAAAACACTGCTTAACACTCTACCAAGGCCTGTTTGGCGTAAGAAGTGTGAGAAAAGTCGTTGTAGTTTGCCTGACCTATCCGATGAGAGTAGCATTAAATTAGAAACTCGAGCTTTTCATACTGACTCGCATGAAGACGCTCCTTCAAGTACTTCTGCTCCAAATGTTCGGCGAAAGAGAGGTGCGATTCTGAAATGCCCTTGGGTTGGTGACGAAAACCAAAAGAATGTCAATGCTTCACTTGTTCATGAAAATGGAGTACCTGATGTAAAGAATGAACCAGTGGATTTAGGTGTCGGAGAACAACTTAGAGAATCAACTGATATGTCTTGGGACATGCTTTGCCCTTCATTTGTAGACGGAGACAACCACACTGGTAGCAAGTCAACAGAGGGGAATGACCAACATGCACTGCGGCAACAAAAAAGTCTCAAACTACCGAAACGACATATTGAAAGACTCAGCTCTGGTGTTTTCTCTCGGGAATTATCGGAATCTGATTCCGGGTCTGAAAGCACTGACGAATTAAGCAGTCGTAACAGAGAATGCCAGAATTCGGAACAGTCTTGCAATTGTAGTGAAAATGTGAGCTGTATATCAAGCAATGATATTAGGCCGGCCTTTAACGATGTCTCTACTCGAACAAGAATCTCCCTCCCGAAAGACACTAACTTTGTGGCTCCGCAACCATTCGATGCCGAATATTTTTCAAATGCACACGAAGAGCTGTCAAAGGAAGTTCGTACTACACGAAAATCTGTAGAGGGTATTGAACAAGCACTTTTGGTTTCTAAAGGTAGCAATGGATTGGTCAGCATTGGACATTTAGCGAACGATTTGTCAGAATCTAAAGCAGCAATCCATGAAATGTCTTCAAGACTTGATCGCCTTAGTTATGATGTGAACAACTTGAAAGGAGAGGTCCATTCATTGACTGCATTAGTGAGAATAATGATAGAACGACAGGACTCAATGTGCTAGCATTCAGATAAATCAAATATTTTGGTACTACGAGTTTTGCTACATTCCATTTCCTGTCGGTAGTAATAGATACTTACAATATTTGAAAAATGCGTTAGTAATAGGCAAGTGGATGGTGAGTGAATAGGCGGTAGATGACCAAAAGGTCAGGATCAGCTATGACAGGTACATCTTGTCAGTTCTCTGCATATTTGGAAGCCAGGTCAGGGCCGCTTAGGCGCAGTCTAGGCCCCCAGAGGGATTTTCACGAGGGGAGCTTTAAGGAACGTTGTTCATTACCATGCCCTTTGAACTCCCAGAGGGCAACCCCCCTCTTAAGGAATGGTGGTCAGCGAAAAATTCTTCAAACTCCGTATCAAGGTCTGTAGAAATTTTGTACATATAATTCAAGGACATCTATTTCGCTGACAAAAATAAAGACATCACTAAGAAATTATTCAAGACTCAAAACAATCCTTTGCTGGCTTACATGTAACGAAATCATTCATGGTGTTCTAACTCCCAATTTAAGAGTTCCGTCAGGCCAGCCTACCGCAGTTCACTGTACTTTTCGCAAAGGTTTTGGAATATGAATGCCAAAACAATGCAACGCTCACAGGGCATTCTTCAAAATGTTAGGAATCCTAACTTAGGAAGTGATTTACTTGTCAAGTGAGAACGTGGTCACAAATTTTTAGGGTAATCGATTGTCGTGAAAAACACGTTGGGGTCTTTCCATTTTGGCGATAAACAATACATTTCCAGAATTTTTACGAATCCATGTGAAGCTCTTGGGTCCCGGACTTTTATCCCCTCCAACTCCCTATTAACGGTCCTGAGCTCGTCCGTTTAAGGCATGCAGCAACAACAGAGAAGCATGATGAAAGCTTATGACGTCACTAAGCTGCAATACCATAATACAGATTCATCGAATTAATTCAGCATACCTACTAAGTTTTTGTTAATCTTCCTACGTATTCTCAGTGAGGAAAATTTTGAGACGTCGAAAATTTTATATGTATATACCGGGTGTATACACTGTGTGAGTTGCAAAAAACGTGAGGTGTTTGGTGGACTGTGAAGTCAAATTTAGCAACGCAGTCATTGTGAACTAAATTTTCCATGCAGCCAAGGGTCTAACTTAGATCATAAACCTGGATTCAAAAGATTGAGTTTTTAAAATAAATTTTCTTCGTCATCTCTAACCAAGCTCCTTCAGCATTGCAGGTACACATAGCATTATCAGTGGATACTGAAATAGTTAAGCCTTGCTCACCCTACAATTAAGGTCGTGCAGAAAGACCTTAAAGGCAAAGACTCAGAGTCTGAGTCCTTTGTTTTTTGGGTCTTGCTGAATGACTCTGCAGACTCAAAAGACCTAGTGTAAACCAGGTTTTAGGAAAAAGTGTTGTCTGCAAGAAGTCACATTCTGATTTACGGAGCGTTGATCTGCTGGAAAGAAACCTCCTGGCAAGACATAGAAGCACGCATTATCAATGTCTTTCAAACATATTCTCCGTGCAAAGCAGGTTATGATAAGACATCCCAACATTCCAAGGGAGAAAATGCTATCTCTTAACTATTTCATTTTCCCCTGATAATACCTCACTTGTAACTTTTGCCAGGATAAATGTGAAAGGGGTTTGGCTAAAAATTTCACCAGTTTACAAAACTCCCGTACAAGGCCTTGTGAAGAAACTCTTTTTAACGAATGCATCAAATGACCGATTTTGATCGAGATTGGTTATGATCTAAGTTTTTTATTTTTTTTCTATTCATATAAGAAATTTACAACAAATTTTACATTCTACTATACCTATCAGCAACTATGCAATACTACAGGGACGATGCAAAGGGAAGCGAAGGACAACGACTACCCCAGAGCCTGAAACATAAAGACGCGGAACAATATTTTACATAAAACTAACTTTACATCACTCACAATTAAAGGCTAAAGGATACTCTACTAGATTCTGTTTCACATTGGATGTCATATCTGGGTTGAAACTGAAATAAAACAAGGTCACGAGTGCAAATTCGTTAAGGGATTAAGTTGGATAAAGTCCGACATCCAACATGAAACAGAATTTACAAAGGCAAAAGAAATAACATTTACGAAAAGGAACTTGGTTGCTACTTTGTACATAGCCTAATCAAACCGACCAGTTTCGTTGATAAATTTAATGGTAAACTCAAGAATAGTTTTGTTGACGTCATCAGAGAAGTTTTTATCACCATACAATAATATTTCAACCAGAATATCGTTCGAAAGACTATTGATTTGGACAAATGGTCGTATTCCAGCGAGGAGATTTCGACGTTGAATCTCAAAGGCAGGGCAGAGCAACAAGACGTGTTCCGTATTTTCAATTCCGTCGTTCATTGGGCACATGGGGTTTACGGTATCCCTGAATCTAAGTTTAGTTCACGAAAATCGGGATGCACAAAAAAGTTTAGTTCACGAAGATCGGGTGGCTAAATGCGATGTTACAGTCCAACAAACACCCAACGATTTTTCTGACTCACACGGTACAGCATGGCTACGCTAGTAAATTATTTTCAACAAAAAACAACACAGATGCTACAACAGGCTATACCAAAGTTCTGTTGGTCCTTCCTTAGGAAGAACCAGCTTTATCACAGAGATAACATAACACTGTTGCTGAATCGAAATTAAAAGTTGAAAAATTTTGGCATAGTCTTTAGTTAACAGACTTCGAAAAAGTAGAAAAACAGGAACACCATTTGTCTCAGAAAATGCTTTAATTCTGGACATTTTGACAGTTCCACTGGGAATTCGTACCAACGGGCTGCATTTCAGTTACGAACTTAGCGTAAAAGCTCTATCAAGACCCCTCTCTATTAAGCCATTTTCTAATCAGTCACTCCCCTCTGCACCAAAATTATGACTAAGCCCTCTCTCTATTAAACTCCCCATTACTTGCACTAAATTCTGGAATATACCAAAGATTTTCCACTTCTTTGTCTTCACGAGTTTGCATGTTAACTTTGATATGGTTTGGGATAAAACTGTGTCGAATTTATGTGTTTGACTCATAGAATTGCAAAAACGAGGCAATACAGAATTCCGCCATTCCTATTGGTAAGTCGCACATTTCCCGCGGGTTTCCCGTAGCCTTGTATAATACGATACAAGAACGCGTCTTCGTCGCCACGGCAACTGCTTTAGGCCTAGGCCTGTGAGATTTGCAGTGAACTCAAACGACATGACTGTAACAAAATGTGTTTGATGAAATGCGAGTCAAGATTAGAAGATGTCAGGTAATAAAACTCATACTAACTGGTTTTGTCATTGTACAGGAAAATATAAAGCCCTCGGTCTTAATGCACAGACCTCGCAGGCTCGGCGCTCGGTCTGTACTTCTGAGACCTCGGGCTTTATATTTTCCTGTACAACACAAAACCAGTTAGTATGCGCATATTATCTGACTTTGCGAATACTTCCCCTTCCCTAATAAGCCTTCTCAATTAAGCCCTTCCTCTGGAGTTGAATAAGCTCCCAGTGGGATTATTTAGCTGGAGCTTTTAAGGCATCATCAATATTTGAAAAAAATATCTTCACACCTTCAAAGCACTTTGAAAAATGCAATTTCTCTGTGACTGTTTTGACAAACTCCAGATCGAAAAATGTAAATTTTACGAAAATTCATCAGAATGTGCCATCAAGTTCTGTTCCTGAAAACCAGGGATTTGCATTTTCAATATAGACTTAATGTGGGCGATTGCTTCCTCAATTTCTTTGCCACCTGCAACTACCTAATTATTGTCGGCAAATTTAGATACCTGGGGGTTTTGTATGACGAACACAAGTAATTTACTGAATCAATTAATCAATTTATTGATGAATCAATTACTGAATCAAGATTCTATCTGCAATTAATCATGGCTCAAGGAACCTTGAGGAACAACAGACACCCATCGATTGGGAAAATCAGTAAGTCAGATTCCAATATATGAGAATGAATTTTATGGATACCCCCATAAACAGAATTGATATGGTCAATCTTTGCTGACAAAGTAACTGCAAGTCTCTTCTACTCGCCTTTCCGTTCCTTCCCTTATATATCAACGTTTTTGCCTTTGAAGGTGCACAGAGATGGGTCAAATTATTAAATGACAACATGGTTTCCTGCCGTACCTTATGAGATTGAAATTCCATACAAAAAGTAAATTTGGATTTCACATGTCAGCCATCTCATATACGTACGCCGTTCAAACAAACTCTGAATAAAGCAGGTCAAGGAATTGAAATTTAAGATTCTGGAGGTGAAGCATTTTTAAACAATGTTTCAAAATTGGAAAAATATTTTGACAATTCAAAAAGATATCAGACAGCATTTATCATTCTGCAAAACAGGTCACATTGAAAATGTCACCGAACATCTTTACTGTTACGGTAAACGATTTCTGGCTGAAAACATCCATCCTTCGATTCCACCACATACTGGTAGCCAAACTTTCAAGGTACACGATGGCACCTACTTTGAAGCTAAAAGAAGTTTGGAACATGGAAGAAATCTCACGAAAACAAGGATTTCCACATTGGTTCAAAATCCAATCCCAATCGCTTGACCTGTTTAGCCGATAATCCCTAAGCCCTTCAGGTTTGTGTTAAATAGCATTGCACGTTCATGCATCGTTGTGTTTATTGGGAGTTTATTTACGGACTCTAATCTATTTTAAAGCCTAAGTCGGTTGACCCGGATTAAATGTGGTTTATGTGATCCAGATTTGTACATTGCCAGTGCGATGAGTAAAATGGCTTTTTGTCAGGACTCACAAATCCACGCGGTGCAGGTGTGAATGAGCTATTTTGTACACCCTGAACCAATCGAATGGCTGGCCAGGATAGACTTGGAGCTTGAAAAGGGTCTCAAATTCTTTGTATGTACTCTTGTTCATCTTTTATAGCCAAATAGTATCGTTGGAGGGCAGAAAAATAATTTTCCAACCTTCGCCAGTATGTAAGTCAAAGGGAAAAGGAATTTGAAAAGGCCTAAAAAAGCTCAGGATCTGGACTTCCTGCTTATGTCAGTAAGATTCTGCTACCTCAAATTCAAAGATGCAAAATTACTTTTGGAGATGGTACACTCTTTTAGGCAATAAAGTTGTCTGCAAAATAGCATTTTAAAATGTTTGCCAATTATTTGATATGGTTGGAATCCACACATTCCCATGCATCGAATGGTGTATGTTTAACAAGACTCCGTTAATAGGTCGGCTTTTTGGGAGAAAAAAAACCAGACCTCGTGTTACAAATGTTTAACATAACCTTAAGATGAAAACAAACTAAGGCCCTGTCTATATGAGGAAAAACACCTCACTTGCCAGCACAGGCCAAAAAGCATTTTCTTATCGTGGAGCAAAACTATGGAATGAACTGAATAAGGAAGCTAAATTGGCATCTTCCCTGTCTACCTTTAAAAAATCCATGTGAGAGGTACATTATATTTTCATTTTTAGTTCTGTTATGCTCTTTTGTACATTGTATTATAATTCTCTTTAATTTAGGCTTTTCTGTTTTTTCACCGGTCAATTTGTAAAACAGTTATTTATTACTGAAATTTGTAACCTGTTTAAATATTTAAAAATGAATGAAATATTTTAAAATGGGCTGAGAGGCGAGATGCCACCTTCCAATAGAATCCTTTGTATTTTCATTTCGCGTTTACATGATGAACGCAACACCACCGGTATAGTGAAATCCCACCTCACAAGAGTGGAATCTCACCTGGGAGAGGTGAAATTTTTCCATATAGACGAAATACCACCGGTATTGTGAGGTGAAATGAAATTTTACGTTGATTCTCATTGGTCAGTTCTTTCTGATTTCACGGAAGAGAGACCTTAATCCACCTTACCTCTCAGCCCCGGTGAGGTGAAAAACTACGGTGAGGCTGACAGGTGAGGTGAAAAATCTCATATAAACAGTGACTGAAATTTACCTCGCCTGTCATCCCCTCACGGGGGGGGGGGGTTCATCCATAGTAAAGGTACCTGGGGATGTGCTGCCCGCAAGGGTATGCTTTTTCAAACCTTCTAGTCTAGCCAAGGGTGTACTTTTTGCCAATTTTAGTCCATTTAGTCTGGGCAAGGGTATACTTTTTGGCAATTTTGGTCAAAGAAATGTCAAACTTCGGTAATTCCTGTAAAGAAACCCAATTTTTTGCAAATTTTGGTCCTTAGAATGGAGAAATTTAGCAAGTTTTGCCTAGAAAATGCCAACTCAAGGCACTTTTGATGTAGAAATTAGTCTAGCCAATGGGTATCATTTTCAGAAAAATTGGTCTAGCCAACGGTGCCATTTTAAAACCGTGGGCGGCATACCCCTGCCCGAAATTTAGCCGAGAAGCCCCCCCTCCGTGCATCCCTTGGTCTGGCAGGTGAGGTGTTTTTCCCCATATAAACAGGGCCTAAGAGACATCCATGCCATTCTAGAGCTCAAACAAATAGTACATTCTTTAGGATGTTCATTTTTGAGACAAGCCATATAATGATTCGATCGGCAATCGTTGAATCTGTGATTTCATAATTTCTAATGTTCATTAGCATTGCAAGTAATATCATAAGCATGTATTTACTTTATCCGTGTATTTCCATATTTATGAAGTTGTGTAGCTGTAATCAGTAATTTATTTGTTCCCGCTACGGAACCCTCAGGTTGATAGGCATGTTTGACCATTGTATTTAATTTTGACACTATGTGATATTAAAAATTCATTCATCGAAATTTTATATGACTTTGAATATGGAATAACTTCATTCATATCGTGCACCTTTGTCTTTACTGTTTTAAGACAGCTTCTGTCATCAGCATGGTGTATTGAAATGAAATGGTTCTACAGTGTGTGGTTGAATGGCAATAGGTTCAACACGTACCTCTTGATCAGCTATCTCATGCAGATACCAACATCATTGTATCAAGAGGAAAATGCTCAAAATAGTGTCGTTATATAATCAATATGATCAACATGATCAATATGATCAACAAGATTACGAATTACCGTAGTTAATCAGCTAGCTTTGCCTTTGCAAGGAGAAGAAATATGGAACGCCTATTGAGACAGTAATGCGCTAACTGGGCCAAATAATAATAAGACCCAACTAAGAAGCATTGATAAGATTTAAAACAAACTTCTAGTGAACAGTCATTTTTCCGTTGGTTTGATATAGATTGGTTGAGTTGGGCCATTTGCCGAAGCGTAGCCACAACAAGGCCAAGAGCCCGTGAGGAATTAAACCACTTACACGACATTGGAGTGGCATAATTTCTCCACGGCACATGACTCCAAGGATCTCCTTCGGCGCTCCTTCCTTGACGCGTCATGTCAATCTGTCGCCACTCTCAGTGATTAAAATGCGCTTCGCAGAAGATGTGAAACCAAAAGGAAAACAAATGGATACATCACGAACGAAATGGAGAAATGAAATATAGGCTACAGTACTTTCCCGTATATAATAAACACAAATTTAAGAAACACTAGCCCTGATTTTCAAAGTAATAGCTACCTCCTTTGAAAAAAAACAAGCTCAGGTCTGAAAAATGCTTGCTTCTTATTTGAAGATTATTGACATGAGAATGGTTTTTATTTTAGCTTTACAATTAAGTCAAGCTGTATCTTTTCAAAATGAAAACAAGTGCTTGCATGCAAATGAAGCAAAAAGCACCTTCCCGGAATACTTGTAGTTTTCCTTGGAAATCAAAATTAAAATACAAATCAAAATAGTGTGCTTGAATCAGAGTACTAGTTCATTGATAATGAAACTTTTCCTTGATTTGAAGTTAATGTCTCAGTTTATAAGGAACACATCAGACCTGAAACTGAAAATGCTGTTTCTTATATGCGGGACACCAAAGTGTATGTATCATATGTAAATCTTTCACCAAATTCAGCATTTCCTACAGCCCGTGCACAGTTGTTGAATATTCTTTGAAAACTCTTCTTGGCATATGGTGAGGATTTTACATTTCTCTGGATGAAATTTCATTTGCCACTTCTCTTCCCATTGTGCCATCTTGTTTTCAAGATCATTTTGAAGGCTTTTTGAATATGTTTCCAAATTCCTTGCTAGGTACACCATTGTGTCATCAGCAAAGAGTCTCACTGTCGAATTAAGTGTCTCAGGCAGGTTATTCAAATAAAAAAGGAATAAACATGGGCTTTGCAGGGAGCCTTGTGGGACCCCAGATATGACATCTGCATCATATGAGCATTTCCTATCTAACAACACTGTTTGTTTTCTGCTCATAAGAAGACTGCTAATCCATGCATTTGTTTTACCTCTGATTCCATAGTATTTAAACTTTTCTAACAACCTTAAGCTTATTCAATGCTTTGGAAATATCCATTGTTAACACGTCGGCTTGCCTTCTTTTATTTGGATTTTTTAACACTTCTTCTTGAAATTCTAAGAGCTGTCCATGAAGCGGTGTTGCAGCTTGTAAAGAACGGAATACGAAGAAGCATCATCCATTATGTTGCTAACAATAACGTGTTCCATTATCTTGCAGACAATAGAACAAGAGAGATATGTCGTTATTACTGGCCATTGATTTTTTCCCTTTCTTGTACACTGTAGCCTGCGTGCAGACTCTACTGATCCCTTTTCAGACTGGTTCTCCTCCTGTAGAGTCTGCGCATCAGCGACCAAATCCGTGTTGTCAGCTTATGAGAAACATGGAACCTTTCCTGATTGGCTGACGCATATCCCATTTCTTTCATGATCGTCTCAGACTTTGTTCGAGTCTGCAGGTAATTAATTAGCTCTTCCATGGACAAAGCTTGCAAATGAAACCTTATTGTGTGAGGGTTTTATGCA
Source organism: Aurelia sp. 3 sensu Dawson et al. (2005) (assembly GCA_964020215.1). Lineage (NCBI taxonomy): Eukaryota > Metazoa > Cnidaria > Scyphozoa > Semaeostomeae > Ulmaridae > Aurelia > Aurelia sp. 3 sensu Dawson et al. (2005). The sequence goes on along the minus strand of OZ026573.1, from coordinate 671,525 downwards.
TTCCCACTCTATAGGTCGCTCTATTGAATCCAATTCAGTGACTTGGTTCCTCAAGAGGGGGAATCGCACGTGGCTCAGAACAAGGACTTGGTCGCTGATGCGCAGACTCTACAAAAGGAAAACCCCTCTGAAAAGAAATCAGAGTCTGCACGCAGGCTAGTACACTGGAACAACGTTGGCCTTTGCCAATCCCGTGGCACTGTCCCTGTATTACATAACTTCCTAAATATAAGTGTTAATATTTGGGGAATACTTTTTGCAAGTTGCTTTAAGATCTTGGGGCTGATTTCAACTGGCCCGGCAGCTTTGTGATCCTTTAAACCTTTCAATAACTTTTCTATGCTTGGTATAGTAGAATTTATCTAATGCACTCAGTTGTGGACTGGCTCAGAATTGATCACCGGCCATGGTGGACTCAAGGGGCCCCTAATGGGTGTGGCCTGAGAAATGAGGGTGTGGTCAAAGAAAAATGCCGTTGCGATTCTCTAATCTCTTAACAAACTTGTGTAGTACTTAATGACGCTGTATGATTATGGCATAATTAAATCTGAGTTAAATGCTTACATAAATACAAACTTGCATGTATGAGCCTGATCTTAGTATCTACTTTACAACAGCAAATTTGACATTTCTTGAGAACTATGAGCTAAGCGATCTATTATGCTTTCATTTTTCAAGTTGTTCAGCAACGCTTTCTCGATGCTCATCGATATAGTGACTTCCAGCCTATCTTGTTTCATAGTACTTCGTAAACGAGTTTTTATAATCTTTAACTTCGAGAACGACAGGGGCGGACTGGCAGTAGAATTGGGGCCCGGGCGATTCAGCAACGAGGGGGCCCGCAACTACGCGAGCGAAAAGTTTGCAGGGCACGCCCTTGGGAAATCTTTTGTGAACACACCCCCTGAATTGGCCTCAAATGATACTGGACTAACTTCTAACAATTTGAATGGTTCTCTATACGAGTTGCATTCTGGTTTGAAACTAAGTGCGAGCGCAGCGAACAAAGCTGGGGGTCCGGGGGCTTACCCCCGGGAAAAATTCTCATTGACACACCCTTTAGATTGTTGGAAAACGCCCCATTTTGGAGAATTTACCATTAAAGAAGCAGAGCATCACGACTGATGGGGGTCCTTCCGGGAAATTTAAGAAAATGACTGCAATTTCACGAGTAGATACATTATTTTTGAACTGCACAATATACAAAGGAATAGTTTGATAGATTCTGGCAACCTCCTGGAATAGAAATAACTTTAAATATTCATCTCTATGAGCTTGGCTTTCACAGCCTCTTTTACTTAAAAATGAACGAATTTCAGCAAAGTATTACGGGCTGAAGCCCCTCGGCCGACCGTTTCCGGCAGGCCTGTTGCAAGAATGCAATTTCTTATAGCATAAGTTGAATGCGAAACCAGAAATCTCAGGGCCACCGTGACCTTCAGGGCCACGCCAGCTTCGCTCTTCTTGGTGAAGGTCTGATTCATTGCCGAGAAATGCTTTCATTTGTCCTTCCTCAAACTTCAAGATCCAACTACTTCCGAAAGGGAATCCGTTTGACGAAAGACCTCACTGGGAAAATTCTTGAAAGCAGAGCATCAAAATCGTCTACAAAAGGTCTTTTTGTCAAGTCAATTACTGTACATGTTTTTGTTCTCGTATAATTTTCATTTCATGCCTTAAAAGTATCATTAGATCACATTTCAGAATCCTTAAATGTTGAATACTTCTATCCAGGGCGTACGCAGCACTGGAAGGTGGAGGGGGTCTGGGGCGTAGCCCCAGGAAAATTCTTAGCAACCACGCCCTTTAGACGGTCGGAAAATGAAGGAAACGCCCTTTTTAGCTATGCTTTGCATCGTAAACATGGCGACAATTATCACAGCAGGTCGCTTTGTCAGATTTGCAATGAGAGTTCATACCCATCATAGAAAGTTACTCTAGGAAAGTCAAGAAGAATAATTATTCAATAACGTCCAGACTAGTATATCAAAACACGCATTGCAAAGTTGCTTTACTGCAAAATGATTTGGAGCTGGTCCTTCGAGCTTGATAGGTGTCTCTTTTCGCTCCTTTATAATTGTTTAGTCGGCCTGTGGCATCTTTTATGCAAGAAGCTTTGGCAAATTTCAACAGTAGCAGCAAATTAGGATCCCTATAGCTAGTGGCATGGTGGACAGGCTGAGATAACTTGGGATATTGAAGTGATTAAGTGGGTCTGGGGGCCAAGCCCCCAGGAAAATTTTCGAAGATATGTATTCTACGATTCTACTTAGGCTGAGAATGCCTCTTCCAGCCGAGTTCAAGCATTCGTTAAAAACCCAAAACCTTTCTATGAAACTTTGACGAGCCCCAACACAAATTTTATTGCATTTTTGTGCTAATCTCGAGGACCATCTTTATTGAAAAGTGGGGGGTCCGGACCCCCATTCCCACCTTGGGTACGCCACTGCTTCTATCTTTTTTCTAAAACCTTATTCATATTTTAAATACCCCTAACATGGTCTCCTAGGTCACTGTAACCGAGTGTAGATATAGGCAAAAGTTGTTTGAAATTAACAGACTGGCAAGGGCATGAGGTAAAGTGAGAAGGGGCCCCTGCATAAAAGATGCCTTCCTCGAACAGGTCTTTATTGGGCCCCTTTGGCAAAAGCTGCTCCAGTTTTGTCAAGTTCTACATTTGCAGATTCATCAGTTCACCTATCAGTCGAAAACGAGACTATGCCAATTGGAATTTTGCAGTACCCTTATCTTACGAACTGGGGCCCACTTGCAATCTTTTGACATTTTCAACTGTTTGACAAACAAAGATAACTGTTGAAAGAATTATTACAGGGCCCTTCAACCAATTTTCGTTGATTGAAACTGGTTGTTTTGTCACTGTCAGAAAGTTCATCCAAAATTAACCATTTGAAGTATTTTTCTTCCAGCACAGAAGGGGCCCATGGGGACCTTTGCTGAGGGGGGCCCTTCGGGCCCCAGCCCAGTAGCCCGACTGGCCAGTCCGCCCCTGGAGAACGACCTTTCGCAATTAACTTGAGTGACGGACAAAGCATAACACTTTATACGCCAAGTATAGGTTGTCATACGTCCTCTCGTGGAGTCGATAGTCCTTGCAAGCCATCTTTACTCTTTCTGCGACGCTGCTCTCTTCTTCGCCATCCGAACCTTCAATCTCGACTGTGTACTCAGCGTTCTTTTCAGCTGAGAGTAATTTTGAGCAAAAGAATTTAGCTCATCTCTTAGACTTTCTACGTTGATTGATGACGCCAACTCGTAGATGCTACCTAGTGCTCCCTCGGGAATTCCATACAGGAGGATGTCTTCAAATCTCTTTGGGTCTAAGCAAGAAAAATCTGCAAACAGACTTTTATAGGAGGCGAAGCGATAATTGTAACGCTTCCACTGCCCAATCCATAACGACATTGTGAGTGTCCACTTGGAATTGCGTTAGTGCGTCGAGACTTCTCCCTTCGTCAGCTGCTTCGTCGGCCAATCTTTTCCTTTTACGGATTCTTCTTTCACTTCCACTCTCATGTCTTCAAACTTATCTTCCATGTGACAGCTGGAAAACTGCATGTCTTTCGCCATTTCCTCCAATTGCTCATTCACCTTTTCAGCACAAGATTTGGCTGCAGTATGGATTTCACCTATCTCTCGAGACTTTCCTTTGAGGCTGGTACTTGCGATCTGCACCATATTCCAGGCTTCCACCATGTCCAACCCTTTCGTTTGCAGATACTCAGACAATGGCACTGTCTCTTCGAAGATTCTTAGGAAGATGAAAGTGGACAAAATGGTCTGAAACTACAGGAAAGCGTTGATGAGTGCTTGGGCTTCTTCTTTAACTGCAAGCTGGAACGTTTGTGATGTGGAGATCGTGGAGATGGTAAAGAGGCAAATCAGCAGATCTAAAAATGAATTAACTCTTGGATTCTCATACGTTCCAAATATACCGCGCAGGGCATTGGACTTGCCTGACCATTTTGTTGCATCAACGATGACTAAGTTGAGCACATGTGCATAACACCATATAAGTACATGCTGATCTGCTGCTTCTGTAAGCTTTGTTTGCAAGCCATTGTACAAGGCATGACAACTTGCAACTCCATCTGTGCTGTCAGAGATGCAGTTTTTAATGTCGGTCCCCAGTCTTTCCAGTGACTCCTGCAAGAGGTCAAATACGCGCTATCTTCAATTTCACTTCACTTCTTGGGGTTCATTTCATTGACATAATTTACTAGCACGGAGAGATTCAAATATATTTTTGCAAAAAGGGGCCTCTTTTTAGCAAAAAGGGGGCCCTCTTCACAAGATTTTGACGGGGGCCCACCGGCCACGGGATGGTGGGCCAGTGGGCCAGTCCGCCACTGATGCACTTGGGGATATTTTGAGTCATTTCATAATTGGGTTGGTATAGGGTTTTCTTAGGCAAAAACTGATTCAAACTGTCTATTCAGGAAGTTAGCCTTTTCCTCGGCTTCTGTGAATATCTTTCAATAATTTTTCAGTGAACTCGCACTCTCGTAGCCTTTCTTGACTCTTTTGATAAAGTACCAGAATCGCTTTAGACCAACGCATTTATTTTCGTCTTCGAGGGGAGTAATAACATCTTGAATATGGGACCAGAAGGCTTGTCTTAGTTACTTTGGATAGTTGCTTTTAATTCCTTGTGTTTTTTTCACGGTTTTTATAGTATAACTTGGAATTTTCAAATTTTCTTTGCGCATGTCTCCTTTTCTTAAGCATTTGGTCTCTTTCCTTGGTAAGCCTGTTGATTTCAGGTGTAATGCATGGAAGCTTGTCTCTGTATAGCCCTCGAGTACACACATAGGTATGACTACCTCATGCAAGCAGGTTCGATGATCAACATAACTATATTTTTCTCACTTCAAACTCATCATGTTAACTCAACTCGAAGACTCGAAGACTAACTAAATAAACTATCAAAACCCAATACATATACAACTTTGACACCATACAAACATTAAGATCTATTCCCTTTACGACTTCCACAACAACACATTACCTCAACACACATTCTCATAAAACGATCAAAGTACTCTCTGTTGTGACAACAGTATGTTTGTTATGTTCATATTGTTCACAACAGTGCATTTTCTGTCGTAGCAACAGAGCCCTACATACTTCCCTTCTAAAGAAAGTGTCGTCCCTGACATCTCTTGAGGACTTTGAAAAGGAGCTGCAAACTTCGATCTTTTAATGTTGTGACATTTTCTGTGTCGTATGTTCTTTCTTCTTAAAGTTCTTCCTTATTCATCTGATGGGAGCGTTGATTCAAGTCTATATATGTATGTATTCAAAAGTTATCGTCTTTCCTTCTGACTTTGGAGTTCAGAAACTCAATTCGACAAAGTTCTCTAATGAAAAAGTCTCAAAACGACAAATGTTCGTATTTCCCCAATCTTCAACAGGATGTTTGTATCGCTGAAAAGTAATATAAGGAAACAAAACAAACAATAGAGAGTCATTGTTCAAAGCTCCAACTTTGAATCATCATTGTTTCTCTTACGAAAGCGTTCTTGGGTAACAATATGCATCTTGCTAACCTGCGAAACGTAACAATGTAATAGCAAATCACGAATCTGATAAGTCGGGCGATAAATGGGCGAGGCTATTTCGAAATGTACGGCTGTACGGACGTTGTCTATGTATAGGTAATGATGTAAAAATGGTAAATACGATGCAAAATATATGTAGACGATATTGGAAAGTCTTGAACGATATCAGTGGTCTATTCGAGAACGACGTTAACGAGTCAATGCTCATACCGTATAAACAACGACTGGGTACGATTGCGGGCGATAAGGCGGTATATAACGACGTATTGATGAAACGATGTTTGAAAACATTGGAATATGTGGCACTCTATTTACATTATTTACATTTGAAATCGACGACACTTGTCCTGGTGCAAAATACGATAAACGGTTTGGTGGCTGTCGACTACGAACGGGACGATGATGTTCTGGCATTTCTGGCGGCAATTGTTCAATTCTATGTTGGGGTGTGGCACGACAGGATCTTGTATCTCAGGTTGTTGCACAGGCTGTTCTTCTACTTGGCTTTCTACTTCCTCGCTCTCCTGTACGTTTGATGAATCCGATAGCAGTACGTTTTCTTCTATTGGTACATCCGCTGACTCTGTTGGTACATCTGATACTTGTTGACTTTTTTGTTTGTTTGTTTGTAACCTCACTTTGATTCGATTCTATTTCTAGCTATACATATATACATATATACATATATACACATAACTAATCTAAATCGAATACACTACACAGCAAATGAAAAGGAAATAACTAAGGAAATAAATACGTACAAAGCTAAATATTAAAACAACTTGGATGGATGTGAATGGACATAATTTATAGGATATCATTATATTTACAAACGTTGCATTTACAGGAAGGACCATCCCATTGTTTTATCATATATTTGAAGCTGTTGAGGTTGTCAGCTGATTTTAATTCATTTGGCAAACAGTTCCAGATCTGAGGTCCCATGGCTTTAAGGCTCTTGGAACCGAAAGTCACTTGATTTGGTCGATAATGATTTAAATCGTTCGGATTCCGTGAAGGATGCTTTGAAGTTCTTGAACTAAAGATACTTTGCATAAAAGATGGATTTAAATTTTTGATTGTCTTGAATATTTCGATACATAGGGTTCTCTGACGAGCAACTTGCATTGTGCACTTCTTTGACCTAATAAGAAGATCATTATAGGAACTTTTATGATCATTGTACAAAAATCTTAGCGCGCGTTCCTGAATCCTTTCAATTTTTTGAAGCGATTTTGAAGACGAAAAGTACCAAACTAAAGGACAATAGTTGAAATTCGAATACACGAAACTTTGAACCAAAACTTCTTTTTCAGCAAAACCAATAAATGACTTAAGTCGCTTAAGAACGTTCAGTTGTGCCGCAGCTTTTTTACAAAGGTGTGATATATGTGGGTCAAAGTTCAATTTGTAATCTAGTGTAACACCTAGGAGTTTAACAGTCTCTTCAGATTTTATAGAATGTCCTTGAAAGTCAAGATTTATGCCGCAAGTATTTGTCTGGTCTTTTTTAACAAAAAGTGCATGGAATTTGTTCGGGTTCGCAATCATTTCATTTTGTTCCAGCCATGACAAAGCGCTATCTGCTTCATTTTCCAAAACTTTGACAAGATCTGGCAAGGATTTGGAAAAGAAAGCCAGCGTGTTGTCATCAGCATAATTATACATGGTTGCTTGCTTTATAAAAGAGAAAAGATCATTTATGTAGAAATTGAAAAGTATAGGACCTAAAACTGATCCCTGTGGCACTCCTGATAGAATTTCTTGAAAAGAACTGTAGACGTTATTTATTCGGACACTCTGCTTCCGTTTTTTAAGATAGGAATAAACGAGAACCAGGGCATTTTCATCAAGACCATATGCATGAAGTTTCGCTATAATCAAATCATGTGGGATGCAATCAAAAGCTTTTGACAGATCCATCAAAACGGACCCTACAATAAAGTTGTTGTCTAGCTTTGATTTCCACTCTTCTATGAGTTTAATCAAAACATGCTGTGTACTGTAAGCTGTTCTATAAGCTGCAATGAAAATTGAAAGAGTCATGTCAAGGAAGGGACTGAGCTGTTCCTTTAGAATTTTTTCAAAAATTTTGGAAAAAGTGTTGAGTATACTGACTGGACGATAATTTCTCTCCACAGTACGAACTGGTTCGCCTTTGTCTAAAGGGCAAACTGCAGCAGTTTTTGCATTCTGGGGAAATATGAAACTTCGAATGCTGCAATTGATAGCGTTAGTAAGAGGCACAGCCAAATCATCGCTAACCAGAGGAACAAGCTTCGGTGGAATTTGATCAACACCTGTTGATTTACTGCCATCGAGCATTTTCAGTTGGAGCCATACATCTCTAGCAGTAACCTCATTGAAAGAAAAGGATTGAAAAGTATGCTCAGGGTCTTGAACTATAGCTAGAATACTTGGATGATCCTTGTATTTATCAAGAATGAGCCTGACAATTTCTCGATCATCATCAGTCGAATTCGCATTGGCAATGCTGGAAGGCTTCTTACCGGAAGTATTTTCGACAATATTTATGTAATAATCATTAAAAATCTCGCATAAATCTTGATCATCAGTGACTATTTTATCATCTTTGACCAGGGAAATATCAGTACCAGCTAGAACACCCTTATTTGAGAGAAAAGGTTTTACCAGGTCCCAGAAAGCTTTATTGGACATGAGACCATTGCTTGTAACTCTCTTAAAGTGATTCTTTATGGCTTTTTTACGGAGAGCAACACAGCGATTTCGTTGCTTCTTGAAAGCAACTTCATTTTGCTTTGAAGGGTGTTTATTTAATCTGCGTTTAAGCCTAGAACGAGTGTACATAGCTTTTCTCAGCTCTGGGTTCATGAAGGGTGCATTGTTTCCCCTTAGAAACTTAGTTTCAATAGGAGCATATTTGTCCACTATACTACGGAAAGTATTGGTCAGATGGTCGTAGGATTTATCCGGGTTAGTCCCGTCGCATTCAAATTGGGCATGCTTTACATCGCTCACGAAATTCTCTGGGACAAACTTTTTGTAGCTGCGATATTTTATTTGTTTCGGTTTTAGCCTGGGAACAGTTGATTTCATTGTGGTAGTTACAAGACCATGATAGTCACTTAGACCTGTTTCGAAAACAGAGGTTTTCTGGAAGGACCTTGGTCGATTTGTTAGAATAACATCAATTGATGAGCTATGATTCTTAGTGAAGCAAGTTTTCGACGTCACTAGATTAGATAGTCCAAACACATCACAAAAAGAAGCTAATTTTTCAAAACCGGGGTCTGCTTTATCATGATTATCAATATTGATATCGCCCATTACAACAATGTTATCGTACCGATCCAGTGCACGATTTAAAGACGTGGACAGATCTGAGAAAAATGTTTCTATGTTAGCATTTGGGGGGCGGTAAATACTATAAACGATCCATTTCTTTTTTGCAACTACGAGTTCAGAACACAATAGTTCAAGAGACGGGACTTCAAACTTGGGCAATCTATTGCAAGTAATGCCATTCCTCGAGTATTGCATGAGACCTCCTCCAAATTCAGATCTATCCAAGCGAATTGGGCTTTTGTAATTATTAATAAGAAACGATTCAGTTTTAAAATCCGAGTTTAATTTTGTTTCTTCTATGAGTAATACGTCAGGCAAACATCTCTCAGCGATCATTCTGAGATCAGTGATTTTATTTCTAAGACTGTTTATGTTTAAAAAACCTATGAGCAAGTTCCCGGCACATTCAGCCCTTAAACTAAAGAAGTTTGTTTTCAATTTGTTTTGAGTGAGCTTGTCAGGATTTCTAGCTACTGAAAGCTAATTTAGGCCCACTGTGCATGCCGCATCCAGGCATGGGACCCCTAGTTTAACGTCCCTTCCGAAGGACGACGAGGTGAGTTGCGAGGTCAGTCCTCAGAAGTCACCCATCCGAAATCTGACCTCACTCGACCAAGCTTAACTTCAGTCACCTGACGAAGACTGTATAAGCCACTCGGCCACTCACCCCGCAAAGTCATCGATATCATTACTGTCAGACTCGCTACTGGATCCTGAGGAATTTCCTGTTGATGAATCTCTGCTTGAAGTTGAATTGAAAGAATCAGACCCTGTTAAACTATTTACAGATGTGAAACAATGAAAATTTCATCTTCGGAGTCACTATCAAATGTCGAAAGGTCAGTTGTATGACGGTTAGATAGTCGAGGTGACGAACGCCTGCCACGAATGTTACGGTTACGACGTTTTGCAATAGGTTGTTGCGGAGGAGCATCTGAATCGAGTGGAAGCTCATTACATTGAAATAAGAGATTCCTATGCAAGACTCTGAAAGGACCTGTTCCATCTTCTCGTTGTACTTCGTAGACCGGAGACATGTTATCCTTTCGTCGAATGACTCGGTGAATATCCTTTTCCCAATGTGATCTTAATTTACCAGGTCCTCCCCTCTCCGACAAATTTCGAACGAGCACCCTGTCGTTTGGTTGAAGATCGATAGATCGAGCTTTCATATCGTAACGAGCTTTATTCCTTTCTCCAGCAGCAGAAGAACGTTTACTGGCAAGAGCATAGGCTTCTTCCATAGCCTGTTTCCATTTCTTTACGTACTCACTGTGGTTACCTACTGGCGAATGTTGACCAGTGTCAAAAATCAAATCAATAGGCAAACGAGGGTGTCTACCAAACAACAAATAGAAAGGTGAAAAACCAGTGGAGTCATTACGTGTACAATTATAAGCGTGAGTTACTTTATTCAGATGCTCATGCCAACTACTTTTATATGATTCTGGCAAAGTGCGAAGCATCGACAACAATGTACGATTGAAACGTTCTACCTGTCCGTTACCTTGCAGATGATAAGGAGTTATTCGCGAATGTTTGATATTACACAGTTTTTGAAGATGATCGAAAAGCTTATTCTCAAATTCTGCACCTTGATCATGGTGAATCTTGGAAGGAATCCAAAACGTAAGATAAAATCTTCATACAATTTTGAAGCAGCAGTTTTGGCTGATTTGTTTCGTGTGGCGTACGCTTGAGCAAAGCGTGTAAAATGGTCTACAATAACCAGAATATATTCATGTCCACCCTTACTACGTTCCAAATGTAAAAAGTCGATTGACACCATTTCAAACGGGGATGTCGTAACAATTGGTTGCAAAGGAGCTATGGCTTGAAACGTTGGACGTTTTTGTTTTATACAGCTGCACACATTTTGGATAAAATATTCTATGTCTGCCTGCATCCGAGACCAAAAGAATCGTTGTCTGGCTAGATCTAAAACACGTTCTGTTACTAAATGACCCATTTCTTCATGAAGCTCTTTGATAACAAGACGGTGATACTTGTTGGGCAAAACAATTTGTGAAATGGTACCTCTATTACGCTTTGAAAGACCATTAGAGATTGCAAGTTTAGACCAATCACGCAGCAATCGTTTGACATCAGGGGATTCGTTGAAAAGGCCCTTAGATAATGGCTTTTTGCCTGTCTCAAGAAAGTGAATAACACGACTTGTTACGGGATCGTTAAGCTGAGCTTCGATTAAATCATTTACGTTAATGGAGAAATCTTTTCGCGATGTTGTACCATCCATTGCTAACGCATTTGAATCGAATGTAAGTGGTGAAACCCAAGTTGATTTACCTTTAGCTATCAGATTTACGGCACACGTGACGGCAGTTCTTGTTTGAGGCAACGTTTCTTCAGTGCATGTGTTCATGTACGACTCAAAATCAGGAATTCTCGAAAGGGTATCGGCATCGTTATTAGCTTTACCTGGTCTATACTTGATAGTAAAGTTAAAGTCGGCTAACTGGTTGACCCATCGTAAACCAGTAGCATTCAATTCGCAGATGTTAGTACGTAGGTTAATGGATTATTATCGATATATGCAGTGAAAGATGGTGCATAGTATAAATAGTCACGGAACTGATCACAGATCGCCCATTTCAGCGCTAGAAATTCGAGTTTTCCAGAGTGAAGATAATAATTTCTCTCTGCTGGTGATAAAGTACGAGAACCATAAGCAATAACTCTTAAAGATCCGTTCTGACGTTGATACAAAACTGCGCCGAGTCCGACTTCAGATGCATCGGCATGGAGTATAAAAGGATCGGAATAATTAGGATATGCCAATCATGTGATGTTCATGGCTTAAACGTTGGTATTTTGCGAATTCGTTGTTGTTGAGAATGCCAGTTGATGAAACGAGTGATAGGCCTAAACCGAAGCGTGGTCATTCAATCAAAGATGACATGAAGTTGGTGGTAGATGAGGCGCTTGCACCCATCAAAGAGAGAATTGCAAAACTACCACAAATTGACGCAATTAACACACTGCTATCTAACCTTACAGCTTCTATAAAGGCAGAGTTTGAAAATCAGTTGAAGAGTCGTGACGACAAAATTGCTGCATTGGAAAATAAAATTGACATGTTGGACGGCAAGATGTGTGTAATAGACAGACTTGACAAGCGAATCGATGATGGTGAACAGTATTCAAGGCGCGCTTGCCTTCGAATTGACAACATACCTCTCCCAGCTGGAGGAGAGAAAGAAGATTGTCTTGAAAAGGTATCTGAAGTGATGCAAGGTATGGATTGTGGATTGCAGCCAAGTGATATTGACAGAGCTCACCGCATAGGGAACAAGAAGAAAGACAAGCATGGAATTACAAGACAACAGATGATCGTTAAATTCAAGTCTTTCGGGCAGCGAACGAAGATGTACAGAAACAGGAAAAAGGCTAAGAATGATGTGAAAGTGAAGTTAGACCTAACAAGAAGACGGCTTGGAATTTTGATTGATGCTATCGAGTTTGGTGAGAGTGATGACAGAATAGACCATTTCGACAATTAAAAAAGGAGACTGGGGAGAGCGGTTTGTTCTGGTAAATGGCTGCCACGGAGCTTCGATAAATGATAGATATCCGTCCACGAAAACTTTTGGCTTTAAATTCACGGTTGAAATTACAGATCTTTGAGAAAGAAGTCCCTAAAAAGTAGCCGCAAGGACGCCCCATGACTCGTATGCCTCGCAACGAAGAGGAGACCTCGCATCAAAAAGCTTTGGCGGGAAGGCGGAAAGGTATTCGTCATTTTCCTTCGAAGCTGTGCAATCAGATCAGAATGTCAAAGCAAGACAAATAAACGTTTCGATATGGTTCCTGGCAATATCGAGAAGGTTCCTGATGACAAAGCTGTGCCTCTCTGAGTACTGCAGACTTGATGAGATAGGAATTCAAATTTAGAAATATCCTTGTGCTGGAGAAAGGAAGAGAATGAGATAAAGTCACTTTACGCATTTGTTTTATTTTGTTGAGAAAAATTTGTCCTTGAAAGAAAGTCAGAGAGATTTTGAAAAATCTAACAAATTCCAAGCCAAGATTCGTTGGTAGAGGTAAGTTAAAATATTGATTGTAGTATGTTTGCGAGGAACATTGCTGCCCATATTTTCCTTGCAGAAACAAAAAAGGTATGGCCATCAGCAAAGCAACTGATTTCTACCAAAGAAGTCTAAAAAACGGTCGAGCTTAACCAAAACAAACCTTCGGTTTTATCAACTAGTTGCAATATAAAACGCTTTCTACAAATAAGGATGCAGCTTACCTCAATATAAGGATCAAGAAATTCTCTGCAGATGCTCCTCGACCTCGTCTGTTGACTTTCAATTTAAATTGATATCATTAAGCAACTTCTCAGCAAGAAAAACGTTGTAAAAATGACTTCTTTAAGCTGCTATCTTCAAGCCTAAATAATATTACATCAAATTTTATGTCGTCCTCTTTGCACAATTAAAAGATAAAACAACTGCCGAGTTCTTCTCCATATTTATAACAACAATGTTTTTCCTGTTTCTTGCTTCGTTTCTAATCTGCTCGAGCAACTTCGAAGGAAGATGACGAATACCTTCCCGCTTTCCCGCCAAAGCTTTTTGATGCGAGGTCTCCTCTTCGTTGCGAGGCATGAGTCATGGGGCATTCTTGCGGCTACTTTTTAGGGACTTCTTTCTCAAAGATCTGTAATTTCAACCGTGAATTTAAAACCAAAAGTTTTCGTGGACGGATATCTATCATTTATCGAAGCTCCGTGGCAGCCATTTACCAGAACAAACCGCTCTCCCCAGTCTCCTTTTTAATTGTCGAAATGGTCTATTGATTTTGTTTTTGCCGATGTAAACTGTAATCTGGCAGCGAAGCTGATCAATGGAAGCTTTGTGTTTTTTAATTCCCTTTTTGAGTTGGAACAAAATTAAATGGCCTTGAGTAAGTTTAACATGGATGGGGTCTGCGGGTGCAGGATGGGTGGTTTGGGGTGAAATGGGTGGTGTTTGAAAGCTTTGATCGTAAGGGTATGTTGGGGGCGTTTACGCGGGGTCTTGTTTCGCTGGTCCCCTTCGCCGGGGTCATTGGGGCCGCCTTTCTGGGTGTTGCGGTGGTCGGGGGCCTGCAGTGGAATTGCTTCAAATGATTTGTTGGGGTGGTTGTGCTGTGGATTCTTGGTCGTCGTGGCGTCTGGGGGTGGTTTCCGGTGGTTTTGGCGGGGGGATCGCAGGTCTTGGCTTGGTGTGGACGTTTCTTAACATATTTTCTTGTCATTTCATAAAATTTTGCTTTCCCCCTGCTCGTTTCCCCCCGGGCTTGCCCTCTTTGCCCCCGTTGACCCTACGTCCAACATTTGAATTTCTTTATCTTAAGCCTGTCTAACGTTGCTGAGTTGTGTTATTTTTTTTTGTTTACAAGTGTAATCCATCATCCATGAAACAAATGCAATGATCCTGGAAATTCTTGCAACGAAAGAGTGTATAAAAATTCCCCCTGAGACCGTGCATTTCTAAAGCTTTCCAACAGCCTTTCATAAGTGCAATCCCTTGTCTGCATTTGTTTTATCATTATTTTTACCCCGAACTACAGGGTGTCCCAGAAAAATTGTGCCCCGTTTGCCTGAAGATTGCGACAAAGCAACAAAAGATTCTCACTAACCTTTTCCATGATGTTGCTCTTCAGATGTTCAATTAAAGTTTGCCACTGTCCCCGTGAAAATCCGTTGAAAAATGATGGAGCTATGACTTTCAGAAGAACAAATTTGCCTGATGACTGAAACCAGCGGTCGGCCATTTTATCTTACTATTTTGCAACGATAAACAGCTTCATGGATGAACTGAAATAGCAGCTTCTAATGTCATAGCTCTCACGAAAATTCCAATAATCATCAGAGAGTTCAACTATTTTGTACCCCACGATCTTTGATGGAATACAAAAATGAAGATAAGAATTCCCAAGGCAGTAAAACATCAAAGGTTTCGACAAAAATATATTTCAACTGATCAATAAACTAATTAATTGGTTCAGACACTCCTCACACCTGCAAACAAAACGTGACTATATGTTTGTCATTACCGTTTGGTTGTTTATTATCTTGGGGCCCTTGTCTTCGTTTTGACATTCAATCAAGGGTCGTGGGGTACGAAATAGCTGAACTCTCTGATGATTACTGAAACTTTCGCGAGAGCTATGAAATTGGAAGTTACTGTTTCAGCTCATCCATGAAGCTGTTTACCGTTGCAAAATAGTAAAACAAAATGGCCGACCGCTGGTTTCAGTCATCAGGTAAATTTGGCCTTCTGAGCGTCATAGCTCCATCATTTTTCAACGGATTTTTACGGGGATGGTAGCAAACTTTAATTGAACATCTGAAGAGCAACATCAAGTAAAAGTATGGTGAGGACCTTTTGCCGCTTTGTCGCAATCTTCAGGCAAACGGGGCACAAATTTTCTGGGACACCCTGTACAGAACTTACGTTATGTTTACTCTTATGTTCTGTCTTATCCCCATGTGCAACTGCTGCTATTTTCTTGTCAACATTATTTGTTTGCCTCCAAATGTTTTCAAAGTTGAGCGTGCCCAAGGAGATATTGTTTTTTGCCAATGCCCATAGGAACTAATGAATGGCGTGCAGGAGTTGGATGCTATACATACAGATGTTCCCGACGGAAGGCTTTCTTGCGTGTTTCTCTATGTAGTCTTCTTGCTGCTGCGTTTCGTTGTTTTGCTTACTTGTACCTACTAATTGCAGTATCATTGATAACTCTCCCTGTTTCTGTTCTTACTGCGTCATTTTTCGCTCATTTTCCTACTCTCTCGTTTTTGCCATCGTCTTGGCAACGAAACCTGGTTAATCTCAAAGGCTAAAGGTCGAATTTTGCCTTAAGTACTTCCTACGTCATCACCACAATTTATTTTCTGTTTTCGTTTTCAAGAGATTTTATAAGAACAAATGGTGTTACTCTTATGACTTGTCCCAAAATCAGAAAACAATACATAACTTTCCTACAGCATGCGGTATATGCACTTCTGATTAGCAATGTTTTGGGTATTTTTGGTGTCGGAGAAAATTTTCCTATTAAACTGATTATGCTGCTTGCTGGTGATATTGACACAAACCCAGGGCCTGCAACTGCAAATTGCCTTAAATTTTGCCACTGGAACTTGAATAGTATATGTGCAAGGGGTGGTATAAAGACCTCATTGATAGAAGCTTATAATTCTGTACACCATTTTGATGTTATAGCTTTTTCTGAATCCATGTTAGACCAGTCTATTAGCAATGACGAAATCTTCATTGAAGGCTTTAGTAGAGATATTTTTAGAAGTGATCATCCAAGTAACTCCAAAATTGGGGGAGCTTGTGTATATTTTCGCGAAGGTCTACCCATAAAACGTAGAAGTGATCTTTAAGAATTGCAAGAGTCGATTGTTACAGATGTCGTCATTTCACGTAAAAAAGTTTTCTTCGTCACCTTATATCGAAGCCCTAGTCAAAATAGTGTGCAATTTGAAGATTTCATAGACAAACTACAGAGAATGGTAGAAAAAATCCAAGCTGAAAACCCGCATTCTTTGATTCTCACAGATGATTTTAACTGTAGATCTTCGCAGTGGTGGGCAGGCGATGCACAGCAACCTGAGGGTACAGCGTTGGAAGAATTGATCGAGGTTAATAATCTCCATCAGTTAATCGAAGAGCCAACGAACATTCGAGACGGTAGCATGTCTTGCATAGATCTCATCATAACTGATCAACCGAACTTATTTGCTGATTATGGAGTCCACCCTTCCCTAGATGAGCACTGTCAACATCAAATAGTGTATGGCAAAATTAATATTTCTATACCCTCTCCACCACCATACAAGAGAACTATATGGGATTACTCTAAGGCAAACATACAAAGTATTCATAATGACCTACAGGCTATAGATTGGCATACCCGGTTTGATACCCTCGGCTCAGACGAAATGACTGAGATTTTTACTGCATCTATCTACGCCACACTGGCATCTTACATTCCCAACAAGGTCGTAAAGCGTAGCGACAAGGACCCTCCCTGGATCACTCCTCATATGAAAACAGCCATCAAGCGTAAGCAGAAAGTTTATAGAAATTTTTGTCGGCGGGGAAGATTGGACCAGGATTGGACCTATGTAAAGCGTGTCCGAAACGAAACATCCAAATTGATTTTGAATGCTAAGGAATAATATTTCAAAAGACTTGGAAGAAAGCTCTCTGATCCAAATGAAGGGATAAAGAGTTATTGGACAACCTTGAACAGGCTTATTAACAACAAAAAAACTCTCAATATTCCCCCGTTATTGGAAAATGGACTATTCATCACAAATGTGCAAACCAAAGCTACTTTATTAAATGACTTTTTTGTTGAACAGTGCTGTGCTATACCGACAGAAAGCACTCTCCCAAATTTTCGGCCCAGGTGCGACACAGTTCTGGAGAATGTAGAGATTGATAGACAGAAAGTGGTCAAACTGATACGAGCACTTGACTCGTCAAAGGCTCACGGCTGTGATAACATTTCCATAGCTACGATAAAGATATGCGACTCCATGATTGTTGAACCCCTTTGCATGATTTTTGAGAAATGCCTTGTAACAGGTCAGTATCCTTCAATCTGGAAAAAAGCAAACATAATCCCAGTTCATAAGAAGAGTAGCAGGCAATGTAAAAACAATTATCGCCCTATTTCCTTGCTTCCTGTTTTTGGAAAGTTGTTTGAAAAATTATTGTTTGATTCGATGTACAATCACTTTTGTGCTAATGGCCTCTTGACTGCCCATCAGTCGGGTTTTCGTCCTGGTGACTCAACCATAAATCAGCTATTATCCATATCTCATAAAATCTATACTGGTTTTGAAGAAAGTCCTAGCAGGGAAACACGTGCTGTTTTCTTAGATTTCTCTAAGGCCTTTGACAAGGCTTGGCACGAGGGGCTACTGTATATACTTGATTGTAATGGTATATCTGGGAATCTTCTCAACCTGATTCGAAATTTTCTTTCTAATCGTAAGCAAAGGGTCTTGCTAAATGGTAAAAATTCTGAATGGGCAGACATATCGGCGGGAGTGCCCCAAGGATCAGTTTTGGGACCCCTTCTTTTCCTTGTCTACATTAATGACCTTGTTGAAAATGTAAGATGTGACATTAAGCTCTTCGCTGATGATACATCACTTTTTCAGCTGTCTATGATGAGTCCAAAACTGCAGCAGAGCTAGACAGGGATTTAGAAAGAGTGCGACTATGAGCTTGGCAATGGAAAATGAAATTTAATACTGAGAAAACTGAAGAGGTCATCTTCTCTGCAAAGAGGGTTAAACCAATCCATCCTCCTTTGTCTTTTGGTGATGATGACGTGGTAAGAAAGAGCGAACACAAACATCTAGGCATGATTCTTGATTCAAAGCTAGACTTTCAGAGTCACATCAAAGAGGCAATACAAAAAGCAAGGCGCGGAATTGGGATGATACGATATCTTTCCAAATATGCTTCAAGAGATGTTTTAGATCAAGTATATCTATAAGCTTTATGTTAGACCGCATCTTGATTATGGAGATATTATCTATCATAAATATGATCCCCAAATGCATCTAAACTTTACACAGCGACTTGAACGGACTCAGTATTGTGCTGCCCTTGCAGTGACTGGTGCATGGAGAGGAACAAGCAGGGAACGTCTTTATAGGGAACTTGGCTGGGAGGACTTGTACCACAGAAGATGGTATAGACGACTGTGCCATTTTTATAATTTGATAAAATCCCGTTCCCCAAATTATTTGTTTGCTGAAATTCCCCTGAGCGCAACGTAAGCTACAATTTGCGGAATATCAGAAGTTATGACCAAAATGTTGGAAGAACTGCGCGATACTCGAACACCTACTTTCAAAATGCACCTTTTGAGTGGAATTTGCTTGATGATGACACAAAAAACTCGACGTCAATTTCTGAGTTCAAAAGTAAATTACTTGCTACGATAAGACCCAATAAGAATTCAGTTTATGGTATAAATGATATTGTCGGTGTTAGACACTTATCAAAATTGCGACTACAATTCAGCAGACTAAATGAGCACAGTTTCAGACATAACTTCGACTGTTTCATTTCATTTTCATTTCATTTCATTTTCATTTTAAAATATTTATACAGGTATAAGTTTCATATATTTATACATGTTTTTCAAACTGACCTGTTAAAAAATAACATAAAATAAAGGAAAATAGGCTAAACTAAGAACAAAAGAAATTTATATGCCTAATTTACAATATACAATGCTATAATACCTAATTTACAATAAAACATAATAAAAATGAAGTAGAAAATAAAGTTACACCGCCCTCATAGTCGTTCCTTGAAAGTTTTCAGGGAGGGTGCCAATTTTGCTTCTTTTTCCAAACTGTTCCAAAGTTTTGCACCGCGATATGAAAAAGCCTTTTGGCCATTGACAGTCTTTAGTAACGGTAACCTTAGATCAGTTTCTGTTGAGCGCAAAGACCGTTCTCTATCATCTGAATATTTTGTAAATAGTTTTCTCATGTAGACTGGGGCAAGTGAATTCAAAGATTTATATGTTAGCGTGGCGGTCTCTTTTCTTATAAGATTGTTGATAGTCGGCCAGCCAAGGTTCTGAATTAGTGGAGCAGCAGAGGCATCGTATGGGCTATTTGTTACAATTCTTGCAGCCCTGTTTTGAATTTTCTGCAGGACGTTAATTTTTGAATTACTACAGCAGCCCCAAACAGAGCTACAGTAACTCAAATGGGGCTCGACAATCCCTCTGTACATTTTGTTGAGCACATCAGATGGAAGATATTTCTTAGAATACTTAATAAGTCCAAGGGCTCGATTAGCCTTGGTCTTGATAGTATCGACATGTTTGTCCCAGTTTAGTTGACTATCTACTTGAACACCTAAGTATTTTGCATTGGCAATCATTTCAATTTCCTGATCACCTATTGAAAAAGATGGTTGAGCATCAGGCTGGCTTTCTATCTTACGGATGTTTGGTCCAGAACCTATGATAAGCGACTGCGTTTTCACAACGTTCAAAGAAAGTTTGTTTGCATGCAGCCAATCTTGTAGCTTCAGAAGATCTAAATTTAAGTCATTTTGCAGGTCACCAATGCTTTTTGAAGAGAGCGAAATGGTCGTATCGTCAGCATACATGCTGACATGAGACTTTTGCAGGGAAAAGGGCAGGTCATTGATGTAGATCAGGAACAACAGTGGACCAAGACAAGAGCCTTGAGGAACTCCACAATTTATTCCCTTCACATCAGAAGAAGAGCCATTTATCCTGCAAAATTGTTTACGATTATCCAAGTAAGATGTAAACCAGTCATGTTCCAGGCCAGTCACTCCATACATTTTAAGTTTTTCTAACAGGATTTCATGATCGACCGTGTCGAAGGCCTTCTTCAAGTCAATAAAAATTAGGCCAGTGTATTTTCCGTTATCTATATTCAGGTACCAATCATTGGTGCTAGCCATTAGGGCAGTAGCGACCGAGTGTAAGAGTCTAAAACCAGACTGATGCTCGTATAGTGATTTATTTGCGTCCAGGTATTCATAAAACTGATTAAAAATCAATTTCTCGAATAGTCTAGATATGAATGGAAGAACGGATATTGGGCGATAGTTGGACCTGTCGTCCTTGGCTCCACTCTTGAAGATGGGTGCAATACGCGCTATTTTCCAGTCCTCCGGAAATTTTCCTGCAAACAATGATTTGTTGAAGGGATCACACAAAGACCCGCCCACAACTGGCAAAGCAATCTTTAAATAAAAGCTTGCAATGCCATCGTGGCCAGAACCATGCGATGTCTTCATCTTATTCAAGGTTGAAGATAATTTATCCGTCATAATTGCCGAAAAAGAGAAACTCAAAGGAGGAGTTTCGATAGCGTATTCACCTGACAAGAGTGGATTAGCTTTTTTCGGGATTTTCTCACTGAGTTTATTCCCAACGCTGCAGAAATACTCGTTCATTGAAGACGCAATATCTTTGTGACCTCTGACTGTCTGGCCGTCTACAGTAAGACAAGGTACAACTGTAGTGCTAGACTTTTTGTTAATAACTTGGTTGATGGTTTTCCAAGTTTTCTTGAGATCTCCTTGAAACTGCGTAAGTTTTTCAGAAAAATATTTGCGCTTAAGTTGCGTATTCATGTTGTTTACCCTGTTACGAATTTGCTTGTAGCATTCCATCAGCAGCTTTGAATTGCCTTTTACAGCTTGACTTTTGAGTTTATCTCTCGTTTTAGCTAATTTGAAGTAATCAGCGTTAAGCCAAGGCGTGTATCTATCAGAAACTCTTCTACTTAAAGTAGGGGCATGTTTTTCAACAATTAGCGCGAAAATATGGGTCCACTGACGAACTGCGTCATCAATGTCATGAGCATTTGCTACAATAGCCTCCCAATCAACCGCGGATAGATCAGAGAGGAAGGCATCTTGATTGAAGTGTTTTAGTTGTCGAAAAGTAATATATTTATGTTGGCGTTTAACCCCACCGCGTAACTTTCTTATACAGTAAACAAGATAATGGTCACTGAGACTTATCTCTAGTACCCCACTCTCTGCGATGGCTTGATCCTGTCTGCCTGTGTGGTATTGCTAAAGAAGATAGTGAGCATTTCCTCTTGCACTGCCCCTTTTTTGAAGAAGCGCGAAGAGATCTCCTTGTCAGCTTATCGGATATTCCTGGGTTGGATATAGCAGGACTGGATGCGCAATCCTTATGCCATTTAATACTGTTTGGAAATGCGGATCTGACCCTCATTGCAAACAAAATGATAATGGAGGCAACGATTAATTATGTCAAGGCAACAAAGAGGCTCGATTAGAGTGGTTTGTAAACAAAGCAGCATCCCTTTCCCATTTCTTGTGTAGCAGAGTAATTTTCGTAGATAATTTCTGTCTCGCATTTGACGCTAGGTAATATTTCAACCATTAAAATTACCTTTCGGCGCGGGTGCGGGTGCGGGATGGTGGGGGGATGGGGTGTCCTGCTGTGCGGATGGGTGGCTGCTGCCCTTTGCTTTCAGTGTTGTCCCGATTGGGACGGCGCTTGCGGCATTGGGCGGCGGCTGCCCATCGGCGGGGTGGGGCCCCCTCTTCATTACCTAGCACCTATGTCCCTTCAATTTAAATACTCCCTGATATTGTTGCCGGCATCAGATGTGAGACAGACATTAAATTTTCCTTTGTAGTTTTTTTTCTGATAAATTGTAAATATTGAATTGTAAGTGCCTTTCATGGTGGGAACTTCGATGACCTAGCGTCTATTCCCGCCATGATCGGCACAGTAGTTGTATCTTTTTGTATCTTATTCTCTTAATTGATTATATATATATAAAAAAAAGGATATGCCGTGATCGGAGGATTTATCAATTGCTCGATTAGCGAGTCTAAAATACGTTGATGTGCTTCTTTCCAAGTAACTGGATTTTTCGAGTTTAACTGGTTGTTCGATTTTGTGGATCGATTTGACTTTGAATTTGCCTTCTCAGAATTTGACAAAAGATCATATAATGGCTTTGCTATTGACGAAAAGTTCTTAATATATCTCCTATAATACCCAAGAAGGCCAAGCAAACGTCTGACATCACCTACAGTTTTGGGTATTGATTTCTGTAAATGGAAGATTGGTTTGATGCTTGCTGGATCTAACTTGTAACCTTCTGGAGAAACGATCCTTCCTAAAAAATTGACTTCTCGTCGAAACATGTTGCACTTACGCGGTTTTAATTTCACTCCATGTTCTCGTAAGCGTTTTAATACTTTCCGAAGGTTTTCGAGGTGACCATCAAAAGTTTTGCTAAACACGATGACATCATCCAAATATGGGATACGAATTTCGTCTCTCAAATCCCCTAAACAATTTTCCATAAATCGTTGAAATGCCCCAGGGGCATTTGTAATCCAAAGGGAATTCTAGTCCATTCATATAGTCCCCAGGGAGTTATAAAAGCTGTCAAAGGTTGACTCTCTTCGCTCATGAAACCCTGGTGATATGCCTTACCCTGGTCCAAAACTGAGAACCATGCGCTACCACCTAAATTGTCAAGTGTTTCTTGAATTCGCGGAATAGGATGACGATCAGGAATTGTCTTTTGATTTAAAGCTCGAAAATCAACACATAGTCTCAATGGCTGATCCTTTTTCCGAACACACACTACTGGAGAACTATAAGGTGAATTTGATTTGCGAATGAAATTCCTGTTTAACAAATCTTCAATATAAGCTTTTACTTCAGGGTACAGTGGTCGAGGTACTGCAACGTAATTTTTCTGAACAGGAATGTTATCTGTTAAATTGAGATGCAATTTAAGATTTGGAACATTACCGATGTCATCATCATTTTTAGAGAAAGAATCTCGTTCCTCGCATAATAGTTTCAAAGCAGATTGTTTTTGAATATCAGTAAGATCATCTAAATTGATTTGTTTGATGTAGTCTGGAACATCTTCCTTCGAAACTGTTTCATTCTTAACACGATCGTTTCTATCGACTTCGGGATATGAAACATCTTGTTTTAACTTCACATCCAAAGGGGTTACCGACTGAACTAACTGAATTCGACCAAGAAATGTCCGCTTTGGTAAAACTATAGCATGTTTCGACACGTTTTTGACTTCAAACTTTACAACACTCGATTTTCCTGGCTTCAACGAAAGTAAGGATTCCGAAACAACTAGGCCATAAGGAAGTTCTTCATTTTCTTCAGGCTTGAAAAGTACCGGAATTTCAGAATCGATCGGTCCGTGATTAACTCTACACGAAATCTGGGAACATTGTCCACTCTTTATCAAACATTCTTTCTTGTTTGTTCGAACAGCACAGAGATCAGTATCAACGTTATCTTCGATGATATCACGCAAATTATTTACATCGTTAAGGCTCGCACACGGAAAAACACAGGCTAATTCGGGGTTAGTCATTCCAGATTTAATGCATAATTCAATAACATTATATCCGACAAGTGGCAGCGAAATGTCATCACTTGTTACCAGAAATGGAACTAAAATCGGGTCTTGTTCGTCTTTCAATCTAAACTTTAATTCAACGAAGCCTTTGTAGGGTATACGCGTACCATTAGCAGCAGTTAAGTCTAATTTGCAATCGATAAGTTCTGAAATATTTCTCAGTTTTGTGCCTGGAAAACGACGTCTTAGAAACTGTTCCGAATGAATAGAAACCTGGGCACCAGTGTCCCATAATGCTTCAACTGAAAGAGCATTTAATTTGCACTTAATCGCACATCGATTACCAACGAGTTTTGCAAGTTTAGACGATCGTTTTGGAGTTAAATGAGTAACAAAACTTGTAGGCCAAGAGTTCTTCTCGGAAACGTTTGATAAGACTTGAGCGGCATGACAAATAGCTTTATGTTGTTGCCAATTTCTCTTTTGACACACTTTATTACAATATTTTGCAAGATTGCACCCACTATATTTCCAAATAATTGAACCACTCTGTTTATTCCCCCTCTAATTACAAAGTTGAGGCTTGACATCTTCACCGGTTATTCCGTGCCCCCCCCCCTGAAATAACCGAGGCAGGTTTCCCTGGCTAACATAATGAGGACATTGTGAACGAACATGTCCTTGTCTACCGCATTGAAAACAATGTCGACACTGTTCTCCCATGCCATTGGCTTGACAGTTACGACAACCCATGGGACGACCATAACGACCGGGCTAATTGTAACGGCCCCGCCCTCGACCGCGTGCTCTGTTTTGAAATCTAGGTGGCAAATTGCTCCCTGTAGGCGTGTCCACTTGGCTTTTGATAGCTGCTAACTCTGCTTTTAAATTCTGAATTTCTGCCGAAAGTTTTTCAGTTTGATTTTCAAAATTACTGCTACCTTTTTTCTGGATTTTCGGGGTCTGACTGCCGTTCTCCTTTTCTAAGTTAACTACTTGCTCCTTCGCTGCTTCATAGCGCTCCGTCGCAGTGCCGATCTTCGCTTTCCTCTCCGCTTGTTTCGTCGCCAGCTCATTCACGCTTCTCATTTGATTTGATTTGATTTGATTTTATAATATTTATACAGGGTAAAACATTCAGTTGTACTGTTTTACAATGTACCCTGTTAAAAAATACTTTCAAACGAAAAGAAACTATCTAAATTTACATGTAAATCCAAAATAAAACAGGTATTAACAAAGTATATAAAAATTGCAGGTATGATGTAGATATGATATAAGAGAGAATTAGCTAAATGCATGGTTTGCTATGCTTTTTTTGAAAGTTTTCAAAGTCGGGGACAATTTTGATTCTAGGCTGAGGTGATTCCACATTGTCGCACCTTTATATGAGAAGCATTTTTGGCCATTTGCAGATTTTCGCATGGGAATTTCTAAATCAGATCTAGTATTGCGTAATTCTCTCTTACATGTATCCGAGAGCCTTGAGAACATTTCTGTAAGGTAAGTGGGAGCCAGATCATTGATAGATTTGTATACCATACTCAAAGTCTCCATTTGAATAATTTCACTAACAGTGTGCCATCCAAGTTTCTTGATGATAGGCTTTGCAGAAGCATCATATCTACTGTTAGTAACTATTCTTGCAGCCCTATTTTGAAGTTTTTGCAGTTCGTTTATTGCTGTGGAGCCACAGCTTCCCCATACAGGGCAGCAATATCTGAAATATGGTTCTACAAGACTTTTATACATGCTTTGTATTGTAAGAAGAGGGAGATACATCTTGGAGTATTTCAACATCCCTATTCCTCTAGAAACTTTTTTCTTGATGGCAGTAATTTGTTCTTTCCAGTTCAAGTATTGATCAACCATAACTCCCAGACATTTTGCCTCCTTTATGATAGAAACAGTTTCTTCCCCTACATTAAAGAGAGGCTTTACACCTCCTACCTTTTCTATGTCGTTCAAACGCTTCCTACCACCTATCACGAGACTTTGTGTCTTGGTCACATTGAGGGACAATTTGTTTGCGTTAAGCCAAGATTTAAGGTATCCAAGATCCTCGTTGACGCATTCATTTATCAAATGAATTGACTTTGAAGAGAAAGAAAGGCTTGTATCATCCGCGTACATGTTAACATCTGAGTGTCTCAGAGAGAAATGAAGATCATTTACGTATATTATGAAAAGAAGAGGTCCTAGGCAAGAGCCCTGAGGAACTCCAGTCGTTATTGATTCAAGATCTGATAGCTGCCCATTTACCTTACAGCACTGCTTTCTATTGGTTAGATACGAGCGGAACCAGCGTATCTCTTTGTTTTGAACCCCATAATGCTCCAGTTTCTGTATAAGGATGTCATGATTCACCGTATCAAAAGCCTTTTTTAAATCAATAAAAGTGACGGCTGTATATTCACTGTTCTCTAGATTGAGATACCAGTCATTGGTACATTTTAAGAGACAGGTCAGTACGGAATGTAGTAACCTGAAACTAGATTGTTGTGAGAATAGGAGTTTATTAACATTTATTAACATTCATCAGCTCCTCGTCTGTAATCTGACTTTTCCTCAAAAAGGGTAGAAGATTAGTGACCAAATTCTCGTCACACAGGCCAGACTCAAAAGCTTTCAAAAAGGATTTTTCAACCAGTTGTGAACTGTATTCCGATTCAGCATGTTCTTCTCTTGTAGCGAAAAACACTTTGTTTCGTGCATCCAAAAGTCGTAGCAAAAACTGTTGTGCTGTTTCCTTCGGCTCTTGTACGGTCGTGACCATGGCTTGAAAAAGATCTGAGGCTGTTTTCCAGGGCCATCGAGAGCCGGACTGGGCCCCAGGGTTTGGAGCAAAAGGGGCCCTCCAGCGCTAAAGGCACCGAAAAATTTTTTGGGCCACGCCATTTTTCTCTTGGACCACGCCCTCAAATTCACTGGTAAACCACTGCTTTTAGGTGGACATGCCCTCCTATACACTGTCGGAAATAAAATTTTTGACGAAAAAGCTCTTTTGATCTCTGCCAGTGGGCCCGCTGGTCTAGAGACGTTCCTTGAGGAAACTGAAAGCAAAGAAAAAATTCAAAATATATGTCTTCCCGGGCCCCTAAAGGCCCCGGGCTTCCTGGTAACTACCCTGGCTACCCCCCCCCCCTTCTCGACGGTCCTGCTGTTTTCTCTTGGAAAAAGACGCGCAAAATAGATCGAAGCTTTCCAAGCGTACGTTGCGGCAAGGTTAAGATATAATTTCTTAAACTACTGTTCGGTGAAATTGATTTTATGATTGCATCGGACACTTCTTTTTCAGAGTACCCATTTTCGATGGCAGAATCGATTTGATGGATTAACGAAACATAGGTTAGTTTGTCATGTTGCCCTGGCTCGCCAATTTGACCAGAAATTTTTAATTCTCTACGAAAAACAGTGGATTCTGACGAAGCTTGATTTGATTTTGAACGATTTTGCGAAACCGGAACTTTGCTAGAATTATCGACACGTTCATTGTGAGTTATCTCCGAAATTTTCTCTTTAGCTTCTCGCAACTATTTTCTCGTGCATTCTCTGATTCTTTTTAGACAAACTAACGCTGGCAATTTCTAAAACAAATAACTTCGACAAGCAAGAGGTTTACATTCTTGGAGACCTAAACATCAATTTGAACAACAAAAATGATTCATCAAACGGAATTAAAAGGTATGAAGAATTCTGCTCTCTCCATGGTTTGAAGCAAATAATTAAGACACTTACTCGTACCACCGACAGATCGTCTTCCCTCCTTGATCACATACTTACAAACTCATTTTCTAAAATTTCTCAGCAAGGGGTTCTCGACTTGGGTTTGTCCGATCATCAACTGATTTATTGCACAAGAAAGACCATCCGCACTAAAATGCATGAACATACTTATGTCAAGATCCGTACATTAAGGAATTACACAAAACAGCTCTTTCTCGATAAGCTAAGTCAGGTCAGTTTTCCAAAATACATGGATTTTGATAACATTAATGTTGCCTACTCCCATTTTGTTGAACTGGTCACAAAGATCATTGATGAGGTTGCCCCCATGAGGGAGGTTCGTGTCAGGAAGAACACACAAGAGTGGATGGACCAGGAAGTCCTTGAGGGGATTAGAATTCGTGACAGATTACTGACAAAATTTAGGTCATCTAGAGCTCACGTTGATTATGTAAATTTCAAGAAAGCTCGTAATCATGTCCAAAACTTGATCAAAAAGAGGAAAAAATCCTTTGTTGTTGGAAAACTAAATGAGAATATAGGGAAACCTAAAGATCTATGGAAGTGTTTAAAATCTCTCGGACTGTCGTCAGGAAACAACTCGCCCTCTAAAATTTGTTTAAATGATAAAGGCAAACAATCTTTCGATGATAAAACAAATGCTGAAATTTTTAAGGACTTTTTTCAAATCTAGCCTCAGATTTAGTAAAGAAACTTTAATTTCTCCATCCTCGTCCATCAGTGAATAAAAGGGGAGTGAAGCAAAGAAATCGAGCTTGTGACAACATCAACAAAACCGTTATTATCAAAATAGGCGAGAGGTGATTACAATCTACAATCTAACTAATACATTTCTACAGTCATCTGCAAAGGAAAGATAGGTTAGTGTAAGTGGGGGTTAGACTGGTTCCACAATCTCTGTATGCTCCTTAGAGCTGATCTGTCGCTAATACAGAGACTTGTTGCCAAACAGTATCTGAAATCGGATTGATTTGATAGCCTCGTTTTCATAATCGCTGCATGCTTAAAATTCGGACCACGGAATTAATGTTTTGCGGTTGTTGTTGCTGTGATCAGTAATCATCAAACAAGAACATTCTTGAAAACGATTGAAAACAGTTTGTGACTCTGACAAAATTGGAGCATGCATAGTGAACACAAAATTAAAATTTCAGAGAAGTTCAGAGTGACTAAAGATCAAGAAACCAAAGATTTGACATTAGAAATAATATTAGCATTATACATTGTCATTTTTAGCAATCAGTTAAGTAGCATCTGAAAAACAAGAAATTTTCAAGGGAAGTGTTCTTCATATTTTGTTCCAGTGCTTTGTTTCATCAGAATCTCTCCCCAAGATGAGTGCCATCTAAATGCAGACTGACATGAGATCTGATAATAATGAAGCAGCTATCTTGCTTTAGACAATCCCTGTGGATTAAAAACATTGACATCAATGTAAAGTGATGGGTACTATTAAAATCACAAGCAAAAATTTCATCCCTTTTGTCTTTCTTTGTGCAACCCAGCACCAGACAAAATATAACTTTGCACACCAAGGCAATGATAATAAACTATTGGATTCAGTCACTTATAAATGTGGACCACTCTTGGTTATGCTAACAAAATACAGTAAAGCAAATTTTTAGGCAAATCCTTTTTTAAGACTACCAAATTTCTACTTAGCCAAATCCATTTATTAATCAAAACCAAAACCACTGAATTCAAGAGTAAACAGCTGTAAACAAAAGCCCAACAGAAAGGCAAGAAATTCAGTATTCACATGCCAAGTAACCTGTTTGCAGTTTAATTGTTGTTATGACTTCAAATACATGAGCTAGATGTAAACGAAAACTGACTAACCTGGACTGGGCCTAAACTGATGGACTGATACAGTAGCAACCAACACCACCGGCAGAGAGTTGGATGTGCTTGAAAATGCCTCTAAAAAGTTGCAAAAACATCACACTTTGCCATGTCCTGTCAGAGCACAAACAATTATTTCTTCCCATTGCTCATGTTATAAAAAACGGCTGGCATAATGACCACGACTTCGTTGGCTTCTGCTCGATCGAGTTGCGAACTGCGACAAGGAGATCCGACGCCATTATTGCGTTTCTTGAAAATCTCGGACCATGCATTGGCCTCACTTTGAAAAGGAGGCTTTCGAGGAATAAAAAGTAAAGAGATCAAAAATCGATTGGCTACAAAGGAATTAGCTATTGTTTTCGCCAAAATGCTCCAATCAGGTTAGGAGCAGATTTTTCCGCTCCAAAATTCCGATTTGAGATACTCTTTGGCAACTAGTCCCTCATTGAGCTGGCCATCAGCAACAACAACAACAGCGAAATTGAGGGGCTAGTGGAGCTAGTCTAAGTGGGGGTTAGGAAGTGCAACTGCGGCAGTCAGAGAGACCTTGCTCGATGCACCATGTTCGAAAGTTGGTACTTCCCTCGCTAGGGTAATCATAGACTATGGTCTGCTACTTCACAATGTAATCACAGACAGTCTACTACTTTCCCTATTGAGGTTTCCTCGCCTGGGTAATCATAGACTATGGTTTGCTACTTCACAATGTAATCACAAACAATCTACTACTTTCCCTATTGAGGTAGCCCCAACACCTCGTTCTCTGAGGGTAATCATAAGCCACAAGCAGGTACTTTCCTCGTCAGGTAATCCCCACAACCTACTACTTCCCCTCTCGAGGTATATGTTTATTGTTAAGGTCCATCGAGCAAGTCCATGAAATTTATATCTGGAGACGTTGGAGAAGGTTTTCTAAATCCTTCCAGCTTCGAAAAGTTCGGGGAACCGCCGCATTTGCACTTCGATGTGAAACAAGTAACGATGTTCTTTGCATCAACATTTAAATGATTGGACTTGTATGTGCTTGTTAAGGGCATAGTAATCCTTTGTGAATCTGTCACTGTATTTTGGTAAGGGAAGGGCGGGTGGGATTTTCTCTTCGGACAGACTTTCGTCCCAATCTCAAATATAACTTTGAGGGTATAGAGGGCGTACCGCTATTTCATACATTTCTGAGTTATAAATTTTGGTGTCTTGTGATTGGCTCATCGAGGTGACACTTATTTTAATCTAACTCTGGCGGGAAAGGGTGTACCTTTTGTTCTCGTGAGGTTGACCTAAGATAATTACCATCTGAGTTTGAATAAAACAACATTTTGATCTCTTGACATGGACTAATTGGTCCGCCATGACTAAGGTTAGGTGTTGATTTCCTAAGCAGCTAATTCCTATTGCAGAGCTGCTATTTGTTTAACTTACCCAAAAGGGTCTTTGCTAACTGAATAAAGGGTTCCCGCAACAGCAAGCAAAACTTTGCAACGGCCGTCCACTTAATCATTTCACTCCTCTGTTCAACTAATGTGAGAGACGCGATGACGAACGCTGTTGGATTAAAGCCTGTGGTGGTGAAATTAACTCCACGAAAGTTTCACTTTAGTGCTGCATTAATTTCTCCATCCTCGTCCATCAGTGAATAAAAGGGGAGTGAAGCAAAGAAATCGAGCTTGTGACAACATCAACAAAACCGTTATTATCAAAATAGGCGAGAGGTGATTACAATCTACAATCTAACTAATACATTTCTACAGTCATCTGCAAAGGAAAGATAGGTTAGTGTAAGTGGGGGTTAGGAAGTGCAACTGCGGCAGTCAGAGAGACCTTGCTCGATGCACCATGTTCGAAAGTTGGTACTTCCCTCGCTAGGGTAATCACAGACTATGGTCTGCTACTTCACAATGTAATCACAGACAGTCTACTACTTTCCCTATTGAGGTTTCCTCGCCTGGGTAATCATAGACTATGGTTTGCTACTTCACAATGTAATCACAAACAATCTACTACTTTCCCTATTGAGGTAGCCCCAACACCTCGTTCTCTGAGGGTAATCATAAGCCACAAGCAGGTACTTTCCTCGTCAGGTAATCCCCGCAACCTACTACTTCCCCTCTCGAGGTATATGTTTATTGTTAAGGTCCATCGAGCAAGTCCATGAAATTTATATCTGGAGACGTTGGAGAAGGTTTTCTAAATCCTTCCGCCACAGTTACACTTGTGTAACCCCCAACGGCGACGCATGAGGCTCCTTTCTCTTTGTTTTACTTGCCTTCTAAGGTTGGCTCATTGCCACACTACAAGTGGTGTTTTTTTTTTCGTTCTTGAGTATATGTATTTTGTTTCACAAGAAACTAAGAATTGAAGCCAGTCTGAAAGATTCTAAAACTCTCTGATTTTCAGTGCACGTTCTTTTCAGTTTCTTCATATCTAATCCCTGCATGCCCACCTGAAATGTCAAAACAAGCCTTTTCCCATGTTTTGACATCACTCAAGCACCTTCTGATTAATTAATACAGTAAAAAATAATATAGTAAAATACTATGGTAAAGTACAAGAATGATTTCGTAACATCCTCTCCAACTCACATTCTCCCAGCACTGGAGTTTCTTAACTTTGGCGATTGGAAAATTACTTTTTCTTTTTTTTGGAATTTCGAACGAATTATCGGTGATAATTCCACATATATAATGAATATCTGCACCATATTTTGGATATTCATAATACGTTTCCTGAAATTCCTGTCCTTTTGCCAAGCATTCTCCGCAACAAAACATATAATTCTGAAAATTGTCGGAAAATGATACCCATTCCGTAACTCTTTGAAAAATGACCCCTTTCAATGACCGGTCCCCTTACCACAAAATGCTAAAATACGTTCAAGTCTGTTCCCTTGATGATATTTTAGTTGTCGTTCCAAACCCTGATTGATACAAGTAGCTACTAGAGTGGTTTCGGGTATTATGGGACATCGGGTGTTGTGGAAAATTTTTCAGAAAATGAAGCCTGGCGGCCTGGAAGTGGGGTAAAAGCTCACCAATTGCACAAGCTGCAACTCTTCAATCATCCGTCGCCATATTTTTGTTAAAGTTAGGCTGCTCCACTTTTTGGTGTACTGTCTGTATCGCTGATAACGAAGGACATCCGATGAACGTGATTTCTGGTCGCCATTTTCTTGCGACGTTTGAAATAGAGGCCCGTATACAAACAAAAGAAAAACCTTGTTCCATAATACCCGACAGCGTTCCACAATGCCCGACTCGACCGGGGCTCAAGTTTTTGGCTCGCTTATCGACAACAAACGTTTGAGAAATAGAATGTGTTGATGAAACGTTAGAGCATACTTAGGCCTAATCGCTAATACCAAGTGTGGCCAAATTTGTCTTGAATTGAGGTGACGATTTAAGTTCTTCCCTTAAGTGTTCCATGATACCCGAAACTACTCTAGCCCTGACGTGGGCTAATTTGCTCTTTAGGTTCCCTGATTTCTGTGGGAGGGGGAGTACCTCACTGTGACCACATTTGGCCTGTATCTGGACTGTTATGGAAAGGCGTATTTTGAACGCCACATGATATTAACAATGTCGAAAAACTTTCGTGGATATTACAAAAATTTTAGCCCGCCATGTGTATCAGTTTGGTCGATTTTGAAAAATAAATGCTTTTCCTGCTACAACTTGCCAAACACTGTTGTTGTAACAGTTGTTGTTTGTCTTGTTGCTGCTACAAAATGTCATACATACATACATACATACATACATTTTTTATTTGTTCAGCAGGTTGAAAGTTCGGCAGCTCTAAGGAGCTGATGTGGACCTGCAATTAAAAGCTACACTTAATAACAATGGACTAAAGAAATCTAAAATTTGACTTAAAAATAAAAGTAATCATCCTTTTTATTAGATATAGTAATGTTTCCCTTAGCAAAGTTAAAATCATTTATGAGCTCGTTGTAACTTTTCAGTTTGTTCCTGAAGACATTTTGATCTTTTGTTTGTTTGAGTTCATATGGTAAAGCATTCCATAAAACGGATCCTCTGTATCTAAAACTGTTTCTGCCAACTTCCGTCTTGAATCTATCTACTTTTAGCTGCATCAAATTTCGCGAATTTTCACTTCTTGGAGACAACTTTTCAAACTCTACCAAATCCATCTTAGATTGATTGTAAATTGTGTGCATTAAGACTGCTATACGTCGTTTGTAGATATAGTCAAGTGGCTGCCACTGTGCTATTGAGAGGCCTTCTTCCTTAGATGTACTTCTTGTAAGGTTGTAAATCATTCTTGCTGCTCTTCCATGGATAATTTCAAGCTTTTCGAATTTGGCTGTAGAGCAGTTCCCCCAGACAGACATGCAGTATGTAATTTTTGAGATGACAGTGGAGAAGTAAATTTTCTCCAAGACTGGCCGTGGCAGAAATTTCATGCGTTTCAATGCACTTAGTTTCTGTGAGAATGCCTTGCATAAACTGTTTATTTGTGGCTCCCAAGTCAGTCTATTATCAATCTTCACACCAAGGCAAACAGCCTCACTCACTACGTTAATCACATTTGTCCCAATCATTATTGGTCTGATTGGTCCAACTAAGGGCCTTTTCATCATTATCATAGCCTCGCTCTTGCCAGGATGGATTGTTAACTTATGTTTTTGGCACCACAGATACACTTCATTCATTGCTATGTTCATTTTATCTATTAATCGCTCAATGTTCGTATCTGTGCAGAAAAAAGTTGTGTCGTCAGCGAACATTTGAATTTCTCCTTCAGATATAGCACTTGGCAAATCATTGACATAAATACTAAAGAGTCTAGGGCCAATGAGAGATCCTTGCGGAACTCCACATCGAATGCACTTTGTCTCTGACGTCACCCCATTTACTTCTACATATTGTTGTCTTCCACTTAAGTAGTTCATTATCCATGAAAGAAAATCCCCTGAAATGCCCACTGCAAGTAGTTTCTGGGGTAAAATGTCATGAGGCACAGTGTCAAAAGCCTTTTGAAAGTCTATGAATACAATCCCAACAATGAGTCCCTGGTCCACTGATTGTTTCCACTTTTCTGTCAACCTCAATAGAAGACCCTCTGTTGATCTTCCCTCACTGAAGCCCCACTGATTCTTACTTTTCAGTTGGTTGCTATTCAAGTGTTTGTCCATGGAATCACATACTTGATCTTCAAGCAGTTTGCTTGGTTGACTAAGCATTGACAGTGGTCGTTATGTCTCTCGACTTTCTTGTGTTGCAAACAGATGTTTTAGTTGCAATATGCAGAAAATCGTGAATATTTGCCAACTAGAAAGAAAACCTTAAAGTACAAAACTATATCGGAATCAAGATAAGAACAGACCCATACTAAATACGGAATTTGGCCTACCCATATGAGCGTTACTTCCAGTATGGCTCAACGAGGTACCCCTCCCCCTGCGTACTTTTTGATAATAGAGTACTAAATACACAGGTTGCATTATTAGCACTATGAGTTCGTGTTATTCAGCCAAACAGCCAGAATAGCATGTGAAACAGCTCTGCCATCCACTGCCCAATTGTATTCGGGTTGCTTTCATGCAATTCAGATCTCGTTTCAAAGCGACTTTCCTACCCTTTTGGCTGCATTCGATGGGAAACCTATAAAGATAAAAGACTTAGGAAGTAGTCAGTCTGTAGCGTTAACTTTTTATGTTTTCGTGTCTATTTGAATTTGCAGCATTGGAGCTACTAGCGGGCAAAGTCTGATGTATGCTGAGTAAACTGAGGTACGCTGGTACGCTGTTGCAGCTACGATGGTTATATGTTTGCGGGAGATCACCAGCAACAACTGGCTATTAAATTCAAAACATCAATCAGTCATGGGCATGTTGCCTCTACGCAGGCTTAGATAAAACTGTTTCTTTTCCTTTTGAATTTTCAAACCAACGGGCAGTAAGTTAGATTTCAAGAAAAGTGGTCCTATCCAATTAGATTTAGATAAACTAATTGCTTGATAATTTAGGCGACAGGTATATAATTTTTTCCGAACGATGTACGCGACTCCTGAAACCAGAGGAATTTTTGGGGATCTTCAACATATCTTTCCCGAAAACAAAGTATTTTCAAAACAAAAGTGTACAGATTTTACGGAATTAATGCACCCTTCGAATGTGGCTACATAGCAATTAATATACGATAAGAATAAGATGAAACACTTAGCTTTCGATTCTCTTTGAATTCTGTGAATGAGCGAATGAATTGCCAAATCACACTCCATACACTGACAAGATCCAGTATACTCCACGTAATAAGTCAATCCAAGGTCAATGATTTTGAAGTTATTGTGGAAGTCCAACTCTCGAAGAGCATCTTTTGCTTGCAATTTATTGGGTCCAACAGCTGGTAGTCCGTGTGTCGCTCAGTTATGCTAGTTCTTCTTCCTTTCTGTCTCAGATTGAATCTTATAGTCTTTGGAAGCATCTTGTCTTGAAGAGTCCTTCTGCCCTGCGAAATCCTAACTGCCATTTTTGAACGAAGCCCACTGTTGTGATCGAGCTTTTGGACGAATTTGCAACACACATTTATTCTTTATGTGGCAAACCTTTTCCCTGATAGTGAGCTAGTGGAGTCTCTCAAACATCCAAGCTGCGAAGGCAGAGCAAGTGAGAAGCTGCTGGCACGAATTCTTGCTTGATCGGCGAAGTTCCTTTTTAAAACTTTCTTTTGAATTTTCTCTTCGGACAGACTTTCGTCCCAATCTCAAATATAACTTTGAAGGTATAGAGGGCGTACCGCTATTTCATACATTTCTGAGTTATAAATTTTGGTGTCTTGTGATTGGCTCATCGAGGTGACACTTATTTTAATCTAACTCTGGCGGGAAAGGGTGTACCTTTTGTTCTCGTGAGGTTGACCTAAGATAATTACCATCTGAGTTTGAATAAAACAACATTTTGATCTCTTGACATGGACTAATTGGTCCGCCATGACTAAGGTTAGGTGTTGATTTCCTAAGCAGCTAATTCCTATTGCAGAGCTGCTATTTGTTTAACTAACCCAAAAGGGTCTTTGCTAACTGAATAAAGGGTTCCCGCAACAGCAAGCAAAACTTTGCAACGGCCGTCCACTTAATCATTTCACTCCTCTGTTCAACTAATGTGTGAGACGCGATGACGAACGCTGTTGGATTAAAGCCTGTGGTGGTGAAATTAACTCCACGAAAGTTTCACTTTAGTGCTGCATAATCCATCCCCACATAGACTAGACAGTGTGCGAAAGTATTATCAGCACTTGAACCTTACTGAACCATTTTCACTGCTTACTACATCCACTGACAATGTCCTCAAACTCTTAGAAGAGATAAACCCCTCAAAAGCGACAGGTTTGGATGATATTGCAGGGAAATTCCTCAAAGACGGTGCAACCGCCCTAGCCGAGCCGATAACAGAGTTATGTAATCTCTCAATCCTACAATCAAAATTTCCTGACGGTTGCAAACAGGCAAAACTAAAACCACTTTTCAAAAAAGGATCGAAAGATGATCCCAAAAACTATCGACCGATTTCTTTACTTCCACAACTTTCAAAAATTATTGAAAAAATTATCCATGGTCAAGTACAAAAGTGCCTAGACGAAAAGAAAATATTGTTTAGATACCAATCTGGCTTTCGCCCTCATCACTCAACGGACACCTGCCTATCTTACTTGAGTGATAAGATCCTTCAAGGATTCGAAACCAAGATGTTTACAGGCATGATCTTAATAGACCTTCAAAAGGCATTTGATACAATTGATCACGAAATTTTTCTGGATAAAATGGCTTGCCTTGGCTTTAGTAACTCTACCATATTATGGTTTAAATCTTACCTTCAGGACCGATCGTTTACTGTTAACATAGGAAAGGAATATTCAAATCATGGAAATCTGTCATGCGAGGTTCCTCAGGGGTCAATTCTTGGTCCACTCATATTTCTTCTTTATGTGAATGACATGGCACGGGCGGTTGACTGTGACCTGCTTTTGTACGCAGGTGATTCTTGCTTAATATTTAGAGACAAAAGCATCGAGCAAATAGAAGCCAATTTGAATAGAAATTTTAACACGCTCTGCGATTGGTTCTTAGAAAACAGACTGCGTATTCATTTTGGAGAAGACAAAACTAAGTCAATTCTCTTTGGGCGTAAAAATTGCAAGAATCTTAAAAAGCTAGATATCAGGAGAGGTGACATAATGATCAAACAATACTCAACGGTCACATATCTGGGATGTATTCTGGATGAAAATCTCTCTGGGGAGTCAATGGCAACTAGGATGCTTGAAAGATAAATGGCAAGCTAAAATTTTTGTACAGAAAACAGAATTTCCTAGATGGCTCCCTTCGAAGGTTGCTTTTGAATGCCCTTATTCAACCCCATTTTGATTACGCATGCACCTCGTGGTACCCAATGTTGAATAAGAGGCTGTCCAAAAAAATTCAAGCTGCTCAAAACAAATGCGTTCGCTTTTACCTGAATTTAAAAAATACAGCCCATATTGGCGCCACAGAATTTAAGGCTATAAATTGGCTCCCCACAAAGAATAGGATGGATCAATGTGTTTGTGTTAATGTAATGAAGTTTTTCAATGGAACTGCCCCAGCATACAGTGCCGAGATATTCCATCCAGCTAACGCGAATAACGCGAAGATCTAAGTTTAAATTAGAATTTCCATTTCGTAAAAGTACTTTTGGACAAAAATGCTTATCTTACCTCGGGCCGAAAATATGGAATAATCTTCCATCTGACTTAAAATCAGCCAAAAATCCGAACACACTCAAACATAAGATCAAAGAAAATTTTTTCCAACAAATACAAAAAGAGGAAGATGATATATATGTATTCTACTAAGACCCTTCCTCATCTCTGTCATATTTCCATCGACCAAACTGTGTTTTTGTACTGAAAACAACTACAGTACTTTATTGATTCATTTACCTTTATTTGATCATTTATTTATTTATTCTTTTTTTTCCGTTATACCAGCACCTCTAAGGGGACCATTATGGAAATAAGGTCAGCTTGACCCTTTAATGCTATCCCTGCCACTGTAATTAGGGGTGTTTTTATTGTACGTTTTTAACCTTAAAGTATTGTATTGTATCTATTTTTTATATTTATTATAATAGCTTGTAAATATTTTTATGTGGCAAATGATACATACATACATACATACATACATTCTTCTTGAAGTAACTGTAAATCACGTAGTTGTCCTTCAAGGTCAGAAACCCTACTTTGAGCTTTAATTTCTTCTGGCGATTTTTCCAGTGGAGGCGACGTTCCTTTAAGTTTCGAAATTGCATCACGAAGGAAAATATCTAAATCAACATCTTTTGGATCCAACAAAACATTATCGACAACATTTCTGATTATCTTCACTAGTTGTGACTTACTTTTCCCATCAACTAATTCCTCTACCTTTAGATAAACACAAATCTCAGACAACTTTTCAACACTTTGTTGACAAAGTAGTGAGTCAAACTCTAACTGTAAATCTTCGATTTCAGACATACTTCTTTTAGTAATTTAGGCCATAAACAAACGAAAAGTTTCAGAAAGTCTCAATTGCCTCTCCACCCTTCAAAACAAAATAGCAACACAAAAATCAACAACAAAAATCTCCGCTCAACAACAAGAAGCAAGAAAAACAACAGGAAACTTCCACTTAGCTGTGAGGGGTACAGCTGGCACACCCTCGACCTTGGTACTTGGCGGCGGCAAAACGGGTCGGCAAAAGGGCAAGGCATCTGCAGCAAATCTGGACATCAACCGTGAACTGTCTTTCGTCTTTCGGGGGCAAACTTCACGGCATGCTTGAACGGAAAATTTCACTGGGCGCCAAATATTGCCCTCGAGTTCACACATAGGTATAGCTACCTCATGCAAGCAGGTTCGATGATCAACATAACTATATTTTTCTCATTTCAAACTCATCATGTTAACTCAACTCGAAGACTCGAAGACTAACTAAATAAACTATCAAAACCCAATACATATACAACTTTGACACCATACAAACATTAAGATCTATTCCCTTTACGACTTTCACAACAATACATTAACTCAACACATATTCTCATAAAACGATCAAAATACTCTCTGTTGTGACAACAGTATGTTTGTCATGTTCATATTGTTCACAACAGTGGGTTTTCTGTCATAGCAACAGAGCCCTACATCTGCTCTTCGTTGATTTACAAGGAACGAAATGTCCATGTCGATACAACTCACCTGTCAAAAGTTATTGAGGCATCTGGGAACATTTGGCCCTGCCCTGACGTCATCGATCACATGACATTCAAAAATTTTTTCAAGTGGCACGTTGTCTTAAATCAATCAAAATGGACTCTTCTCACAATACAAACCTTAAAAACTGAAGTTAGGCACTTGGTTAGATGGTTAGCCTATTTCCCCCGTCTAGTATAAGTGTATCTTTCTTGGTTTTTGTTTTCTTCTCTTAGGGCTAATATCTACTTATTTGCTATTACATCATGGTCAGAAATACCTGGGGCGACTTCAACCTTTATCATTTTTGATGGAGCATTTGTAGCAAAGAGTTCTTTCCTTGTAAGTCTTCAACCACTTATACTTGTTGCAGACTGTTTTACCCAGGATCTCACCAAATTTGTGGTTCAGGGATCCATGTACCCTGGGTACCGGAACCTCAAACAAAAGAACAAATAAGAGAAGAAGGAAAAATGAGCCATGTCACATTTCATTTTTCTTTCTCCTTTCATTTATTTATTTTGTTTGAGGCTCTGGTACCCAGGGTAGGATCCATGGTTTACAGCTAGACTAGCTCCACTAGCCCCTCCATTTCGCTGTTGTTGTTGTTGCTGATGGCCAGAGCTCTAAGGAGCATACAGAGATTGTGGAACCAGTCTAGTTTACAGCCACTTTTTACAAGATTTTTCTTCCAGTCAAGATTATTTGACGACACTGTGATCATGGAGATTATTTGACTGGGGCTGATGGTGACCTTTTTCTGCCTACTATTGAGGGTGCACAATAGGTTTGGCGGGACGGCGGGATCGGCCTTTTTTGACGCGCGGGATACGGGATATGCGATTCCTGGCTTACGGGATACGGGATAGCCAAGGGCAACCGGGATCGGGATCTGAGAATTTAGCTTTACGCGATACGGGATTCAGCATTTTGCTAAGCGGGATACGGGATTTAATTAGAGTTCTTATCGAACATTTACAGAAAGGACTGTCGTTAAGTCTACTTTGTGTTATCTGGACGTACATGCGATCCATGCATTTCAGCCTGGAATCCACATCTTATAAGAAACAAATTAAACTCTTACATGATCCAATGCACAGAAGAGATCTACGAAGCTTTTCACAGGACTAAAATAACACACATATGGAGAAAGATTGGGTGAACTAAATCATTCGTAAGGTTGCAGTAGCGTTGTCACAGGTGGGGTTGGGGAACGAATGCTCCTTCTGCTTCTGTCAAACGCTGGCTCTCGAAATTTGTCCCAGCCTTTGGGGCAAGCAGCATTGAATCGAGAAAGGTGGTCTGAACGTGCTTGCGTAAAATTTCCTTAGTTTAGCGATTGATAGATGACTGTACAAAAATGTAAAAGTTTCCAATTTGCCATGGACAAGATGAGCTAGGCAAGCCACAAGAAGGGATTTTTTAAGAAAAACTTCTAAGGGCCTGTTTACATGATCCCGCCTAGACGGGATATCCCGCTTTGCCGGGATATCTCGCCTAGGCGGGACGTTTTTATTTTTCGCGTTTACATGGGAAACACTGCCGGGACGGGATGAAATTTGGTGCCTTTTTTGAAAAACATTTAGCGCTCTTTTTGAAACATATGAGGCACATGTCATGGTTATCGGGTTAAAGGCATGCGCAATAACGTCAATTTCATCCCGGCAAGGCGGGATATCCCGCCTGTTTCTGTTTACATGGAGAAAATCATCCCGGCCAGACGGGATATCCCGTCATGCCGAGACGGGATGAAAACATCCCGGCAAGACGGGACGGGATGAAAATCCCATGTAAACGCAAATTGAAAATTGTATGTGTTTCTATAGGCAGCCGGGGTATCCCGGCCAAGCGAGATATCCCGCCTAGGCGAGATATCCCGGCAAAGCGGGATCATGTAAACAGGCCCTAGAGCGGTGATTGATAGAAAACTGTTACAAAATCGTCAGAGTGTCCAATTTGGCTTTGATAAAGATAGGATGGAGACTATAAGGCACTGTATGCATTCTAAGCCAAAGAAAGCGATGTTTGCTCAAAATTTTCCTAAGGATGCTAGTTTATAAACATACCATTACAAATAGTAAGTTATTTTAATAGTAATAGTAAGTTATTTTTCTATTACAAATAGTAAGATTCTATTTTAGCATTGGCAACCCTGAAAAGTGTTTTAAGCCAAAGTAGAGGGCTTGTCCTAACAATTTTCCTGGGGGCTTCACCCCCAGACCCCCTCGCTTTCCTTCCCAACCAGCTGATTTTGCCTTGCCACCACGCTGAGGGCTGTAGAATGACTTACCAACGAATTTGCAACAGGCAAAATGAGTAAGAAATTTCGCGAAGTTACATGACTTGTTTCGGGAGGACCAGCCGATTTTTAGCATGCTCCAAATCAATGTGTAATCGGCATGCGCAGAGGTTGCCTTTCAACCTCATCCCCAGGGCCTTTTGTCATATTGGGATGGAGATGAAATGGCAAATATGACAAAAGGCCCTGGGGACGAAGTTGGTTGCCTTTATTTCTGCCAATTACAGAACTGTACGCCCTGCGTTTTTCCTTAAGAATTTCGCGCTCTTTTGCCATACGATCTGTCAGATTTCTTCGCATCAGCATTTTTATGGGCTGTAGTTCACGCAGTATTCTATTCCATATTTTTGGCTGGGCGGGATCGGGATTTTAAAAAAATACGGTGGCGGGATACGGGATATGCCGGAAAACAGGTGCGGGATGGTGGGATGGAGGTACCCTATTGTGCACCCTCACTATTCTGAGAGGTCAACAACGTTTTGATAATTATTTTCAAAGAGGAAAGTTTTCGTTTCCGACGACTAATTGCCTCTTGCTCTTGTTATCAAATCTCAACGGAAATTCTTTTCCGTGAGGTGAGTAAACTACGACATAAATTACAGTGATACATACAATTAACTAAATAGAATATAATTGCAGCGCAGCAGCGCGAAGCGCCTGCGTAGCGGCAACATAAACTCGACATATAGTCAAATCATGGGCGATCTATCTGGCTGGCTATGTGGCTGGCACATTGATTTCAATTCAATTGAGTTCAATCCAGTTCAATCACAGATCAGTAAATTCAACCATGATTCCAGGGAAGCGGTGGAGAAACTGGCAAAACTTTCAAGGCAAGAAGAGACTTTGTTCACTCGGGTAAGTATCGCATCAGTCGTTTTGCTTACGTGCAATTATGAGAGGATTTCTTTTTATCCTCTCAGTTGTTTAAAGTATTCACAGAATTAGTTTAGCATTTTTTTTTGGTTTATTTCTGGACGGGACAGGAAAGGAAGCAGGCCAAGAACTTCATATTACTTATTTGCCGCATGCCAAGGGCATGGATCCCGGTACAATGTTTAAATGTTAGACGGCGAAGTGTTTGGATTACTTCCTGTTGTTCATTGCGTTCCTTACGGTAAAAAACATAGTTAAATACGACATTTAGATCACGACAGAAAGGATGAGGCCATGTTTGCCTTTCAGATGACTGTATTTCAAATTAACATAACAAAGCAGACGGTATGAATGAATAAAAGGAATTATCCAGCTGTGGTCATATATCAGTGATGATGTAATGCAACTCAAAGAGCGATAATAAATGTAAACAAAACATTGTTCAGTTCAGTGCCTTCATTATTCGGCACAATGGCAAGAAACTCCTGGCACTTTAGATTAATATCTGCTTTCAAAGCAAGATCCTCTCTTAAAACTTGCACCAGAGATGACAGAGGTGACCTACTTTGCATCTGACAGAACAGAATTTTAATTCATTTTCATCAATGGATTTGTCAAGATCCTG
The DNA here is from genome assembly GCA_964020215.1 of Aurelia sp. 3 sensu Dawson et al. (2005). Taxonomy (NCBI): domain Eukaryota; kingdom Metazoa; phylum Cnidaria; class Scyphozoa; order Semaeostomeae; family Ulmaridae; genus Aurelia; species Aurelia sp. 3 sensu Dawson et al. (2005). The sequence goes on along the minus strand of OZ026573.1, from coordinate 628,072 downwards.
ATATTAGAAATATTCCTGATGCCATGTTGATGCCATGTTTGGCATAATTGTCAATTATTGGTTTGGTTACAAAGAGTGTCAAAATGTTTTGACCTGCTGATCCATGACACTGTCTGGAATACCTCCTACATATGATCTTTCACACTGAAAGTTGGTCAAGTTTTTCTTCTGTTTCAGGGCTGAAAGACAGACTGGCAGCAAGTGAAATTCCTGTAAAAAGCAGCATTGGATTGAGCGTGACATTCAGCGAGGGGCAATTCACTGATTTTTTTTCGTACCCTCCCTTGAAATCACAAAAAAATCACATACAAAATCACAAGAAAAATCACAAACAGAAAGCACCAAAAATCACAAATCACTGAAAAATTACTGGAAAATCACACGAAAAAAATCATTAGAAGTCACCAAAATCACAAAAAATCACAGAAAAAAAATCATGTGATTTCAAAATCACCAAAATCACGTACGCTATTTTGAGAAGTGATTTGCCCCTCGACATTCAGTGTTGATTTTCGCCAAATAAAAGAGCCTATCAATCATGTGAGGCACCACCCAGAGCAGTTTAAAGCTGTAAAGCCCAAAGGAACTTTAAACATGAATAACAACTGTTTATGACTGAAAATTGCAATTTAATGCTTTGGTTGACAGCAATATTTGATTGAGTATGATCAGTGTTCTATTCATGCTAAGCCATCTCGTAATTATCAAGAAGTTGTCTTTTTCTCGTCGTTTCCAACTCTGGATTGGTTTCACAAAGGATTTGCAGTCAATTGCTTTGCAAAAACTCTGAGCTGCACTCACCTTAACTTTGTTAACAGCTAGTAGAATATAATATTTTTTTTTTATAATTCGACACAATATCAATAGATACATGGTCTAATCTAACTACGACTAAGAACAAAAGATAGCCTAATACAGCAAAATTGATCAGTGAATTAACGAAGTAATACAAACGGTACGTTGATAAGTTCTAACAAAGGAGAAGAGTTCATGTTCTATCTAAGCGTATTTGTAAATTCTATCTAGGTATTCGGCAAATATTTGCAGGTATTGTTCATCGTCATTTGTAAATAGAAAAATCATTTTTTGTTTTCCTGTTGGGATTTTGATAAAGTTTGGGTAAATTGTGTTGATTTGGCCCATGAAGATTGCTCTTTCTGTGTTGTATTTGTTACACGAGAGTATGAAATGGGTTTCGTCTTCAATTAAGTTTGGGCAGAATTTACAGAATCTTTCTTCTCTTGTGACTGGAGGTTTGCTATGTCTTCCTTTTTCGATGGCCAAGCAGTGGTCACTAAGCCGTAGTTTTGTCAGTGTTCGTCTATGTGTTCTATTTTTAACCAGGGAGAGGTATTTCTCGCATGCTACGTTCGTTTTATGAGTTTTGTAGGTAATTGCTTTCGAGCATGTACTAATCCTATCATTCCAGATTTTTTCAAATTTTGCTCTAAGGAGTTTGTTTATGGTGTACTTTGAAAGGGAGGCAAAAGTATCGTTTGCAGGGTTTTTTGGAGCGGAGTTGATAATGCTTTGTGTAATATCTGATGTGATGGTTGGACGATTAGTGATATGACTTTCATATTGCTTTGCTTTGGAGACAAGCGAATTTGGTTTACATTCTTTGTCGATGTGTTTGAGAAAGTTACAGAGCCTTGATTCAACGATGATTCTTAATGGAAAACGTCCTAGTTCACCGCGTACAAGGTCGTTAGTTGTCGATCTATTTACACCGGTAATTCTTTTAAGAAACTGGGTATGTACTTTTTCGATATCGGTTTTGTCCCATTGGTTAATGCATGCTTTCTCAAAGGCACCCCAGACTTCTGAGCCATAGAGTAGAATTGGTGCAATTGTACTGTCGAATAACTTGAGGGCAGCTTTGATGGGTAGGTTTTTTAGCTTGAAACGGCTATTTAGTGCAAATAATGCTCTTGTAGCTTTACTACTTAGTACACGGAGAGTTTCTTTGAAGGAGCACGCAGCATCGATCGTAATTCCTAGGTATGTAAATTCAGTAACATTTTCTAATGGGATACCTCTGATGAAGAATTCATTTTTATATTTGTTATTTCTCTTGTAAAAGGTCATACATTTTGATTTTGATGTATTGATAGAAAGCTTCCATTGGTTACAATATTCTGAAAGTGTGTTCAGGCAGTTTTGGAGACCAGAGTGAGAGCAGCTAAGAATTATGATGTCATCAGCATACATCAAGCAGGTGACTGGCTCGCCACCGAGAGTGAGAGGAGAAGTATTTGAATTATTAAGATTATCAATAAGGTCATTCAAGTAAAGATTAAAGAGTGTTGGGCTAAGGGGACAGCCTTGACGAACCCCTTTGCTACATTTGAAGTAGTTTGTGCGGGAGGAGTTAAGTTTTACTGCGCATTCTGTGTTTTCATACATGTCCTGGATGAGATGTAAGAAATTCCCTGAAATTCCTTTCATTCGGAGTTTGTGGAATAGGCCATTATGCCAAATTGTATCAAAAGCTTTTGCAAAGTCTATGAAAGCTGTATGCACTTTTTGCTTGGATTTATCCGTGACATGTTTGTTAATCAGCGTTTTGAGTGTCAGAATGTGGTCTGATGTGCGACATTTTTCTTGAAATCCAATTTGACTTTTATTAATGAGGTTAGTGTTGTGAACAAATGTCTTCAGGCGATTGTTAAGTAGAATACAGAGCAGTTTTAGCAATGCATTACCTACGCATATGCCACGGTAATTATTCGGGTCAGATTTGCTACCCTTTTTGTGGATAGGGGTTATTAGTCCTTGGCACCAGTTCTTTGGTAGCCTTCCATTTGATATGAAAACATTAAAAATTTTGCATATGAGTTGTTGTAGTTCTGGTGTAGAATGTTTTATCATTTCATTATTTATAGCATCAGCGCCAGCTGATTTCCCATTCTTTAGTTTATTGATGGCATTAGAGATTTCTTCTTGTTTTATTCGGGAGTTGAGAAGCGTATCGGGTCGAGAGAGACCGTGGGGTGGGGGAGGTGGCTTATCGTTAGTTGTTGAAGACAGGAGTTTCTTAAAGTAGGACTCCCATGTGTGACCATCTTTGATAGCGACGGTTTCTTTCCGGATGCATTCATCGAAGTCTTCCCAGGTATTCCAAAAGCTCTCTTTTTGTAAGTTATCCTGTAACTTTGTGATTTGGCAGTTCCAGAATTCATTTCGTTTTTTATTACAAAGTTGTTTGTATTCACGGAGTTTCTGTTGGTAAGCTTTTCTAATGTATTCATTGTGAGGATTTTTATGTTTTTGGCGGGATAAGTCGTTGACGTTTGATTTTGTCTGCCTGCAATCATAGTCAAACCATTTCTTATGTTGCTTCTTGGGGCACTTGTTTGAAACCAAAGTTTTACTCCTTTTCTGTTTTAGTGAAAGTTCTGCAGCATCTAGAAAGATAGAGCTAAGGTCGGAGCCTATTGAGTCGATATCAGGATTTTCTGACGGTTTTTGGTTCAAAGCATGCATTTTTGATCTGATTTGGTCTGAGTTGAGTGCGTTATTGAAGTATATGCTAGAATCAGATTCCCACAGGAACCGTGCTTTCAGAGGTATCCATTTTAACGGACTTGCAACTACGATGTTTTCTGTCTTGTTCGGGATTTCAACTGTGAGTTTACAATGGTCTGAAAATTCTGGCTGTTCACTCACGTGAAAAAGAGGTATCTTGTCAAAAAGTGATTGTGAAGCGAGGGCATAGTCCACAGTACTAGCACCGTTATGGGTGAAGCATGTGAAATTTCCTGTTGTATCTCCGATCTTTCTCCCGTTGAGGATACGCAAATTGGTCGATCTACAGAGATTTATCAAATTTCGACCATGTAAATTTGGCAGGGAGCTGTCGCAGTTATTTCTGTTAAGAAAACTTGCAGTGTTGAGTCCTGCTGTGTCGTCGTCGTGCTTTGCTGTTGGGATATGGTCAGTTAGTGTATGTGTTCGAGCGTTAAAGTCGCCCATTACCAAGAAGTCTTCATTCTCTGTCGTCAGGTCAATGATATCGTCAACTAAGTCCTGAAATAGTTCATCTGAGTAGTACAGCGATTCTTTTGGGGGAATATATGCTAAGCATATTTTTAGGTTATTTGGAGCATCGTAGAAAACTTCCTTACTTATTTCGAGCCAGATATGCGATTTTGCTTTGCGAATAACTTTAATGTGTTGTTGAAGGTATGTTTTGTAGTATATGATGAGGCCCCCAGAGCTTCTACCTTTAGCTTTACTAGTTAGCTTATTAGGTAGTAGCTCAATGTGTTCAAAATTGGGGATATCCTTTTTGTGATTGCAAGTCCATGTTTCTGACAAAACGTTAATATCATTAATCAAGAAACTGCTAAGGTTGGGGATTTTGCAGCCTAGGTTGTTATGTAAACCATGAATATTTATGTAACTGACTGATAAAGTCAGATGCGTTTTCATAGTTGGCGGCCTTAACTGGGGGTGACTGGGCGCGGAATTGATGGTGTCGGCACACGGGTTTTGTTTTGTTCTAAGGGAAAGGAGTTGATATATTAATGTAATGATTAAACGAACTAGGATTTACCATTCAGAATATTGCGTGCGACGACCAAAAAGGATGTTTTTGATTCCAGAGATAAACGTTTTAAGATGTTCTCTCTTCAAGTGTTTCTCATCGGCGAGCATGTCTTCTGTTGTGTAGGAGTGTGAGAACAATCCAACTGTTCCTTTCCAAGGTATGGTCCCTATGGTATCTAAGATAATTTTGTTTGCAATATCTACCTTGTATTTTTGGTTGTCTTTTCGTGGCAGGAGCTCGGACATCGTTATGCTTGCTTCTGGAAATTTTTCTTCGATTGCGTCTAGGGCTAAGAAGAGCCTTTGCTGGAAAGTGTCCTGTGAGCAAGTTTGAATGTCATTGGTTCCTAAATGGACGACGACATTCCTTGCATTGGGAATGGCAACAGATTTGAGGACTTCTGGTAACTTCAGGTAACCTCCTGCAACCACCCAGCGACACGCCCAACTCCCAGCTCCATGCCCGACCCGCACCAAGCCAACCACAGCAACCAAGATTAGACCCGGATACAACCGGAATCCCGACCAGAGGAGCCACCCCCGATGACGCAACAACAGCCACCCCCAGAGCCAATCCAGCCACAACCCCCCATGCCCCATCAACGTGCCAGAAAGCACTAAAGCCACACAGCATCTGCTGTCCAGCCCCAGCACCCCAAACACGCCAGACCAAAGCACAAAGAGCCCCGGCGAGACCGGCCCCAGAAATGACAGCCGCCACACCACCACTAGCGACACCCCCAGCCAAAACCCAACACACACCCAGGCCCCACCCCAATCCCCATGGCCGACCAAGCACAGATCAAGCACAAAACCAAAGGCCAGACCGGCCCGGCCACCAGACAGCCACAGGAGACCCCTTATTAATAGATTTATTAGTGAAGGGTCATTCCATATAATTTGAACAAACGCATGTCAAGTCATGCCTGAGAAACATCCCCAATCCCTCTCAGGCAACCGCTAGCCAGAGGAAAGGTCAAACCCCAAACTCCAACTCCATATCCCAAACGGTCAATCCCCCATGGCAGGCAGAAGCCCCTGACGATAGCCCAACCAAAGACGAAGCGGCACCCCCAACGACCCCTAACCCCACCCACAACACCCCGCAACAAAGTCCGACCACCGAAAAAGCACCGCAACCGCAAACACAGCAAACAATGAGGAGAAAAACTCAAGAGTTGTGAGTTTGTTCTTGCCAGTTGCCAAAAGAGCAGGTAAGCTGTGTTTCTTTATCAACTTTAGCACATTAGAACTCTCTTTATTCGGCGAGAATCTGATCATAACTTCCGACTGCCAAGAAGACAGCCTTACATGCATCGATTTGTTGTTGTTTCATACAAGCATACGATGATAAGAGACCATGCGAACATGTGGGCAGGGCTTGGCATGGCCTTGCTTGTGATTCAGGCTATAGACCAGGGAATAGATGGCAGAAATAATCTTTTGAATATCAAATTCACACAGTGGACCCAGGAATCGAAATAAGTCAAAGAAATTTTCTTCTACAGTAGCAGCTCAATTGTTTTTTTTTTGAAGCACAAGAGTTCTGTGAACAAAATGCAAGAAATGTCAATATCTCTTTTCTAAGTACAAATATCGTAGTTTGCAGTGACAGTTTTGATCAAAGATCAGAAGTCTTGACAACTTTGGTCACATTATTTTGCAAAAGTCACCTGTCTCCACAAAATCAACTCTAGACTCAGAGGCATGGAATTTCTCAGAGATGACCTTCATAACTGGTTTTCTAATTGATTAGGTAGATGGATTATTCAAAATCATCATTCAAAAGGCAAAATTTCATGAAGAAAACAAACATTAGGCATTCAGAGGTAAAGACCCACAATTTTTCCCCGTTTTAAGCCATTTTCACCCAATAGTTTCAGTTTGTATGGAAATTAGAGTCCAATCCCCACCTATGGGCCCCCTAAACCATATAATATTTGGAAAGCTCATTCAACAAGCTTTAAAATTATGTATAATAATTACGTATTTGGATAGCAGTTTAGAAATAGATTACATTTTATTAATGGGAACGCTACCCATTCAAAACCCGATGATTTCACCATAATTAGCAACCAAAGTCACAAAATGATCCCAGAACCTTTACACATGATTTCAGATGGGTTATAGTGATGGATTATTCAAAATCAGTGTTCAAATGACAAAAATTGAAGAAGGAAAGAAAATAGATGTTGTGGCGCTGTGGTGTAATCCTCTGACATTGCAGCCAGAACGGTCAGGCGGAGTGGATTCAAATCCCGGTAGGACCCCTGAGCGTCATGACAAGGGGTCGTGGACTCGATTAGGTATGCTCTATTTCTGCGATCCCAGTGCTTGGCGCTGAAAAACGCAACTTCACCTTCACCATAAATATAACGTTAGGATTGTCAGAAGCACCAACCAACAGTTTTTCCTTGTTTTTAGGCTTAGGTGGTTTGAGTTTGGATGTGAATTAATTAGAGTCGGATCCCCATCCATGGGCCCCATAAACAATATGATATTTGGAAAGCATATTTAATAAGCCTTTGAATGATGTACAAAAATTATGAATTTGGATAGCAGTTTGGAAATAATTTATACTTTTTCAAAAGCTTACCCAATAAAAAACCCAATGAATTATTTTCTTGGTAGCAATCTGTGTTCACAAAATGATTCATACACGGGTATGAATAGCTCAAAGAACCTTTACATGCAACTTTTGATTGATTGGTTTGAGGTATTATTCAAAACTGAATTGCATTAGGCTTCAGAATACAAAAATTCCTGAGAGAAATGCAAATTTTAGGGTTGCTGGAGGCAAGGAGCCATGGGTTTACCCCCGTTATAGGCAATTTCACAAAATATTTTCAATTTGCGTGTAAATTTCAGTCTAATTCTGACCCAACAGGCCACCTAAGCCAAACAACATTTGGCAATATTTGCATTTCACTTGGATCTTTTGAATGTCAAACAGCAATGCTTTGCAATATCCGCAAGTGTGATGCCTCAACAGTACTCCCAAAAGTAGATGGACAACACATGTTTTAGCCCCGTAAAGTTCGTATTCCTCATCACAGCATCATCAAACAGGTGTCAATCAAAAGATCTGAAGGAGAGGAGTTTGAAAATTGGGAGGAGTTTGAGTTTTGAGGTATGAAATGGGGGTTTGGTCCCTTGGGAATTCAGCAACTTTTTTGTTTTAGATCACATCAATATCAATCTTACGTCATTTGAAAGCACATTTCCCCTTGATTTGAAATATGTAATCCAATTTCTCATAAATTTCAACATTCTGGAATATTTACTAAAGATTGAACCTAGTGTCGGTTACTCCCCACAGCAAATCTATCTGTGACCTGCCTGTCAAATATAGCTTATGACCTTAAAAGGACAAATGATATGAACATGCGGTCTTCAGATTTGCCATTTGGAGGAAATGAACTCACTGGTGACGTAAAGTTGATGCTGCTAAGATTTGAAACGAAGGAGTTGCTAGAATTCCCAGGGGACTAAACCCCCTTTTGTTACCTCAAAACTCAAAGTTGTCTCAATTTTCAAACTCTGCTTCTTGAGATCTTTTGATTGATTACAAATCAGATTAGTTGAACTGATCTTGCCATGTTACTGTTTTAAAGACTTCTTTCCAAAACTTAGCATTCTGGGTCCACTGTGTAGAAGTTGTTAATGCAAACCTTGTCGGCCAGGTCGGAAACTCGGGCGGCTCGGGCGACTCGGGCAACTCAGGCAAAAATTTTCATTGCAGAAACCATGTCTGATAGTATTATTTCGACCTTTCTCGGGCACAGAAGACACAAAAATCCTTTGCTGTTCAAAATAGGACACTTTTTAAAGTTTACCCGAGTTGCCCGAGTTTTCGTTCTGGACCTATAAGCAAACCGAAAAGTCGGGCGACTCGGGCGAAAGGCAAAAGAGCCATCAGGCAAGTTAATTGTTGAGCCAAGCTGACTATATCGAAATACATGCGTATTCTTTTTTGTTCATTTCAGAAAACATTGAAAAAGCTTAGTTAGTTGAAAAGAGATTAATTGTGTTTTGTTGTTAATGTTGTGCTTTTTATCTGAAATTCTCTTCAAGGCCTGGAAATTAATTTGTAAAAATGTCATCGTGGTGAATCATTTGCTAGTAAAGATGCAAAAAAAGTAAAGTTTTCTTCTGTTGCCGTTTTCCTTTTCGTCTCAAATCGTGCCTTAAAACTTACGTTTTACAATGTTACCTATAGGCGTTATCTTAAAACTGAAGTGTGTTGTTTGTGCGAATTTCCCGAAATAAACAGCCAGAGCCAACCATTGATCTGCGACTGAAAGACTGCCCATCCGAGTCGCCCGACTTTTTGTTTTTGATCATAGGTCCAGAACGAAAACTCGGGCCACTCAGGTAAATTATAAAATAGTGTCTTACTTTGAATTGCAAAGGATATTTATGTCTTCTATGTCCAATAGTCCAATAGGGTCGAAATAAAACAGCCAACCATTGATCTACGAGTGAAAGACCGCCCATTCCGAGTCGCCCGACTTTTCGTTTTGCTTACAGGTCCAGAATGAAAACTCGGGCGACTCGGGTAATCTTAGATATCAAAGTATTGATTCTTCTTTGAGCTGATGGCAACTCGTAGTAGCTATCTACTTGCGTTTGTAAAAGTTTCTTCTGTTGGGGATTGTTTGGATTGACTTGCCTGATGGCTCCTTTGCCTTTCGCCCGAGTCGCCCGACTTTTCGTTTTGCTTATAGGTCCAGAACGAAAACTCGGGCGACTCGGGTAAACTTTAAAAAGTGTCCTGTTTTGAACAGCAAAGGATTTTTGTGTCTTCTGTGCCCGAGGAAGGTCAAAATAATACTATCAGACGTGGTTTTTGCAATGAAAATTTTCGCCCGAGTTGCCCGAGTCGCCCGAGCCGCCCGAGTTTCCGACCTGGCCAACCTTGTCTCTATTTTGAGGGGTAGGTCAAAGATGAAAGTAGGAAATATGAACCAACAGAGGTTATGGTAGAGTTCATACAAGACTGTTCTACAACTGTGTGTAATTATCTTCATGGAATTGAGTAGCATTTTCATTGAATATGTATGCATTTAAAGGATGTGCCACAAAAATTGCTTCTTGCCTCTAGAAATGATTTCAATTTGCTCTTTCAAGCATCTGTTTGAATTGCAGGTTAGGAAAATTGCACAAACACTGCAAGATGGGTGGTAATCAATCAGATTTGCATCAAGTGCCCATGGGGTTTGAGTTCATGTGCATTACTTTTAAATCAAGTGATCAGATGATAGTTATTTATGCAAATGACCAAGAAGTGAATCTGATAAGAGAGACCATTGAACATCATTGGACAAATGGTAAGGGATGTAATTTGTTAATAGAATCAACAGCTTTGTGTTTTCTTGCCTCCCATGAGTCAAATGAAAAAGCAAGTCTGGGTTTTGGTGAATGGCTAAGCAATATAGGTCAGGTCAATAACGCGGAACGCCGAAATTCCGTGGAACTGCGGAATTTAAATTCTGCGATTAGGTGTTCTGCATTATTGATTGTTGCTTAGGGCAATCAATAATGCGGAATTTGATTTTGCGGAACTTTTTGAAACTTGAAAAATTCAATTTAATGCCATAGTATTGATTTTTTGCTTTCCTATGATGTTCCTTTCCCCAAAAGTACCTTATCTCATGTAAATTAAGCTTTACAAAGATCAACATTATTAGGACTTTACTTAGGCCCGTCAAAGAAAGATTCTCACTTCTTTGAAGATTAGCATTGTGTCAAAAAGTTTGAAATTACCTTTCACAGTTATTTCTATTTAGTGCTACTGAATTGTTGGAAATGTTGTTTACAAGGAAAATATCTTTCCAAAACTCCAGCCCTCAATACCATTTTGAAGGAAAAAGGATTTTTGTTTTGATTTCGTAATTTCATTTTTTAACATGGGCCTAACTAAAGTCCTAATATTGTCGATCTTTGGAAAGCTTAATTTCCATGAGACAAGATATTTTGGGGACAGGAACATCATAGGAAAACAAGAAATCGATACTGGGCATTAAAACGAATTTTGTCAAGTTTCAAAAAGTTCCGCGAGATGGAGTTCCGCGTTATTGATTTTGGCCTTATGCAAAAATCAATAACGCGGAACTCCATCTTGCGGAACACGTCGGACCGACGTTACTAAAACACGGAACAATCGGAGCAAGCCAGTAACAAGCGGAACAACCAAGTAACAGGTCAGTAACAAGCGGAACAACCAAGGAACAAGCCAGGAACAGGCCATTAACAAGCGGAACAAGCCAGTAACGCATTGAACAAAGCGTGGAATTAGCATTGGTACATTTTGATATATTTTGATATTTGATATTTGATATTTGATTTTATTAAGGAGGGGTGCCCTTCAACAGAGTTGTTTTACAAGGGGCCCTCCACTTAAAAACATTACTTACAATATACAATACCGAATAAAAAGAAAAATTACAATATAAAAACCATGATATAAAAACCTAATACAAAATTTACGAAATCTAATTTAAAAGAAAAAGAGAAAGACCTAAATAGATTGTTTAAAACTATTCAGGGAAGATGCCTGTTTAGTATCAGCAGGAAGGTTATTCCAAGCTTTTGCTCCTCGATAGGAAAAACATTTTTGCCCATTACTTGACTTTTTCATGGGTAGTCTCAAATCTGTCTCAGAATTACGCAGGACATAGGAAGAGCACTTTGAGTTTCGGGTGAAAAGGTCACACAAGTATTGGGGAGCCAGTTCATGCAGGGACTTGAAGACCATTGTTTTAGATTCGCTGGCGACGAGTTCTTCAATGGTCTTCCAGCCCAGCTGGTCGATAAGTGGTCTGCTTGGGGTGTCAAAGCTGCTGTTGGTTATAATTCTAGCAGCTCAATTTTGAAGTTTTTGCAACAGATTAAGCTCAGTCGAACCGGCGCAACCCCAAACAGAGCAACAATATCGAAAGTGTGGCTCTACAATACCTGTGTAAAGAGTCTTCAATGTTTCCTGTCTTAGGAACGTCTTGGCATGTTTTAAAAAGCCAATAGCTCTAGAAACTTTGGTAGAGACAGTCTTGATGTGTTCCTTCCAGTTTAGAGAGTTGTCGATCTGCACATCAAGGTATTTTGTTTTTTGGATTATTTCGAGCTCATTGTCGCGAATTTTCAAATTCAAATCTTTATTTCGACTTTTGAGGATATTGTGCTTTTGCTTGGTGGAAACAAGCATGGAATTTGTTTTTGCAACATTTAAGGAGAGTTTGTTGCCTTGAAGCCAAATGTCCAGTTGTTTGAGATCGTTATTAATGGCCTCGTTCAGCTCATTTATATCCAAAGACTGGTAGCACAGACTTGTGTCATCAGCATACATGGAAACAGTTGAATTTTGGACAGCTTGTGGTAGATCATTGATATAAATAAGGAAAAGAAGGGGACCCAGACATGAGCCTTGTGGAACACCAACATCTATACCCTCAGTTTTTGAGCTGACACCGTTGACCCGACAGAATTGTTTTCAATTGCACAAGTATGATCTAAACCATGCGAGTTCCCGCTGTTGGACACCGTAGTGTACCAACTTCTGGCAAAGAATCTCATGGTCAACGGTGTGAAAAGCTTTTTTAAGATCAATGAAAACTAGTCCTACAAGCCGACCAAGATCCAGCCCATTGTACCAGTCATCTGTATTTTTAAGTAAGTGGGTTACAGTAGAATGGAGGCGTAAGTAGGCAGATTGCCCAGATGAAAACAAACCATTATCTTCCATATGCTGGTACACCTGATTGGTTACAAGTTTTTCAAAGAGCCTTGAAATGACAGGTAAGACTGATATGGGGCGATAGTTTGACTTATCAGCCCTATCTCCATTTTTGTAAATAGGAGTAACCCTAGCAATTTTCCATGAGTCTGGAAACATACTTGTTTCAATTGATGTATTAAACATGAAAGCAAGAGAATTTTCAATGAAGGGTAAAGCAAGCTTCAAGAAGTAGCTGGAGATGTTGTCAATTCCAAAGCTCTTTGCTGTTTTAACCTTGGCAAATGCATCTCTGATTTCCTGCACCTCAATAGTCCTGAAGTGGAACTTTGCTTTAGCTTTATTCATTTCAAAGTCACCTGATAGGAGGGGATTTGCAACTGGACTGATTTTATCTGCTAGATCCTTACGTATTGAGCAGAAGTAACTGTTCATTGCATCAGGAATGTCCTTCTTGTGAACAGTTTCTGAACCAGACTCCTTAAGACTATCAATGTTACTTGGCTTAGACCTCTTATTGAGAAGTTCATTGATTGTTTTCCATGACTCTTTCATGTTACCCTTGCATGCAGAAATCTCATTATTGTAGTACTACTTCTTTTGCTGGGTATTAAGAGCATTGACCTTATTGCGAACATGTCTATATGAGTCCAACAGTGGTACAGACTTACTCTTGACAGCAGATTTTTTTAGTTTATCTCTTGTCCGCATAAGATCCCTTAGGTCTCTATCAATCCAAGGACAGTACTTTTCTGAGACACGCATTTCACATAGTGGGGCATGCTTGTCAACGATAAGAGAGAATGTGCTAGTCCAATGGTTGACAAGCACATTGATATCATCAGTTTCGGTAAGCATTTGTTCCCAGTTTATACCAGCAACATCAGACAGGAATGCCTGCTCATTAAAATTTTTCATTTTACGAGTTTTGATCATTTTATGGCCTTTTTCTACAGCTCCATTAAACTTACGGATGCAGTATACCATATAATGATCACTCATAGAAACTTCATGCACTCCAGATTTGATGATGTTCCTGGCACAAGTTGTAGCTATATGATCGATTATGGAAGAGGTGTCTAAAGTGACCCTGGTTGGCTCTTTGATAAGCTAATTGAAGCTGAACAGCTCATACAGACTAGCCACATGTCTAGTGTCATTGTCAATGGGCTGATCAGCTTGTTTTGTGGTGAGATCACAATTCGTGTCACCAAGAAGGATTATTTCTTTCCCTTCCTTGTCCAAATAGGAAAGGACCTTTTCTAGCTCATCGAAAGAAGCAACAGGGTCACTAGGTGGCCTGTACCAAGCAAGTACAAGAAAAGGTTTGCTCTTTGGTGGTTCAACCTCAATACAAATGATTTCCAAATCATCAACAGGAACATCAGAGCGCAACTTATATGTAATTGAGTCCCTGATATAAATAGAAACACCTCCGCCGCTGCTTGTCATGTCTAGGCGTTCTTGTTGGTAGCCAGGAAGAGTGGTCAACTCCTTAGGGTAATGATGATCAAGCTTAGTCTCATTAAGAGCAAGAATATGAATACCAAGACTCCTAATAAGTAATTGAACCTCATCAAGGTGACTGCGGAGACCATTAATATTCAGAGACGCAATTGCCATACCCTTTTTAAACCCAAGATGCTGACGACACAAGTCAGGTCGCTCACCAGTAAAGCAGGCATTTTCCCTGTTTGTGATTTGGGGTGAAGGTAGGTCAACTACATCCACCCCTGTAGACTATGAAGCGTAATTTAGGCCAAAATTAAACTGCAAAATGAAAAGCCATTCGAGTCGATTCTAAATAGGATATGTAAACTAAAAGACAAAATGAAACGACATTCTTAAAAGTCAATTTGATAGTTTGCTTTGCTGTTCACATGAATTGCTTTTAGTTTAATCGTTTCAGTTTGTCTATTCATGTTGCTCTATCAGAATGTCTATTCATTTTGTGCATTCGAATTGGCTTTTAGTTTAACCGTTTCAATTTGTCTATTCATTTTGCTGTGTCAGAATGTCTATTCATTTTGTCCATTCAGTTTGTCTATTCATTTTGCTGTATCAAAACATCTATTCATTTTGTCCATTCAGTTTGGGCATTCGGTTTCATGTATCAAAACGTCGATTCATTTTGTCCATTCAGTTTGTCTATTCATTTTGCTGTATCAAAATGTCTATTCATTTTGTCCATTCAGTTTGATGTATCAAAACGTGTATTCATTTTGTCCATTCAGTTTGCGCATTCAAAGTGTCTTTCAATGTTGTTGATTCAGTTCAAGTTACTAATCGTGCTCAGTCAACCTCTAAGTGATACCAATTTGTGTTCAGTCAACCCCTAAGCGAATGTAGTTATTAAAATGTCATTACCGCAAAAAGCACGCCTGAATGTTTGCTGGAGGATCTCTGCCTTGTCGTGGATAGAGACCGACTCAAGTTACTGAACTTGCTTATGCAATACAAATGGTTCACTCAGAGTAAAATGCCACATGAAAGAGTGAGATGGGACAGCCGGATATGAGCCTTTCCCATCAAAGAAAGGCTATACAATGCGGACCACCTCCCTTGTTGCAAGAGAAGGAGACCTGTTTCGACTGGGTGGAGACAAGCTGAATTTTTGCAAGACCAGGATTGCTTATTCAGTTTTAAATCTAGAGCAGGATAGATATTTTGTGTAGATGCTCTTAACTACATTGGCTGCCGGTATTCACTGGGTATGATTTCTCCTGTTACACATAGAAGAGTGGATGCGCCTCTCACATACGGTCTTAAATAGAAGAACCCTTTTTTGTGAAGAATGTCGTAATGCTATTTTCCAGAAATTTCATATTTTAACCAAAATCAGCACATACTGTATATCTAAGTAAGAGTGCCCTCACATGAGCAAACTCAGACCGGTCTGAGTTTCAGATCGGTTTGAAACTCATTTTGCTCTACGGTCAAAGCCCTTAGCGCGCTCACATGACACAGGCGAAATGAAACTCAGGTCGACCTGAAACTCATTTCGCTTTCTCAGGTCGGTCTGAGTTTTCAGGTCTGAGTTTTCAGGTCGACCTGACATTTTCATGTGAGCAGAAAAATTTTTCATTTCGGGGCGAAATGACTTTTCAAAGCACGTGTTATTGACATTCCAGGCGTTCCTTTGGCAATCAAAACAATAAAGATTTCATTCAAAGTCACCCAGCTGGATCTAAATGCTATGAATCAATGCCAATATCTTCCACAAAACAATCACAATTGTTCAATAAGCGGAAGGAAAGCACGCATTGTTTGATATTCTCAAACCGGTCTGAAACTGTTCATGTGAGGGGGAAGCAAATTAGCAAACAAGGCCAATACTCAAACCGATCTGAAACTCAGATCGGTTTGAGTTTTCTCATGTGAGGGTATTCTAAATGATCTATCCATATTGCTATCAAGTTTCAATTTCTGGACACACGATAAGCGCAACACCTTGTATCTCCACGCCCAAGAATCAAATTTTTCCGTTCCGCAATTTACCTCATTGAAATAACCGAAAATAGCTTACATTCTGTGGCAACTTAATGAATCGCTACTCTCATAAACATCTACTTCAGAGAGCAAACTTCCATTTTAAGACAAATTCTATGTCTAATGGCGAGACAGGGGGGTGGGGATTTGGGGATACTTATCAAAGCCGAACTCAGGGATAAATTCAGCCGAATTCAATGATCGAAGGACATCTTTTCTCCTGGATCCACAGAGACGAAACTGGAATTTTCCTCTTGCAATCCGTTTAGTTGGCTCACCTCGCTGTTTTGTTATAAGTAAGCGTATTTGTTTTATAGGAAACCAAGAATTTGTGCCAGCTCTGCACTGAAAGTATTTTAATATTATCTGATTTTGAGTACTCAGAGCTTCCCCAGGGGGGGGGGGGCACTTGTGAAAATTTTGATAGGGATGCTCGTGTCATTTTTTTGGATTTGAAATTTATGAAAATGTCATTTTTTTGGGTTTCGCTAAGTTGGCGTCATTTTTTTGGGGTTGACAAAATTGCCGTCATTTTTTTGGGTTCATTGAAAATTTGTGGCATTTTTTTGGGTTACTGAACTTTGAATTTAGAAAATTATAATCTCAATCAATTAATGGAAGTACTATAGGTTGTTGAATAATTCTTTCTTCCCAATTACACTTAATCAGCCTACTCTATGTGTCAATTCATTGATATGATTTTTAGAAAGAATAGTTGGTTGTTAACATGATGATTTTGACAAATCATAAGAGTTTCTGTGATGGTCTCCAAATGCAATATCAGTTTGACTATCTTGTGCAGAATTGCACGGTGCAATTTTCTCAATTTAACTTGTTCTACAAAAAGGATAGTTATGGGGGCTCTCGAATAATTCCGTCATTTTTTTGGGTTTGAAAATCTTGGGCCTGTCATTTTTTTGGGTAGATTAAAAATCTGTCCAAATGAGCATCCCTATCTTAAATTTTATAGAGTGCCCCCCCCTGGGAGAGCTTCTTGCGAGTTTCTTGTAGGTTTCACTACAATCTTCATGTTTACTACCTGTGCCCTCATGATGCTGGAAGCAAGTGGATATGGGATAATAATATGTTTAAGGTTTTTTATAAAACTAAATAATTTCTTAAGTAATATTTTCCCAGTACTGGAGTTTCTTAATTTTTGGCGATGTGAGAGTTGAGTTTCTTGTAAGTAGCTTCTTATTGGTAGACAGGGAGACCTAGAGGATTCTTTTGGAACAAGGGACGGATATTGACATTGTTAAGCTGAAGAAAAGGAAACTTTGAACGCTCTATTAAGTACTGTAAGATTGATACCCTTTGCTTTATCAGTTGTATACTTGGGTGACGCTTGTACATGTTTACGGCAATATCAACGGGGTCACGTAGTTCGTCTGTTTTTACCAGATTCTCCTCTACCCCTGAAATTTCTAGGCTAGCAGTGATATTGACGAAGTATTCATTTAGGATTTCGGC
The DNA here is from genome assembly GCA_964020215.1 of Aurelia sp. 3 sensu Dawson et al. (2005). NCBI lineage: Eukaryota > Metazoa > Cnidaria > Scyphozoa > Semaeostomeae > Ulmaridae > Aurelia > Aurelia sp. 3 sensu Dawson et al. (2005). Next base: position 610,830 of record OZ026573.1, on the reverse strand, counting down.
AACTTTCTTATCATCAGCGACCAGTTCATCACCCTCTAACAAGGTAATGCTTCCAGGAGTTTGAATTTTATCTGGCGCAAGAATAGTTCCATATGATGTGCTCAGAACGGACCGTGGTCAGGGTTCTTTGTGTCAAATTTAATCACAATGTTTGTTTTGCAATCTGTAGCATGCAACAGCTTAACTAGTCACTCTAAATCTGCAAAAGCTATGCACGGCGACTCCCTATTACTATCTGCAAAGACCTGCTATGACAGGAGTTCAAAAAGCTCCGTCAAACAAAAATTTCTTAAAATCTTTAGGGGACACGGCCCTTATTAGTCGCAAAAATTTCACGACTAAATTAAACTTCGATGCCTAGTTTGCAGTACTGTATTTCATTTCGTAACAACAATTGCAGTTTCATGGAAAAACTTTTGGTTTACCTAGACTTTTAGTACGTTTCCCAGAGCCACACCACCCCCGGGTGATCAACGGAAAGTTACAGTAGCAAGTGATAGAGGATACTGTGTGTGTGTTCCACTAAGGGCAGAGATCCTCCAGCAAACATTCAGGCGTGCTTTTTGCGGTAATGACATTTTAATAACTACATTCGCTTAGGGGTTGACTGAACACAAATTGGTATCACTTAGAGGTTGACTGAGCACGATTAGTAACTTGAACTGAATCAACAGCATTGAAAGACACTTTGAATGCGCAAACTGAATGGACAAAATGAATACACGTTTTGATACATGAAACTGAATGTCCAAACTGAATGGACAAAATGAATAGCCATTTTGATACAGCAAAATGAATAGACAAACTGAATGGACAAAATGAATCGACGTTTTGCTACATGAAACTGAATGCCCAAACTGAATGGACAAAATGAATAGATGTTTTGATACAGCAAAATGAATAGACAAACTGAATGGACAAAATGAATAGACATTCTGACACAGCAAAATGAATAGACAAATTGAAACGGTTAAACTAAAAGCCAATTCGAATGCACAAAATGAATAGACATTCTGATAGAGCAACATGAATAGACGTACTGAAACGATTAAACTAAAAGCAATTCATGTGAACAGCAAAGCAAACTATCAAATTGACTTTTAAGAATGTCGTTTCATTTTGTCTTTTAGTTTACATATCCTATTTAGAATCGACTCGAATGGCTTTTCATTTTGCAGTTTAATTTTGGCCTAAATTACGCTTCATAGTAGACCAGCTAAAAACATCAAAGATTCTGTAGCTTTGCAATCAGACTGGAGGCTAATTTATTTATACCGTTATTGTTGAGGTGGAGCCCTCTTCTTCCAATGTCATATGTCCCAATATTTTGATTATTAACGATGTTTGGGTCAAGACTAAGGATCCTTTTGTTCAACGCTTCAATGATCTTACCCGCAGCACCATTATCCGTTCTCTTCGTTGGCGTTGAAAGCACAACAGTGCAATCGGGTAGGGCAGTTTCAATTTCCTTCTTCAGATCAAGCAAAGCATCAAGAATTTTTTCTGCACTTGCTGCCTTGTTTCCAGCATCATTGGTTCCAATATGGAGTACCACTTTACTTGGCTTCTTGGATATAAGGGGCTGCATGTAGAATTTTTGCAGTTCAGATATCGTAGAGCCAGGAAAACAGCGAACTTTTACCGTGCCGTTCTTGCTCATTTTCTTCTCATCGATGCCATAAAGTATGCTGTCTCCCATAATGAGAACAGTCCCCCTTTTCCATGCGTGGGCCTCTTGGTGGCTGGTATTTTGGTTTCCATTACCACTGACATTAGATACTGCTGCCTTTGCAGCCTCGTTGTTGTTTTGCATTGCATCTGATTCCTTTTTAGCTTGATTTTTGTGCTTTTCGTCTCCTTTGTCTGGAGCAGCCACTTTTCCTGAACCTTTATTTGAAACAATTGAACCGTTTGACTCTCTATTGCCCATTGTCTTCACAGAATCCTTACCTTTGGCATTTAGCTTTGTATTGTTAAGTTTTTTTTTATACATTGAATTGTTCGTATTTCTTTCTTCTCTCATCAAGACACAATTCCCATTGGGCCTGAATCTTTTCAATTGAATTCTCCTTGGAAATCCCAGATGATTTACACGCAGCGGCAGTGTTTTTCTCCTCCGTTTTTGATAAATTTTCTTGTTGATGAAATAGGCCTAATTTAATTTTTAAATTTGTGTTCTCGTTTCTGAGCTCAGAATTACACTGCCTTTCTTGCTGAATTTGATCATGAAGCTGCAACACGATTTCAGCAAGTCGGGTTATTTCCGAGCCTTGAGAGTGCGGGGAGTGGGAGGATTATCCAAAGGTAGCGGTATCTTGTCTGACTCAGAACTGCATGAGAGGTTCAAGCGATTTAGATCTGCTATGAAGCTGTTTTGTTCATTGCTTGATGTAACGACAAAGTTTCTTTGCTCATCCACATCCAAACTTTCATCCAGAGGGCTGTCTGCAGCCTTTTTTGTTCTTGATGCAGCGACAAAGGCTTGTTGCTCGCCTTCTTCTGATATTCCGGCTTCAGTGCTGTCCTCGCCAGCCTTATCAGACGAAGGTGTAACCATTGGGTCAGCTGCAAGGCAACTTGCCTGCTGTTTGGGTTCCGGGATACGCTCGAGCTCAAAACCTGCAGCTCTTGTTTTGGTTTCAGCTTCCTTGTTAATGCGATATGATTCGCTTCCTCTAACAATTTCTGTATATAAAACTCCTGAGTCGAGCAACTGTTCGAGCACTACGAGGACCATGCCGTTGTCTAGGCCATGTTTTGATGACATGAAGTACGAGATCGATTTCTCGTCGGGGCGTTTTCTCCGTGTTTTGATCGTTTCAATCGCATCCAAGATGTTTATTATGAGCTTCAAGGCATCATCATTGTCCATGTAACATTTTTCTACACTTTTGGTGAGTTTTGTGCGAGCCATAACCAATTTTCTCCTGCTGGAAACTGAATTAAGGGCATAAACTTTCGCGAATGACGTTTTATGGCTGAACCCCACGAGATTGCCGTTAACATTGCCGCAACAATAAGAACATAAGATCCTTTTGGATGATTACAAAGTACGTCCTGGGCTAAGCAAGCATATGCGTGTATGAAAATTAATTCGTTCATATCCCCAAACATAGTCAATTAAATGATCGTTGATGCTGTTTTAGCTGCAAATCAGAGGGGTATGAGTGCTACTGCCAAAGCTGTCCCCAATCGAAGACCAAATACCCTTCGTAAGAATAAGAATCGCCCGAAAAGCAGTCTCGATCCCCATGCGCATCATGTCGTGATTTACTGCCTTGAATTACCCCTTGTTTAATTACGCTTGCTGAAATGTTTTGCTGAGCAATGACTCGTTGATTGACGTTAGTTTATGTATCTTTAGATTTACTTAGACTTAGACATAGATGTAGATTAGACTTCGATGCGAAAGGACTTAGACTGCGATTCGATTCGATACAATACCATCCGACATAAACGCCCTGAGGAAAGATTACAGCCCCTTTCGGGGAAGTGATCTGAATACCCGATACATCAACCGCCATGCACAATCATATTCATGAAGATGTTTCGCTTCAGTATGGTCGCGTATCTTCCCCCAGGCAATGTCACCATTGTTTGCGGAGATTCTGCAATCTAAACTGCGACGTTTTGTATCTGTCGCTTATTGAAGGGGTCCTTCTACCTTCTTCGGTGATGCTGCGAACGCTAGCCGCTATGCGGCTGGTTGCATCATGGTTACATCATCCTCTAGAGTTGACTTTATGCAAAATGAGCATCATTAATGACTGGCAAATGATGCGTTCATTCTGAAGAACGATTGTTTCAGCTGAATTCCCTACCACAGAATCTTGGCACGACACAAGTACCTTTCCTTGAAGGGAACAATTTATTTACCTCATTTGACTTTCTCCCTATTGATAAAGGCTTGATGCTTGATAAAGGGCTATGCTCGAAACTTCGCTTCTTTCAATTCGCATCAAAGTGCTTATATCTTATGTAATTTGCTTGTTTGTCTTTGTAATATGGCACTACATGCAGGAAGAAGATTTTTTTGATCATCTGAATTCAAGAGGACAAACAAGGCCGTAGCTTAAACTTGGAGGGGCACGGCACCTCATGGGCACTTTTGACATAATAAGGGCACTTTGATATACGTCAGACTTTCATGGTAAGGATGAGAAATCTAAAACAAAATAATGTGAATCCTTATAGATACATTAATTTCCAAAATTTTCGGACGTTTAATTTTCGGACATTTAATCTTCGGACAAAAATTTTCGGACGGAATTATTATCGATTTCGGACAATTTCGGACAAAATTTCGGGCATTTTCAAACAGGTGAATAAAATTTCGGACATATACGATTTGATAATGAGTAGGCAAATCATACACCAGATGTAACAAAATTTCTACACTCTATGTCTCAAAACGGAAACCAGCATAGTGATCAAGTGTAAAATACAAGCATTATAAGGATAATCTTGAATTAAAGTCGGGGCAAAAAGACTTGTCCCTCATGTAACAACAATAACATCAACAATAATAAGAGTAACAAAACAGCAATAATGGAGGTCAAATATACGTTTTTTATTAGGAACTGACAGCCAGTGCTGAGAGTTTCCTAAATGATCAGAATTTCAGCACTCCAGGATTTCAAATCAGTTTCATAAGATCCGCCACAATCTTCAAGTTCACTAAAAATTATTATGTTTTTCTTACATTGAAACATTGCCTGTCCTTCATTGAGATTTCCAAGGTTCCTCCATTATAACAATAGTAATCTTATAACAGAAATTCATTTCTTGTCAGAAGAAATTTTTTGTCATTGTGATTTGCCAGACAATTATATTTTCGGACCACTAAAAGATTCAGACATTTAACTTTTTGGACAATTAAATTTTTGGACCACTAAAAAATTCGGACACTTAAATTTTCGGACAATTATTTTTTCGGACTATTCATTTGTCCGAAAATTAAAACGTCCGAAAATTTTGGAAATTAATGTATGCAATTTCCTTCACAACAACACAAAATGAGAAGTAAACATAACTAAGTAAAAAAAGTACGTGATACCAAAACCAGACGACATTCTGTTCACATCGGTCTTTAAAAGGGGCACAGCTAGAGAAGAGGAGGCCTTTTTGGTTTGTTCCAAAATCGCTGGGGCACGTGCCATCGATGCTCCCCTCCCCTCTCTCCCCCCCCCGCTTCTCACGTTTCTGAGGACATTTTTTTCGAGCAGGTTGCACCGGCAGAGTTTATGCCACACTCTGGTAAGCAAATTTTTCTGTGCCCTTATAGTTTTAGAACGAAATCACGCATGAGTAACATGATGTTTGACCAGACGACAAAAGTACCTGAAAACTCGTTGCGATGTTGTGTCCTGCATTAGATTTGCCCCCCAGGGGGGGGGGGTAACTTGAGTTTTCGAGATACGGGGTTGTGCCATTCAAATCGTAAAAGTACCACCCATAAATCCGGAGAAATTCCTCAAAAGTATACCCATAAATCTGGAGAATTTTCTGAAAATCATACCCATAAATCCGGAAATGCCAAAACAGCTCACCAATAAATGAATTCTTACAGAAAACTATACCCATAAATCCGGAAAATGCAAAAAAATGTTGAAAACCATACCCATAAATCCGGAATCTATCATGAAAAAGGTACCCTAAAAATGGCACAACCCCGTACCATGGACAAGTTATGTTACCCCTCGGGGATTTGCCCCAAGTCTATGTCGGCAATCAAAAAACAGATAGGCTTATTACAGACTGACTGCCTCCATAACTGACTGTAAATAGTCCTCCGCAGAGGACTATCTTAACAAAGGGATTTTGGATAGCTTATACTTTCGGAGCACCAAGCACAGTCATTTGAAGGGGCAGTCCCTTGGGGGCAGTCAAAACAAGCACATTGCATTTGCACAAAGCACACTGCTGGTGAGAGCAAATTTTTCATTTCTTTTTGCTCATGACAGGACATCAAGAAACAATACTGAAGAAGACCTTGCCAAGAGAAACGCTAATGGGAGAGATCGCTCAATTTTCAACGTGCTTTAGAGTAAAACTTCTCCGTTTCTGCCTTGCGTTCACATTGCTCCGCTGTGAAAACGGGGCTTTTCGAAAATGCTACTGAAAACGCATAAATTTGAAAACGGTGCGTTTTGAAAACGATCCGTTTTCCGTGTGAACGCCAAAACGGAGACATTTGAAAACGCTGCACATTCCTTTGTTAAAAGACAATGGCATTCAAAGTCGCGATTGGCGCCTTGTTGACAGCTATTAACAAAAGGTTTTGTTTTGAAAAGGAGATCAACAACAGCGTTTCGCTGGAGCAATGTGAACGTCTATCGTTTTCATAGCGTATCTATTTGAAAACTGAGCAATGTGAACGGGCAGCGTTTTCATCAACAAAAACGGATAGAAATGAAAACGGAGCAGTGTGAACGTAGCCTAAGTTGTTTTTCTGTCAGTAGAAACATAATAGCTATATGTCAATATTATGGTGTCAAATTTGGCGAACGAGAAATAAGCCGACTTCAAATTTTGCTATGGGATCGCAGGAAACTTCTGTGTCGTATGCGCTTTCCGTGCGCTTTCTTTATTTCAGTGCTAATTAGTGGAAATATAATGGTTAATCAATTGTATTGACGAGCGTGACTGACTTACTTCCTGACATCGAGGCCCCTCTTATATTACAAAGTTGGACTTTATAATCAAAAAGTTGGACATTGTAATCAAAAAACAAGTGAATAGGAATTTCAGCAATTAAGGCCTCTCTTTCAATCGCTTCAGTAGCTATATATGCCTTTGTAACCTGCTCTCGCCTTTTGAGTATTTGATTTTGCCGCCAAAGTTGAAGAAACTGTGTTATCATTCTGATAAATGGGAATTACATGACCCAAGGATCACCGAGAAGTGTTGGTCACAAATTTGCCAACCATTGAATTACCTGTGCTCACTGGAAACCTGAATCATTACACAAGTTTCAGCATCAATAATTCTTTACACATTGATGATAATAATGATTTATGAACGGTTGTTGTTAAAGCTAACTGCATACTTTTTCATACACCATAGAGAAGCAGCTTATCGATTCTAGGGCGCTTACACAGTCATTCTCGATGACCGTAGCCCCCAACGGTTCTCTTGAAGTAAGCATACCAATGTGTGTGATTTGATCTAGTGACAATGAAAATCACAGACGGGAACAAACTGAAAAACGCAGCATAGACCAGGCTGTGGTGGAAGATTTATCAGACTGCCATTTTTGGATAGTCCCTCTATTTTTGATCGCAAATCGTGATGGTAAACAAGGATCTTTGGGTGGGGGGGGGGGCTATATTGGGGTTCAAAGTCTGACGGCATCTGACCTCTGCGGAGGAGATTAGAAAATTGTGAGGTGACTATATGGTATCTGACGATACATTTGGCAGGTTTATGCACTATTTTGGCCTTCTAGTCTATTACCCCTAAATTAACGCCAATTCAATGGATCACGTGACTGGAATTCACCTTTCTCCTTATATAGAAATTATTCAAATTGTCGTCTATTTCTAAATAATTATGCACAAAAAGACCTACAAACAGTCAATACAAACAAAGTGAGCACTTTTCGGGTCATCTAGTCTATTACCCCTATAATAAACAATTTCCTTCTTAGTCAGATGACTGGAATTACCCCCTATCTTCCTTGCAAGGGAATTTATTTAATTTTCGTCTTTCTCTGCCTGCGTCACAAGTCACCTTCAAACAGTCAATGCTGATAAAGTGAACACTTGTCACTAATAGGTACTATTGTCATTTCAATCCAGGAATTAGAGGAACTTGAAAAATAGGAGTCAAAAAGCTTCCTTTCAATGTGAGGAATCATGAGTGGCAGGACACCAGTTATTTGGAATATGTTGTATAAAATTCTTTTCTTACCTTGAAATACTATAGAATTCTCTTCCTTGCCATTAGCAGCCTTTCTCAGCCATACTTCCTTGCCTGGAACTGAAGAGCTCCATCACGTGTGCTTTCAAAATGTTTCGGCCTAAATCAAATTTGACTTCTCCAGCGCATTTTTGTACCTACGCAGCGGTTTAGGCCCAAACATTTTGAAAGCGCACGTGATGAAGCTCTTCAGTTCCAGGCAAGGAAGTATGGCTGAGAAAGGCTGCTAATGGCAAGGGAGAGAATTTTATGGCATTTTACGGTAAGCAAAGAATTTTATATAACATATTCCAAATAACTGGTGTCCAGGGCGGCGCTACGGGGTGGACTAAAGTGGACATGTCCACCCAACTTTTTTGAGAATCAATTTTCTAATTCTTCTAAATTCTATAAAGAAAAGGCGGGGAAAGGGGGGTCACTTTTTCCTTCTCAAAGATCACGTCTCGTTTCCCCTCATTCAAACGACCATATTGGATTTTATTTCTTAGATCTCTTTGAATATTCGTCTATGGTATATATTTTAAATAAATGTGAAGGAAACCTTAAGATAGATTTCAAATTTAACTTCTTTGTTTTTTCGTTCATAGTTTGAAGTGAATTAAGGCTTGCAAATCATGTCTAATGTGTTGAACTAACTTTTATCGAATCTTGCAAAAGGGCGTTTTCCGATGATCTAGAGGGCGTGGTCCTGAAATTTTTTGGGAGAATCGGTTCTAAACCATTGTCAATTACTTCAATGCTGAAGGCTTTGTTCACGCAATGTTCATATTATGATTCATCAGTATCATCATTCTCTCCAAAGGGATCACATCCTTGTCCATCTTCATTTTGAACCAGAGCCAGTAGGAGCTCTTCAATGTCTTCTGGAAATGCGTCATTCATCAGCTGACTTCCAAGCCGGAGTAGCTTTCAAGCAACAACATTTGCTTGCGGCTGATATGAAATTTTGAGACAGTCTCGCATGCGAGCACTGATGAAAGATTGACAATCTTGTTTTCATTGTCATATTTCTGCACAAGAAAAGACGTTGCACCTCATCTACCTTCTTTTTTGAGCCATAGAGACAGAACACATGGTAGAAATATTCTTACACTTCGTTAGTCAAATCTTGTTGGCATCAAACCCCACAACAATTCAAATGCATTAAATGCCTGCAAATATCAGGTTGTTCCCTGCCACTTCTCAGCATACTGGTTTTTCTTTTCAAAAGAAACTTGATGTATATTCCTTTAAAGGCACTAAACCTGTTTCAACTTGCTCAGCCATAAGTCCTTTCAGTTATTTCTAGAGCAACTATTAAGGAATCATCGTGTTTCGTTCCCTTTCGGCTTTCCAGTCATGATGACTACTAGTCATAGTGTTACATAGTCTCTATCGGATTTCCACCTATCATGATAACTTTCAAATCAGTTTCACCAGATTGTGATCCAGTGAATTCACTCTTGCCAGGGTTTCTGTCACGTACATGAATACAATGGAAACTACCTTGATGTCTGTTTCATGTTGGTTTCTTACAAACCCAGTTCTATCTCTACGCTGCCAGCTGTAGTTTTCAAACAGTGATTCTCAGTTGCGTGTGTGTGTATGTATGTATGTATGTATGTATCTATCTGCCTGCCTATCTATCTAAATATTTGTCAATAGCTAAAAGGTAAAATTTACATGTTTTAAAAACTAAAGTAGATACACTACAATTGTAATAGAGGTTAAAAAATACTGGTAAAAAACCCCAAACTAAGTCGAACCCACCTCTATAATGGCCCCCTCTCAGAGGTGGTTGCTTAAATGAAATGAATCATGCAAGATTCTCGGAAAGAAAGAAAAATAAGCGATAAAAACTTTGAAATATGATTGGGCCAAAACATGAACGTAAGAGAAGATCTGAGGTATCAGTAGTACACATATACCTGATCTTCCTCTCTCTGTATATTTTCGAAACTTTTCTTTGATCTTGTGTTTCAAGCTAGACTGTTCCATATGTTTTGCCCTTGGTGAGAAATGATAACATACCAGCATTCACATCCCAGTTTTGAAATGAAATAAGCAACTTAAAATCCTACGGGAGGTACTCAGGGGTAGACACGGGCTTTTGCTGCCTGGGATGTATCGTCCTAGTGGCATTGAAAGTAATTTGGTAAGTAGTGTAGCTCGCAATATGTATTGTCAAATATTATTGCCATATAAAAATTGCGGCGGTGGCAATTATTGTCGATGTTGCTTTCTCGATCACTGTTTCTCCTGTTCAGCACTGTCTCCTTAAGTGACCTGACCTCCAATCTGAAATAAGTTTAACCCTATTTTTGTTGGGGGTGGGATCCTAATAGATTTTTTACATTGTATGGCCATCAAACTTCTAGACTTTTTGCAGCTATTTATTGTGCAACTTCTCAGAAAGTTTAATTGAAATATTTCAACAAATGAGGGGGAGGGAGACAATTTTCCGGGACTGACACAGGAAAGACCGCAAATTCTCAAATCTCAATTATCACGAAAAAAGCAGCGAAATTTCACTATTTTGCAAATTTCTTTTGCACTGTAGTGCTATTTGATATATTCTATCATAATTTTCATGTTTGAACGGGAATTGTGTTTGGATTAGCCTGATAACCAGACCCGATTTCCTTTGAAATCGGGTCTGGTTATCAGGCTATGTTTGGATGGGAATTGTGCTCCTAATTTAATTTTATCGCAATTTTGGCCAATTTGCCGCTTTTTTGACCACACAAAGGAACATAAGATCCTTTTGGATGATTACAAAATCCGTCCTGAGCTAAACAAGCATAAGAATATCTGATTATTGATTTCTTCATAACCCCAAATGATCGTTGGTTCTGTTTTTTGCTACAGTCAGAGAGATGAGTGTTGCTGCTAAAGTCGCCTTCAATGGAAAATCGAGCGCCTAGTATGAGGACAAGAATCGCCTCAAGGTCAAAGGCAATATTTTGGTCTTTATGTCAAACGAGAATGATACGCAAAAATCAAAAGTCATTACCCCTAGTTTGCTTATAGTTCGTGCACAAAACTATTGGTGCATCTGTGTCAAATGAGATGTCATGTGAGATTTACGATAACGCAAAATTACTTATGCAGAACCCTACAGAACGTTTCAGTTGTTGCTATTCGCGGGCATCTAATTTGAGACAAGCAGTCACGAAGATTCCTCTGTGCAGAATGATATGCATGAAGATGTTTTGGTTCAGTGTGATCACGTCACTTCCCCCAGTCCATGGCGCCATTGCTTGCTGGGATTCTGCACCTTTCGTCTCAACTTCACCTGCGATGATTGCATCCGTTGCTGTGTAGGAGGGGGGTCCTTCTACCTTTGGTTATGCTGCAAATGCTGGCCTCTGTGCAGGCCGCCGGTTACATCATCCTCTAAAGTTGAGTTATTTGCATAATGAGTACTATCAATAAGTGGCTAATGATTCGTTCGTTCTAGAAAACGATTGTTTTGACATAATTAAGCTGCTAATGAAGTCAAGAACGTGCCAATTCTGGGTGAATTTGTTGCTGTGCCAGGGTAAACATCCTAGTGATTTATCCATCTTATGGTGTCAAATCTGTCTAACATGAAATAAGCCGACGTCAAATTCTGCTATAGGATCGCGGGAAGCTTCTGTGTTGTATGCGCTTTCTGTGCGCTTTCTTTATCTGAGTGCTCATTAGCAGCGGTAAAACGTTTATCAATTCCATTAACGAGCGTGACTTACTTACTTACTTTCTGACTGACATCGAGTGCCCTCTTAGATTACAAAGTTGGACTTTGTAATCAAAAATGATGAAGTGAGAGAAAATGATGGTTAATCTTAGGTTAATGTTTATATTTACAGAAAGTACATGCCTGAAGCTATTAGCACACCAAATTTGGGCTTCCTCTACCTATTGCTAGTCAAGAGTTAGATATCGGGGGCTTTTTTACCCCCCCCCCAACCAAAATAGGACGTATCAGATAGCCCAACCTAAGTATCTATCAGTACTTAATAGCTTATGTGTAGCTGTTTGTTACTGTATATCTTAAGTTAACAGTTACATAAGTTGACTAGGTTATGACCCTGCTTTGTCATCTGCCTGATTTCTTCGAAGTACGGATGGATTCCCCATTGCTGGTGTTCTATTGCTTTATTATTCTGTGGTTTCACAGTGATGCAGTCCAAAACCAGAAAATCATCGCCAGACATAAACGTATCACAGCAGAAAGAAGACGACGTAGTTCATGATGGCAGCGGGTAAGGATGATTCAGTTAAAGAGTTGGCTGATTTTACCAAGAATCTTTCTTTGGAAGAGCATGCAGAGTCACTTTTTGATGATCTAAACTCCCCTGCGCATATTTCTAGAGGTCAGGGAGCAAGAATTCTAAATGTGGCTAATCAAGAACAATTCTGTTCAGCCTTTTACCATGTGTACAAACAAAGCAAGTACAAAAACCAGTTTGAATACGAATGCTTGGTCAAACAAAAGTACACACCCATAGGATGTCGCATTACAGACAATGCCGAAGAAAGCTTACGAAAACAACCAAAAGACGTAGCACTCCTAGCAGTCTTACAGGAAAATGGTGAACGAATATGGATATCCTCATTCACAAACTGTTGCCAATGCATTATGTATGGAAGGAAAGTGAAAAAGCATGCTGAAGAGTTTCTGCTTGAAGATGCAGCTTCAAATAACGAGAATTCACTTGGAAGCATCTTGGAAAGTTTTGAGCGTTCAGATACAAAGTCAAAGGCGCTTACACTCTATATTACGTATCAGCCATGCCATAAATCAGCTGAAAATAGCATGGAAAAGAGCTGCACTGAAACGGTGATAAAGCTTTATAACGAACATCTCAAACCAAAAGGCGTAAAACTTATCATTAAGCCAACACATATCCTGAAGGCATATTGGAAATTGCAAAAGTGCAAAAGTGACGTGGAAAATGCAAAAGAAGGGATGAGGATACTGGCAAAACTTCAGATTGAGGAAAGACGGGAATTTGTGGTGGAAGCGATGACTGAAGATGATTGGCAGTTCCTCGCAGATATCTTCAATGTGCAGTTGATTCACATTTATGATGAAGGAGAGGCTAAGAAGGATTACAACTATGCAGAGAGCGAGAGAAAGATACTTGACGACTTTATCAATGGCATTGTTGAAGGATTTCTGCAAGAAGCTCAAGAATAGATGAAACTATTTTTAGACTATTTGGCAGCATGTTTGAACAAGAATTAGGCAGGCTTGCCCCTTCCCTAACTGCCTTACTTTAATCATTGCTTCAACAATGCGTAGCGATTACGAGCACAGTTGTCCATTTTATGCATTACTCTTATCAATTAACTGCACCACGATAAAGCATACAAGAGCAAACTTCCAACTTCACTTAATACGCACATTTAAACTGTATATGAAACTCTTTGTACTTACGTCTCAGCTTTCACTTTTTCCTTATATTGAATTATCTGGATGGCACTTGACTAATATCTACTGCGCGAATCAATAGAAAGGCTCTGCGTTTCAAAAAATATCTATGTTTTTTTCAGAAATTTTACTACCCGGGTACCAGAGAGGCTCTGGTACTCAGGGTAGAATGTTGCTTGATTTCGATTTTGCTTCTAAATAATGTTTTCTTTGTTCTTCTTACTTTCTCCCATGTTTGAGAACAAAAAAGTAATCGAGAACTTCAAGAACCCAGTAAACATAACTGCCTAAAACAATAATTCACGCAAAAATTTCCAACCTAAAAATGTAACCTGAGCACCCCCTATCCTAAATATACCAGAGTACCCACTTTGGGCCTGAACTTTAGCCTTGATTGAAAAGAAAGGGTCAAATATTCAAATCAATAATTTTGCGAACTAGAATAGGAGCGGTGTCTAGGAGCGGTAGGGATCCTGGAGGGCGAAAGGTGGCCGTGGCAGTTTTGTTGATGTTTTTCACTTGGCCAAGGTCTCAGCTATTACGCATAGTCTGCTTGCTGGCCTTACATCCAATGTGAAATAGGTTTAAGCGTCTATATTACTAATCAACAGAAGAATTTAGAACAAAAACTTTGAGTATGCAACCAGAAAATGTTTTCGAAGTATGCGAAGAGTATTTTTCCATACCCACGAAAAGAATTTATTCTATGACACTTTTTTCTTTTACCTTTATACCGTTAATGTTCTCTTTGCTGTGACATTCTATATTAGTTTGTTAGAACTGTATCTGTTAACTAATGTTCTGTTTAGGCCTTGTACAACATAAAATTGTATTGTGCACTAAATAAATGAAATGAGTACTTGTTCGCTTATGTGTCGCTATTTGTAAGTGCATATCTAAAACGTTAAGTTTACCTCGAAGTTTACTGGGTTGTGACCCTGCTCTGTCATCTGTCTCCTTTGTTCGAAACACAGTCGGATTCCCCTAAGCTCGTGACCTATTGCCTAATTTCTGTGGTCTCACAGTGATCCATTGTAGAACCAGGAACTTATCGCCAGACATTGGAACAACTTTCGTAAACAACGTAACCGTTGCGTTAAGCTTTTCAGGCAAGCTAAAAAAGACTACTACAGTAAGTTAGATATCAATTTGGTCACCGATAATAGGAAATTCTGGAAAACAGTGAAGCCTGCTCTGTCTGACAAATGTCAGAGCAATAACAAGATAGTTTTAGTTGAAGATGATGAGATTATATCTGATGATATTGAAGTTGCAGAGATTCTCAATCGTTACTCTGTAACGGTAACAGAGTCCCTTGGCATAAAAGAGAATAATGATAATATTTCAGACACTGAGGGCATATTAGATCCTATCGAAAAGTCGGTACAAAAATACTCTAATCATACCAGCATACTAAAAATTAAGAGCCACTTTTTGAATGTAGAATCATTCACTTTCAACCCTGTTTCATTAGAGGAAATGGAAAATGAAATCAAAAGGCTCAATCCCAAGAAGGCCACAACTTTCAAGAATATACCGCCAAAGATTCTTAAGAATAATTCTGATATATGTTCCGAACCTTTACGGGAAATATTTAATAATTGCATTGGAAGCTCCACTTTTCCTGATGAGCTTAAGTGTGCAGACGTATCCTCACTTCATAAACAAAAAGAAAGTACAGTTAAGAACATAAGATCCTTTTGGATGATTACGAGGTCCGTCCTGAGCTAAACAAGCATAAGAATATCTGATTATCGATTTCTTCATAACCCCAAATGATCGTTGATTCTGTTTTTTGCTACAGTCAGAGAGATGAATGTTGCTGCTAAAGTCGCCTTCAATGGAAAATCGAACGCCTAGTATAAGGACAAGAATCGCCTCAAGATCAAAGGCAGTATTTTGGTCTTTATGTCAAACGAGAATGATACGCAAAAATCAAAAGTCATTACCCCTAGTTTGCTTATAGTTCGTGCACAAAACTATTGGTGCATCTGTGTCAAATGAGATGTCATGTGAGATTTACGATAACGCAAAATTGCTTATGCAGAACCCTACAGAACGTTTCAGTTGTTGCTATTCGCGGGCATCTAATTTGAGACAAGCAGTCACGAAGATTCCTCTGTGCAGAATGATATGCATGAAGATGTTTTGGTTCAGTGTGATCACGTCACTTCCCCCAGTCCATGGCGCCATTGCTTGCTGGGATTCTGCACCTTTCGTCTCAACTTCACCTGCGATGATTGCATCCGTTGCTGTGTAGGAGGGGGGTCCTTCTACCTTTGGTTATGCTGCAAATGCTTGCCTCTGTGCAGGCCGCCGGTTACATCATCCTCTAAAGTTGAGTTATTTGCATAATGAGTACTATCAATAAGTGGCTAATGATTCGTTCGTTCTAGAAAACGATTGTTTTGATATGAAGTCAAGAACGTGCCAATTCTGGGTGAATTTGTTGCTGTGCCAGGGTAAACATCCTAGTAATTTATCCACCTTATGGTGTCAAATCTGTCTAACATGAAATAAGCCGACGTCAAATTCTGCTATAGGATCGCGGGAAGCTTCTGTGTTGTATGCGCTTTCTGTGCGCTTTCTTTATCTGAGTGCTCATTAGCAGCGGTAAAACGTTTATCAATTCCATTAACGAGCGTGACTTACTCTCTTTCTGACTGACATCGAGTGCCCTCTTAGATTACAAAGTTGGACTTTTTAATCAAAAAGGGCCGTCCATTCCAATGGAAATTTCGAAATACGTTGCGGTGTAAAATGAACAAGTAGTGGCAAATGGTAATGATATAATCAGAAAAAGACAGCAAGAAAGGAGGAATCACGCAGTGACGGCGCAAGCTCTGAAAAATCGGAAAAGTGGGGGAGGGGGTATTTACTTCCTATTTCCCAGCGAAGAGTTCGAAACAATGTTTTTTGAAGTTTTTCCAATGTTTAGGCATTACTCAAATACCTTCCAAGTGATATTATACAGGAATGGTGTTAGAATAAAGTAAACTATGTTAAGGATTTCTTTTGCCAAAATAATCTAAAGTTATCTTTTCCCTGTAATGGAGTTTCTTAATTTTTTGGCGATCTGAGAGGTGAGTTTCTTATAAGGGAGCTGTCATAAAGTATGGAACAGAGGGGGGCGGAAGGGATTTGACACGGTCATCAAAATCATTGCATGGAAAATGTTGGGCTAGCAAACTATTACAAGTGACAAACATGGGCCATGAAGCTATATTTGTTTCGAGATTTGGTTTCAATGTTTTACAGTTGTTTTAAACACTGTCAGCATCATCTTAGCTGTTTTCTTGATCATTGATATTGTTCTCCATCTCAGTGTCTAACACAGAGGTATCTACATGTTCTTCCCTACCTTCTGTAAACGTTATACCGGGTCCTGCAGATACGGTATTGACAACATGATGCATAGACAAAATCTTAAACTGTAAAGTGCTGAAAATTTTTCTTGAAGAAGTTTCTGATTTACAGAGTTCATTTTGAAGCCCTGGGGTCGTCAAATAGTTTTTGCTGATGTTTAAAGGGCTATCTAAACATCTTCTGTGTCTTGCACTGGGCTACGTAATCTTGCGGCGAATTTTGAAATCCCTTCCGCCCCCCTCTGTTTAATTCTTTATGACAGCTCCCTAAGCATTTTCTTATGCAAAATACGTGTATGAGACCTCTAGGGTTAGTTACATTTGAAAACTTCAATTCTGGTTATCTGATATGCGCAAATTTTCGTGCTCTATCTCATCTTATCTTACGACAATGTTAAGTTGTTGTTTTTTTGTTCAAACCTTGCATCTTGCTATGGACGATGACATGTTAAAAATAGTAAGTGTACCCAGGGCCTACCTGGGAAGTGCCGGCCGCGCTCTAAGATATACTTTTTCGATTTTGATTTCTACTAAGTCTATTCCGTCTTGATAAAGGATTAGCAAGGATTTCTGATGGAGTTTGCTTGAAAACAAAAAGATTGGCAGTGAAAGAGGACTGTAAAATCAGAATAACGAAGAAGTGCACGGTCAATCAATAAAAGTAAAATGTTGGATTTTCTTTATCAAAATGAATAGTACCTTACGAGGGACGTATCATTTTCTAAATATCCCGTTCAACTTTGGCAAAAACCCTTCTCTTTCAAGGAAAATCCGCAAGTCGCTTTCTTGCGATATATTTTTCCAAGTGTTGGAGTTTCTTAACTTTATGGCGGTTTCTTCTAGCAAGAAAATACAGTACGGTTGCTTGTTGACTTCACACGGCAACAATTTTTGGAAATTTCCGATGGAATGGACGCCCTGTGGGTCCAATTCAATAGTAACAGATACACCATGCTTGTCCATACTATTTCATATAACACCCTTTTATCTGACTTTCTATTTGGCGAAAGACCCCTAATCACGGAAAATATTTGAAGGTAGGCCACTCTTAAAAGAGTATCACTGCACCCGAAAGAAATATGTACAGTAGAAATAACGGTTCTCTTAGAGAAGACTGCGATTTTTGCACTGTATTTCCATTCAATTTAGTGATAGAGCCCCGTCGCCCTTTTCCGATCACAGGCTGCTGTGAGCGCTTTTTGTGTACAATCTCGCGATGTTTGTTTACAAGGGGACTGGGTCTTCTAATTAAACAAGTGCGCGAAAAATACTTTGCTGACGCCATGAGCTTCATGTTCACGCGTGGTTTACTATTTTCTCGTGTGTGAATCCAACGATGTGAGAAGTTGAAAAAGGCCTACCTGTGATTGAATCGCAAGTAGTCGCCATTTTTCCCTTCGTGTTTCCTTGTCGCAATTATATTTTCCCTTGTTCCTCTACTGCTGTTCATCAGAACCGCAGTCAAAAGATTTCAACCTTTACTCCAACTCTCTAAACGGACATTTACGAAAAAATTTCGATCATAATATCTCCGGATACCCAGCCGGGGGTAAATTTCTAACTGCAGTCAGATAGGCTACATATCGCCCTTTTCCGATCACGAGGTTTGGCTTCGAATCATAAGCGTACGAGGTGGGGGGGGGGGCAGCAAGAATGATTCAACAGCAAGAACTTTTCCGCTAAAATTTTCTTAGGCCAATTAACACAAGGTTTCTTTTTCAGTGATCGAAAAAGGGCGATGGGGCTCTATGTTTGATTGGAAAACAGTAGAAATCCACAAAACGTGTTTCCAGGTCAGTTGAAGTTTACCATTTTTCAGGGTCTCGATTCCAACAGCATTTAACTCTATTTTTAGTCATTTTCCAGGGAAAAATAACCCTTATTTTGAGATTCTAGGTCCTAGGATTTTGTTTCAAATATACCCCTTTCTCAGCGAAATCATGGATGAGCGTGGTGTCATATTTTCATTAACATTGCACCCACCGGGAATGGACGGCCCTTGCAGCAATGTTAACGTTGTCTCGAGGGGTTCAGCCATGTACCCATGCTAATTCCACACTTTGTTCAACGCGTTACTGGCTTATTCCGGTTGTTACTGGCCTGTTCCTGGCTTCTTCCGCTTGTTACTGGCTTGTTTTTCTTGGCTTTTTCGCTTGTTACTGACCTGTTCCTTGCTTGTTCTGCTTGTTACTGGCTTGTTCCGCTTGTTACTGGCTTGTTCCGCTTGTTCCGTGTTTTAGAAACGTTGGTCGATCTTCGTAAAGCTTAATTTACATGAGATAAGATATTTTTGGGGGCAATTAAATTGAATTTTTCAAGGGGCTAGTGTAAAATGCAGGTCAAATTTTTGCAGGTCACTGCGACAGGTCACTGCGAGGGCCAAGGGCTCATAGGCTGCATAAAGGAATTCTGTTGTGTATGAGATACTGAGAGCCGCTAGTGTGTTGACATGTAATGTGTCAAAGTGAAGTGGCTAGATGTGCCCTAATGACTAAGCCAAGTCATTTACCTAATAATCTTTCAGACAATACATTTTCAGAAAATTGCCGAAAGCATACCCTTGACCCCATTCCTTTTTGATTTTCGGTTTATAAGCGATTAAAGTTCTGTTGGTTTGGTCAAAGTCCGGGCAAAATGCGAGGGGCATTACACTTCGAAAATGTCGTACACATTAACTGGAAATCCGGGAAAAAAATCCGGAAATCCTTAAGAAATTCTTTGAAATCTGGAAACCCCTGGAGCTCTCCTTGAAATCTGCATGAAATCCCAAGAATCCTTAAATCTCTCTTAAGTACACGTTTTTTATAAGAAACTAGGAGCAGGCCATAGTACTAAAAGTTTCTAAATCTAAGATGAAATTTTGTCCATTTTAGTACTAAAAGTTTCTTAAATGGTTTCTTATTTTTGAATGCAGAATTATCAATGTGGTTATTTGAGGTATTGAGAATTATAGCACCAATTCTTCGATCAGAATTACATCACCAGCTGGTTAAAGCTTTTATGTCGCTATAAATACAAATCCTAGCCTCGCTTATCAGTTGTCCTTCAACGCCATGAGAGACGGTCATCAAATCCCTTTGTTTTCCTTACTATGCGAAATTACACCTCAATGACTTCAAAGGGAAACCGCGCTAATCTTCATGACCGTCCTCTGCACAGAAATCACAGAAATGATTAAATGTCTGCCATTATTCCTATATAGCGACAGAAAAGCTTTAAAGCCTGGTTTCCATATAGCCGTAAGGTGCCGTAAGGTTGCCGGCGGCAGTCTTCTGCCATCTTCGATAGACAATTGATTTGATTCTCACCAACAGAATCTCTAATTTTCAAAATACAGTATCGATTGAAACAGGGCTATCGGACTTTCATTGCATGATTGCAACTGTTGTAAAGGGTGGTTTCATAAAAAGGGGCCCTAAAATAATCAATTATCGGGACTACCGTAAGTTTGATATTGACAGCTTTAGGAAAGATCTCAAAGATAGACTAATTAGACAAAGCCAACAGGCTTTAATTAGCTATGATATCTTTGATGCAATAGTCTTAAGTGTATTGAATAAGCATGCTCCGGTGAAACAGAAATCTGTTAGAGCCAATGAAGGACCCTTTATGACGAAAGCACTCAGAAAAGCCATTATGAATCGAACTCATCTCCGCAATAGATATAACAAAGACAGAACAGCCGAAAATAAGACAGCTTTCAAAAAACAAAGAAATTTATGCGTGAAACTCCTCCGTGAGGCCAAGCGAGAATATTATAAAAATATTGATCTTAAAAGTCTTAACGACAATCGAAAATTCTGGAAGACAGTCAAGCTTCTCTTTCTGGTAAAGTTAAAACTACTTCAAGTGACTCTGCTTGAAAATGACGAGATAGTCTCCGACGATAAAGCTGTTGCAGAGATATTCAATGATTATTTCGCAAATATAACGAGTTCACTGGGCATAGAGGAAACAGGATCAAACGTGGTATCAGCCGATGGTATCGACGATCCTGTTGAGCTCGCTATTATTAAGTACAGTTTACACCCAAGTATTAAGAGGATAACAGAGAGCTTTCATCCTTCCGAAACATTTGAATTTCGGCCTTGCTCGCCAGAGGAGATAATGACTCAGATAGAAAGATTAGATCATAAAAAAGCATCTCCAATTGAAAGTATTCCAGCTAGAGTTCTGAAAGAAAATTCTGATTTGCTGTTGCCACACTTGGTTAGCACTTACAACTCATGTATTTCTGAAAGCGATTTTCCTAACGAACTGAAAGCTGGGGATATTTCCTCACTTTTCAAAAAAGATGATGCTTTTAGCAAGAAAAATTTTAGACCGATTACTGTTCTGTCATCAGTCTCTAAGATCTTTGAGCGGCTCATGTATGAGCAAGTAATGCCTTTTGTCGAGTGCTTTCTGTCTCCTCTACTGTGTGGTTTTCGGAAGGGCTATAATACGCAACATGCACTTCTAAAATTCCTAGAAACCTGCAAGATAACCATGGATAACGGAGGCTTTGCTGGTGCACTATTAATGGATCTCTCCAAAGCATTCGACTGTCTAAATCACGAGCTACTAATAGCGAAATTGCATGCATATGGTTTTAGTAGAAGTGCCCTCGCGCTTATTCACAGCTATCTTTCGAATAGAAGGCAAAGGGTCAAAATTAATGGTTCCTTTAGCACGTGGAAAAATACTAACTTAGGTGTGCCACAAGGTTCGGTGTTAGGGCCCCTTTTATTTAATATATATATATCAACGATATATTTCTTCTGATGAACGGAACCGAGATATGTAACTATGCAGACGATACTACCTTGTACTCATGCGATTATGAGGTTAGAAATGTGATAACAAGACTAGAGCAAGATGCAAACCGACTAACAGCATGGTTTCCAGAGAACTATATGAAATTAAATGAAGATAAATGTCACTTCATTCTTTTTGGGGCTAGTAACGAAAGAGCTAATATTCACTTTGGAGAATCCCAGATTGAAGAAAGCGGCGAAGAGAAGTTATTGGGCATTATTATTATTATTATTATTATTGATTTATTTAAAGTAGGCAACATACAAAATAGCTATAAAACAAGAGCTAACTCAGGCCTACTATCTAAAAAAGTAAAATTTGTAAGAAGAAAAAAAGAAATCAAATAGAGAATAGTTATCTACAAATACATTTTTACAACGTTTTCCATATTTACAATGTTCTTTTCAATGGTATTTACAAAGCAGTAAAATAGATCAGTTCAGGAACCCAACCTGAGCCACGAAAGGTCTACAAAAGGGCATTACTCTTGATAAGAAATTAACTTTTAAAAACCATGTCAAAACGCTATGTAAAAAAGCTAGTCAAAAGCTTCATGCTCTTGCGCGCATTTCAATCTACATGGAGCCCGAGAAACTAAAACTGTTGATGAAAACATTCGTCATGTCCCAGTTTAGCTATTGCTCGCTGATATGGATGTTTCACGATAGAAATTTGAATAATAAGATGAATAGGATACATGAAAGGGCCTTAAGAATCGCATGCAAGGACAATGTTTCTACTTTTGAAAAACTGTTAGGAATGGATAATTCGGTAACCGTTCATCAGAGGAACCTGCAGTTGCTCATGGTAGAGATCTACAAAACAAAATATAATCTAAATCCCAGCTATATGAAGCAAATTTTTGAGGAAAAAGAAATGCCTTACAACTTAAGGTGTTCTGATAAACTGCGACTACCAAAGGCGAAAACAACCTGCCTTGGAATCGATACAGTCAGATTTATGGGGAAAAAGGTATGGGAGACACTACCAGCAGAGCTGAAAAGCTCGGATTCCCTTCAAGTTTTCAAAAGGGTTATCAAA
Source organism: Aurelia sp. 3 sensu Dawson et al. (2005) (assembly GCA_964020215.1). Lineage (NCBI taxonomy): Eukaryota > Metazoa > Cnidaria > Scyphozoa > Semaeostomeae > Ulmaridae > Aurelia > Aurelia sp. 3 sensu Dawson et al. (2005). The sequence goes on along the minus strand of OZ026573.1, from coordinate 588,309 downwards.
GCCCATAAATGCCATGCCTGCAACTGCAGATTATGCAAAGTGTTTTATCCAAATTTAGGCTTTTTATTGTAAATTATATCTTCACTTTAATCTTACATGTATTTTTTGTTTTCTTTGTTTTTGTAAATAGTTGGCCTTAATTAGCAATTTAGCTATAGCATTTAGCCAACTTTAAATGAAAGAATTAATAATAATAATAATAATAATAATAATAATAATAATGATAATAATAATAATAATAATAATAATAATAATAATAATAATAATAATAATAATAATAATAATAATAATAATAATAATAATAATAATAATAATAATAATATCTGTAACAAAAAATATGTTGGCAGCACAACGACTAAGTTTCGACAACGGTTTAATGTTTATAAGTCCTATTATCGCACCTATGCCCGCAAATACAATGAGGGCAGCCTTGACAGTGGTGAGCCAGTCCCGCAGGCAAACTTTTTTGCTCATTTTTTCGGCGAGGGTCACCAGGGTACATTCTCGGTTAGTGTAAAAATTATAGATGGGGCTCACGATGTGTTTTCGGTTAGACGCAAAGAGTTGTTTTGGCAATATAAATTGGAGACTTTCATACCAAATGGTTTAAATGAAAGGGCAGCAGATGTTGAGCTGGATATGTTTGCTTGCGGTATTGCTTAATTTTTATCGACACAACGGAGAGAAAAAAAAAAAAAAAGATAATTTTTTGACTTGGGACATCAGATAAGTGGTCGTGTACTCTGACATACTCAGTGGTGGCAGGATGGAACCCCCGGTCAAGCCATCCGGGATTTAGCAATTTACGAAAAGCAGATCCTTGGAGGGTATTTTTGGATTCTCCATCTGGCCATCAGGGACTTAGCAATCTACAAAAAGCAGGTCCTTAGGGGGTACTTTGGAGTCTCTATCAAGCCATCAGGGATTTAGAAATTTACAAAAAGCAGATCCTTGAAGGTAATTTGGAGTCTCCATCTGGCCATCAGGGATTTAGCAATTTTAAAAAAGCAGGTCCTAGGATGTTATTTTGTTTGGAGTCTCCATCTACTCCAGTATCCTGGGTTTCAATAGCGTGGATTCTGGTCCCTTGTCGATTTTAAAACCGCTGAAGCTAGATGAAAAACAACCTTGGACAAACAGTAGCAAATTTTCTTTCATTCATTTTAAAACTGCTACGCATGTATTAATTCGGCACAAAATAAAGGGTTTATAAATTTTCTACTTTCAAGTTATACCTTAGAGACTGTGTATGTAAGCAATTTTACCTATAAATAGTTGGCTGTTGTCAATGTAAAGCACTGAGGAAGATTTTATAATCGAAACGTATGGCATTTTAACAGTTGTGTTTTTATTTTACTTTTTCTGTTATTTTTGAAGATGGTCTGAGTTTATTTAATAATAATAATAATAATAATAATAATAATAATAATAATAATAATAATAATAATAATAATAATTCCATCTTCCATGCCCCAGGTACCGCAGTCAAATGCTTTAAATGGAAACGTCTGCCGCAACCATGGTGGCTGAAGTGCCGTAAGATACCGGTAACTATGCCTGTAACTAAGGGATAGAATCAAAGACAATCAGAGATGAACAAAGGAAGACAATGATCTGAAGAGAAGCTACTCGGCATTCAAATTGATAACAAACTTTCCTTTGACAATCATGTCTCGAAATTGTGCCAAAAGACTAGCAATAAACTTTACGCACTTGCTCGCATATCGCCATATATGGATCAGAGCAAACTAAGAGCCCTCATGAGAGCTTTTATCACTAGTCAATTTCAATATTGCCCTTTAATCTGGATGCTTCATAGCAGGCAGCTCAACAAAAAGATCAACAAAATACAGGAAAGGGCTCTGAGAATTACTTATAAGGATGCCGAATCTACTTATAGTGAACTATTAGAGAAGGACTGTGCCGTTACTATTCACACAAAGAACTTGCAATTACTTATGACAGAGATGTATAAAACTAAAAACGGGCTTAACCCTTCATTTATGCAGGAAATCTTCTGTGAAAATGCAACTCACTACAATTTACGTAATAATAACGAATTTGTACAACCCAGAGTGAAATCTGTTAACAATGGGACAGAAAGCGTCCGATTTAAAGGTCCGCAGTTGTGGCAAATGTTACCACCAACAATACGAAATTCCGATTCGCTTTGTCAGTTTAAAACAAAGATCAAAAATTGGTACGGGGAAAATTGTCCATGCAGATTATGCCGAACTTTTATTCCGAATTTGGGCTTTTTATGATAAAACAATTTTAGATTTCTGCTTTTATACTATATATTTTTAATGGCATGTAAATATTTTATCCACGTTTTTATTGAGTATTATTTGTATTTTAAAGGATTATTTTGTATTTTAATTTCTTAGAGTTGGAATTAATTAGCTATCTACTGTAGCTATGTTTTACTGTCCAACGATAAATAAATGAATAATAATGATAATAATAATAATAATAATAATAATAATAATAATAATAATAATAATAATAATAAAAATAATAATAATGATAATAATAATAATCTGCCGGCGGCTGCCGCAGGCAACCTGTTTCCATACAAAATTTCATGGCTGAAGATGCCGTAAGGATCGAGAAAAGTTGAAATGATTCAACTTTTTCTAGGTCATTACGGTACCGTAACTATGATGGTTGCGGCTGCCGGCGGTACCTGCAGATGTTGTTTCCAAATAACTTGAAATGGTTGCAGCATGCCGGCGGCAAAGGCTCCAGCAATGCCTGCGGCAGCCTTACGGCACCTTACGGCTATATGGAAACCAGGCTTAAAGCTTTCAGTCGTTTGATTTCTGCGCAGAGTACCGTCATGGAGTTAGAGCGGCTTTCTTCCATGTCAAGGTATTGTCACTTTGTGTAATGTGTTAAACAAAGGAATTTGATAACCATCTCTCACGGTGTAACAAAAGGTGTGTGTAATGACAAAAGCTGGGCTAGTATTGCATTCACATTTTAACACGAAAGGGAGAGGCATTGTCTTTAAACAGTAGGGGAGGTCATTTACGTAAACTAGAAAGAGTAGGGGACCTAGGCAGGAGCCCTGGGGAACTCAACAATCTACCCCTTCAGTTACAGATGAATGACCATTCACTCTACAAAACTGCTTCCTATTGAAAAGGTACGACCGAAACCAGCTCAGTTCTTTACCCCTGACGCCGTAGTAGTTCAATTTGTTCAAAAGGATTTCATGATCCACAGTATCGAAAGGTTTTTTAAGATCGATAAAGACTGCTGCCTTGAAATGACCTCCCCTACTGTTTAAAGACTTCTGACGTGTCAATGTATGCTGACGACACCACTATCTATCACTCCTCTCCTTCTATGACCGATATAAATACAGCAATAAATGCTGACCTTGAAGCCCTTCGAGGTTGGCTGGAGGGCAACAAGCTATTTCATATTTCATATTTCATATTTCATTTGTTTAGGGAGGGTTGCCCTTCAACCGAAGTTGTTTTTCAAGGGGCCCTCCAATAAAAGAAAAAAAAGAAAACTAATTACAATATACAATTAAAATGCCAAAAAATAAGAACCCATAATATTAAAAGCCTATTTACAACTATATGATATTTACAATAAAAAGGAAATAATCAACCCTGTATTGATTTTTTGAAACCACCCAGGGAGGATGCCGTCTTAGACTCAGCAGGAAGGCTATTCCATAGTTTAGCTCCCCGGAAAGAAAAGCATTTTTGTCCATTTGCTGATCTTTTCTTTGGCAACCTCAAATCAGTCTCAGTGTTCCGGAGACTGTGGGAGGAGCATGCTGAGTTTTTGATAAAGAGTTTACACAAGTATTGAGGAGCCAAATCATTGAGCGACTTGAAGACCATTGTTTTAGACTCATTTCCAATGAGTTCTTCAACGGTCTTCCAGCCCAACTCCGTAATAAGTGGTCTGCTTGGGGTATCAAAGCTGCTGTTTGTTATGATCCTAGCAGCACGATTTAGAAGTTTTTGCAACTGGTTGATGTCTGTAGACCCAGCACAACCCCATATCTATCGCTTAACCCTATCTGACCTGGGGGGGGCCGATTCCGCCCCCCTCGTACATTTTCATTTATACGTTTTTCCGTGTTTGCTGAATGCCTCTGAGATTTAGCAAGTTTAACTTTCTATCATATAGCAATCAAACTGTAACAATTCTGGTGTTCTATTTTTAGCCTTGTTTCCATGGTAACCAAGTTTTCATGCCACACTCTGTGCAAAATATACATTGTATCTCTCTTAATCCTTTTTGATTGGTCCAATTAAGTCCAAACTATGAATTTACATCTATTTTGATCTATATATTTCATTTCTTTGCGAAAAGTAAAGTTTTACGACCTTTTAACACACTTTCATTTCTATGACGTCATATGACATCATAATGTTAATTGTGCTCTAGCAACAACAAGAACAATGCTAATTAAACTATTGTTTCAAAAATTCATTGTTTATATAATGAACAACCTTTGTGCCAAATTTGGTTGCCATATCTCAATCAACAGCAAAGATAAACAGGGGGGGGGGCGGAATCCGCCCCCCCCCCCAGGCATTGAGTGTTTCAAATCACCCAGGTCAGATAGTGTTAATCGCTATCGCTTAATGTCGTAAAGACTCATGGGATGATAATAGGTAGCAGGTGCAAGCTTCTTAGTTTAGACTTGCCTAGTTCTTCCAAACCTGACCTTAACATCGGTAGCGAGGAGATCACTATGGTTAACAACACCAAGTATCTAGGTTTGCAGGTTGACGATCAACTGAAATGGTCTACCCACTTGTCCAATACAATCAAGAAAGTCTCCAGAGGTATCGGTATGTTGAAGTTTTCAAAAAGATACCTACCAAAGGAAAGCCTCATTATGCTGTATAGAAGTTTCGTCGAGCCCTATTTTAGGTACTGCTGCCCTGTTTGGGGATCTTGCGGTGCATCAGCCCTCGATAAGTTGCAAAAACTGCAAAATCGAGCTGCTAGGATTGTCACAAACAGCCCCTATGACGCCTCAGCTTTGCCTTTGATAGGGAGTCTTGGCTGGCTGACCATTAGAGAATTGATCGACTTTGAGACGAGCAAAATGGTCTATGAATCTCTGAATGCCCTCGCCCCAGATTACTTGCGAAACCTATTTCAAAAGGTATCTGAAGCTGCTAACCGTCAGCTGAGGAACTCTAAAACTGACCTTAGATTACCACTATTGAGAACATCAACTGGTCAGAAATCGTTTGCTTACAGAGGGGCTAAGGTCTGGAGTGCCCTAGATAGTGTTGTCAAAGCGTCCTCGTCATTCTGCTCTTTTCGAAGAAATTATAAAGCCAAACTATGACTCATCTCGCTTTCCTTTCCTTTTTTTTCTTTGTCTTAGATTATTGTAAATAGGGTTGAATATTTTAGTTATTGTTAGGTTTTGTATTTGCATGGCTCCCTGTAAAACAGTGTATCTGAGTGGATTACCATGGATTAAAAAGTTAAAATGAAAATGAAATGAAAAATGTGAGCTTTCGGAGAAATAAAAAAATTATTTTGCCACCGTCTTATCTTTTACAAATCCTGCAATTAACAAATACATACGAAATAAGTAATACGTCAGCACACTAGCAGCTCTCAGTATCTCATACACAACAGAATTCCCGTATGCAGCCTATGTGCCTTTGGCCCTCGCGGTGACCTGCCGCAGTGACCTGCAAAAATTTGACCTGCATTTTACACCAGCCGATTTTTCAAGTTTCTAAAGTTCTGCAAAATCGAATTCCGCGTTATTGATTGCAGCCCTATGCAACAACCAATAACGCGGAACACCTAATCGCGGAATTTAAATTCCGTGATTCCGCGGAATTTCGGCGTTCCGCGTTATTGACCTGGCTATATGATTTATTTAAACATTGCATTGAATAGCTGACATGTCTGGTCATTTTTCGAATTTTTCCTTGTTGAAATCGGTCACTCTCTTTGATTTTATAAGGAATGTTTATTTCTCAAGAAAGTCCTTTTGAAAACCTGGAGGGCTGCCTCAAGATCACATTCAAGCTTCTCTACTACTTCCACTTTACATCCATCACTTGAACATGTTTTGGCATGGCTTATCTCAATGGTGGCATCAACAGGTGTCATCATCACTAGTGTAAAACCATCTATTCAGGGTAATTCCATCATCCTGAGGGGCTACAATATGTTACAGCGTGTCCAAATAATCACTGTGTGTGAAGCAGGATGCATCAATGAATTTACTGTATGCCTTCAGTCATTTCAATCAGTATGAGCATGCTTGCTGCTGTTTCAGTTATAACATGATGGTTTGATAATTGTGAACTTTGGCTTCTTTACACGCCGTCATAAGATAATTTATTTAAAGTTTTAGTTTCTTCTGCTACAACTTTGTGACAACCAAGAGCTTAGTAGTAAAAGTTTGGATTTGTTTTATGGTAAATGTGATGATACCATATTCACTCAATATCATTTGGTCAGATCGAAAGCACGGAACTCTGGGAACCCTCGGAAATCTCGGAACTCTCCAAAATCACTCACACGGAGGTTTCCATGGTTTTATAGAGTCCAGTGTTTTCGAGTAGATATACACAGAGCTCTAGGAAATTGTGAAAACATCGGAAGGTGTAATTTCTGATAGTTTAGAGATTTCCGAGAGTTCCGTGTTTTCAACCTTAATATCATTTTGTTAATTTTGCTAATGCTCTGCTTTACTCCAGTTACATCTTGGTAGATGCTTACATTGGTTACCAAATTTCCCTAGGTATCATTATTTTCTAAAGCTAAGATTGACTTTATTTGGAACTTTTTAACCTCCAAGAGCTTTATACTAAGACTTTGGTTATATATTAACCTGATATCTCTAAATAATATTCTGAAGTTTTCAGATCACGTCCCCTTGCCTACAAAATATGTTCCCCTACGTTGCCAGATAGCCAGAATGATATTCCCATCACTAATTTCATAAAAGGGGACAGTCCTGTTTGCTGAAGGTGAGGCTATTCCCCTTTCGTGGAGAGCTAGAGGGGTGTCGCCCTGATTGAGGGTATTTTACGTTGCTCTAATATCTCTGCTGAACGAAAAAATTTTTAGAACGAAACTTACCATGAACACCTTAGTAAACTCTTCACTGTTGTTGATATGAAATATATTTGTCATTGGTGATGTTGTCTTTAAGAGCGAGCTACTCGAGAACATAGTTGTCGAGAGGGCCTAAATTTCCAAAGTCGCCCTGGTTGAGGGTATCCAAACTTTCACATGGTTTCAGGTAAATTCAAGATAACTTGACGCGAAAATTAGCAGCATATCAACGATTCAAGAGTTTTTGTTGTTATCAAACGTTTTCTGATTGTGTTTGCTGTGTTGCGTTTTCCTAAACACTGACCTTTGTTTGCCACTTTCGTTCAAAGACTTTTCAAGCAAGCTGACATCAACTTTTCCTCCTTCGGTGAACTGAACGATGCTTAAATCAATTTATGATTTAGAAAAAATATTTTTTCTACAGTCCATTGATAGAACCTGTTTTTGTACCGTAATATGTCCTTTTACAGCAAATAGTAGTCGCCTGCCATGCGTTGGCAGTGGAGATTTCGTTCAAGAACTGGAAGATACCACAATACCCTCAACCAGGGCGACTTTAGGCCAATCAGACGGCGTGCAAAGACAAGCCCGTCGTGGCGGTAGCGGATGTCATATCTCTGAAGTTGCGTGAAGTACTTATTCTGGACAAGCGGAGCTTGGCGAGAGGCCATTCGTTTGTTGTGAAAATTTTAACAACGTTGAAAAACCAAGCAAAATGAAAATTGTGCGACAAAATGTGGATGGAGAAATGGCGGATACTTACAGTTACATCTCAGGCGAGCTTCTTTGTGCTCTTTTTTCCTTTGTTTGTGGACGGAATTTTAAGAAACACAAACAAGAAAAAATTTAGCAAATGGAGTCACCAAAATATTTTTGTGTCCTGTTTTGTTTTAACTAGGCCCCAAGCTCCTGTTATTCAGCAACAAACGCAAGACAGTTGAAATCGGTCAAAACGCATTTTCCCTCATCCAGGGCGATACCCCTCTATTCCTATGCATGGCAGACTTTTGTAGAGTATTCTTGTGCAGGTCATCTTCACAAAATTGTTTTCATTTCCAACGTTTTCATTTCATTTATTAAATCAAGGGAAATTTGTATGTTCAGGGCAATCAATATGTTTGTAATCATGGAGATCATTCCCCCTTCTTGTTTAGCCATTCCCTGCTGTTAAACCTGTACGGAGATTCCTGCCAGGTTGCTTGAACGACCAAATCCAATACCCTTAGGTTTTGCAGCAGAACAATCTTCTCCGTTTCCCACGCGAAGAACGGTGGATATGTAATTTTTTAGTGGATTTTCAACTTTTGTTCAACTATACGTGAATACGAATTAAACGAATTACCATGTATTCTTTGCTTTCCTCTACCTGGCTAAGATCATTGGGTGAACCGCCACCCTTTCAAGGGCTTTGGTTAAAGTGGAGCAAAACAGTTCTGCAGGCTTCTTCTTCTTTAACGTCTTCTTGATAATACTGAATAATTAGTGTAATCATGTGAGGAAACTGCCACTCCCAACTACTCCAGGATTTCGCAACAGGCCTGTTGTTGAACCAATGCTCTTGCAGCAAATTATAACTAATCTTATTCTAAATCCTAAAATTACCCAAAAAATCGTTGCTTCGGCCATTCGTGTCGAGTTTGTAGAAAATTTGATGGATGCTTTGGTCGTTAACTGAGTTTTGAGACCGAACATACAAATGCAAAATTTATAAAAGTCCTGGGACCAGCTAATTGCTGGTCTTAACTAGTGATTAATTCACACATCTTCTTAATCGGCCAAATATGGATACGATTTATCATGATACTTCAAACGTGGATACTTTTTTCTTCGGTGCATCTGGTATTGTTCTTTTTGAGTGGCTAAGTGGACCTGTGTAGTGTTCTATGCGTCATCGAATGTTAAAGCTTAATCGACGAAGTGCAAGAAAAAAGCACGAAAATACTTGAACCTTACTACTATCAAGCAAAATTCGATTCATCAAATTCTATCCAATGCTACCATTTTACCAACGCCTTAACTCTTTTTCGAACACTCGGTATGTCTTAGCCATCTTAGCCCCTGTCTGCTGCCTCTTAGGTATACAAGAAGAGACGACGAAGCATGGCAGTGCACATGTATTCAAATTGAAAGGTAAGCCATTTTCAGACATGACCAATGCAAAGGAAGCAATGAGTGTTAGAAGGCTTGCCGCACATTTGCTCTTTAAGTTGCACAACCTAGGTTGCAAACTGCTAGTATCAAGTAATTTGGCGCAGACAAAAGAGTTAGCAACTTGGCTCTTCCACAGGGAACAGACGATAGCTGCCCAGTTCAATTTTGCATGCATTGCAGTAAGCAGCACCGACACCCTGCAGCTAATTGACTTTCCCTCAGGTATGAATGAAGCCTTGAAAAATGTCGTCGAAAAGAATTGGCCGCAGGACATCCAGAAGACGAAGCCTATAGGCGAATCCATGGAAATTAAATTGTGTGGTAACCCTTGGATGGACTACACGGGACCATCGCCAGAAAACATCCAATCCAAGACATTGATAAAGGCGCTAATCAACGAACTTGATTCTAGGCAATGGATATTGTATGGCAGCAGTAATTTGAGAGGCACTGCAGATACATTGTTTTTCAAGTACGACCCAGGTGCTGTTGCAGATGAATCAAGAAAGGCTGGATTCGTCATAAGCCTCAATAAGAAAAATCGACTACGGTGTATTGATACTCCTGAAGATGCCAAGCTTTGTGTCAAAAATATGATAACACAGTATTGGAGTCGGGGCATTATGGAAGAAAAGGAGAAGGAAAATGCATATCAATTCACGCTCGGTGGTAACCCATTTTGGGCCACCACTGGTGATATGGCCGTGGATTCTCGCCTTCTAATGTGCAAGATTTTTGAAAAATTGTGGAGCATTGGTTGGAAAGTCCATACTGCGATTGAATTATCAAGAAAATACAAAGATAAGAGCATAATCACATTCCAAAGAACAGCCCCAAGGCATGTTCCAATTCTCTGCCTGTCACTGAACTGGACAAACAGGGTAAGGGTTATCAATGGCCCACAGACGATTGTGAATGCAGTATCATCCGAGGTGAAGAAGCTGTGGCCCGTAGGACTTAAAAGTGAAGGAGAATTTGGATCAAGTTATGAGATAAAGATGCTTGGGAAACCATGGTCCAGTGGAGGCCATGATGGTGCACACGGACGCGTTTTGCTGCTCCATTTGTTAAAGCTTCTGGGCAGCTTTGGTTGGTTCCTAATCATCTCAACCGATATATCTGCACAATGGCTAGAACAAGACACAGGTCCAGACTACCCTATCGACGTTCATAGTTGGTGGTTCATGCAAATTGGCCAGCCAGTGGCAGCTCCACCAAAAGACTTTGCTTCTGCACCACCGGCTTTTATGCCAACTCAGTTCGGAATGCAAGGACAATAAACTATAGTTATACCGTACAGTAGCAACCCGCATAGAAGAACCTAGGTATTTCTTGGGCAGCCTGAATAGGCTCTTAATTAAATGGCTGTTATTCTGAATTCCAGCCTGCAAAGTTCTTAAAGAGGTTCTCATATACTGAAGTCCCCTTGCGCACATTAATATCGTTGCCAGCATGATAAATCTAAAGACTTTTTGATAATTCCTTGAGGATTCTTGAGAACATTTTTAGGTTAGAATTATTGTTAAAAATCTCATAGTATTTTGTACCATTGAAGAATTCTGTTCAGAATGTCAAGAATTCTTGAAAGTTCGGAGGAATTCCGACGACATGAAACCTGGTATATAAGAACCTCTCCCAGTGTCAGCCACTGAGAGGTTGTTATTTAGTAGGGGTTTAGAATATTGAATTTCAGCCTCAAAGTTCTTATAAAAATAGGTTCTTTAATGTGGGTTTCTACTGTATGTATGTTCTGAAGAGCAAAATGACATTGGTAATTTATATTAACGAAAGATGTATTACTGTGATTAATGATATTATATTTGTATTCATGTTTTTAATTCAAGTTTTTACCATTTGACGTTTTTAAGCATACGATATAATTGCTGATAATGTATTCTACAATTAGCGGACGTTTTTGGAGAGAAAGCTGTCACTCCAAATGTTGTAAACAACGGTAAACTTCTGTTGAAGAATAGAATAAATAGTATGCTGTGACAGAAACATCAGCATCGCCCCCCCCCCCCCTCCAATGTTTAACAATGTATCAGTCACTGAAATCTTGCTAGGATTATACTACATCTTATTTTATATGATTAAACATCTTACGTCTAATCAACATAGCCTTTAGCTTTTATGTAAAGAGTAGTTCGGATCGAGCAATGTTTTGATACACTTTGATTCGAAAGGTTCCAGTAATTCGACCTTTCGCATTTTCGATATAACACAGTAGGATTCTACAAATATGGACAAATCTCGCTAGATTCAAGCTCTTTTACAGAGGAGATGAAATGTTTATTAATATTTTCTACGCACCGGGTGTCCTAAAAAGTCCCGGGGGAGGGGGTACAAAACATGTTGAGAGTACGGGTATGTGCCGCCCATATGGGTGGGTTTTTGGGCCCCAAATTCTCTAAACAAGGGTCCCTTTTTCGGCAGATTTTCCATAAACAAGGGTGGGTTATCCAGAAATTAGCGAGAAATAGCAAAAATGGGTGGTTTTCCGCCAAAATTCGTCATAAAAGTGGGTATGACGGCAACTTTCGGTAATTAGAAGAGGGTACCTTTCTGAAAACCGGGCGGCAGACCCCCGTCCATCCGCAAGTCATGTACCCCCCCCCCCCCGGGTAAAAAGTTTTCCTGTTCGAGTAGTTCCAATAAAACAGCCATTATCTAGTTTTGAACGATGTAAGTAGCAATCTCATATTTTGAAAGTTGACTTGGATCCATATAATTTTTCCTGATTTTTTACGACTCAAAAGACCTGCAAAGTATGAATTTTCCGAAAGTCTTATGCTCGAGAGTCCCTTAAAAAGGTGAAAAGTCCAACTCTGAAGTTATTCCCCATTTCTTTTATGTTTCACGTCGCGTCGTAGGTGTGAAAGCATACTACCGGTTGTGAATTTCACTGGCTGGTGTTCAAACTCGGCAGTATGCTAAAGTGCGGACCACGGGACCATGTCTTATGTAGTTTACTTTCCTTCGAACGTCAAGCGAAATCATGCTTTTACGGACAAATCAAACAGATAAGATTTTTCTTGGGTGCTTTATAGTGTTCAAGCTCTTTACTGTTGGAAGTCATAAAGAAGGTGAATTTCTATGTATTCTGAAGTTCAAGTTTAACGATCTCATTGATAAATGTTTTTATCTCTTTCTTGGACGTTTCAGGCATTCCTTTTTCAGGAAAATAATCATAGAAAATCAGTAAGTGCAGACGGAAATTAAACAAATATTCAGATCTGAATTGGGCATTGTATACAGTAAAAACCGACTTATAAGAACCTACAATTCTGCAAGTCAGCCTGATTAGGTTCTGATGTATTTAATATTTAGTAGGAAATAAGGCTGTTCAGGTTCTTAAAGGTCAGATAAAGGCAAATGCAATTTTTTTATATTTGTAACTTTAAACTATGAGGAATCCGATGGCAATAACATTTTTTATCTTTGGGATGCAAAAGGATGGGTTTGGGGGTTTTGAAAAAGGGCACTTCTTCAAAAAACCGCGTGGTGGTAGAGGCCTGGAACTAGCTAAGTCGTGACGTGGAATAAGTAATGAGAAATTCATCACTTGAGAGGCCCAAGGCGCTGAGAGAAAGCAGTAACGACGAAGATCGCACGCGGCGTGTCAACTTGATCCCACTCTGCAATGGAAGCACACAAAAACATCATTTGGAGGATTATTTGATCTGTGACTAGCAATAACATTAGTTATTGAGTGCAGCGTTTTGGGATCAAACTACAAAAACATCATTTGGAGGATTATTTGATCTGTGAATAGCCGAATGAAACCATAGTAATGATCAAACAGTTGACCATTGTGTTAATTGCAAAGGCTACCAGAAGAACACACCTTGATCCCCTCAGGGTTAGATTGTTTTTATCAGGATTCATTCTCCTCGTTGGGCTTACAAGCGCCTGTCGAAGGTACATTTGCATGGCTTCACGAATGATCTTTAAATACAAATTATATTGTACGAGGTAGGAAATACACAGGCCACCTAAGAAGTTCGCAGATAGAGTCATCGAAGAAAAGGAAAGCTATATTTGCAGAAAGAACGCTCTCTTATCGGTCTATGGTAAGAGACTATCACTTGGCCTAGTCATGACATGGCAATTTTCCCGCTGTCTGCATCTGCGATTCGGTGAGTATATCTTTCAATTTTAACTACAATTTCATTTTCCTCACGCCGAAGATGGTGCTCTGGAAGCTAGCTAAATCACTTGTAGCAGCCAATGAATGTTCAAAGTCGCTAGGATTGAAATATTTAGTGCAGACCCCCGATGTTTTCATTGTTGCAATTCTTGTACGTGTTCACTCTCCAAGCCAGTCCACAGCTCAGCTCACTGCTGCAACACGTCTGTCCGTGCCAAAGTACAGAATAATGTGCATGTACATTCTTCTCTGCACAAGCTGACTAGCCACAACCATAAACTACCCACTTTCTCGGCGTTTTGATTTGAGAACTTTCGAACTTTCCTGACTTGACTGTCAGTGAGTGCAAACAGACTCCTACATTCTCTCGCAGCTTTGGATTGACTCAATCGACTCATTCCACGTCACGCCTCTGCTAGTTCCAGGCTCTTTTGCTTGCGCGGTTTTTTTGAAAAATTTGACTGAAAAAGGAATTCGAGCGGCAATTTCGATAAGTTCCGGAACTCATATCGAAATTTCGTTTGAAATTTTGAAATCTCCAGACTGTAAATGGTAGAAATCAATAAAAAAGTATTTTGCCTTTATCTGACCTTTAAATTGGTTCTTATTTCATTCAGGGCTTTTGTTCAGATTGAAACTTCAAGCCCATTCTTTACTGTCAGTTGAGAGCCACCTGAGTTCATGAGGCCTTATTCAAAACATCAGTTCGTGGAAGAAAAAAATTTTACAGAATGCATTGAAAAGCTTTCAAAGCATCTTTAGAATTTTTTTCAATTTGCACATATGGCAGAATCAGTATGTATTGGCTAAATGACAAAGCAGCTAGAGTTTTGATTTAGTTTGATGATCTCCACGAATAAGAACCTTTTTCAAATTTCAGGCTGAATGGGTTCTTATATATTTGGGGTCTAATTTCCGAATTTTCAGCCTGTAGGTTCTTAATCACTAGGTTCTTATACGCGGGTTTTTACTGTAATAGACTTTGTTTGCAATCCTTATGAAATAACACGTGCGTTAATTGAAAAAGCAGCTCTTTTTAGGACACCTTGTGCATCCGGTATTTTTTAATCTGTTTATGATCTGAATCATAGAGTTTATATCCGAAGATTTTATATACAATACACAGTACGCGTATTTGATGAAATTAAAAGAATGATGTGTTTTATTTTTGGTGAATATCTAGCTAATCGCTCCAAATCAATATCTTTTTAACATGCCTTGCCAGTCCATTCGTGTTTCTGATTTCTGGTGGTTTTCCGGTCTATGGTAACAGACCGGGTCACTCAAAAATGTCCTCCTGTTTGAAACGTAACAACGTTACAGCTAGACTGATGACGATGAGTCCCTTGTATCCCTGCGGTAAACCTTGTTCAAGAGGGACTCATCATGAAACAGTAAAAAACTTGGCCCTATTTTCTTCAATCATCAATGGAATTACGAAAGAATCACGGCTTCGAATCTCTATCCCATGGGAGTGTTTTCAACAGGGGTGGCGCCAGGGTAGGGCTAGGGGGGCTACAGCCCCCCCGTCGGAAGCATCTAGCCCCCCCCCCCGTCGGAGGAAATTTTGGGTTCTCGTCAGAGGAAATTTGGCAAAATAACGCACGAAAACACCATTTTTCAGTCATTTCAGCCCCCCTGTCGGAAGCTCCAGCCCCTCTGTCGGAAAGTTTCTGGCGCCACCCCTGGTTTTCAATTCTTCAATCGAATCGAAAATTCTATCACACTTCACAAATCTTGCAATCTGATTGGTACGGAAGAAATTGCTCAGTTTGGGCCTAAATAGGGCCATGTTTTTCATAGTAATACTATGAGTCTCTATTGACCAAAGCGCCATCATCAAGTAAAAGATCACAGAGAAACAAGAGACTCATCGTCATAAGTCTACGTTACAGCATTAGTAGTCAACATTGTCTACCGTGCGCACAAAAACAAACAATGCGCTTTCGGCAGTCCACGATGCATCATGCACTTGACCGACAAAAAGCCTGAGTGAGATTCCAGAATTGTTGCAAAATGTTTGCTGTTTCAGGGCTATAGGCATTTTTCGTTTAAAAATTTTCGTTTTCGACAACACTGAAACAATCAGAAAATGTCAATCAACTTTTCTAAAGACTTGTATGGCACACGAAAATCACAAAAACCTTATAAACGTAGTTTATCACTGATAAACTAGGTTTATCACTTTGATAAATTAGGTTTATCGCGATAAGCTAGGGTTATGGCACGCGAAAATCACAAAAACCTGATAAACCTAGTTTATCACTGATAAACTAGTTTTATCACTTTGATAAATTAGGTTTATCGCGATAAACTAGGTTTATCAACTGATAAACTGGGATTATCAGCATTTTTTTGATAAACTGGGTTCATCAAAGTGATAAACTCAATTTATCAACGGCAAATTTGATAAAGTAGGATTATCAACTGATAAACTAGGTTTATCAAATTCCATTGTTTATGAGCGTGCCATTCAGTCCCGCTACCCGCGTGTAATCAAATATACTGTAGGCCTAGGCCTAGCATGTTTTGGTGTGTTTATTGGAACCAGAACATTTTCTTTTCCGGTCTTTTATTTGGTATTGCATGTGAAGAAGGGAATCGACGCCAGACATTGCGTTTGAAAACAAACTTTGACAATCGTCATCGTCGTCAAAACCATTCATCATGATAACATCTTCCATTTTGACTTTGTGAACTCAGCTTTGAGCGCCAAATCATAAAAGCGCACCCGCGTTCAAAACGCGTCTTGTTCACGAACAATAGATATAGAATAATCTCATAAACAATGGAATTTGATAAACCTAGTTTATCAGTTGATAATCCTACTTTATCAAATTTGCCGTTGATAAATTGAGTTTATCACTTTGATAAACCCAGTTTATCAAAAAAATATTGATAATCCCAGTTTATCAGTTGATAAACCTAGTTTATCGCGATAAACCTAATTTATCAAAGTGATAAAACTAGTTTATCAGTGATAAACTAGGTTTATCAGGTTTTTGTGATTTTCGCGTGCCATAACCCTAGCTTATCGCGATAAACCTAATTTATCAAAGTGATAAACCTAGTTTATCAGTGATAAACTACGTTTATAAGGTTTTTGTGATTTTCGTGTGCCATACAAGTCTTTAGAAAAGTTGATTGACATTTTCTGATTGTTTCAGTGTTGTCGAAAACGAAAATTTTTAAACGAAAAATGCCTATAGCCCTGAAACAGCAAACATTTTGCAACAATTCTGGAATCTCACTCAGGCTTTTTGTCGGTCAAGTGCATGATGCATCGTGGACTGCCGAAAGCGCATTGTTTGTTTTTGTGCGCACGGTAGACAATGTTGACTACTAATGCTGTAACGTAGACTTATGACGATGAGTCTCTTGTTTCTCTGTGATCTTTAACTTGATGATGGCGCTTTGGTCAATAGAGACTCATAGTATTACTATGAAAAACATGGCCCTATTTAAAATGTTCTCGTTCCAATAAACGCACTAAAACATCCTAGGCCTAGGCCTACAGTATGTTTGATTACACGCGGGTAGCGGGACTGAAGGCACGCTCATAAGCAATGGAATTCGATAAACCTAGTTTATCAGTTCATAATCCTACTTTATCAAATTTGTCGTTGATAAATTGAGTTTATCATTTTGATAAACCCAATTTATCAAAACATGTTGATAATCCCAGTTTATCAGTTGATAAACCTAGTTTATCGCGATAAACCTAATCATGGACGTTAGGAAAGGTTTGGATTGACTTTTGCGGTTGGAGGTTGCGGTTTCAAGGTTGAAAAGAGCCGCAATGCCTTTGTGGCGGCTTTGCATTCTACTAGCCACTTGACCGCTGACCCGGCAGACGCTAATCTGCTTATTGACTTATCTGAATATATAGATGGGTAGGAAAACAAGGGACTGGGGACAATAAAAACTATTGTTTTTCGAAACGCGACCTTTCTCCCACGGCTCGTAACATTCCATTGCAAATTCACAGGGATTCAAAATCAAAATTCTAGCCAAAAAACGGGGGTTTCAATAACAAGCAAAGGTAAACAACTGTTGCAGACAAAAGAAAGACCTGCGCGGTGTTGGTTGAAGTGTGGATTTTTATTCCCCTGACGAGAGAAGCGAGTTCCCTTCAAGAAGAAAGGTTCCCCTGACGAATGTTTGAACGTCAATCGGGCTCGGAGAAAAGAAGAATTCACCAAAATCCAACGTACTGCTGAATTGTGTTTTCCTCACAGGAAAGCATTCTCTGTTTGAGTTTGGGTTTGATGACATCGCATGTCCTCTGTGAGTAGAGGAAAGAGAAACTAATCCTTCCATGTCAACTTTGTTATTGCTTGGTCTCATATTCGCCCAGCCTTTTTAGCAAGGCGTAGAATCAGCTCATTATTCTTCCAAAGAAACTGCTCATAAGAAACTCAATTCTCAGGTTGCCAAAAAATTAAGAAACTTCGGTTTCGCAAAGCAAAATATTCCAAAATTTCTCCATATAGCTCCTGAATGGAAACTTAGGAGAAACAGACATCAAGGCAATTGAAGGCAAACGAAAATTTCCACGTCCCGCTTGGAAAGTTATGGGGGCAGTGTCCGTTTTCCGCAGAGTTTCCTCAACTAAAAACTTGGTGAAATTTCGTCACGTTTTACAGCCTGGGAAAACATTATTTAGTGTGTATCATATTTCTTGAAAGAAAATGGCGATTTCAGTAAGAGCTTATGCCACAAGAGATGGGGGGGGGGGGCACTTCAATCACAAAAATCGCAAAATATCTCGTACACCTTTGTTTTATTTCAGAAAAATCCACCAAAAGTCCGTGTTGATTTGAAAAATTCCTTGCTTTTTCGAAAGAACGAAATGCCCCTTAGTAGGAAACCACAAAATATACATCATTTTCTTTCAAGACAGCCTGTTCAGTTTTCCATCAAAACTCAGAAAAGTTTCTTATATGAGGGTCCATTCCTCACAAAATCCGCCTGGGTTTCTTCAAAGGTTGTTTTCATTTTAAGGGTTCTTACCATAATGTCATCAAAACATCAGAAAAGCTTGAAAAATCATATTTTTAAGTGTTCACTGGGGCACAGGCTGTAAACACATATCCTTCATTGTATCGTTCTTTTGATTGCTGATATCCTTCATTGCAGTATCCTAGTTGTTGTTTATTGTGTAGGTACATTTCCAGGTGATGCTCTTGCCGTTTGAAAAGCGCGCCCTTCTACCGCACACTAGCGAGGAGCAATAGCGAATTTTGTGAAACAAAAGATTCACGGTTGCGAGTGGACAATGCGATTTGCCTTTGAGAAGAACAGATTTCACGCCTCTGAGCGCACTCAATCAAATCAAACAAAACAGAGAAAGCAAACCATTATGGTCCGCTTTGTTGAAAGTGTGAAATCTATTCTTGGGGTTGCCAACTCGCTTTGTGTCATTCAAATCTGTATCCTTTGTCTTACAGCCCTTGCTCAAGCGAGACCAATATTCAAATACTGCTCTCGGGCTCCCCCTAAACCCACAAGCGAAGGAAATTAAGACGTCCAAACGGTGACGTCACCGTTTGGACGCAGCCATTGTTCTAGGAGCTCTGGAATGTTACAAGCCATGGGAGAAAAGTTCTTTAAAGGCAGTGTGTCCATATATCAATAAGTTGCATGCACGAACCATGAAACTGCTGACACGATGCTGACATGCATTTTAACTGTTCGAGGATTTGATTGGTTAGCAGCCGGCTGTTGTAAACTGATCACATGAAAATAAGAGCCTCATTGTCAAGACGTTGGCGGAATGGCGGCAAAGCAAGCTACAACCAAGTGAACATCTTTGATGCTTGGCAATGGCAGTGACGAGAAACAGTTAGTTTTGAAAAGCTTCAATAGCAGGAGGGATGAACAGAGATTGGAAAACAATGTCAAGCTGACGAAACTATTCCCAATGACAACGCAGGCGGACAATAGTGATGGACTCAAGGTGTGTGACGATTCGAAAACCAAGTCACGGCCTAAGCCTAAACAACTGGTCACATGAAAACACGACAAAAGATCACATGTTTCCGAGATACCCCCCTCGTAGCCTTCTACTTACATGGACACACTGCCTTTAAGGATTTTAGTTGATTTCGTACCCATCTAAATTTTAGTATTGAAGTCGATTGGCAAATGAGCGTCTGTCGTGTCAGCGGTCCAGTGGCTAACAAATGAAAGGAAGCCGCATAGAATATAGCGCGGCTGCTTGTAGTCTTAAAACCGCAGCCTTCGACCGCACAATTTTCAAAAGTCCAATCCAAATGTTTCCTGACGCTCATGCTTAAATCTGCTGCGATAACAACTGGAGAGATAACAACAACAACAACAACAACAACAACAACAAGCGAAAGTTAGAGGGACTTACGTCATGAGTCTAAGACTGTCCCTTTGCTAGTTGTTGCTGCTGCTGTCAAGGAAGTCAAGAGGCAAAAATAATGTTTGCAAGGCATCCACACAAACCCTCCGACTAACACTCGGAAAGTGCAGTTGTCAACGAGTTGCGAGTTTGTTCTTGCCAATTACCAGAAGAGCAGGTAAATTATGTTTCGGAGCAATTCTAGAATACCCCCCCTTCATTTTGACGCTCTTCATTTTTAAATGCTTGATACACCTGTTAAAAACAGGAGATGATTTTTCTAAATGTTAACAGCACCTTCTCCGTGCTTCAAGTTGAAATTTCTTCATCCTTGTGGTCTGTTACAGGCTGAAAAAAGATAACTTCTATATTTTTCTGATACGCTGCTACGCTGATACGGAGTCAAACTGAAAGAAGAAGCTTCTATATTTTTCTGATACGCTGCTACGCTGATACGGAGTCAAACTGAAAGAAGAAGCTTCTATATTTTTCTGATACGCTGCTACGCTGATACGGAGTCAAACTGAAAAAAAGAAGCTTCTATATTTTTCTGATACGCTGCTACGCTGATACGGAGTCAAACTGAAAGAAGAAGCTTCTATATTTTTCTGATACGCTGCTACGCTGATACGGAGTCAAACTGAAAGAAGAAGCTTCTATATTTTTCTGATACGCTGCTACGCTGATACGGAGTCAAAGTGAAAAAAGAAGCTTCTATATTTTTCTGATACGCTGCTACGCTGATACGGAGTCAAACTGAAAGAAGAAGCTTCTATATTTTTCTGATACGCTGCTACGCTGATACGGAGTCAAACTGAAAAAAAGAAGCTTCTATATTTTTCTGATACGCTGCTACGCTGATACGGAGTCAAACTGAAAGAAGAAGCTTCTATATTTTTCTGATACGCTGCTACGCTGATACGGAGTCAAACTGAAAAAAAGAAGCTTCTATATTTTTCTGATACGCTGCTACGCTGATACGGAGTCAAACTGAAAGAAGAAGCTTCTATATTTTTCTGATACGCTGCTACGCTGATACGGAGTCAAACTGAAAAAAGAAGCTTCTATATTTTTCTGATACGCTGCTACGCTGATACGGAGTCAAACTGAAAAAAAGAAGCATCTATATTTTTCTGATACGCTGCTACGCTGATACGGAGTCAACCTGAAAAAAGAAGCTTCTATATTTTTCTGATACGCTGCTACGCTGATACGGAGTCAAACTGAAAAGGAAGCTTCCAGACGACAGTATTCAACAAAGCCTTGACAGGTGGTCTTTTTTTCGTCTGATCATTTGGATAGATTTCTTCCAGGGTGTATCACTTTTTCGAAAAAGCGCAAGAGATTTTTAAATAACACCAGGATTCTCATGGATTTGTTACGGATTTTTCTGGAAAATAACGGGACTTTGCCAAAGTTATACCAGATTTTTAGAGAGCGATACGCCCCTTGGATTTCTTCAAAATACTATCGCGTTTAACTCTTTTGGACATTTTTCATGTGAGCGATATACATAAAACACACCAGAGGCTTTCCAGTTTCTTCGATATTTCATGTGTGAACAATGCTTCTAAGACACACTATCGTCAATTCGACGAAATCTAAAAGTTAAGTATCAACAGTTGAATTACAGTGTCAAAAGTGCAATTAAATAGCAACAGGTAAATAACGATAAGCATACTTGGATCAGTTCTTGGTGTAAACAGTTTCTTAACTTCACACGAAGATTTCAACTTTCTAATGTTAAAAATTTCTAAGTTTTTTTTTCTTTGAAAGTTTACCTTATGGGACTCAAGGGGCAAATCCCTGATTTTCTTTTCGTACGCCTTCCTTGAGATTACAAAAAAATCACACACAAAAAGCACAAAAATCACAAACCACTGAAAAATTACTGAAAAATCACACAAAAAGATCTTTGAACTCACAAAATATCACAGAAAAAAATCACGTGATTTTAAAATCACGAAAGTCACGTACGCTATTTAGCAAAGTAATTTGCCCCTCGGAGCAATCTAAACATTTTTCCGTATACAAAATTAGTGTGTGGGACACCTTCGGAACCAAATGACGTTGATGCTTTCTCTTTGGCTGAAGCCTAACCAGTGCTAGGAATCAATCTCAAATGGCTCCTGCGTGTCTGAACAGTTAGTTCCTATACAGCGTTCATCCTTGTTTCAAACTGCCCTTTTACAATAAATACTTATTGTAAGAGGAAGTTTGAAATGAGGATGAACGCTGTGTAGGAGCCAACAGTTCAGACCCGCGGGAACCATTTGAATTTGATTTCTAGCACTGGTTAGGCTTGGGCCAAGGGGAAACAATGGAGTAAACTATGGTAAAATTGAGGTGCATCGTGCATTATTGCCCATGGTCAAAGTAGTTTTGCTTGACTTGAAATATTGAAGCTAGAAATTAAAAAGTTTCTTAGCTTTATCGTCTTCACGCTGACTGGCTTCTAAATTTTGAAAGTTCTGCAATTTCTTATAACAGGCTCCTTACAAGGAACGAGGGGTAAATCGCTCAAAAAAATCTCGTAAAAGTTTGAAGACAATCCTAAAAATGTTCAAAAATCGCAAAAATCTTGAAAATGTTAACAAAATCGTGAAAATCCTAAGGAAACTCCTGAAATCCTTTAAATCTCCAAAAATATCACAAATTCCAAAAAAAATCTTTGAACAATTCTTTGAAAATCTCACAAATCTTCTAAATCCTCGAAAATCTTGCAAAATCTTCAAACATCTTGCCAAATCCGAGAATTTTGAAAATCTCTCAAGTCTAGGAATCTGCAAAAGTCTTAGAATTTTAAAAAAATTTTGAGATGTTTTTTGGGATTTTAAAAGTCTCGAAATCTCATACACTATTTTTGGAGTGATTTCCCCCTCGATAAGAAATACAGAAATGCCATAACCGTTACTACTTGCTAATCGTCATTTACCAAATGGCCTCTCTCTCTGAGACGCTCTTTCATGGAATTTGAGATGGCTTTGTGAATAGGTAACTTGTACCGTGATTCGTACGCTTCTCTCTCTGTTTCTTTCGTAAACATTATTTCAAGTGGTGGTTTCTTGATGAAAATGGTCGCGGGCTTGGCATGTCGTGGAAGTGGAACCTGCACCACTGCCCCCTTTTCTTCATTTGATAAGATATTTATAGCTGCGACAAATTCTTCATTTGAAGTTGACCTCAAGCGGAACGAAGCGGATTGCTTGAATGCTCTTGCAGTGACCATGGGACCAGGGAAATTCATCACTCCTTCTCGTATGTCTCCTGCTGTTGGCTGAGGGATTTGTTCTTTTTTTTTCATCTGTGATCGTTGTTATGAACTGCAAAGAAGAATCATGTGCTCAGTAAGGAAAATCACATGCAAGTACTTGAATCATAGAATACTGTTTATCACGTTTACTCGAATGGAGTATTTTTTTGTTACAAAAGTTCCGTATTTGCAAGAAAAATCTGTAAAGTCGCTAGAAATCCTATTGTTTTTAAAATCTCATTCTCCTTTTCGGAAGAATAATACATTCCTTGTATTTTCTGACTCAAGGAACCAAATCTTCCAGTATACTTTTGCGGGATAGGGTATGGCTTTAACACCAGGTAAAGCGATCATAATCACATTTGGAGAAACTATTTTGTTTTGGCATCATTTTAAGAACGAATCAAATTGCGTATTCTATGTTCTATAGTCTCTGCCAAAATAGAAGGTGACGGAAACGAACAGCGGTTGTGGAGAATTTAAGGTATGACCTTGAAAGCAACAAATTCGAGCAATGATTGTACACTTACCGCTAAGAAAATATCTTTCTGACTTTCAAGATAGTTTACATAATCCACTGCCTTCTGAAGGGTTTCCTTGGTTATTGATTGAGGAATTGGTGGCACATCATTTCCAGCCAACAGTGCCAATGCTATCTTTTCAAAAACGTGCAAACTAACTGCCAACCTTGGGATGATATCACATTTTTTTGTTTGTGGTGTACATTCACCGTTGGTGAGAGCCTCGTTGATCAATTGGATATGTTCCAAATGTAATGCTTTTAGAGACTCTTGCGCGTCATCTTCAAAGTAGTACGTAATGTCATCATGGTGCAGGGATATGACATGTTCGTAGATTTTGTTGAAGGAATTCAAACTGCTCTCCTGCAGCAATCTTTGGCAGTCTGCTACTTCTTCGGGTAGCGGTCGAAAAGCAGGTGGTATGGCAATCAAAAACCTGTCCACTAATCCGTGTCCACTGTCCATTCGACATAACAGACGAGCTGCATTGGATACTTGCGTTGCACCCAGGATGGCGAAGGGTGTGTCTGGTCCAATTTCTCGCACATTCTCTGTTGAAAAATGATATGAACACTTTTCTCCGGTGAATAGTTTGCAAAGTAGTTGAATATCACCCGTTGCATTGTCCTCGTCACCCTTCACAAACTTGTTTAAAATGTCAAAAACTTCCGGTGAGCAGATGAAGCACTGTCCCTCTTTACTGAGTAATTTCGTGAGCCCAGACGATGTGATGTTGCTGACAACAGTTTTTGAATAATTTTCCAGCACTTCTTCCAGTGGCGCAGTGACTCCCTCTTTCATGGCTGGGGACTTGGCGGTGCTAGGAGGCCCAACCAAAATCGTATACAGATTGACAGCTTGACTGAAGGCTTCCGTTAGTTTGACTTTCACGTTTTTCGTGGATAGAATATAGCACACTGCTGTTAAGATAGCAGGCATCAAAAATCCAACGCTTGATCCCACTGACTTGGCTTTATTCTTGATAAACTGCAAAACTGTTGCATCCATTGCCTGAGCATAGTCAAACGGTATTGTCGATACTCGTTGGTGCAGCTTGCTCCATGTGCTAGCATTTTGGCGATTGATTTTCTTCAAAGGTGACGACATGGCAGAATATAGGTATGACTTTACTGTACGAGAGGAAAGTGAATTTTGATGTGTTTGGTCCTGTTTCCCTGAAGATAGTATTGATGGGATGGGATTTAATCGGTATGTGCTTATTTATAGTGAAGTATTTCACGTGATCAAAAAGGAAAGGGCAATGTTTGAAATGTGATCATGTTTGCAAGGAGCATCCGTGATTGGCAGAAAGGGTGTAAACTGGCCCTTTCTTTTGGTGTGCATGCACACTGTATACCATATGGGAATGATTATAGATATGACAGTATACACTAAGGGCAAAGTGAAAATGTACCGACATATGAGTCATTAAGAAATGGGGCTTTGCGTTGATATGGTTGAGTGTTGCATTGAAGTTAAGGTGAAAATTATTGAGGTGTAAATGTTTCTCAAGGGTGGGTATTGTTGAAAATCAGGTCATATCAGGTCAAGGGGCAGCGAGGCGAAAGTTAATTAAGGAGAGGGTGCCAATGTTGCGGTCGTTTTAGAAAGTTGGTAAAGCTGTAGAGAAACGATAGTTAATCCATCTTTGTGAAAATAGATATGACAGTATACACTAAGGGCAAAGTGAAAATGTACCGACATATGAGTCATTAAGAAATGGGGCTTTGCGTTGATATGGTTGAGTGTTGCATTGAAGTTAAGGTGAAAATTATTGAGGTGTAAATGTTTCTCAAGGGTGGGTATTGATATATTGTTGAAAATCAGGTCATATCAGGTCAAAGGGCAGCGAGGCGAAAGTTAATTAAGGAGAGGGTGCCAATGTTGCGGTCGTTTTAGAAAGTTGGTAAAGCTGTAGAGAAACGATAGTTAATCCATCTTTGTGAAAATAGATATGACTGTATACACTAAGGGCAAAGTGAAAATGTACCGACATATGAGTCATTAAGAAATGGGGCTTTGCGTTGATACGGTTGGGTGTTGCATTGAAGTTAAGGTGGAAATTATTGCAGTGTAATGTTTCTCAAGGGTAAGTATTGATATATTGTTGAGAATCAGGTCAGGGGGCAGCGAAGCGAAAGGAAATTGAGGTGAGAAACGGTGTTTGTGCTCAGAATCTCAATTGGACTTGGAGTAAAATACCGAGGGGCAATTCACTGATTTTTTTTCTCGTACACCTCCCTTGAAATCACAAAAAATCACATACAAAATCACAAAATCACAAGAAAAATCACATACAGAGGGCACCAAAAATCACAAATCACTGAAAAATTAATGAAAAATCACACGAAAAATTCACTAGAAATAACTAAAATCACAAAAAATCACACAAAAAAAGTCATGTGATTTCAAAATCACAAAAATCACGTACGCTATTTTGAGAAGTGATTTGCCCCTCGTAAAATACGAGCTCAATACCCAGGAAAGTAGCAACTACAATACAATTGAAGTCTTTTTAGATCGAGCTTTGGTGAAGAACATGAGCGGCTTTGGCGAAATTAATTTAAGGAGGCTTCAAATCTTTTCTCAGAATCATGGGAGAGGAAATATCGTAGCTTGGAAAAAAAGTAGACAACGGTTGTTCAAAGTAATAAACGGGGATGCATTTTTTCCATTAAAAGTCTGGCCAAGAGATATTGTTCGCAATTTCTGGTGCAAGCCAATGAGGGACAAGCAAGTATTTTTGCTATTTATATTCTTTATTGGAAATGGAGGATCACCTATGATAATTGCTGAATGGATTATTTCATCGTTATTTGAAAGGCCCGAAAAAGAAATTAAGAGGAGGCTTTACCAGCTATCATGGATTAATGAAAATAGGAAGAAAAAGGAACACATCTGGTACTACTTCGATTTAATGCAGAAAAGACAGATGTACCTGAGTGGAAACGAGAAAAATGAGAGACAGTGAAGTACTTGAATTTCGAGACATGATGGGAATATTCTGTCTGCGAACAGGTTCTGATATGATGAAGCGGAAACAAGGATGCAAAGCTGTAAACGTAGACAGTAATGACAATACCTCCCATATGAAAAGGCGTTTTTTTTACTAGTTCTCCTTTGCCATTGACCACTGTGTGAGATTCTTACATAACGGATTTTGACACCACTATCGTTATGAGAAATAGGCATAGATAGATAGCGTTCGCATCGACACATTATTCCAAAAGAAACACGTTCTACGAAACAAAGAGCAACAGCTTGCTACGGCGGCTTTTATTGTGAACCTATTTGTGATTCCTAGAAACTCAATTTATGCAGCCTTTGATTCGACACTTTTCACACATTATTTGGAAAGAGGATTAGAACGATTACATATGACTACTTCAGCGGCCGTAGCAAGCTCTTGCTCTTTGTTTCCGAAACCCCTTCGTCTTTTTGAATAATGCATCTACATGTGGGCTATAGATAGAGGAATTATATGGAACACTTGTTTATCGCGTGTCCTTCATTGCTTATTGGGGAGAATTTTTGGGTGATAAAGTTCATCATTTCATATGCGTGTTTAGATTTGAGATGATGGAGGAGAGAGAAGTCATCTGCCAAGCAGTTCCGCCAAAGAAGAATACAATAAGTCGAGGAAATCAGGTTGGGGCGTCAGTTCCCTGTATGAAAGATGCAAATACACAAATTGGTGACTGGAAGGGAAGCTACGGAAGAAATACAGAGTTGAATAGTGAAATGACTTATAAGAAACTCTTACGCGAGGTTCTTTACGATAAAGAAGTTTGCATCCAATGGCTGCAAGAAAAGGATCTGATTGCATCAAAAAGGGCATGCCCAGATTGTGATGAAGAGATGGTATTTACAAGATGCAGTGATAGATCGGACGGTTTGAAATGGAGATGTAGAAAGGGAAAAGGACGGAACAAACACGTAAAAGAAGTATCATTAAGAAAAGGAAGCTGGTTCGAGCAAAGCAACTTCACCCTTGAAGAAATCACAGAGTATACGTACTTATGGACTCAGGGAATGGAGCAGAAGCAAATAAGAAAGGAACTCGGTTGCAGCAAGCAGACCAGTGTCGACTGGAGCATGTTTTGCAGGGAAACGTGCGAGGTACTTGTTTACCTTGAGAGTGAGCCTATAGGAGGGGCAGGGAAACGAGTACAAATCGACGAATCTAAATTCGGCAAACGAAAGTACCACAGGGGCCACAGAGTTGAAGGACAGTGGGTGTTCGGGGGAATAGAAGAAGATACAAGACGGTGCTTTATGGTTCCAGTGGAAAAGCGAGACCGAGCTGTAGGGAACCCCCTGTAGTATTTCCGTGCTTTAGGAATCACGTGACTCAGTAGTGTATTTACGTTTGGTTTGGGCCTATTTTCCTCATTCGGTTACAGTCTTTCGCAGTAAGCTAAAGTTCTTTCGAATATAGTAACTAACATTACTGTAACCGAATCTTTCCAATATGGATGCGAAAGTAAAATGCTTCGATGGAACTGGCGATGTGAATGTTTTTCTCGAGAAAGTTTCGCTGCATTCGTCACTAAAGGGGTACGATGGAGAGAAAGCTGCTCAGAATTTGGCAAGCAAACTTGAGGGTCGTGCTTTCGATGTGTACATGCGATTATCGACAGCTGACAGAAAAAAGGTCGATAAAATACATTCAGAGTTGCTGAAAGAGTTCGAAAGAGGAAATTTAGACAGAGAGACAGCAATCGTCGAGTTAAGCAGTAGGAGACGAAAGTCAGATGAATCGCCACAAACATTTGCTTACAAAATAATCGAGTTAGTCAAGCTTGCCTACCCTCCTTTTGATGATAACACACGAAAGACAATCGCCAAGGATTATTATCTGAAAGGACTTCATCCAAAGATGCAGATCGCGCTGAAATCCCTGCCAAGTTTCAATGATGCCGATGTCGATAAGCTGACATCGGAGACAATGAGATTACAATTGGCCGGAATCGATTCGTTTGCCTCAGAGAATAATCAAAAATGCATGATGAGTGTTGAAGGCCCTTCAATGGTTGACGAGATTGCAGCAAAGGTGATTGAAAAAATGAAAGGTATATCGATTGGCAGTCACGGGGGTGAAGACGGGGGTAAACAAGAAACTGCATCAGCAAATTTTGTCGGAAATCAATGGCGAGGGTACCAAAGAAGAGGAAGAGGTAATTTTCCAACCAAGTCGTATCGGCCTAGTGCTGGAAACCCAAGAAATAACCGCACATCGCAAAGAGGGAGAAAATGTCGCACCTGCGAAAGCCCTGAGCATTTTTTCCGCGAGTGTCCCCTCCGTTTTTGCCAAGCTTGCGGGAACAAAGGTCATGATGCTTGGGATTCTTCCTGTCCCAAATATCAATGACTAACCGGTGACGAAAAAGAAACTTGTAATTTTGCTGAAGAATTTTCCGCCGTGCTCAATGTCATGTTTGAAAACAGAAAAATAAACGCTTTATTAGACACTGGGGCTAGTTGCTCCTTGATTGACATAGGAAGCCTCCAAATGCTTGGTTTAGGCCACAAAATTATCACAACCGAGCATAAATTAGTCGATGCATCTGGTAGAGAAATGAATATAATTGGATCTGTGATGGTAACGATAAATTTAGGTGGTATACTCATCAAGCAAAATTTGAAAGTTCTCAATGCAAAAACATACAAACATGTATTATTGGGCAGAGATTTCCTTTCAAATTTTGGAACAATTGAGTTCGATATCGTCGCGAACAGAGTTAAGCTGGGTAAAAAATGGTTTATCTGTGTTTCTTCAAAAGCAAAAGAACCAGTCCGAGTACAAAACAACGTGTCCTTGCCCCCACGCTCCGAAAGTATCGTTAACGTCAAATGCAGTAACTCATTATCCTTGATAACTGCAGACTTCGAACCAAAACCTTTGGGTGGAGTAATGGGTGTGTACGCTACGCGTTGCAGAGTAATTCCAGATTTAGATGGCGTGTTTCAAATATCCTTGTTGAACGTCAACAATGACGAAGTAACAGTAAATTCTAGGAAATTCATCGGTAATCTAACGATGGTCAATGAAACTGTTTCTAAAATTGATTCACAAGAGGACGAAAATTTATCAATCCCTCAGTCGAGTGTAAATCATGGAAACAATATTTCTGATGACGAAAAAGATCAGTTAAGGGCACTAATTTCCAAATATGGTGGAATTTTCGCTTCTAACCCAAGAAAACCGACACCAGTACGGAATATGACGCACCGTATTATAACGAACGATGCGCAACCAGTTCGTATGAAACCATATCGCATTCCTCATGCTTGGGACAAAGAAGTTAGTGATCAAGTGCAACAGATGCTTGACAACGGCATCATTCGACCATCTTCGTCACCCTGGAACGCCCCAGTTATTCTCGTTAAGAAAAAAGATGACTCTATGCGTTTTGTCTGTGATTTCCGAGGGCTTAATGACGTAACGAAGAAGGATTCATATCCTCTACCACATATTCGTGACGTGATTGACAGAATGGAAGGGGCACAATTCTGGACAACTCTAGATGCTGCCTCAGCATATTGGTCGATGCCAGTAGCAGAAGAAGATAAAGAAAAAACAGCGTTCTCGGTCCCAAGGGGTAAATTTGAATTCAATGTCACTCCATTCGGATTATGCAATGCTGGAGCATCCTATCAGAGGATGATGGATATCACCTTATCTGGTCTTCCTTCAGATCGAGTCTTGGCCTATATGGATGACATAGTAATCTTCAGTGGAAATTTTCAAGAGCACCTCCACAATCTTGAGCAAGTATTCCAAAGATTGCAATCATCAGGAATATCATTAAAGCTCTCAAAATGTGTTTTCGCATGCAACAAAGTCAATTTTCTTGGTTTTGAGCTTTCTAAAGGAGGAATTAAACCTCAAGCCCGGCTGACAGAAGCAATTGATAACTACAAACGCCCAGAAACTAGAAAAGAATTGAAAGGATTCCTAGGACTTGCAGGATTTTACAGATCGTTTATTCAAAATTTCGCCGAAATTTGCCAACCATTAAACAAGCTAACTAGCGAAAATGTTCCGTTCCAGTGGGATGATTCCTGTGAAATTGCATTTTCTGTTTTAAAACAGAAACTGTCGTCCAAGCCGGTTTTAAGCTTCCCTAAATTAGGAGAACCGTTTATCGTTGAAGTTGATGCTAGTAACCATGCAGTTGGTGGAGTTTTATCGCAAGTTGGAAATGACGATTGTTTACACCCAGTTGCGTATTTTTCCACAGCATTACAGCCTTCACAAAAGAACTGGTCGGCAACGACCAAGGAAGCATTTGCTCTTGTGAGTGCAGTCAGGCATTGGCAAGTTTATTTGGCAGGAACAACGTTCGTTTTAAATTCCGACCACAATCCTTTGACACATCTCCGCGAACAGAAGGATCCTCGAGGTAAATTTGCTCGCTGGTTAGCTGAGTTGGAAGAGTTCGATTATTCAGTCCAATATATTCCGGGAAAATTCAATATCAAAGCCGATGCCCTATCGAGAAATAAAGCGGCAAGTGATATACAACCACCGACAGAGTTTGAAGAAAATATTTATGCCCTTTTCGGCAATAAAGAGGGTTTTCGCGTTCAATTAAAAGAGGAACAATCGAAAGATCCCTTGATATCAGATGCCACAAAATGCGTCTTGAATGGAGAAAAAATTTCTAAAGGCAAATTAAAAAGAGTTCAGTTACAGTTGCGTGTCTGTGATGGTATACTTACAAAATCAGGCCGCCCTATCATTCCTCCTTCACTGCGGAAGCTTATTGTGACAGAATATCATAACATTGCTCATTTCGGAACAGACAAAGTTTATTCGCTATTAAAAGATCGTTATTATTGGCCTAGTATGTACAACTACATCAAGTTGTTTAGTCAAGGCTGTGAAACCTGCCAGAAAACAAAGTCCACCACATCTCCACCAAAGGCGCCTCTTGTACCAATGTTCATTCCCAATGCACCTATGCAATTCCTATCCATTGATATCGCGTACTTACCTAAAGATAATAATGGATACCAATATCTTTTGCTCATTGGTGATATTTTCTCGAAATTCGTACAAGCTGTACCCTTGAAAGATCAGACAGCGCCAAAAATCGTCGATGCCTTACTGAGAAATTGGATTTACATTCATGGCAGCCCTTTTTATCTCTTGTCTGATCAAGGTTCAAATGTAGATGGAGAAGTTATGGCAGAGATCTGTAATGAATTCGGAATTGAAAAGCGTAGATCTTCGGCGTATCATAGCCAAGGTAATGGGTTCGCCGAGAGAAATATTCGTACCGTCAAAGATTTACTGCGTTCTGTTTTGTTACATCGTCGCCTTCAACAAAGCAAATGGCGTTCCATATTACCTGGATTGGTGTTCGCTTTAAACGCCAGCGAGAGCAAGGCAACTCGTTGTGTTCCGTACAATGTGGTCTTCGGAAGAGCTGCTATTTTACCTCAAGATGTGGCTTTTGACAATTCAGCTCCAGACCAACACGATGAGGTGCTACCGGCAGAATTCGAATACGCGACAAGCTCATCAATGAAAGATATCTTCTCCCAAGTAGTCGAAACTTTAGAGATCAGTAAGCGGAAAATGCAGCAGCAGTATAACAGAAATCTTCGCTTTATCGATTATTCTGAGGGTCAGCAAGTTTGGTTGAAAGTAAAGCATTATAAGACAGGCGAAAACCGAAAATTGGCCCCCCGTAGAGATGGCCCGTGGAAAATAATTTCCAAGTTACCGAACGGTGTAAACTTCCAGATCGAGAACTCTCGCAAGGAACGAAAGATTGTTCATCACGACCGCCTTTTACCAGTTGTAGATAATGGATTTCGAAATGAACCCATCCCTAACCCAACATCTGATGCAGAATCGAATTCAAGTGAAAGTGACGTTTCAGAAGATAGCGATTATTCGTATTCAGACTCGGATTCCGGTGCAGATGACCACGTCGAAAATGGTGACTTAATCAGAGAACGACCAAGAAGGCAGAGACAACAACGATACTTACCCGACACCATTCCTTGGGGTGCCTTACGCGTTTAATTATCGCTTATTAGTAGAATTTCGTTTATTTAGGAAGGGGGAAATGTAGGGAACCCCCTGTAGTATTTCCGTGCTTTAGGAATCACGTGACTCAGTAGTGTATTTACGTTTGGTTTGGGCCTATTTTCCTCATTCGGTTACAGTCTTTCGCAGTAAGCTAAAGTTCTTTCGAATATAGTAACTAACAGAGCAACATTGCTTCCAATAATCGAGGAATGGATATTGCCAGAAACAACGATTGTAAGTGACTATTGGAAGCCTTATGACATTCTTAGTGAATTAGATTTTCAACACCTGAAAGTCAACCATTCTAAGGAATTTGTAAACGAAAACGGAGATCACACAAATAAAATTGAAGGTCACTGGAGACAAGCAAAGGCAAGTTTTCCGAAATTTGGAATAAGAAAGAAGTATTACAGTTCATATCTTGCAGAATTCATTTGGCGATACCGCAATAAGGGACAAGACTTGTTCAAAACATTTATTGAGGATATAAAAACTGTTTATCATCCAAGTAAATTTTAATTCAGGTTGCAAATTGTGCAAACGACTTTTTAATGCATCTACAGCCCATTATGCCAGGGGGCACTTAAACTTGACTAGACTTAGTAGGGGACGTGTCCAAAGCTGCAAACAAAAAAAAACCATTCCTTAAATCAACTTAAAATGTATACCCAACTTTATATCAATTTTTCAAGATGATATACCCAGACTTGCACTTATTCTGAGGGGCATTTCACTCCTTCAAAAAAGTGTAAGAGAATTTCTTAGAACAAAAGGAACATCACGGATTTTTGATGGACTTTTGTTGAAAACAAAAAGGATTTTTGCCAAAGGTGTACGAGGGGAGTGAAATGCCCCTCGTATTTTTAAAAAATTGCTTGCATGTTTCTTTAGATAAGAAGCTAGAAAGTAGTACTAAGATGGCAGAGCGTCACTGAATGTAAGTATGTAGTTTCTTGATATTTGCTATTGTGTAGAATTAATGAGTGTGTAATAATAATAAATGAAGTGGAGGGGAAGCCTTTACCCATATATCTTCGTAAGGAGCTTAGACTTACCCCAAGTCTATTTCAGGCAGACTCATTACAGATGAGGAAATAGACTTGGGGCAAGTCTATAAGGAGCTCGTCAAAGAGAGTAAGCTAAACTAGCAATAACATTAGCAAGCATCTGAAGACAATAACGAAATCAGACCATCATCTTTTGAAAGATAAATATGCATTGTGTTCATGATTGTGTGACAACACTGCCATATTTCCACACACATTTCTACAGATAGACAATCGCAAGTTTTGATTTGAAGAATAGCTTGAGGCAAGCCGCAACAACTGTCGCTAAAAAATTTTACTTGAGCAACTATTTTATTTGTTCTTGGAATCTGAAGCATGTTCTTCCAGCAATGTGAGTTTCTCAGAGTTTCTTAACTGTTGATCAGGTCAGGTTGAATGTATCGCATTTATTCATCGATGACATTGGTAATATATTTGACAAAACTTGCTGCCCAGTCTCTCTCATGGACATAGAACTTAACCACCTCCTATATGCTGATGACCTTATTCTCCTTTCCACATCACCAGAGGGCCTCCAAAATTGTTTAAATGCTCATGGAACTTACTCTCAAAAGTGGGACCTAACCGTAAGTATAAAGAAAAGTAAAACAATGGTCTTTAGCCCATCGGGCAAACTGATCACAGATAACAAATTCTCATACCTTGACCAACCTCTTGAAATGGTGAAAGAATTTAGCTATCTCGGCATTGCTTTCTCTACAAGTGGTTCTTTTTCTAATGCTGTCCAAACACTCAAAGATAAGGCAAATAAGGCAATGTACCCTCTCGTAGATACTGTTTTCAAATTCAGTCTAGGAGTACCAACATCCATGAATTTGTTTGAAAAACTTATCCAACCTATTGTACTTTACGGTAGTGAAATATGGGGAGCCCTTTCTCATCACCAGTTAAGTTCTATTTCTAAAGACCCTAATCTTCTCTGCAAATACTTATTAGATTCACCTACTGAAAAGCCTAAATTAAGATTTTCGAAACTAATAGACCTTTTAGCTATTCTGAAAAAGAATCTAGATCGAACGTTATTTCTTCACGTTTTGTAGAATTTTCGAATGTGCACAATTGTGATCGAAGCTCTAACGCCACTCAATCGAACCTCGCGTATAAATTGTATAAAATTATCGCTCGATCCAGGCTCTTTTGTAGAATAGCTAAAAGGTCTATTCTTGGACTAAAGCGAAACACCTCAACCTTAGCTGTGTATGGGGATTTAGGTGCCATCCCCTTCAACATTAAACAGTATCCTACGGGTTATAAAGTTTTGGCATAGAATTGCGCAATTAGATGATAATACCTTGGTGAAAAAGGCATTCCTAGAAGTTACATCTCTACCAGATAATTTATCAAACTGGTTAAATACTGTTAAAACAACATTGAATCTACTGGGCTTATCGTCAATTTGGAATAGCCCTTCTAGTTTCTCCGAAAAGGAAGTATGTAGAAAGCTAAAGAACGAATCTGCAGCACTTTTTAAGAAATTTTGGCATTCCGAAGTCTCTTTGGCCAGTGTAAACTCTATTCGTAACAGTAAACTCCGTACTTATAAGACATTTAAATCTAATTTTAAACTGGAAACCTTTTTTGGCTAATAACCTAACCTTCGAATATCGGAAAGTGCTGAGTAAGTTTAGATGTAGTGACCATAAACTTTTGATCGAGGTGGGGAGGCACAAAGGCCTACAAGTGGAACAACGTCTCTGCAAAATATGCCACTTAAACCTAGTTGAAGACGAATTTCATTTTTTGACGATATGCCCAGCGTATGATAATTTAAGAGCTGGCCTACTATCAGCTGCAAATGTCGTGCTCTTGGACCCTGAGACACAATTTTCCACGATTATGAGTAGCGAAAACACTACAGTTATTAGATGCCTGGCTGAGTTTATTATGAATGCTAACAAACTAAGAGATTCGCTTGAAAGTGCGACCTAGACCCAGCCTGGATGTTCCAAGACACCTTAACTCAATCTTTTTGCTGTTTTACATTTCCATGCAGTTTTGTTTTATTAATGTTATATAAGGTTAGTTTTGTTCCATTTTTGTTTTGTTTTGCTTAAAGTATTAAGCAGCCATGCCTAATTAGGTAGTGCGTTATGCTGATTATGATATGAGTAAGAAGGTTGATGGATACAATTTTGAATTCATTGAAGTACACTCATTTACTTAGGGTATGTGACTCCGCTTGGCTCCGAGGGGCGTATCACTGTTAAAAATCCCAGGAACCTTTAGCAAAAAGTCCTGTTGTTTTCAAGAAACATCTCTAAGAAATTCCTGAAATCCTATTGTAGAAGATCTTGCACGCCTTCTAGGAAGTGTGATACATCTGTAGGCGAGGGGCAATTCACTTGTTGGAAAAAGTGTACGAGATTTTTTCAGAACAAAAGGATTTATACGGATTTTTGATGGATTTTTCTTGGAAACAAAAAGATTGTTGCCAAAGGTGCACAAAATTTTTTGGGAGTGTAATGCCCCTCGCCCGTAGGGCTCCAAAGCAGTGTATCAGAAAACAATAGAAGCTTCTGACTCCGTATCAGTGTATCAGAAAAATATAGAAGCTTCTGACTCTGTATCAATGTTTCAGATAAAGATAACGGCTTCTGACTCCGTATCAGTGTATCAGAAAATATAGAAGCTTCTGACTCTGTATCAGTGTATCAGAAAATATAGAAGCTTCTGACTCTGTATCAGTGTATCACAAAAATACAAAGGCGTCTGACTTCGTATCAGTGTAGCAGAAACATATTTGTGGTTGCGCCACTGCGTATCAACGTATCACATAAAATTATTTTTTTTGTGAAATAGGGAGGGTATTCTAGAATCAAGCCTATGTTTCTTTATCAACTTATAGTACATCAAAACTCTCTTTATTCGGCGAGAAACTGATCATGATAGAGGCCATGTGAACATGTGGGCAGGGCTTGGCATATGGCCTTGCTTGTGATTCAGGCTAGACTGGGGAATAGATGGAAGAAATTAGCTTTTGAATATCAAATCCATTTACACCCGCTTAAGTTCAATGTACACCGACCGACAAAAATTCAAACAAGCCTGCGCCTGCCCAAAGAGACAGCCAGAATATCGGTCTAATTTTGTTGTTTGTTTACATTACTGCCTACGGAGCCCAAGAAGAGCCGTGTTTGGCTAAATCCCGTGTTTTCGTGCTTAGTGCCTCGTGCCCGTGCCCGTGCTCCGTGCTTAGTGCCCGTGCTACCTGCTTAGTGCTCGTGCTCGTGCTCCGTGCCTGTGCTTCGTGCTTGGGTCTCGTTTTAGATTTGCACCATTTAGGTAGGGTAAGATGGGGTAAAGTGAACTATTTTGTAGGTTTTCGTAGAACTGACTTTTTATTTTGATGAAAATATCAAATCTTCTTGCGTTTAAGTTAGTGACATTGTGGCCTTTGCTGAAATATTGATGCATGTTTTGATTTTTTTATGATTGGCGTTTCCACGCATCAGCGTGTTTTTGGCAAGCAGTTGGGTAGTTCACTTTACCCCGCAAAACAGGGTAAAGTGAACTAGTAGAGTGATGGTCAAAACTCGGTTGTTTTGTCAACTTTGAACTGCTTTGGAGATCAATCTATGTATTTCTAAGTGGAAAATAGTTCAGACAGCGCCGAGCAAAGATTTTTGATGCCCCAGGAGAACCTTGGGAATACAAAAGTGAAGGAGACATTCGGATCTTTCTTGATGTTTTATCATGTGCTCTAACCTTGGCTACAACAACTTTGCCAGAGTCGTGCTTTTCTCATATTTTCACACAGAATATTCCAATGAATGATAAGCCTGGTAAAACCAGCATAGAACTACATGTACTCACAGATCGTCAACTCACAGATCGTCAAAAAATTAAGAAACTCCAGTACTGGGAAAACATAAAAGAAACGATTAATTTTTAAAAAGAAATCCTTAACATATTTTAGTTTCTTTCACCATGTTCCTTCATTGTATTGCTCGGCAGACATTGCACTAGAGATGAAATTCTGGGGGGGGGGCAAATACTGTCAGAGTGCTGACAACGAATGAAGCAAAAACATTTTAAGGACCTTTCAGGTAGGCTTAAAATGCAACCACATTCTCTGAAAACATGATATAGAAGTTATGGAGGTGCCGACAGTGGATAGAAATTTTCAGAAATTTAAGTGCCAGTGAGGCTCAATGAAATTGCTGGGGGGCTCTTGCCCCCAAGCATCCCCGCTGGTGATATCATCTCAGTTTCTTGGCATGTACTTGAGTCATGTCTAAACATCGGAAAGGCTTCAAGTAACGTTGTTTTGAAAAATTCACAAGGGTACAATTAGTGAGCATGAAGATTGTCATGAACCCTTACAGAAACTCCAATCAGGGACATAAATTATGAGACAAAGTCATTTTTTCAGATATTTTGACCTGCTGAGCATCATCCGCCCCCCCCCATTCCCCCTCAATAAATGTTGAAATCTCAGAGACCCTCCTTGACACATCACCACCATTGAATAAGGAGGAGAGGGGCATCTTCACCATCAGCTCTTAAATTCTGAATGTGTCCAAGCTATTTTGTCTATGATTGTCGTAAGAAACTCTCCCCAAAGATACCCCTCTGCGGAGATTAGGATTGTTTTCAATTTCACAACAAAAATTGAAATTGAATCAATTTATAAATGTAAAATTTTACACAGAGAAGGGACTTTTTAAGTAAAGAAATTCCCATTAGATCAGTTGCTATTAGTTCTGAATTGTTAACATTTAGTGCTGAAATATGATTCTTTGCAAGCCTGACAAAGAAGCCCTACATTATTCACATTACGTTGAAATACGCAGAAATTGGTTTAATTTGAGAAAATTTTGGAAAGGCTACACTTTCTCACATGAAGGAAGCTTGGAATGCATCAAAACTCCAGTTTCATGCATGCAATGCAGGTAGTTCACTTTACCCCGGTCAAGGCAAAATCTCCACTGAATGGTGGGTCTTTCAAAATGCCAGGCTAGCGAACTAGAAAGTCTTTCCTGGTTATCTTTTTTCTGGAAAAAGGAACCACATGGTGTGAGCTTTTAATCAACAAAAAAATCTCCGAAAATAATTTCGTTTCCGAGTCAAAAATCAAGACTGAAAAAAAGAGGGGCTAAACCTAAAAATGCAATTTTCCAAACTTGTTTTCACTACCTCGGATTAGGGGATTTTTTGTAACAACAGAAATAACCCTTCAGCAAAAATATTTTGATTTTCTGTCAGCATATATAATCAAGCATCCGTCATAAATTATGTTTTATCATAGCGTTTCTACGTTCGGAGCAGAGCGTGAATGTTCTGAGTAGTTCACTTTACCCCGTAGTTCACTTTACCCCGTCTTACCCTATGTGAGGTGGTTTCCAGTTCTTCCTACACCGGTTGGTGTAAAATGCAGGTCAAGGCAGGTCAATAAAACGCAGGTCAAATCATGCGGTTCAAAAGTAGTGGCCAAGGGCATACTGGTTGTCCAGTATGGAAAGTACGGCATTTTTCGACGAGATCTCGGGTGTTAGTGACGAGATCTCGGGTGTCACGAAGAAAATTTGAAGTGTGCAGTGTGCAACGGTTAGCAAGTGGGCACTTCAAGTGTGCACATTTGAAACTTTTCAAATCAGATGAAGTTTGTTGATTTTGTAAGTGAAAATGGCTGTAACAGCTAAGGTCGTAGGAATGAAGAAACTAACTCTTATATTTCGAGGAAGCTACCAGTATCTATCAAAAATGCAATATCTTTCATTGTCATAAAGTCTAAATTCAAAATTTGAAAAGTCTCCCATTAGTCATGATCCTTTGTTTCCCTCAATGGCACATTTTCCAAAAATGGGGCGTTTTCCAGCAATCTAAAGGGTGGGATCATGGAAAATTTTCCCGGGGCAAGCCCCCAGATGCCCGTTTTTTTAATCGCTTCGCTCGTGTTTCTTTTCAGCCCCCCAATGTTAATTTCGTTCCAACAGTGATAGAAAGTTCTTTCAAGCCACTGCCAAATGTCTTGAGTATTTTTTGTTCCTTATCAGTATTCCGAATGGCACTCTTATTCTTCTGTTTTTTTGCTCAAATTTTTGGTCAATCTATGCATCTACGCTGCTCTTATGTATCCCGTGATCATGATCATTTGAGCTATGGGGGGGCTCAAATTTGCAAATTTTCACACTTGCGAACACAGATCCTGCTCTGTTGTTTTGTCGCAAATCACTTAGGTGTGCAACTAACAACTCAACCAAAAATCTCGGATGTGCATCTGCCATACTTTCCATACTGGCTGGCTGTAGGCTTTCTGCCTTTTGCGCAAGAGTAGTGCAGAAAGTTTGATTTGGAAGACTGCAGGAACGTTACCTTTTCGCATCCCCAAATCACATTACATTGACATCAACTTTCGCCCTCAATCTGGTCCAGTTATAAGTTGCAGCATCGTACGATTTTGTGGCCTTGTCTCTTTTTCTTCAGTTCCGGTCGAAGAACAATTTCAATGTTATTTATAAACATTGCCATCTCAAAACTTCCACGAGGCAGGCCAAGTTTCCTCGGCATCTTTTGGCCTGTATTTTCATAATTCTCTCCTTGATGATGCATTGTGGGTGTTTCTACTTGTGATACATAAAATTGGGACCCAGGAAATGACTACAGGGTGAGGGAACCAAGTTTATCTCAATGTCATGTAAATTTTGTGATCATTCTTTGCTGTGTGGAAACCAAACAACTGGATGTGACACGTGCAAGATTAAAGAGGTATTTTGTTAAAAGGACTAAAAGTGTGACAAAAATCACATTCACAACTTCCTACATCAAAATGATTGTTGCCACTTCCGACGTCCTTCTCTTATCGCAGTGAATTCAGTGAGGAATAACCTTTGGACTATCATACTTACAAAAGTTCAGTAGGCTGCGAGCCTGCAGCAGTGTGCCCATGGCCGCTAGTTTTGACTCATACAATTTGACCTGCGTTTTATTGACCTGCGTTGACCTGCATGACCTGCATTTTCCACTAGCCGTTCTTACACTATATGTCCATTTACGCCGACAAGAAGTTGATTAAATGTAAAAAATTAAATCCTAAAGAAATTGTCTAGAATTTCAGAGCACTTGAAGAGTGTTGCTCCCTCTTTCTCCCTTGTTTTGCCAGTCTTTACAACACCTAAGTACTCATTAAAAATATCTTCCATTATGACATCTCAATTCTTACTTTCTATGTTACTGTCATTGTAAGATGTTGTGTACCCCATGCCATGTAACTGCTGAATGATTCTTGAGATGGGATTGATCTTTTGAAATCAACAAAACTGCAAGAATGAAACCTTTGCAAGGCAAGGATCAGTCTTCTGATCTTGTAATGCCAATGGAGTATGTAAGTGGCCTGTTTTTAATAGAAATTAGTTTCCAAGCATAAAAAGTTCTCTTCAAAATGGAGCATGAGGAACACAGGCATAGACATCGTTTTGACTTAAAATTTCTGAGAGGAAACCCCACTCTCAGACCGCCAAAACAGACCAACTTAAGAAACCATGTTTAGCAAGTATACTTCAATTCCTAGTTTCTTATAACAAATATTCAGCTGAATGAATTTTATCAGTGCAAAAAACACCTTAAATATCCTAGAAATTTTTAAGCATCAAATATGGGCACAAAACGCTAGGCATGGGAAAAAACACGTGGCACGGTCACTAAGCACTAGGCACGATTACTAAGCACTAGGCACGATTACTAAGCACTAGGCACGGGGAGAACGTAATGGGCACTAGGAGGCACAGAGAGAAAGCACAAGGCACGGATACAAAGCACGGGGCACAAAAGCACGGGAATTAGACATCCTCCCAAGAGCCAAGACCAACACTGTCTCTCTGGAATCAGAAGATTCTTAGCAAAACCTACCTAGGTGTAATTTTGAATTTGGGTCCCATCAAAATGACTTGAAGAATATGTGCTGCTTTAATTTGAGTGCTATCCAGCTAACCAGTTCAGTTCATATAATTTTAAAGTTCCATTACATACAATAACATTTTAACTAAACAATTACACTAAATACAACAATACCAGAAAATTAATCCAACATAATTCACCACTGATACATTAATAATTAACTAAAAAAGAAAACAAATTATGGGAATTGTATGCAGGGGAATTTCTAAGGAGGAGCTCTCTCATTAGCTAAGCTAATCGAGGAGAGAGCACCCCCTATGTAAAGAATGATTAAAGAACTTGACAAGTTGGTTCTTAACCCATTTAGGGGTGATCAACTTTAGATTTTCATATTTTTTAATGGCAATTGGCCTTTAAGGGGGGATCACCCTTACGACGTTAGGAAAATAATTGTACGGAAACCTTTGTAAGGGAATTTTCCAAAAAGTGTAGATAAAATGTTTACAAATAATGCATAGAGTGTAGAATAAAATAGTGTACTTTACTATGGCTCCCAAGAGGTCATGCAGCTTTAAATTTTTCAAATTCAAGAAAATAGGTGTAGAATGTGAAGTAAAATTTTGAAATGAAATTGCCCTCACAACCCGTTTTTGTAACAAGAATACTGGATCAATATAAGTTTCATAGGTTAGTCTCCAAACTAAAATACCATACTGCAGAAGAGGTGAGAATAGTGAATCATGATTATATTAACACTTTAATTGGTAAAGAGCGTCTTACTTTGAAGTACATGCCACAGGTTCTAGCAAGTTTTTTGAAAGTTCTGTCAAGTGATATTTCCAAGAAAGATTGTCAACCAGAAGAATACCAAGAAATTTGACATAACAAATTTTCCGGATTGGAAGGCCAGAATGACAGAGAAGAAACTGTGTGTGTATTCACAATAAATGGTAACATGGAATCCCCCTAGCTTTCTGTGACACAGGGCCGATACCAGCTATGCCTGCGTAGGGGGGCGAAAAACCAAAATTTCCGACGAAAAAACCATCAACAACAACAGCAACAACAACAGTTGTACCGATCTAACTCCGCGGTAACTAAAATTTGGCCACATTTCGCAATTCAACGTTGAAATCAACACAATTAGTTAATATCAATAAAAAATATGCCATAAATTCAATAATTTCTGTTGGAATTTATGCCTTTACACTAAAAAATTCATGTTTTTCTCCATTATTTCTCCTCAAAATCCTCCAAAACTAGTTAAATGGAACCAAAAAATTCCGACAAGAGAGCAAAATTTTCCGACAAATGGTCTGCTGGGGGGGGGGGGCGCTCCGCCCCCCCCAGCCCCCCCCATTGGCTTCGGCCCTGCTGTGACAGATCCCAATATT
This sequence comes from Aurelia sp. 3 sensu Dawson et al. (2005), assembly GCA_964020215.1. Classification (NCBI taxonomy): domain Eukaryota; kingdom Metazoa; phylum Cnidaria; class Scyphozoa; order Semaeostomeae; family Ulmaridae; genus Aurelia; species Aurelia sp. 3 sensu Dawson et al. (2005). The sequence continues at coordinate 545,447 of OZ026573.1, read as the reverse complement.
TAGCCTGTGTTCCAACACAGGCCACCAATATTGGGCAACACTTGATATTTTCTTCCTTCAGCCTTAAACTCTGGATTTATCATTTCAGATAGCTTATCTGCCCAAACACGTCTTTATCTCAGATTGTTTGACGACATCATTGTTTGCAGTTGTTGATAAGCGTAGGAGCCAGGGGGGCACTTATGGCACATGCCCCAAAGCTTTTGCAATAAACAAGGAAATGTCCTGTTTATTTTTAGAAAATGATCCCTTATTCTTTAGGAAAATAGTGTCCTCAAAGTGTTGTGCCCCTAAGTTTGAGATGCTTCCTACATCCCTGTAGTTTCTGCTCTGTTAGCTAGAACAGAAACTCAAACTTCTTGGACGTTTCTCATCTTAGCAGATGTCTGTTGACAGCATTTGTTCCAAATCTTTAAATCAGCATAAAACCATGGGGATTAAATTCTATGACCTTTTCTTTCTGATTAAATAGCTTGAAATAAACTTTTAGCTACTCATCTACGATTGGGCTTTTCAGAAACTTGGATACCTTTTGAAGTTACGGTACATCTTACTTTTCAACTTTACATTTGAGGATATGACATCATCGAATTCCTTAAATCATAAAGCAGAAGTCATGACAGAGTTTTCGTTCATACTACCGGGTTTCCCAAAAAAGTATACAATACAGATTTGGTCGACCCTAGCGACAAGAAGATAGCGTGAATCAATCCGAAATGATTTTCAAAACATACCTCGGTAGCTAACTTGAACATAGATACCTCGTTTGTTGACATCGGTGAGTTGAGAGTGAAGATATCAATCGTCAAAGGACAAATTTGCCTCCACCTCCAAACCAGAGATTTGGCGTTTTGGCCTAAGCAAATTCTAGAAGCACAGTGAATAAAATCAAAAACATTTGAAGACGGCACAACAGATGTGTTTTACAAAACACAGTTTATGTGAGACATATCATCAAGGGAGCTCCGAAATCAGCTTCATTCGTCTCAATATCGGCGATTTATTTTACACATGCCGGTCATCTGTGAAAGTACTCCCTTGAGCATCAACACACTCATGGAACCGTCGAATCATTCCTTGTAAAGAATTTGTTATCAGATCTCTCGGGAGTCAAGACTGGAAGGTCTGGTTATCTTTTGGGGGCCAACAAATGTCTCCTCTCTTAGTGATGACCCACCCGGGAAAGCAGTTTTGAAGATTACGTTATGATCAACCTGATCTCTAGAGATCTGATAACAAATTCTTTTCAAGGAATGATTAGATGATGTTAAAAGTGCATTGATGCTCAAGGGAGTACTTTCACAGATGATCAGCATGTGTAAAATAAATTGCCGATATTGAGATGAATGAAGCTGATTTCGGAGCTCCCTTGATGATATGTCTCACATAAACTGTGTTTTGTAAAACACATCTGTTGTGCCGTCTTCAAATGTTTTTGATTTTATTCACTGTGCTTCAAGAATTTGCTTAGGCCAAAGCGCCAAATCTCTGGTTTGGAGGTGGAGGCAAATTTGTCCTTTGACGATTGATATCTTCACTCCCAACTCACCGATGTCAACAAACGAGGTATCTATATTCAAGTTAGCTATCGAGGTATGTTTTGAAAATCACTTCAGATTGATTCACGCTATCTTCTTGTCGCTAGGGTCGACCAAATCTGTATACTTTTTTGGAACACCCGGTTTTTATTTCAGACATCCATAAACTATGGTTTTCTTGGAAGTTTCTTTATGCTTCATCAAACAGTATAGAGTTATTGTGGTTTTGAATTTTTGTATCTGTGTTGAATGTGTGTCATGTAAAGAAGAAAAGCACTCTAATTGTAAAAATATACACTGAAAGATTTCAGAAAAGTTAAAAATTGTATACTTCAAAAGCTCGGTGAAAGCTCGGAAAGCTCGGATTTCCGAGAAATTTCCTAGGGATCCGAGCTTTGTAACCAATCCGAGAAAATCTAAAAGCTCGGAAAACTCGAAAAATGTTGATTCGAAGCGAGAGGAATCCTAGCTTTTCAAGGAATTCTCGGGTGTCTTCATCTATGTAGCAAATCTGAGAAAATACAAAAGCTCGGAAAAGCTCGGAAAGTGAAGATTTGCATCGACTGGGGTCCTAGCTTCCTAGGAATTTTCGGATTTCTTCAGCAATGCATCAAATCCGAGAACTTGCAAGAGCTCGGAAAACTCGGGAAAGCAAGATGCGCAGTCCTCTTTGCTTTGTTTCTTCAAAAATTTGTGTAAAACTACGCGAAGCTTTCTCTCTCTTCCTGTCGCAATCCCTTTGGCAGAAATTGCACAGATGAATGAACTCCTTCACCACTTCATGCTGATAAAAAAGAAAAATGCGGTCCTCCGCCGTGTTTCACGAACATTATTTTAAACTTTAAATTGCTAAAAGAAACAAGAAATTAACGGTCAGGAGGGCATGCCCAGGGCAAGCCAAATGAATCTTACGACTTATTTGCCATGGGTTTGCCACTCAGCACTTTCATTCCAGTTTGCTGTTCTTGCGAAGTGACACCTCAGGGAATCATTGTCTCGTTCTTCTTCTTTTCATTGGACTCAATGTCTCGTTGTCTTTTGTCTCCATTCTCTTCGATTGTTTCGAGTCATGTGACTGCAAAAAGCGCGAATTTTCGAATTCAATCTGGCGAAGTCTTCGATCTGGCGTCCAGGCACGAATTACCCCACCGGGCTACCGGGAGAAAGCCCGGTGGGCCCCCGGGGGTGGGCCCCCTGGGAGGGGGCCCAATGAGTAGAGCCGTAAATAGTGTTATCCGGTTTATTAATTTATCTAGGAATTACAAATAGCTACACTTTAAAGAAAGTTGAAGATATTTTCATCCAAGTTTTGTTTTAGCTGGTATTTCTCCATGACTTTCTTGAGATTCTTTCAAAAACGATCAAAAAAACGTGAGAAAATCGTTTACCATATATTTGCTCGTGTAGAAACGTAACAAAATTGTTCGAGATCCATTTTACCAACAGGAAACATTGGATTGAACGATGTGTTCTACTTCTAACCGAAAGAAAAGAGTGTGCCCCTAAAAATGTTCATGCTCAAGATGATAGACAAAAGTCAGCAATAAAAATTTTTGGAAATTTTCATTTCAACAATGGCAAACATCGGATCGAAAAAAGCATTCTCAGACAAAGTAAAGGGTGTGGTACTTCAGATTCTTTCTGGGGGCTGCGCCCCCAGACCTCCATTTTCATCAGTTCAAGTTGAAAATAATAAAAACAAGGCTCGAAAAGTGTGCTGACAAGTCGAAGATCTATTCAAAACCTTTAAAGTCGAAAAATTTCGAGAGTAAGTTGTTGAAAGCAAGTTAAGCTCAGAAACCATCATTGCTGGAAATTCCCAAGAATTCCATTTTTCCTTGCTTTGATACATTTTTGAGACCCAATTGGCTAATTGACCTCCGTGGGAAGGGGGCCCCTGACGGAAATTGCCCGGCCCTTTTTTGACAGCTAATCCGCGCCTGCTGGCGTCAGCATTAAATCATCTTTTTTTGTCGTCGACTTTGGTGAGAAGAGACCTTCAAGAACTCACAAGAATGCCTGCAAATACACAAGAAATAGAGAAGAAGAGAACGTAGCATAAGATGCAAGCAAGCAAGTTGGTAAGTTTATTCCAAGCGTTACTTTTATTCCCAGTTAAATGCGAAAATTTCACATCAAGAACCACACACAGACTTCTGTTTTTAGGCCTATACGAAACCTGCTCACATGTCAAAATTTCTGTCAGTATTTATTTACTCCAAGTTTCTTTATAAATTTAGTCCACTTGGTCTAAATATTCATATGAATTTACGATACCAGATCCATGATGGATAGTTAATGGAGGAAGGAAACGACTGGAAAAAGAAAACCATGCTTATGCGCTATTTTTCCATTTGTCTTGCTTGCAGCCATGGCGATCAAATTGTAAAGTCCCCCTTCTAGCAGGGGTCCTCCTTCAAAATCCATGCAACCCCCCAATGGAGACGTCACGCGTAGCATTGACAAGTTGATACAGGAGTGAACGAATTGTTGCAGGATTTTTCGCAGGTCTTTCATCATGGCATCATTTGCCACGACGAAGGGAAACTTGCAATACTTTAAGACAGTTTTGTGAGATACAAAATAATACATTTCAAGAAAAAGCAGAAGGATGAACCAAGCAAAATGAAAACTTCTGCAGAAATGAAGGCTTTTGCCGAGGAGAAATCACTCCAAAAATAGTGTTTGAGATCTTGGGATTTTTAAAATCTCAAAATTATTCAAAAACTTTTGAGATTTTTTCTAACACTTTTTTCAGTTTCTCAGACTTTCGAGATTTTCAAAATCCTTGAAATTTTCAAAGATTTTGAGATTTGGCAAGATTTTTGAAGATTTTCAAGATTTTGCAATGCTTTTGAGAATTTAAACGATTTGTGAGATTGTCACAGAAATGTCGAAAGATTTTTTTGAGAATTTGTATCATTTTTTGCGTAAAAATCTGGAGTTCTTTAGATTTTAAAAGTTTTTCAGGATAATCTTCAGGATTTCTAGCATTTTTGTAAAGATTTTGAGATTTTCGAGCTTTTTCGAGATTTCTGGGATTTTTGAAAATTTGTTAGGATTTTTTACAAGAGTGTACAAGATTTTTGGAGTGATTTGGCCCTCGGTGATAGAGTTTCTTAAAGTTAAGTCATACTTGGTGATCTGAGAACAGTTTCTAATAAAGAACATAATGTTAGTGTACGCCATGACATGGCCTATTTCAGATGTCAACAACCACAGATTTTTGGCAGTTCTCGTTGAAAATAAATATGTTTGCTAATTGATACTAACATTTATGTTTTTAAGGCTCGAGGAAAAAGATTGGTGAAGAGACCTGCATACTTTCAAGGTGGCAACACATGAACCAACATCAACAACGTTGAAAAGAACTGCCTAAATAGCCTCTGCATTTTGCTTGGGACAATTGGAGACTTTAATTAGCTTTCTTGAATATTTATTGAGAATAAATTAATCTTTTTGAAGGAAACTTTAGTAGCCTCTTTCATCAATGCAGATATTACTAAAAGGTGGTATTTTTTATCCTTTATCTTCTCCTGATTCTCTAGGCCCAAAAAGCCATAGCGCGGTCTTGGATTAGATAAATCATGTCATTAAAGGGAATCGACATAGTTAAAAGCTGGCCCGGGCCAGGCTAAAAATGTAGTCTATTGAATTTGATAACTTCAACACGTGTGGCTTCATTGTGAAGCCAAAGAAACAATTGATGCATAGGCGTTTTCTATAGCCTTTTTATAGCGGCTACGAGATATAGCTATGTCCATTCCCCTTAATTTCTTTATGAAAATTTAAGAAGCTATGATGAGTTTGCTAACAATTTTGTTTTTCTAACAATTTTTTAAAGTTTTGGAAACAAGTGTACGTAAAATTAGGAAACTCAATCACGAAGACAAGAGACAAGCTTGTAACAATAAACGTGTGTTTTTCCAAGCTGCCCATGAAATGAAATTTTTCGAAGTTTCCTAGGATTTTTATACACATTCCGAGCTTCCTAGGAATTCTCGGCAAATGGTCCGAGCTTTTCAGGTAATGAACATGTAATGAAGCTTGTTTCATGTAATGAAGCTTTCCTCGGACTTTTGCACATTTTCTGAGTTTTTTCAATTTCTAGGTTTTCTCGGAAAGCCCGGATTTCTTTCCGAGAAATTTCCTAGGAGTTCCTCGAGCTTTTAAGTGAAACAGCTAGATTCCCTTTGAATGCATTCTGTCGACCAGAACAAAAACTCAAACTTCTGGATATTTCTCTTCTTAGCAGATTTCTATTAGTCAGGGCTATTAGCACCAATATATCTCTGAATTGTGCAAATTGTGATGGAAGCATTGAACTCGGTAAGGGTGCACAGTTTGATGCGCTCAAAAAGAAAGGATGCAGACCCTTTGTAAAAAAACCCAAAGGCTATTTTGAGACTGGGGTTCTAGGCTCCAGGCCTCTACAGTGGTTATCTTAACAATATCATGGCAAATTGTGATATAAGCATGAAACTTGGTAGGGATACACAATTTGATACGCGTTAAAAGACAGGATACAGACCCCTCCGAAAAAATTCTCCCTAATGCTATTTTTAGACTGGGGTACTAGGTTCCAGGCCTCTATAGTTGTAATCTTAATGATATTAAGGAAAATTGTGATAGAAGCATGAAAAACTGATAAGGATACACAGTTCAGTACAACGAAAATGATACGATGCTGCCTCCATCGAAGAAGGTCCCAGTTGCTATTTTTAGAATGGAGCACCAGTGTAGTCCTCTACTATAGCTATCAAAAATATGCTGTGTAAATCGTGATTTTGCAACAACATTTTGTAAGAACAAACCTTTTGATACGATTAAATGGTAGGATGGAGACCCTTCCGTTCATAGTATTTTTTTCTACGATTTCTTGAAGAGAGAATCTATTTTTCGATATAAAAAGTATGTTCACAAGATGCACAATGCAAAGGAAGATGCTGAAGTACCTGCTAATGGAAAGGGCGGAGCCAAATTAATTAGAAGCTCTGCTTCTTTTGCCAAGAAGCGTCGATTCTGGAGTTTCAAGCAAAAAAAGTACGCACCAAGACTAAGACCAGGATACAGACATGTGGCAGATCAACTGAAGGAGTTTCCGGCCGTTGGGGAATTTGCTATGAACATTGAAAGTGGAAATGATGATACCTTGCAGCGATCTTTCTGCATCGAGGAACTCTGATCGAAGATTTTGGCAACATTATCCTAATTTCTCCTTTGGAAATGGCATTTTGCCATTTGATTGAGGTGCTTTAAGATCATTATGAGCAAATCCAATTAGCAGATGATTCTGAAATCTCATGTACAAGTCTCTATTTTGACTCTATTTTAAGGGGGTAAGTCACAGATGGCAGTGGGAAACATGAACTTTAAGGATAAATGTTAACGAAGGTTATGGTAGAGTTCATACAAGACTGTTCTACAACTGTATATAATCATCTGCAAGGAAGTGAGGGTACTGCAGGAAACAAAAGAAGTTAATGAATCTGAGAAGTATTTTCATTGAATATGTATGCATTTAAAGAATGTACCATAAAAAGTACTACTTACCTCTGGAAATGATTTCAATTTGCTCTCTAAAGCATATGTTTGTATTGCAGGCTAGGAAAGTTGCACAAACACTGCGAGATGGGTAGTAATCAGTCAGATTTGCATCCAGTTCCCATGGGGTTTGAGTTCATGTGCATTACTTTTAAATATAGTGACCAGATGATAGTTATTTATGCAAATGACCAAGAAGTGAATCTGATAAGAGAGACCATTGAACATCATTGGACAAATGGTATGGTGATATAATTTGTTAATAGAATAATAGCTTTTTTATTGCCTCCTATGGGTCAGATAAAAATGAATCCTGTTTGCTAGTCTGCGTTTTGGTCAATGGCTAAGCAATGTATGATTTGTTTAAACATTGTATTGAATAGCTCACGTCTGGTCATTTTTCGAATTTTTCCAGGTTGATATCGGTTACTCCTCTTGATTTTATAGGGGACATTCATTTCTCAAGAAAGTCCTTTTGAAAAACCTGGAGGGCTGCGTCAAAATGACATTCAAGTTTCTCTATTACTTCTACTTTACATCCATCACTTGAAAATGTTTTGGCAAGAGTTATCTCAATGGTGGCATTAACAGGTGTCATCATAACTAGTGTAAAATTAAAGGTCCCCATTAGCCATGTTTGAAGAATGAGATCATCCACGTTGTTTGCTTCATAAAGTGATATTTATTTGCCACTGCAACTGTTTAATGCAGGATTTAGTTAATATCAGGATAGCAATAGCCTAATAATTGGTCCACTAGAAGGAGACCAGATGTCTTGGTAAGCACTAGAATTATTAGATTGGATGTACCGAAAATAAGGATGGCACATGATATTGACGAATTCTGGACGTTATCTAAACAAGACTTTCGACTGTAATAGTGCCACACCTGTTTCTTGATAGTATTGTATGGGTTGGCTGGTTTCCTTGGCAACAGTCGTCCATATGAAGATTTCCTAAAGAATTTTAACTTTTTTCCTTCAGTTTGGTACTTTTCGTCTTCAATATCGCTTCAGAAAAATTGAAAGGATACCGGAAGGCGCGCTAAGATTTTTATACGATGATCATAAAAGTTCCTATGATGATCTTCTTATTAGGTCAACAAATGCACAGTGCTAGTTGCCCGTCAGAGAGACCGCTCTATCGAAAAATTCGAGACAATACACCATTACGCTAAAGATGGCGGATGTTGTTTTCACGCAAGTAATGCCGGGAAAAAGTTCCAATGGTTACAACCAGTTCAACTAGCAACGCGCTTCCAGGTAAAGCTGTGGTAAAACGCTGAAGGAAACAACGGGAGAAAATTTAGGCCAGTCATGTCGGATATGTCTATCGCTAGGTTTGTTTTGATAGAAAGTCCTGTAGTTTTGCAGCTAATCACGTAGATGGTAATCATTTGTTTATCTTTTTACTCTACTTCGTTGGTGTTTGTCGTATTTGGAAATGATTAGTGATGCCGACTAGGTTTAAATGCATTGTCCCGTCATGTTCAAGCAGTGGCAAAAAAGTTGAGAGAAAGAAAATTATTTTACATAGTTTTCCTAAGGACCAGAAGACTCTTGCACAATGGATAAAGAATATCGAGCCACATCTCCCAAGTGAAACGTTGAAAGAATGGATGAAGAAAAGCTCAAACAGGATTTGCTCGTTGCATTTTAAAAATGGGATGAAAGTGGGAGACATCAATGTTCCGACGGTTTTAAAAAGAAAGAGACGGAAAATGATGAAAGTGAAATGCTGCTGAATTCCAAGAGGTACCGATGGTCATAGACAATGATAACGAATCACTTGATGAACAAGAGAGCAAAAAGGAGTGCAATGAGATAGACTGTTCTGCAAGAAACGGTAAGCCATCTGAGGAAAATGTTAGCTAATGATACACAACACAACATGAATTGCACAGCGGAGAAGCTCTCAGATCGACATGTAGTAGATGGAAGCAGCCAGGAAGTTGTAGAAGAGAATTCAGCCGAGAAAAAGAATTTCCCGAAGATACCTCATTCATGATTACTTCCCGAAAGTGCCACGACATGCCAAGTCAGACAACTGGCCGAGAAAAAGCAATTTCAGAGGAGACAATAAAGGCCATATAGAAAATATAAAAGATGATGATGATGAAATAAGACGCCACACAAACTTGCCAGATTACGAGACATTCGTCGCATTGTACAATTTTGTTCGGCCCAAAGATGGTTTTAAATTAAATTACAAAAATAACAAAAAAGATAATGTTGCCAGGGATGCTTCTGCCTTCAGAAAAGGACGCCCCAGAACTCTCTCGGATAAAGATGAACTCTTCCTTACCTTGTGTCGGTTAAGAAAAGGCTTGCACGAAGATGATTTGGCTGAAAGATTCTGCATTTCTATCACCTCTGTTTCTGAAATCTTTCTCACTTGGATTGATCGCCTTGATTACTGCCTTGCTTCCTTTGACCAGATTCCCGGTCTTGACGATCGGCTTGCAGCTTTGCACCCAGAAAGTTTTAAAGGCTTTGAAGATGTAGATCTCATCATTGACTGCACCGAGATTTTTACGGAAAGGCCGTCGGATCCAGTTGCTCAAAGTGCTCTTTGGTCAGAGTATAAATCGCACAATACAGGAAATGTTCTGATCGCCCTCTCACCAATCGGTTATCCCAGGTTCATTTCTGATGTGTTTCCTGGTAGCATTTCAGACGACAAGATCACACTGCAAATTGGCATACTTTCTCTCGCTCGGAGAAACAAAAGGTGGCTCGCAGTTAAAGGATGGCAGATATGATCGAAACACCAGATCGCTTGCAAGGTAAAGCCCAGTTTTCTGAGGCTGAAGATATGTCCAATCGAAGAATATCACGTCTGCGGATTCATGTTGAACGTCTAATTCGCAGGATAAAGGTTCATGAGATCTTAAACTCGATTCCCATCCGCTATATAAACATTTCTTCGAAAATAGTAAAGGTTTGTGCACGACTGACAGCGATCTTGATAGACACGTGACATTGCACCACTTAGCAGCAGTTTAAAAATCGAATGCTGGGGGAAAGGGTGAAACCATTGAAAAAACAGGGTGTCTGTCATTTTAAAGATTGGGCTTAAAAGTCCTAGGGGGTTACTTCATAGATCAAGCACCCTTGTGCGTGCTTGCCAATAGGGTATCATTTCAGTAAAAAGATACAGGGCAGACCTATACCTTTTGCATTTTGGACCAGGAGCGGAACGTCAATAAAGGCCCTTTTTCCAGGATGGATGGAGAATATTATCAAGACACTAAAATGTGGGCAACACTAGCAATCTTGCTGCATCTTATTCCAGAGCCAGTCGCTAAACCGGTGTTGTGCTTTCCAATTTTTTGTTCCGAAGTGTTGCAATTGTATGCATATCTACGTTGATTTTCTCCAAGATAGATCCCCGGGGCTTAGTTTGGGAAACTAGATATCGCATATCCTAGTTCACGATTATCCCATTGGAAACCGTTCCTTTTGAGCCACCCTTAATTAATTAATTCAGCGAGACCTTTGATCAATGAAAGCGGTCAACGATCATGAATCCGTATATTTCTATCGGTGTCAGATGAAAGCAACGTACAGTTCAAATGCCTGCGTTTAAAATTTTCACAGTATTGTGTGACCTTTCCATAACCAATTTTTGAAAAGTACCTTCATCTTCCCATGAAAGATCGTAGTGGTCTTTCCATTGCAGTATCGCCAATGACCATGGCCGTGGCTCAATGTTCGATGAAAAAGGTGCGTCAGAAAGGATAAAATGTCGTATTTGAAATTTGTAATGTTAAATGTTTACGATGCAAGTTAACAATCAGAATGAGCGATAAAGGACATAAAGAATTTGTGAAATTTGGAGATATGTTATTCGCTATAATTTGTTTGATAACTATCATGAAACACATTAAAGTTAATCAAATTCCCAAATTGTGATTTTCTTCATCATCGAATTGCGTGCAGCACTCTTCATTCCTACTTCAGAAGTGTTAAGTACCATCAATTTCTCAATATAGAAATTTCATAACAAATTTTTACTATTTCGTTACTTGATTTTTTCCATTCTTGATACGCCTTGGCTGACAAAGTTACAAGTTGCTAAAACACTTATAGAAAGCAAATTTCCGAAAAATATAGGAGCGAGCCACTGGCGGCTTGTAATGGTATTGGTGTTATTAGTCTAATAGCAAATTTTTTCCAACGAAAAATATCTTTTTTTGGTCGAATACGGCAAAATTCAAATGAAAATTTATTGTGATCTTTGGATTTCAATCTTGATGCGGAGGAAAAATTTGGTTTCGATTTATAATTAGTAGCTACATATGCTATGGCGAGGAAATTTAAAGGAGCTCTGTCACGCAGGTGATTGGTTTAGGGAACAAAGCTTGGAAAAAGGAAACAAACTAGAGCCCAGACTCTTTGAATTTCTCTCATGATAAAAATTCAGTTCAATTCACAACACAATCTCTTTCCAATTCTTTTTCTGTTAATCCTGCCATACAAATTTTTAATCCCCTTTTATAATCTCGGCCAATTATGAATGACACCGATTGCCTTTAAGGTAAAACACATGTTTTTTTGACAGACATCCTTCGTAAGCAACTCAACTCTCACATCGGCAAAGGATTAAGAAACTCCAGCATTTGGAAAATATAATTTAAGAAACTACTCATTTTGACAAAGAAATCCTCAGCATATTTGTACTTTATTTTCACTTGTTTTTATTATCACATTGCTCGAGGAATGTACTTTAGTAAATGACTGGAAAGGCTAAACAAACTTTGTTTTCAAATCTTCAAGAGGGCAAAGGTAATGAACATGAATATTGCTATGGAACCTTCAAGAAACTTGTAAGTAGCTCTGATTACGCAAAACTGGCATCTGTAAAAAGCTTTCAGAGCTGTCCAAACATCTTAGTTTCTTATTAAAATACGTGTACATTAGTCCTTGAAAACAATATATATTCTTTTATTTCCGGAACTAAAAGAATAAGAAAATTCATAAATTTTGTTTCAACATTTGAGAGACGTGGGAGGACGACCGGGACGACACCCGTTCCACAAATTTTAAAACTGGAGACAAACCACGTGACAAAATTTGGAATCTATATGTTCTATGGCATGCAACTGAAAAGCAAGTTAGTTTGTTCTTCGATTTGTTCAGGAAGGAATACACGCTTTGTGTGCTTTGCTAAATCATTTGCCCAACTTCTGATTGGTAATAAGGATTCAAAGTTTGGGACTACTCCATCCATTGAAGCCAATCTTCCAACGGACCCATGTTCTTTGGCAATGTCGAACGACGCATGTTCTGAAACAACAACCGAATCGCAAACTGCCATCACGGCCTGAATGAAAACTTCATCTCTTTCAATGTAAAACATTGAGAAATTGCTGGATTCTGGTAAGAAAGACAGAAGAATAGCTCCTTTTACGCAAGGCATGCAGCACATCTGAAACTGGCATTGAAGAATGTGGCAGCCATTGATTTGCTGCAGAGGGGCGCTTGAACCTATGGCACGTGTTTTAATTTCAATGATGAATTTACCCTTCAGCTCGATCACATTGCCTTGAATGTCATGCATTGGATATGAAACAGTGTCAAAAGTACGATCTGGAGAAGCACCGTATCTACTTGGATTTTGTGGATGTAAAACAAAAGGGCTCTCTACAAGCAGTAACCCAGAAGATCTTTGAAATGCATTCGCAGCAACAGGCTCGAAAAAACTTTCCTCGCTCAAAGTTAGCTAGATGCTTGCTAGGCTCTTGGATCTTTTCCTTCACACAGAACCAAGCAGATTGAAATTCCTTCCTTCCATTGAGACCAACTAACGATGGTATTTTCGAGGAGGTTATCTTGCCAACTCTTGCAGCAAACCATTCATTGGAACCCTGTTTCTGCTTTACTTCGAGGACAGATCTTGAATTTCATCTTTTTCATCGTGATCAACTTGTTTCTTTACAATCATGCTTAAAATGCTCAGAGAAGAAGAATTTTGCAGGTCGGCTCCAAGTTTTAGGAAATTTTCGGTATCGATTGGTGGTTCTTTTGCTGGTTTTGAAGAGAAATTAGAAGAGATTTGATTTGGAAATTTTCGTTTACATCCTCCTGAAAGATCCCTAGCTATCTGTTGGCGCTTGAACGGTATGTCCTGCAATGGTTTTCGTTTCAACCTTTCTTTCTCGGGATCTTGTTCAGTCTTCAATGCAGGTAAGCCCCATTGTTGCTTTATTTGAGTGCATGTTAAGGGCTTCGGAAGTATGCTCTTTTTTCAAGGGCACAATCAACAAATTTGTATGCAAGTGCTGCAATGTGCTTGCAGTAGCCTCTTTTGCCGGCAGGACAGTTGTAATCTCTTGCCTGCAATATTTTACCATTTTCCAGCGAATATACAATGATGCAACAGTACAGTCCTCGACCTTGATTAATTCCCTTCGATGACTTCATTGCAGGTCTTGTGTAGCCCTCCAACAATAGGTATTTTTCTTTAACAATCACGACCTGCATTGGTCTTCCACTGGTTTCAAATTTCTGGCTTTTCGAGAACATATATCCTTGTTCTTGATGTTTTTTATCTCCACTTTTAGCAAAGTAACGTTCGATGTCAGAATGAGAAATTTTGCCTAAGGGTACGGTTTGAATATTTTGAGTGCAATTCTCATTGTCTGATTCTGGGTGGACTTTCAATGATACTTGTGACTTCAATTTGAGCTTCATCAAGTGTACAATTCAAAATGCTCTGTATGTGTTTGCCTTCATCTGGGTCTTTCAGTCTTGACAGGCTCCAGCCATTTTCAATGTAAAGTTTAACCCTGAAAAATAAAAGTCTTTTGTTAGTTGTTATGTTCAGTTCTTAAAAATCTAAGAGAAAAAGTTACGAGGAACGAGGAAAAAAGGGGGATCATACAGCATACTAACGAATGGAAAAGGCACAAATCGTATTTACTTACTTACTTTTAATACTTACTTTTGTTGGAGTTCTTTCAGCGATAGGTTGGAAATTTTCCTTGCATTTCTGCACTTCAGCCATCTAATGGCATCTTTTTTCGTCCTTTGTTCAATCTCACCATTCCACCTTGCACCAGGAATATCTTCTTCGCAATGTTTTACGCTGAGATCATCCATACCGTTTTATTTTAATCACAAATCAAAATTATTAAATTATTACCATCTATGTGATTAGCTGCAAAATTACCGGACTTTCTATCAAAACAAACCTAGCGATAGACATATCCGACATTTAAATCTATGACTGGCCTAAATTTTCTCCGGTTGTTTTCGTTCAGCGTTTTACCACAGTTGTACCTGGAAGCGCGTTGCTAGTTGAACTGGTTGCAGCTGTGGAACTTTTTCCCGGCATTACTTGCGTGAAAACAACATCCGCCATCTTTAGCGTAATCGTGTATTAAAAATCTGAATCCACCTTTTATGCACAGCATTTTTAGTTCCAGAAGTTCAAAGCATTCTTCTCGGAATCCTAACAATTTAAATCATTTTCGACAGAATCAAGTAACTTTTGGTTCCAAGAGCATTAAAGCGATGGGACCTCAGATCTGGAACTGTTTGCCAAATGAATTAAAATCAGCTGACAATCTCAATAGCTTCAAACATACGATAAAACAATGGGATGGTCCTGCCTGTAAATGCAACGTTTATAAACATAACGATATCCTATAAGGACATGTGTTTTTTGAGTTGCAGAAAACTGCCATTTTTTACTATCTAAACTAAATTTAATATGAGAAATCGCCATTCCTGTTTCAAGTGTAAGGGGGATTGCTGTTCAAAGGAGAAAACATTGAATTTCTAGTTCCTTTTTGTTCCATGATTCAATGACGCTTTGTTCTTGAGCTAAAAACGGTCAAAGTTAGGAGTAGTTAGCAAGCCACAGAATCCTTGGATCGAATGAGTTAATAAGTCTTTAAGCAATAAATGCATCTTAACTTGGTATGTTGTCTGCGGGACAACGCAGGTTGATTGAAAACTGCATTGTTGACATTATTGTTATGGGAGCTATTAAAAAAAGAGCACTAAGTGAGCATTAGAGTCCTTGAAATGTAAAATTATCAGGCATCTTCCTGGCTCGATCTTTTGCTACTCATCAATGTTATCAACAGTAAATCAGTGTTAAGACTATCTTCGGACTTAATAGAATCGTAAGAGCTCATTTTATAAGCGTAAGAGTACTGCAGGAGCAAAGAGTCCTTCTATCAAAACAAGGATTTTTCATTTAAATAAGACCAGAAAACTTCGATCTTACGTGAAAGAGTTAATCAGAATTTCCACGAAAAGGGCTTTTACCAAGCAATTTACGGTGGAGATTGATTTAAAGAATGGATTTTGAAAGAAGATTTAAATAATGAGCAGTTCTAGAGCAAAGGGTCCTTATGACCGGAGGAATATTTTAATTTTGCTCAAAGCATAAGGAGTGCGCAATAACTGTTCGCTCATTTTCTAACTTGATTGATTTTAAATTTTAATTTTTACCTGGCAGTTTTATGCAAACTTATGACCGCGAGAAACCTTTGAGAAACAGCTTGCTAGGCTACTTTGAAGCTTTGAAGCTTTCTTCCAATTTTGAGCTACGAGCGAGTTAACGTCCTTAAAGACTTTTAGCTCTTTACCTACTCATAAGTTTGGTTTGTTAGTAGGTTTCATAATTTCTAAGGGGAGCACAAACATTTTTGTAACACATCTAACCAGGTCTTCAAGAGTTTTGTACACATTGGTAGGTCCTTGTGTTTTAGGGACCATTTGTCCTCGAGGTACTCCCCTGCTAACACTTGGACAAATGAGAAAGAATTGACAAATCGTTGTGGGTATATTGAATGCTGTAAACGTGAGCGGGAAAGTTGTACTACTTTAAAAACTATCTTAGAACCTTCTTGGCAGATAAGATGCTCATAGACTACTCATTTCTAACTAAAAACTGCTCTTCGGGGTCTCCAGAGTTAACGAAGGTATGTTAAGTATTGACATAGGTTTTACTTATCCCTGTTGTAGAGGGAGTACCTTGTGAGCGAAATCCTGAAATGACTCATATCTCACAAAGTGCTGTAAAATTTGATTTTCGTCTACTTTTATCTGGTTAGATCTGTCAAAATACAAATTTGACCAAAGGTTCATGTAATTTAATTACGTTTTGCTCCTCTAGTGCTCATTTTTGTGACTTTTGACTTTCAAAATGGCGGATTTTCTACAAGTCAAAAAGAACTTGTCCATAAATTTTGTCCATTCATATCCATCCAAGTTATTTTTAATATTTAGCTTTGTGCATATTTATTTCCTTAGTTATTTCCTTTTCATTTGTTTTATACTATATTCGATTTAGATTAGTTAAGTGTATATACCGGGTGAGCCAGAAAAAAGTTCCTACTTTTACGAATTCTCTTAGCACCATGACTTGAATGATTCAAATTTCAGTTAAAAGCCGAGATATCGAAGTGTTTTTATGATTTCTGTCGCTGTCTTAGCAGCACTAGAAGTATAGGTAAATTCAACTGTATTGAAATTTCATTGTTGCAAAATTACTGCAAAGGGCCTGAAACATTGATCAAATCGTAAGGACCCTATTCACACACAACAATGGGCAATGGGCCTTTCACCACTTTCAAGAGTTACAAGACGTAGGTTTTCAAACAAATATTATAGATTTTCGATCCCATGGCAATAAATGTGCCTTGGATAGCTCTCAACCATATGAAATTGCATTTTCTTCATTGATCTGTGCAAGAAGTCCCTTATGATTTATTCGATCAATGTTTCAGGCCCCTTTCAGTCATTTTGCAACCATGAAATTTTTAAAAAGTTGAATTTACCTTTTTTCTAGTGCTGGTAAGGTAGTCAGAAAGATCACAAAAATACTTTAATCTTTTGGCTTTTAACTAGAATTTGAAACATTAAAATCTGTAAAGTACTCTTTATGTTATGAATAACCATAAGTGGAAACTTAACAAACAAAGTGGAAACTTTTTTCTAGCTCACCCGGTATGTATATATCTATATGTATGACTAGAAATATAATCGAATTAAAATAAGGTTACAAACAGACAACGTGGATACTTTTTTCTTCGGTGCATCTGGTATTGTTCCTTTTGAGTGGCAAAGTGGACCTGTGTTCTGTGCGAGAAATTCCTTACAATGTGATCGAATGTTAAAGTTGAATTGACGGATGGTTTTGTTTCTCTTTAAAGCTCAAGAAAAGCACCAAAATTCTTGAGTTTTTCTGGTATCAAGCGAAATTCGATTCGTTAAAATCCATCCAGTGCTACCATTTTACCAACGCCTTAACTCCTTTTTGGCGTAATCGGTATATCTTAGCCCCTGTCTGCTGCCTTTTAGGTATACAAGAAGAGACGACGAAGCATGGCAGTGCACATGTATTCAAATTGAAAGGAAAGCCATTTTCACACGGGACCAATGCAAAGGAAGCAATGAGTGTTAGAAGGCTTGCCGCACATTTGCTCTTTAATTTGCACAACCTAGGTTGCAAACTGCTAGTATCAAGTAATTTGGCGCAAGTAACAGAGTTAGCAACTTGGCTCTTCCACAGGGAACAGACGATAGCTGCCCAGTTCAATTTCGCATGCATTGCAGTAAGCAGCACCGACACCCTGCAGCTAATTGACTTCCCCTCAGGTATGAATGAAGCCTTGAAAAGTGTCGTCGAAAAGAATTGGCCACAGAAAATCCAGAAGACGAAGCCTATAGGCGAATCCATGGAAATTAAATTGTGTGGTAACCCTTGGATGGACTACACGGGACCATCGCCAGAAAACATCCAATCCAAGACATTGATAAAGGCGCTAATCAACGAACTTGATTCTAGGCAATGGATATTGTATGGCAGCAGTAATTTGAGAGGCACTGCAGATACATTGTTTTTCAAGTACGACCCAGGGGCTGTTGCAGATGACTCAAGAAAGGTTGGATTTGTCATAAGCCTCAATAAGAAAAATCGGCTACGGTGTATTGACACTCCTGAAGATGCTAAGCTTTGCGTCAAAAACATGATAACACAATATTGGAGTCAGGGCATCATGGAAGAAAAGAAGAAGGAAAATGCTTATGAATTCACGCTCGGTGGAAACCCATTTTGGGCCACTACTGCTGATATGGCTTTAGATTCTCGCCTTCTAATGTGCAAGATTTTTGAAAAATTGTGGAGCATTGGTTGGAAAGTCCATACTGCGATTAAATTATCAAGAAACTACAAAGATAAGAGCATAATTACATTCCAAAGAACAGCCCCAAGGCATGTTCCATTTCTCTGCCTGTCACTTAACTGGGAAGACAGGATAAGGATTATCAATGGCCCAAAGATGATCGTGAATGCAGTATCATCCGAAGTGAAGAAGCTGTGGTCCGTAGGACTTAGCAGTGAGGGAGCATTTGGATAAACTTATGAGATAAAGATGCGTGGGTTGCCATGGTGCCATGGAGGTCGTGATGGTGCACACGGACGCGTTTTGCTGCTCCATTTGTTAAAGCTTCTGGGCAGCTTTGGCTGGTTCCTGATCATCTCAACCGATATATCCGCAGAATGGCTTGTACCAGAAACAGGTTCAGAATACCCTATCGACGTCCATAGTTGGTGGTTCATGCAGATTGGTCAGCCAGTGGCAGCTCCACCGCAAGACTTTGCTTCTGCACCACCGGCTTTTATGCCAACTCAGTTCGGTATGCAAGGACAATAAAGTATAATTATACTGTACAGTAGAAACCCGCATAAAAGAACCTAGGTACTTCTTGGGCAGCCTGAATAGGTTCATAATTAAGTGGCTGTTATTCTAAATTCCAGCCTGCAAGGTTCTTAAAGAGGTTCTTATATACTGAACTCACCTTGCGCACATTAATACTGTTGTTGTCAGCACAAGAAATCTAAAGACTTTTTGAGAATTCCTTGAGAATTCTTGAGAACATTTTTAGGTTAGAATTATTGTTAAAAATCGCATAGTCTTTTGTAACACTGAAGAATTCTGTTCAGAATGTCAAGAATTCTTGAAAGTTCTGAGGAATTCCGAAGACATGAAACCTGGTATATGAGAACATCTTCCAGAGTCAGCCACTGAGAGGTTGTTATATAGTAGGGGTTTAAAATATTGAATTTCAGCTTCAAGGTTCTCAGGGCAAGTACAGCAATAAAAACCATCATGTTGTTGGTTGCTTCATATTTTAATCATTTCAATTTCATTTTGACAAATCAATGTTTTAATAGTTAGTAGCGTCCAATGATAATTAAGTTGACAAGTCCATGTTGAAATTGAAATTAATAAGTAAATGACATAAATTGAGTGGCTAAGCCATAATAGAAGAACGTTTCGAACATTCCTAGGTCCATCCTCAGCAAGTTGACTGGGTGGAATTGCGATTAAAGTTCTTATGAAAGGTTCTTTTAAAATTATCAAGGTTCTTAAAAAATAGGTTCTTTTATGTGGGTTTCTACTGTATATATGTTCTGAAGAGCAAAGTGATATTGGTAATTTATATTTACGCAAAGATGTATTACTGTGATTAATGATATTATATTTGTATTCATGACCATTTCACATTTTTAAGCATATGATATAATTGCTGATAATGCATTCTATGATTAGCAGCATAGGGCTTATGAATCTTTGCAAAACGTTGAAATTAAATTTGTAATGTTATTACTTTATTCTTCCAACTAAATCAATTGAATGTAACTTGAAGACGTTTGCCATGATTCCATTGAGAGCATTTTTGATATTATCATTATTTACAGAGTTACAGCATTTTTAACACTTCTGCTGGTTTTGAAGTTGTGATGTCATCAAAATGCTAAATCGTAAACCATAAAAGCTACGGATTTTTGCTTGCTACGATCTTGTAGATCGTCAAAATTGAGTATTTCTTCATTGGTCATTTTGACTTTCCTCAATCATTGTACGATTTATGGTGCTTGTAATCTTTTTCAAAGCTTCTGATACCTCCTCTCGTACATCTTTTGCGATTCCAAGAATAATGATGATATCGCAAATGCGCTATCTGAATTATGGCAAACGACCTGAAGTATCATTCGATCCATTCAGTTGAAAGAATTAGGCAACAACATTTAACACACTCAATTCTAAAATTTTGCAAAGATTCGAGCCCTACGTTATGATTAGCAGACATTTTTTTGCAATCGATGACGTTTTGTTTGTCACTCCAGATGTTGTAAATAACAGTAGACTTCTGTTGAAGAACAGCATTAATAATTTGCTGAGAGCGAAACCTCAGCATCGCCACCTACACTCAGACCTAAAGTCAGCGGTGAGCATAAACAATTTCAAACATAAGATTAAGGACAATTTCTTTAAAGAGCTCCAAAAGCGAGAAGACAACCCTTCTTAATACTACTAAATTTTCAAAATTTTGCAAACAAAACAAGATTCGTTCATTACTCTCTACAATGATGTGGAATATACTTTTTTGCACTTTTCTTTCTCTTTTCAAGAAAACTTTCGTTCAATAACACCGCTGGGGGACCATTATGGAAACAAGGTCACGCTGACCTTTTAATGCTATCCCTGCCATTTTAAACTGGGGGTGTTTTTATGATTGATTTTTATTCTAGGTCTTAGTTTGTTTTTCTTATTATTGTCTTTGTACACATGTAATTAGCTCTCCGTTTATTTTCCTGTAAATTTTTTCTATTGCAAGTTTTTAATCTTATTTTAATGGCGCAATTTTACATACGTACATACATACATACATCCTCCCCCAGAAATTTTCCTAGGATTATACTACATCTTATGTTATACAATTAAACATATTATGTCTAATCAACATAGCCTTT
This sequence comes from Aurelia sp. 3 sensu Dawson et al. (2005), assembly GCA_964020215.1. Classification (NCBI taxonomy): domain Eukaryota; kingdom Metazoa; phylum Cnidaria; class Scyphozoa; order Semaeostomeae; family Ulmaridae; genus Aurelia; species Aurelia sp. 3 sensu Dawson et al. (2005). The sequence goes on along the minus strand of OZ026573.1, from coordinate 524,587 downwards.
AACTTTTCTGTAAAGAATTGTTCAGATTGAGCAGCACAATATTTATATACCCTTTGATTCGAAAGGTTCAAGTAATTCGAGCTTTCGCAATTTTTATATAACATAGTAGAATTCAACAAAACATAGACAAATTTCGCTAGATTCAAACTCTTTTACAGAAATGCAGACTTGTTCATTAAATATTTTCTACTTACCAGGTGTCCTAAAAAGTTGTCCTGCTCGAATAGTTCCAATAAAACAACCATTGTCTAGTTTTGAACGATGTAAGTGGCAATCTCTTGTTTAAAAGTTAACTTGGATCCATATAATTTTTCCTGATTTTGTACGAATCAAAATACCTCAAAAATATGTTTTTTTCCGAACATGTCATGCTCGAGAATCTCTTGAAAAGGTGAAAAATCTGACGATGGAGATATGCTCCATTTCTTCTGTGTTTTGCATCGTTGGTGTGAAAGCATACTGCCGCTTGTATTCAAGTAGACGTATGACGATGAGTCCCTCGAATCCCTGCGGTAAACGTTGCTCTTGTTGTCCGAAGCGCAATCATAAAGTCAAAGAGCACAGGGCAACAAGAGACTCATCGTCATCAGTCTAGTATTCAACTTATGCAGTATGCTAAAATGTGGACAATAGGACCATGTCTTATGTTGTTTACTTTCCTTCGAACATCAAGCTAAATCATGCTTTTTACGGATAAAACAAACAGATAAGATTTTTTCTTGGGTCCTTTCATAGAGTTCAAGCTCTTTACTGTTGGAATTCATTAAAAAGCAGAATTTCTATATATTCTGAAGTTCAGGTTTAACGATCTCATTGATAAACTTTTTTTATCTCTTTCTTGTACGTTTCAGACATTCCTTTTTCAGGAAAATAATCATAGAAAATCAATAAGCGCAGACGGAGGTGAAACGAATACTCAGATCTGAATTGGGCATTGTATAGAGGCCCCCCATAGTACCCCTGGATAGCTGATTCACGTGCTGATTTTTCATTTTTCACACAATCACCGACTATAAAACAGCATTTTCACGATCACGTTGCAGAAATTTTAAGCTTGCTCCAGAAAGACATCTCTAACACAACAGGGAGCGCAGACTGGTTTTATCATGGATTTTAAAGTTTTGCAGCTTAGGCCGCAAGTCAAATGAGATCAATGGGAGTCAGGAGGCTTGCCTCGGAAAATTTTTCCAGTACTCTCAGTTTAGAACATCGAAAAACGACGTATTGTAGGAACTACAGGGTGGCAACCTACCATTTGCTTCTAAGAAAAAGTTGCCATTGCATTTTATACATGGCTAGTGGTAAGCTGACCTAGTACCATGTGTTATTTTCAAGTGACCTAGAATTCTTCATGTAAGATCAATGTTCTGTTTTCAGTTTTACAGACTTCATATCTAAGACTCTCCAGCAGAAAAAATTTCTCCAGAAGGACTAGACTGCAAGCGAAGCGAGGAAAATGGGGAGCCGGGGGCTTGACCCCGCAAACATTTTGAGACTACATCCTTCACAACGTTGGAAAACGGCATTTTTTGTAAGATTTCAAGGTGCGATAGACGGAATCGGCTAAGGTTTGTTTACACCCATTTCAATTCATGTGATCAATCTCTTGATAAGATATCTTTTAATTTCTCCTACATTCTTCGCTTCATGCAAAGTTGTGCCATGTGTGCAAAAATAGTCACGAGTCGAAGTTGTCAAAATCACGAAATCACGCGCCTAAATTAGCCAAATAACGCTTCACGTACAAATATGGGGAGCCTCTGTATGATAGATTTTGTTGCAATCTTTATGAAATAACACGTGTGTTCACTAAAAAAGCAGCTCAAATCCGGAAACTTTTTAGGGCACCTAGTGCACCCGGTATTTTAATCTATTTATGATCGAAATCATAGAGTTTATATCTTAAGATTTTATACACATACACAGTACGCTTATTCTATGAAATTGAAAGAATCACGTATTTTATTTTTGATGAATATTTAGTCAATCTCTCGAAGTCAATACCTAGACTAGCTCCACTAGCCCCTCAATTTCGCTGTTGTTGTTGTTGCTGATGGCCAGCTCAATGAGGGACTAGTTGCCAAAGAGTATCTCAAATCGCAATTTTGGAGCGGAAAAATCTGCTCCTAACCTGATTGGAGCATTTTGGCGAAAACAATAGCTAATTCCTTTGTAGCCAATCGATTTTTGCTCTCTTTACTTTCTATTTCTCGAAAACCTCCTTTTCAAAGTGAGGCCAATGCATGGTCCGAGGTTTTCAAGATAAGGCTCAAATCCTTACTGGTTCTCAGAACACGCGGAAATCATCCAACCTTACGAAAATCAGCCAATGACATCGCCGCTTCTAACCCCCTGAGACAAAATCGGCCATATGAGATGAAGTTTCTAGTACCCTCACAAAAACTGAAATGGATGCTAAAATATTGCAGTTATTTAAAATATTTTTTGATAAATCGGTTGCAGAGATATTCGTCCAGAGTTGTTTACATGTTTAGGCAAATATCTTATTTGGAGCCGGAGCTACGAGTGTTTACCGGCCAAGGAAAAATGACCGTTCTTCAAAAATTCATATAAATTGCTAGAAAAGAGATATATCGCTGAAAATTTCACAGAATATGTATATGGACTTGGGCAACAGCCCAGATGCATTTGCTTTCCTGAGATCTCAAAATATTTGACAAATTTCACTGATTTCCAACATGAAAGGCAAATGGGCCTACACTCATCCTGGGTAAAAACCCATTTGTTAGACCCGAAATCGGCCAAATATACAACCCTGAACAAGATAATTCTCTCACCGTTGACTTCAGCACTCATTTGAGCTCCTTTATCCATCAAATTGGGGCTAACTTCGACAGAAAACGAACAGTTTTGTGCAAATTTGAACAAGTTTCCATTTTCCATGTTATCATGTCGACAAACGCAAGATCTCTCCACTGTTGAAAAACACACGAGGCAGTGTGGTGTCATCACTCAGGAATGAAGCAGTCTTATGTCATGGCCTTCCTGAATGTTTTCAAATGTCAAACGTTTTTTACATCGATCAGAAGATTTGTTCGACCGCTCAAAAGGAAACACTGAAATTTGTTTACAGAGAGCAGTTTTTCAAATAGCTGTACATCTTTCATTTATCATATGTTTTTCAAAACAATTATATTTGATGTTCCAAACAATGTAAAAAAGAAAATATTTTGAAAACATTCAGGAAGGCCATGACATAAGACTGCTTCATTCCTGAGTGATGACACCACACTGCCTCGTGTGTTTTTCAACAGTGGAGAGATCTTGCGTTTGTCGACATGATAACATGGAAAATGGAAACTTGTTCAAATTTGCACAAAACTGTTCGTTTTCTGTCGAAGTTAGCCCCAATTTGATGGATAAAGGAGCTCAAATGAGTGCTGAAGTCAACGGTGAGAGAATTAATCTTGTTCAGGGTTGTATATTTGGCCGATTTCGGGTCTAACAAATGGGTTTTTACCCAGGATGAGTGCAGGCCCATTTGTCTTTCATGTTGGAAATCAGTGCAATTTGTCAAATATTTTGAGATCTCAGGAAAGCAAATGCATCTGGGCTGTTGCCCAAGTCCATATACATATTCTGTGAAATTTTCAGCGATATATCTCTTTTCTAGCAATTTATATGAATTTTTGAAGAACGGTCATTTTTCCTTGGCCGGTAAACACTCGTAGCTCCGGCTCCAAATAAGATATTTGCCTAAACATGTAAGCAACTCTGGACGAATATCTCTGCAACCGATTTATCAAAAAATATTTTAAATAGCTGCAATATTTTAGCATCCATTTCAGTTTTTGTGAGAGTACTAGAAACTTCACCTCATACGACCGATTTTGTCTCAGAGTGTTAGAAGCGCCAATGTCATTGGCTGATTTTCGTGAGATTGGATGATTTCCACGTGTTCTCAGAACCAGTAAGGGTTTGAGCCTTATCTTGAGGTTTTCAAGAAGAAGCAATGGCGTTTCGCAGCTCGATCGAGAGAGAAGTTGAGGGAATTTTAGCCAGCCGTTTTTCGCAAAGTGAGCAATTGGACGGAATGTTTGTTTGTGCTGTAACAGGACATGGCAAAGTATGATGCTTTTGCAATATTTCAGAGGCATTTTCAAGCACATCCAACTCTCTGCCGGTGGCAGTTGTATCAGTCCATTATTTTAGGCCTAGGCTAGTCCAGGTTAGTGACTTTTCTTTTGCATTTAGCTCGTGTATTTAAATTCATAACAGCTATTAGACTGCAAGCAGGTTACTTGGCATACGAATACTGAATTTCTTGCTTTCTGTTGGGCTTTGTTAACAGTTGTTTACTCTTTAATTCAGTGGTTTGGTTTTTGGGTTTGAGTTAACGAATGAATTTGCCTGAGTAAAAATTTGATAGTTTTAAAAAAAATTTTTGCATAAAAATTGGTTTTATTGTATTTTGTGAACATAGCCAAGAATGGTCCACAATTATAAGTGACTGAATCCAAAATTTTATTTTCCCATTATTGCCTCGGTGTGCAAAGTTATGTTTTTTGTCCGGATTTGGGTTACACAAAGAAAAACAAAAAGTTGACTAAATTTTTGCTTGTGATTTTAATATTACCCTTTACTTTACATTGATGTCAATGTTTTTAATCCACAGGGATTTGTCTACAGCAAGATAGCTTCTTCATTATTATCAGATCTCATGTCAGTATGCATTTAGATGGCACTCATCTTGGGGAGAGATTGTCTTTCTGATGAAACAAAGCACTGGAACAAATATAATACGTCTTCATTATTATCAGATTTCATGTCAGTATGCATTTAAATGGCACTCATCTTGGGGAGAGATTGTCTTTCTGATGAAACAAAGCACTGGAACAAATATAAAGGACATTTCCGTAGAAAATTTCTTCTTGTTCAGATGCTACTTAACTGATTGCAAATAATGACAATGTATCATGTTAATATTATTTCTAATCTTGTTGACTCTTTGGTTCATTGATCTTTGGTCACTCTTAACTTCTCAGAAATTTACATTTTGTATTCACTAACTAACAATGCCCCAATTTTTTCAGTGTCACAAACTGTTTGCAATTGTTTCCAAGAATATTCTTGTTTGATTATTACCGATCACAGCAACAACCACCGCAAAAACATTTATTCCGTGGTCCGAATTTTAAGCATGCAACGATTTTGAAAACGATGCTATCAAATCAATCCGATTTCAAACACTGTTTGGCAACAAGTCTCTGTATTAGCGACAAATCATCTCTAAGGAGCATACAGAGATTGTGGAACCAGTCTAGTCAATACCTTTTCAACGTGCCTTGCCAGTTCATTCGTGTTTCTGATTTCTGGTGGTTTTCCGGTCTATGGTAACAGACCGGGTCACTCCAAAATATCCTCCTGTTAGCATAAGTAGTTGCGCTATTATAATCACGTAGACAGTTTTATCTAATAGCTACGAAAGCATTGTCTACCGTGCGCACAAAAACAAACAATGCCCTTTCGGCAGTCCATGATAAATTGTGCACTTGACCGATTATGACTTAATCTCGAGCAAAAAACCTGAGTGAGATTCCAGAACCTTTGCAAAATCTTTTCAGTTTTTGAGCTATAGGCATTTTTCGTTCAAAAATTTTCGTTTTCGACAACACTGAAAACAATCAGAAAACGTCAATCAATTTTTCTAAAGACTCGACAATGGCGATTTGGGATTTAAAGTTGAATAGACCTTTTCACGGAAAGAAAAGCATGCTGGGAAAATGGGGGAGATTTGGAGATTTCGACACCACGCAGCTTCGAATTTCGCCAGGTTTTGCGATGCTTATTTTCGCAACAAACCTCTCTCCCTATGCACGAACAAAGATGTTAGATATCTTGTGTACATATCGATAAACTCCTTACACTTCAGAGATAACGAAATAGCAACATGTTTGTGGATCGAATTCCTCTGAATCTTTTTATGGCACGAGAAAGAAACCCGAGGCAGCTTCGAGAATCACAGAATCATGCCTAGGCCCTTGCGACCAAACGCCACATTTAGGCACATAATTCTGCGATCAATGGAGGAAATAAGCTGAAATTCAAAATGAAAGCACTTCATTTGTTTCTAAAATCGCATTTAAATTGGCAGGCTGTTGCCTGAACGCATATGGACGTAAGGAGGTCAAACAGCTCAGATCACATGTCGTCCTTCCCAATGAAAAGTTTCGACTAACGTATCTTTGCAGAAACCGGGTTCAATTTTCTTACAAAGCGAAAGAAACCCTTTTACTGCTGATTTTTTCATCCAGTGATTGTCGACAGATGTATTTGCTACCTTTTAATTGATATTTCTAGCGACCACCAATTTTGAAGTATCATCTTACCAGAAATTTATTTCAGCTTGAAAATCCAGGTAAGGCGTAGGCCATTTGCTGTCCCTAGACTAAAGGATGAAACCTGCAAGCGCCCATCTAAGATATTTTGTGAGATATTTTGATCATTATCTCTTCATCTGCCATTCATGCTAAAAAAATATCTTTGGTATATGATATTTAGGGTTAACGTTTCCTTGAGCTGCATGCCCTTCATGCCCTTCATGAAGATTAATTCTTGAACTCATTTTTGGTGCACTTTTTGCTCGCTATTTGTTATCGTCTCGATCTGTTTTCCAAGAGGACTTTTCATTATTATCGCATCTGTATCGCTTCTTTGTTTCAATGTAGCAACCAAAACAAGACATGATTTATTTCCAACAACTCGAGAATCGATATTAGATGTAGATAATTAAAGATCTACCAACCTTAACAAACCTTCATTCTTCCAGTCGTTTCTAGGTATATTTATGAGTTCTTGCACTCCCAAATCAAAACATTGTTTACGGGCTGTGAGAAAAGCCTAACAAATCAGAAATGATGGAAGAATTATTCTGCCCGTTTTCATGAACTTCGTGAACCTGTATCAACAGCGACTTGCAGCAACAAGCTATGCATCCACTCGAAGTAAATTTAAAGGAAATGCAGCATTTCATTCTTCGTAAAATATTTTCATGGCTTCTCTTTGCAACTGTTCAAATCAGAATCGATTTGGAAATAATGTGTAACACAACTTATGTCATGTGACAAATGCACTCCTTCCTGAACTTTTTGCTTTCTATTATAGCATTGAATGCTATCTTCTCCTCATTGTTTTGGAAAAATATCCATGAAATCGATCAAAACGGTAGGAAAAGTGTAGGATGCAACTTTCCTTAGAGGAAGCTTAACGTAGAAAGAAAAGTGTCTTAAGTTTCACTTGATGGGGGTGTTTCTTGGGGGGGGGGAGGTGAAAGCTGTCTAAATCATCCATTGAAAGTGAAACCTTCGCAAGGACGCGATGTCGGCCGAGAATTTGGGTGGAAACCATGCAATATTCATGTAGCTAGCGATGCCTCCAACTAATTTTTCTTTATGATCCTTAGCTGCTGAAAGCTCACAGAATATGCAAAAAATATAGTACTCCTGACCCCCATAAAAATTATTTGGGAAGAATGTGCTTCCTCTATGTCTTTGAGTCTTGTGATTTTTTAGAATGTGCCTCGTGAAATCTTAAAAATTGGGTGTTTTTCAACTATTGGACTAGATCGACTAGATCTCCATTTTAGCTCAAACTGTCTCAGGTTCAAAGACTGAAGGATCAATGAAAATGTGGGTCACCAGCGGAAGCGAGGGGCACCTCAACACCTCGGCAAAATATATCCTTGTTTCTTGAAGCTACTGACCCGAGGACTTCACTAGAGAGAGAACTTCAAGGACCTCACTAGAAAGGTCTGCATTTTGTACTATAATCATGCAAAAGGTGTGTTAAACAAATTTAAAGCCATCTCATGTAATAACTTACACCAAATCATCACCACTAAAGTCTAAATTCTAAATAATAATGAATTTCTTGTTGCTTTAATCTTCCTCTCACACTATTGACTTTTATACTATTTTGCTCTATTTTATAACAATGTTTCAACAAAACTTAAATTCCAGACTACATGTATCTTTTTTGGTAAGAAAACTGAGGAGAAGATAAATTTAAAAATTCGTAAAAATACTGTTTATTTTACTGTAGGAAATCTTTCGTACATGTTTACTTTATTTTCACTTGTTTCTTGAATCATATTATTTGAAAGGCATTTTGAGAATATTCAGGATGGCACAGGAAGCGAAAATGACGATTATTAAGGAAACTTTAAAAGAAACTGGTAAGAAACTCGGATTACTCAAGATCTGATAATCGTAAAAAGTTCAGTACTGGCCTAAATTATTAGTTTCTTATAAAAATACTTGTATATTAATTAATACTTCCTTTCATCAACGAACGAGACAGTGAATGACAAAAAGTTCAGGAAGGAGTGCATTTGTCACATGACATAAGTTGTGTTACACATTATTTCCAAATCGATTCTGATTTGAACAGTTGCAAAGAGAAGCCATGAAAATATTTTACGAAGAATGAAATGCTGCATTTCCTTTAAATTTACTTCGAGTGGATGCATAGCTTGTTGCTGCAAGTCGCTGTTGATACAGGTTCACGAAGTTCATGAAAACGGGCAGAATAATTCTTCCATCATTTCTGATTTGTTAGGCTTTTCTCACAGCCCGTAAACAATGTTTTGATTTGGGAGTGCAAGAACTCATAAATATACCTAGAAACGACTGGAAGAATGAAGGTTTGTAGATCTTTAATTATCTACATCTAATATCGATTCTCGAGTTGTTGGAAATAAATCATGTCTTGTTTTGGTTGCTACATTGAAACAAAGAAGCGATACAGATGCGATAATAATGAAAAGTCCTCTTGGAAAACAGATCGAGACGATAACAAATAGCGAGCAAAAAGTGCACCAAAAATGAGTTCAAGAATTAATCTTCATGAAGGGCATGAAGGGCATGCAGCTCAAGGAAACGTTAACCCTAAATATCATATACCAAAGATATTTTTTTAGCATGAATGGCAGATGAAGAGATAATGATCAAAATATCTCACAAAATATCTTAGATGGGCGCTTACAGGTTTCATCCTTTAGTCTAGGGACAGCAAATGGCCTACGCCTTACCTGGATTTTCAAGCTGAAATAAATTTCTGGTAAGATGATACTTCAAAATTGGTGGTCGCTAGAAATATCAATTAAAAGGTAGCAAATACATCTGTCGACAATCACTGGATGAAAAAATCAGCAGTAAAAGGGTTTCTTTCTCTTTGTAAGAAAATTGAACCCGGTTTCTGCAAAGATACGTTAGTCGAAGCTTTTCATTGGGAAGGACGACATGTGATCTGAGCTGTTTGACCTCCCTACGCCCATATGCGTTCAGGCAACAGCCTGCCAATTTAAATGCGATTTTAGAAACAAATGAAGTGCTTTCATTTTGAATTTCAGCTTATTTCCTCCATTGATCGCAGAATTATGTGCCTAAATGTGGCGTTTGGTCGCAAGGGCCTAGGCATGATTCTGTGATTCTCGAAGCTGCCTCGGGTTTCTTTCTCGTGCCATAAAAAGATTCAGAGGAATTCGATCCACAAACATGTTGCTATTTCGTTATCTCTGAAGTGTAAGGAGTTTATCGATATGTACACAAGATATCTAACATCTTTGTTCGTGCATAGGGAGAGAGGTTTGTTGCGAAAATAAGCATCGCAAAACCTGGCGAAATTCGAAGCTGCGTGGTGTCGAAATCTCCAAATCTCCCCCATTTTCCCAGCATGCTTTTCTTTCCGTGAAAAGGTCTATTTACTGTAATCTGCTGCACGAGAACTGGTTCTGTCTTGGGAGGAATTAAATTACTTTCAGTGATACACAGAAGTGTCTTTCCTTTTGTTATTTAAATAAATTTATGCTCTGGTGCAGTTTGCTTTGCTGTGTCGAGGGGGTTAAAGATGCAAACACGATTTTGTGATACAGGTAACGGCTTGGTGTGGCACTTTATTGCAACTACTGCAGAATTTCCCAGCAGGCCAGTCGTCGAACAGAAGCTCTTGCAGAACTTTAACGCTAATCAATTGCCAAATCCCCAAGTCTCCCCGAAAAGGCTTTCTCTTTGACCATTCATGCCAAGCCTTTAGAAATTTGATCGACAATTTTGAAGTTGTTAAGGACTCTGTCTCCCCTCTTCGAGTTTTATAGGGTTTCCCTTTTGCCTATGACATTGATAGTGATTGGTATTTCTGACCATCATGTGACAACTGTGTATTCTACTGCAGTATTATCACTTCGATGGTCGCAACTGGATAAGATAGTAAAGGGGGCTTGAAAACTGTATTTTTGTTTTTGGCACATCCCAGTTTATACTATTTCAATATAAGCTATTGTATTAGAATACCAGCAAGTTACATCATATCGAACTCCCGCCCCAGGGGGGCACTCGGCACATGCACATACGGGGAGGTAAGTCCGATATTTTTGGGTCAGAATGTTGCCAAAAGTGATATTTTTGGGTCTAAAGAAAACTGAAACTATGTTCATGATATTTTTTGATACCAAACATCGTTATATTGATATTTCTGGGTTCGATGGAGGCAATTCTGACTTCTATTTGCATTTTTTGGGGATATTTTATGTTCATGCACAGGTTTATATATATAAAATGAGCTGATATGTTTGGGTTGCATTGAAGCTGAAGTGATGTTTTTGGGTTTCCTGAAAATTTCTTGGACTGACTCCCCCCCCCGTATGCGTATGTGCTGAGTGCCCCCCTGGGACTCCCGCATTCGAACAATTATGCAGTGCAGTGCAGAAGCAGAGCCGTGGAGAAGTGCAACAAATAACACGCAAAGGTAGTATACAATTAACGATTCTAAGATTGTAAACTGATTGTTGTTCAGCTAACTAGCTGCCTGGGCTTCCTGTGATTACGACTGATGATTTTGAAATTCTTAACTTGTTGTAGTTCAGGTAACCGCCTGGGCTCCATGTTGTTGCATTTCTTTTATTTCGATATTCCTTTGTTTGTATGTTTTAGGCTATTTTCTGGATGTTCTGCAAAGCTACCGGGTGGCTAAAGCAACTTCACGAGCTAGGTTGCATAAAGCTTGCTGAAAGCAGCCGTTCTAGACATATACGCGGCATCGGCATGTAGTTGAAGGTTTAGCAATCTTTTGAGATGTCGCTCGGTCGGTTGAAGTCACGACAAACCCCCGAAAACCTGTTTCAAAAATATGGCAATTCATTCATTTCTAAGACTTTCCAGTCTATGCTTTGGAAAATCTCGAAAAACTAGAAATCCAAAGTTGCTTAGGACAACGAACTTGGAATCAAGAACAGAGGTCGATCATTTTGCAAGCAAACCATTCGTCTTGATGACTTCAGGTGCTTCTCCACGTTAAGTTTTCTTGTTAACAAAATGTTGACTGAAAACTGATAGCGATTATTTCACTCCTGGTTTTTGTGACGTTAATCATAGCACAAAGTGTCCATGCAGCACCTCGGAAGATCGCCAAGCGTTTCAACAAATGGTGATATTTCTCGATAGCCTTTCTACCAATGATCTTGCTCGTGAAGAGTTCTGGATCACCCTGTATGGTTTCATAAATCTTTCGATTTTGCCACGAGACTACTTTTATGTGAAATGCTTGTACAAAGTATTTGAAATACTTCTATCTTGTAGCTATCAAGAATATTATAAAGCAAGTGAATTTGCTGCAATGATTATTCGAACTGATGGACATTTGTTTAAGGCATCCAGTATTTAATAAAATCATCAAATCATGGTTTACCAAATATCGACTTTCGCACTCTGAATTGAACTTGCCCAAGTCGTCATATAAGAAAGAAAGTGAAAATTCCTTCTTTTAGGACGAATTGGGCAAGTCCAACTCTGAGTTCACTATCGCATCAATATTTAATTGGAAAGCTGAATGTGTCAATATTCTTACGAATAAGCATGACATTATTTGGATTCTTTTATTTCGATTTCTATGACTATTATCTTTTAACATGCTTTGCTAGTTCTTTATCACCATTATAACTATTTACTTTACTTGTTTTTGAATGTTTGAATTAACTTGAGAACTGTAAATGATAACAAATAATGTACCTGTATGCTAACTCTACATGCTACTCATATTCAAGTTTCAATACTAAAACCTAAATACTTCATTTTAGTCGCGTCGAATTAAAATAAGGTGGCAAAAAATGACTAAGTGTGAATTAAATGCGACTTTAATCATGAGCGACAGGACACAAAAAGATTGGGTCGGGCCTAACTACTCTCGCAGTGATTCCTGAGACCAACGTTATGAATTTAGTTTGCAATCAATATGTAATGATGTAAGGAATACTTACTCGTGTTCTTGTTCTTCTCTGTCATTTCCTTGCCTTGCAATTTCTGCCAAATACAGCCAGCATCGCAGCTAGATTCCCCTTCCACGACAGAACTAACATGGCGAATATATTTTCGCTCCTCCGCACTAGGCGCGTAGTTTTGAAAAGGTGAGTGCGGAGGAGCGAAAATATATTCGCCATGTTAGTTCTGTCGTGGAAGGGGAATCTAGCTCCGATGCTGGCTGTATTTGGCAGAAATTGCAAGGCAAGGAAATGACAGAGAAGAACAAGAACACGAGTAAGTATTCCTTACATCATTGCATATTGATTGCAAACTAAATTCATAACGTTGGTCTCAGTAATCACTGCGAGATTAGCTTAGACCCGACCCAATCTTTTTGTGTCCTGTCGCTCATGCTTTAATGTGACGTATAAAACCAACTTTTAATTCCAGTCGACGTTCAGTCGCATCTGCGACCAAAATGCGGCTCGGTTTTATACGTCGCATTTAGTTCAATTTCAGTCGACTGTAATAGTCAACATTGCAGATGTTCGCTATTGTTCTGAGAATGTTCGCTGTTGTTTAGGAGATTTTAATTGCCCACCTACGCAATTGGTTCCTATCAGTTTGTGTGTGTATCCTGTTGCAAAGGTTTCAACGAAGAACAAGATCTAATGCAATGAACAGTTTCTTTTGCTCAGTAGGTAAGGATCTTGCTGAAAAAATAGATCCAGCCCCAAATCCCCTTCTTGCAGGTGACTATGAAATTAACAAACATAAGGCAACATTTCATTTCAGGACTATTGAAGTGCAGGAAATCAGGGATGCATTTGCAACTGTCAAGACAGCAAAGAGCTTTGGGACTGACAACATCTCTAGCTACTTTCTAAAGCTTGCGCTGCCTTTAATTGAAAACTCGCTTGCTTTCTTGTTCAATGCATCCATTGAAACAAGTCGATTCCCCGACTCATGGAAAGTTGCTAGAGTTACTCCGATCTTCAAAGATGGAGACAGGGCTGATAAGTCCAACTATCGACCAATATCAGTCTTGCCTGTCATCTCAAGGCTCTTTGAAAAATTAGTAACAAATCAGCTGTACCAGTATATGAATGATAACGGCCACTTTTCATGCAGCCAGTCCGGCTTTTTGCGTCTTCATTCAACAGTAACTTGCTTGCTCAAAAATACTGACGACTGGTACAATGGAATGGATCTTGGAAAGCTTGTGGGTCTGGTGTTCATTGACCTTAAAAAGGCATTCGATACTGTTGATCATAGCATTCTCTGCAAAAAGCTTGAGCTTTACGGTGTACATCATCGTGAACTCTCTTGGTTCAAATCCTATCTAACGAATCGGAAACAATTTTGTAGGGTTAATGGGGTTGATTCTGAAATCGGGGACATAGAAGTTGGTGTGCCACAAGGTTCATGTCTTGGCCCTCTTCTCTTCCTTGTCTACATCAATGATCTCCCACAAGCAGTCCTGGATTCCAACGTGTCCATGTATGCTGATGATACCATTTTGTGCTACCAGTCTCACGATATGACTCGGCTGAATGAGTCTATTAACAGTGATCTTACAAAACTGGACATTTGGCTACAAGGCAACAAGCTTTCCCTGAATGTAGCAAAAACTCATTCTATGCTTATCTCCTCCAAGCAGAAACATAGTAGTCTCAAGGGTCAGAATAAGCACTTGAAATTGAAAATACGTGATAATGAGCTGGATGTAGTCAAAAAGACTAAATACCTCGGTTTGCAAATTGACTGTTCTTTGGATTGGAAAGAACAGATCAAGACAGTGTCTGCCAAGGTCTCCAGGGCAGTTGGATTTCTAAGCAATGCCAAGTCTTTTCTTCCGAAAGAAACTTTGCAAACTCTCTATACAGGTATTGTGGAGCCTCACTTTCGATACTGCTGTTCTGTCTGGGGCTGCGCTGGTTCAAGTGAAATTAATCAGCTACAAAAACTTCAAAAGCGTGCTGCTAGGATAATAACGAATAGCAGCTTTGATGCCCCAAGCAGACCTCTTATCGAAGAGCTGGGATGGCAGACCGTTGACCAACTGATTTCCAGTGAGTCTAAGACAATGGTCTTCAAGTCCCTGAATGAGCTGGCTACACAGTATCTGTGTGACTTGTTCACCCGAAATTCGCACTTCTCATCATATAGTCTTCGTAACACGGGGACCGACTTGAGGTTACCGATGAAAAGGTCAAACAATGGCCAGAAATGTTTCTCTTATAGAGGTGCTAAACTATGGAATAGCCTGTCAGCCTAGTCAAAGCAGGCAACCTCTCTGCATAGTTTCAAAAAAACTATTTAGAAACAGACACTTTTTCCTTTCACTTTTACTGTAAAGTTTTTAACATCATTGTATATCACAAAAATTTGTATCTGTCTTTACTGGTTAAAAACAGTGCTCAATGCCATGAAGGCAGAGCGAATTACAGTCCTATTGTAACTTCAGTCCTATCGTAACATCATTGTATATAAGTTTTAGATATTGTAAGTAAGGTTTTATAGTTTAATCAAATCCATAGCTTTTTCCTTTTGTATTATATTGTAACTAATGTTTTTATCGGAGGGCCCCTTGAAAACCAACTTGTTGAAGGGCAACCCTCCTTAAAAGAATTAAATATATAAAAAATATAATATAAAAAGATCAATTTCTTGGGCCTAGACATTATAAATTGTAAACAAAGCAGCCTGAAGTAAAACCCTCCACATATTTTTCATCACATATGGAAGTTGGCAAACTGCTGCAAATCCGCTGCTTTCGAGGTCGTTCCTTTCTTTTCTAAGTAAACTTGTGCAGTTTGCTTTGGGAAGGTTATTGAATTGGCAAAATTTTGAAAGATTGAACTGCATGCCTGTGAGCCGTAATCAAACGCGGAGGCGCAATCCGCCTTAAAATCTAGTCCAAAATGATTAAATGCGACAATAATTCGACGTATGAAACGAAGTCGCATTAAGGTCGCATTTAAATAGGTGTGGAGTCGCATTTAATTCAGTTTAATTCGACGCGACTAAAATGTGACGTATAAATCAAGCCTTAAGTTACGTTTGTGCTCGCTTCAATAAAACGATCATGATGATGATGATGATGATGATGAATCAAATGAATTCATAATAATCGAATAATAAAGCCCACCAACAGAGTGCAGACGATCCGAAGGTGTTGATTTCTCAGATGTTTCGCCAGTGGATTTGCCTTCTCCCGACTGTAGAAGAGGACAACAGCAACAACAGCTAGCCTGATGATTTAGCACATTCTTTGCTAATTCATGGTCTGCCAGATACAGACACGCCCCACAATTGATTGTCAGCCATTCGTTGTCACCAAGATACAGCACTGAGATTGCAACGAGCATCAGGTAAGTACATTCGTGAAGAAGCAAGTTGATTTCGCTTCCTTGTGCATTATAAGGCTCGGGTACCGCGTCCGTGAAAGCGCGGACAAGAAATCACGCGTTCAAACTATCTTATGTAAAAGGTTTGCAAAGAGGGATTCATCAATTGGCCTAGCAATGAGGGTTGTAGACCAGTAGTTTCAATCAGTCTCGTTCTTGAAAAGCTTATGAGGGTTTAATGTGAGGGTCAAGAAATACGACCCAGGTTAACAACAAATAAGCAGGTACATGTATTTGCATGAGGCCTGTTTATGAAAAAAGATGCCGTTTCAGAGGGAGCCTTCGTCGTAAAAGTCAACTTGGTTGTTGCTTGGTTTGGCTGGCGATCTTGCGTGGAGCATAAACAGGTCGGAAATACTGCAAAGTATTTATGAAGCATTGGAAATAGATCCCACGTGATTTGTTGCTTGCTCGATGGATCCAAACTTCAGTCTACAAGTAGTTTGCAGAAATTGACTGAACTAACATACAGCGGAACATTTCACAAAGTATTCTCAGTTTCTAATCGTAAGATATATATCAAACAAAGCTGCGCTAACACCACAAAAACAACGCTTTGGCCACAAGCAGGTTAGAGTTATTGAGATGCAAATCAAAGTCATTGTGCCTGGTTGTTTTATTCAAATTTTGCAAAGATCTAACTCATGTGGTTTTATGTACAACAACAGTGTAATTACAACAGTAGCCTTCATGCTGATATAGACATACCGCACATACTCGTTTTAGTGCACTGGTGAGAGATCAGATCAGGCATTAATTTAAGGAAGTTTCATCATTGCACAAAAAGCGTAAAATGCAGTCTTTTGGTTAAAAGGATGTGGCAAAAGGGTGTGGCAATTGGTTTTGCTAAGTCATTGAGGACAAAGACTGTATGAAATGTAACATTTTTCATGCACCGGACAGCATAATTACTCTCTCATTACCAAACACCATTATTTGTCCATGTAGAGGTAGTGCACCAAGATGCTAGAGATCAGAGATACATAAATCTAGGGGGTCCCCTGGAAAAATTTTGTAAATTTGACCTCTAGGATGGCTAGAATGCACTTGGTTCTTCTGGTTCTTAGGCAATTTGACACACAGTTAATTCCCAAAAATTTGGTTGTGTCTTTTGATTCCAACCTCTGACTACTCTCTTCAAGTTCAACTCTCTTTAAGCTGGCTTTGATAATGTTCTTACCTTCTTTCTAAATAATGCCTAGATTGTATATTTTTTTAACATTCTTTTTCAAGAAACTATGAAGATGTGAAAGAGCCAGATTTCCTGTTAAATCAACAGGGGCTGCCAAGCAGACTTTTATTGAAATGGAGTATTCATTTGTCTTTATTCTGAAAAATTAATAGCAGCAGTATTCAAATATTTCAAAATAAAATGCGAAAAAATCCTCACTGCACAATATTCAATTCATCACTGCACATTTTTGATTCATCACTGCACAAGTTGGTCATCACTGCACCTTAAATTAACCCTTGGATCAGATGTTGATCGGGGGCCTGATGGTGGAAATCATGGAAATCATAGTCAAATTTTCGCTGGAGGGCCTCAGTATAGTACCGGCGATCTTTTCTACGCTGAGACTGCACCATTTGCAGCCGAAGTTTAACCTTTATGAACGGCGGTAAAATCGCACGGAGATCTGCTTTTCTAACGGGTATAGTATTAATCATTCCTCACTGGAAATGTGTCTTGAAAGACAAGTGGTTAAGTTTTCAAGCCTCGTATCATCTTTATTTGAAAATGTGGTCATTCGTGTGATTTCCAGTAGCAGTGTGCATTCCAGTGCCCTCCCGCCACATGAAGGAAAATTACCCGCCAGTGGTTTTTGGTGTGAAATTCATACTGTTTCTGCTGCTGGGAACTCAAGGTAGTTACTGAATTAGAACTTCTGGCGTAAATTTTTTATACTAAGTTACTGGTGGAAACATGTAGCGGACAAAATTTACGGAATGCAGAATGGAAGCCACAGGTCCAAGTTTACAGGAGGCAACAACGAAAAATGAAAAATCGAGTGACAGGAAGTCTGGAAACCTTGGTTAGACAGTATCGTTTGCAATGGCGCCAAACACCCTCACTTTTCAGAATCCCTCCCCAGTTGGAGATTACCTCTCCTAGTAGGCAAGTTGATACTGTTTCAAACGGTCCAGGAAAAATGATATTTTGTGGCAAAAATGAATCAACGAGCAGAGGAGCTTACCTAGCAGCATCACATACGATGGCTGATTTTTCGATTCCTCGTTTAATCATGGGATAGTCGACTGGAAAGAAAGTAAGTGAAATAAGCGGAAAAGCTTGAACTTCCTTCTAGTTTTACTTCTTGATTGCCAAAAAAAGTGCATTTACGTCAAGAACGGGTGCTTAAGTACAACATGGAACGTTGCAAGTTGCTTTGGAAAGTTCCATTGAAGTCGTTGACAAGAACGAGGAATAAACAATGAATTGAAGTATTAGGAGGAGGTTCTAGGCTTTTTTAGTTACATTTTCTTGAAGCGTGCCAATGCACAGTGACGCCTGCAAGCCTTTGTGTCCACAAAGCCCCAGATAGACCGTGACTATTGTCCTCGCAAGGCGCAACAAAAATTTCCCTGGTGGGGCAGTTCATAATTGCAAGAAAGATGGTACCTTCGGACTTAGGTTTCTCGCGTTTCGAGCTTGGTATTTGAAGTTCTAGCATTTCTATGTCATGCAGGGTATTTTCTGACTCATAATCGAAAATTTCTAGTTCCAGAAGGCGTTTGTTTGCTTCAGTCAGAACTTTTGAATACATTATTTTAAGAGCTCTCCCAGGTATTGATTTACAAAATAAGTGCGAGGAAAGCTTTCAATAATTTTGATTCATCGGCATTGCTTTTACTAGATTAGAACGGGGTGAGTGGGGATTTACGGGGTGAGTGGCCGAGTGGCTTAAACAGTTCTCGTCAGGTCACTGAAGTTATGCTCGGTCGAGTGAGGTCAAACTCCGGATGGGTGACCTTAGAGGCCTGATCTCACAACTCACCTCGCCGTCCTTAGGAACGGACGTCAAACCAGGGGTCCCATGCCTGGATGCGGCATGCACAGACAAGCCCACTCAAAAAAAATTGAACAAATAAAGAAGAAAAAACAAGAAACTCTGAAAGTCGACAGCGAAGTTGTGAGTAAAACTGAATATCAAAAATATGACATTGCATTTAGACGGTGTCATTTGTGAGGATAGCTCACTTCTGTTGGCCAGTTGGCAGTGTTTTTTTTCGCTCTGAGGGCCTGTTTATGTGAGAAAAACTATCGCCCTTCCAAGCTGTGAACTGTCAGGTGGGATGAAATCTGCGTATGTTTCGACAATAACAATCGTAATTGGAGCTTGGCGCCAGCAGCGATCAGGTTTCCAATTGTTTTTTATTTGATGCGTGCACAAAACAGACGATTTCATCCCACCTTCCAGCTTTTCATCCTACCTTCCATCTTTTCATGGGAAAATATCTCCCACCTCAGTGAGATCATACCTTTCGTAGGATGGGATCTCACCTGACCGGGATGGCTCGTTCCCACGTAAACGCAAGATGAAAATTACAAGGGATCGTATAGGAGGGTGCAAAGATGCAAAAACACTACACACCTACAAACCTGGTTTGGAGGAAATTTCTAGCAAAACATTGAGAGAGGTTGTTAGAAAAGATGAGATTTACCCTTATCTTATATCCTCATATGGCAAATTGCATCTCTAAGGCAGAGAGTCGTTATTATCCAATGTGAAGGTTGATTCGCTCAGAAATTATTTTGCTAACATGAATTTTTAGAAGAACTGTCACAAAATTGTAACAGTTGCCACTTGCGCATTGGCAAACATTGAATCGAGGGATGCATTCCTAGCCAAATCAAAGAATGGTTACTCAAAAATTCTCGTGAAGATTGTGGCAATGGATATAAAACTATTACAATTTTGTCAAAGTTTCCATTAGCACTGCTAACATGAGATCAAGAAGAGCGTTATAAGCCAACATAAAGGCGTTTCCTTAAGTCTCCAGTAAAGTTACCCTTGCAACGCCATCATGCGATTGACTGACACCATCAACAATATCATCCAAAAATCGCTCTCAAGTTAAAACTTTAACTGGTTGTGCGAACTGCTTTTGAATTTCTTTCCAGACTGTAGCAATGGATCATAACAGATATAATGATTCTGATATATCATGGAAGGATCAGCCAGTGCCTTTCTTGATTATAAAGGCCCTTTTTCCTAATTTTCACGAAACTTTCAAATGAGGAAGATGGGACCTTGAAATCCAGATTTGGAGGAAGTGCAAGGACTTTTTGCAACTCAGGGAGCATGCAATCTCATCTCTCGGCTCACAGCCTGGTAGGTGGGATGATTTTCCCTATATGAACAGACCCTGAAAGTAGTTGACCGAGATAAGTTATAGACTACATTACATAAGTCCCTCTAACTTAAGCTCGTTGTTGTTGCTGTTATCGCTTCAGTTGAGGGACTTATGTCCTTACGCTTCAATATAGGGACTAATTAGGCCAAGTCCGCCGCGTTCACGGCGCGACCAATCAGATCGCTGCTTTCTTAACATGGTCAACCCACGTGCCCATTTGTAGCGTTTGATTGGCTCATTAGTTCAAAGTTCGACTTCTCGAATCGAAGCGCCGCTCGAAATGACCTTCGAAGGGACGTTCGAATGTTCTTTCGACGTTCTTAGGATGGAAGATGTTCTAAGTTTCTTCTGATTCTTCGTAAGATTTTAGTCCCTGTTTAGAATCCGTTTGGTCGTGAGTCCTTTGTATGAGTGAAATTAAAACATCAGATTATAAATGTTGAACGAATACAAGGAATCACGTCGTCAGTCTAGATAAGTTATACATTTGTATGCCTAAATTTAGCCTATTGTATTCTACAGTATACCCTCTTCTTAGCTCCATCTACTAAATTTAAAGTACGAGGTGAGTCAAAAGAAAAGTCCCTGTTTGAAAGGTTACATCTCCCTGCATATCCCTGTATATTAAGATGATGATATCGTCAAATACATAATTCAATGGTAGACTTTTTCAAATCTACTTTAAAGTTTCCTGACTCAAATCGCCCGCTCTATTCTGAAATTATAAAGGATTTTCTCGAGAAATTCTCTTCAACAAACCTTCAAACGGTGCCCAGAATCACGTACAAATTTCGTAACATTTCTGCCTCACACCGGCCTTACAGCAACGACTTCTGCACGCTTTATCACGTGCTATACTCTTTGGAGGATGAACGAGTCTTCCCCTAGGTATGAATAACATATTCAGGGGGGATCCATTCTCCCAAGAGAGCAGCATACAAGAATACATGTGTCATCTTTGTTAAGGATGAAAGCCAAGGATTTTTCTCCCAACGTTTTCACTCATTTATGCTGGTTTCTGGAAGGGGCTTTCTTTGGAAAAAAGCTAGATAAGTACACTTTTTCAACCAAGCGGCCTCATTTTGGAATTTTTCAAAAATTCTTTAGCTTCATATGAAATTTGTGACCCCATATTCACATTCAGCACCCTATTTTAGTCTTTTTGCAAATTTTCATGATCTTAGTGTTAGCGAATTCAATTTTATGATGATAACAATTTTGAGAATTTATAAGGGATATGACCGTATGACCGCGAATAATGACCGAGGGTGGAAAGTTACACCCCAAACGGTTTTGCCGGTCAAATCCCATATATATGCTCAAATACTGAACTTGGGGCGCTGAATCCAAATCCGTGGTCAGAAATTTGGTATCGAGAAATTTTCAAAAATTTTCAAAATGAGGCCGTTAGTTGAAAAGGTGTATTACTGAATCAAAATGAACATTTTAGCAACAAAACAAGACAGCTTTGATGTTATCGCTAGGATAATTCGGCGAGCAGTGGCCTTTCAAACGGAGATTCTTTTTGACTTGCCCGGTTCGCTGAAACACTTCGAGTTTATTTAATCAAAATATTGTTCATATTTTTACAGTCATAGAAACTCGTTTCGAAAAAGAAGACCAAGATGGGTGGAAACTATTCAAATTTACTGCCAGTTCCACTGGGATTTGATTACATGGTCATTACCTTCAGGGCTTATGACCGCATCAGAATGATTTATGCAACAGATCAAGAAGTTAGAATGATTCGAGATACAATCACGCAGCACTGGCCTAAAGGTAATTTCAGTTTCCTTGGAGTTCAGACTTGTCTCCTCCTCCGCAAGTAAAGTCTGCACGCAGGCTAAGACTTGTCTTGAAATACACGGGAAGGGGCTTTGCTGCCTTCGTATGAAAACTGTCCTCTCATTGTAACAGGAAATCATAGCTTTCCAATTACGGTAATCAGTTTTATTAAAGGCATCTCTCATTTCCGCTCCAGTGGGCAGTGATTTGCTGTTTCGCAAGACGTCTTTCCTCAAAAACAGTTAATTTCTCCAACATCGATCGGTGTATTGAAAAACGGTCAAAAAGACGTTGTTTTGCGTATTCTTGGAAATCGAATATGGATCGCAGTGTTTCTGTCAACGCTGGCCGCGCACGTTATCTTTTTTTAACTTTCATTGATTTCAAAAAAGTGGACTTAATCTGCAACCTACTCAGAAAAACTTTTTGATTTTCTTTCGCTATTTCTTCAGCTAGGCTGTTGAGCTGGGCTAGATTTCATGCAATCGAATTTATATTACTGTTTCCTTGCGACAGCATACACCTCAAATCCTTACTGGTTGCTGAAGCACGCGGAAATTATCCAATTTCACGGTATTCAACCAATCAAATAGCCTCTTTCCAACCACGTGATACCAAATTGGCCGTTCGAAGTGAATTCTTGAGTACCCTCACGAAAGTTGAAATGGCTACTAAGTTACAACAATCACATGGAATTCTCTTTGATAAATCTGTAGAAAGGATGCCTCTCTATAGTTTGTAGCGTGCTTGGAAAAACATCTCATTTGGAGCCGAAATAAAATTCATTTTCCTGTTGAAGAGTATTGACATTCGTTCAAACATCGATTAAAGTCGCTGCAAATGAGATATGAGGGTAAAAATCTCTGCGATTATGAATATTACCTTAAGCAAGAACCCTAGCAGAGTCCCTTCAATTACATATTGAAATCGCAGGTGATTAGCAGCAGTTTTTTCCAGAAATGTGATCTTGGCCTAAACTTCTTACCAATCAAAACTCATTCGTTGCCCACAAAAGGGCTTGGCTTGTGCTCTTGAGCTAAATGATTCACTAACGAACGACTCAAGGATCAATTTGACTTCATTTTCCATTCAAATGTCTCCAAATTTCGTTTAAAACATCCAGCCTTGAGCAATTTCCTTCTTGCAAATTTGTCTCGTTCCATATTTTCTCTGCAAGCGTCAATAATTTCCTCAAAAACGTCGCATCGATAGGCTTTGTGCCACAGATAATGCGATTCGATACAGTTCATACACTCATGCATAGATATGGCATTCCAGCTTTTACTCAATTCATTCAAATGGAAAAAACGGATAAAAACATTTTTTGGCTGTTTGGTTGACCAATGAATAGATTTTACACAAAACATTCGTTCGATTGCCGAGACTATGCAGAACGACTTTCTTTCACTGATTGTCGATAGACGGAATGGTAACGAAGAAATTAACTGTTTTCTGAGGAGAGTGGTTTGCGAAACGGCAACTCGCTGTTCATTGGAGCAGAAGCAATTTTTTTACATAATATCCAAAGGTAGGTGTAGGGCAGTAGCAGTGTCCTGCTCTGTCTTCTCGATGCAACCACACCTCGGGATTCATGTAGCCTGGACATTGTTATAATGGTTTAGGTGTCATCTTGGAAAGACAGCTTTTCAGAAATTATTTTCTCAAGAGTTGCCCTACCCGTAATAGATTGCTCTTTTTTGAAGATTTGACAGCAACTTACAATTCTAAAATATTCTTTGTATAAACAAAAAGTATCTAAATACACAGCCAGACTTGGTTTAGGCAACAAAGATTTTGGAGCAAATGTCAGGAATAACAGGAATGTAAACTATTGCTTAAACTGAAGGTGATGAACAGACATATTAATTCACACAATAGCTGACGAGCAAGGTTCTAACAGCGGCAGGATAGCCCCTGTTGCTTCTATCTAAATCAATCATTTAGCTAAATGATTCGCTGATCAATGAATCAAAATCAACTTGACTTTGTCGTTTGCAATTTAGATTACAGACAAGTTGGTCGAAAAACGCGAGGTTTAAGGCAAATTTCAGCAAATTTTCGACTTCTTTATTGCTCTACATACAATCTCCTCATCGACATGGTAGGTTTTGTAATACAAAAAACTTTCGTCACTGACATTATAAGATGAGTCGATACACTTAATGCTCTCGTCTCATGAACAGATTTGACCAGTGGCGGCGCCACGGGGGGGACTGGGGGGGACTTGTCCCCCCCAATTACCAAAAGTCGGCAAAAATTGTCAATGAAAAATGGCATAAAATTAGTTGGGTATACCTTAAGAGTGAAAAATTACGTCAAAATCCCCCCATTTCTCTCAGATTTTTCAGAGCTGGCGCCGCCACTGGATTTGACATATCTGAATTAACTAAATCAATTCAAACAAACCATATTATCTTTCGTTACGCCGAAGTTTTACTGTTAGAAGTGTTAGGGGCAGTAAAGCTGTGCCCACCGGCCCCTTGTGAACGAGTGTTTATTTATTATCTTGAATTCAAGCAGTGATTCTTATTTCTGATATTACTGCTTGTTTTAAAGCTTGGGGCCCACTTTGAGTTTTGTTGCTTTTTTGTCAAGATCGAATGCTGTGCCGTTTCACTGAATCGAATTCCCCAACCAATTTCTTCTCGAAAGACAACTGATTCCATCCTTGAATTCCTGTTTTCTTTCATTCAGGTATACAAGAAGAGATGAAAAAACTTGGCAGTGCAACAGAATTCAAATTGAAAGGAAATCCATTTTCCTCTGTAAGTAGTGCAAAAGAAGCAATTGATGCTAAGAGACTTGCTTCCCACTTGCTTCGTACACTGTTTAACAATGGCTGCAAGCTGCTTGTTTCAAGTGATCTAGCTATGACTGAAGATTTAACAACTTGGGTGTTCCACAGAGAACAGACGGTGTCCTCTCAGTTCAACTTTGCATGCATTGGAGTAAGCAGCTCAGACAGCTTGCAACTGATTGACTTTCCCGCAGGCATGAACGACTTCTTGAAGGGAGTCGTGGAAAGGAATTGGCCTCAAGAAATTCAGAAGACCAAAGATATTGGTGATACATTAGAGATTAAGTTGCATGGTAACCCTTGGATGCATTACGGTGGTTCTGCATCAGAAAACATTCAGTCAAAGACCTTAATCAAGGCACTGATCAATGAGCTGGATATGCGGCAATGGGTACTGTATGGAAGTAGTAACTTGAGGGGTAATTCTGATACACTTTTCTTCAGATACGACCCTTCCGTAATGGCAGATGGATCAAGATTGGCTGGCTTTGTCATCAGTCTAAATAAGAATGACCGCCTGCGGTGTATTGATGCCCCCCAAGATGTTACAGGTTGTGTCAAAAGTATGATCTCCCAATTTTGGAGCCGGGGGATACAAGGCGAGAAACAAAAGTTTAACGCCTATGAGTTTAAGCTGAGTGGAACCCCCTGGTGGGCTGATGGTGAGATGGCTGTTGACTCACGCTTACTCATATGCAAGATATTTGAAGGTTTGTGGAGTATTGGATGGAGACCACAAATAGCCATTGATTTGTCAAGGAAGGAAAATGACAAGAGCGTCCTTACATTTCAGAGGGCACCTCCTATGTCTGTTCCGATATTTTGCCTGTCGCTAAACTGGACTGACAAGATACGAGTCATAAACGCCCCAAAGAATGTCGTTGATGCAATTATTGGAGAAATTAAGAGGTTGTGGTTATTTGGAGTCACACGTGAAAGGCCTTATGGTGCTAGTTTTGAAGTGAAGCTGAAGGAAAACCCATGGTCCTATGGCATGACTGGACATGATGGTGCACATGGACGTGTCTTGCTGCTCCACTTGATGAAGCTCCTCGCCAACATGGGATGGTTCTTAATTATATCTGCTGATGTATCTGCAAAATGGGTACATCAAGATAAAGGTCCTGATTACCCCTTGGACGTTCATAGTTGGTGGTTCATGCAAGGGAATCCATTGCCTACTGCTCCTCCGCAAGCTTTTGCTCCTCCAATGTCAACGTTTGCACCAACTCAATTTGGCATGTAAGGAAAGACAATAACTGCCTTTTGAAATTTACTGCTTCTGTTCAAATAGAGATGGGTAATGATTTCATATATGCAAACTCACTAGCTAGACTCATTACATAAGTCTCAATAGTATCGCTATCGAATTGGATTTTTTATTGAAAATAATGAACGAATACAAGGAGTCCCGTCGTCAGTCTACTGACTAGCCTCATTTGTTGTGAAGCAATATGCTCATTATATCCGTTGAGACATGTTTTTACTTCCAAAATTATTCATACCCATGCCTGATTCAAAGAAGTTTAAGTCGTTGTTATTTTAAGACCAATTACCCAAAATATTAAAGTCCTCGTAATTTCTATGGCCTTATGATGTCTGTAACGTCTATGACAAAATAAAAGTGGTCCGAAAATGAAATTGTTCAAAATTCTCCAAACTTGTATTTATATGACAAAATTTTTTAATCTTAAATCATAAGTCACCCTGAGGATATCAGTCATTCTCAATTTCAGTTAGTTACTTCGTAAGTGCTCCGTGAGTACTTCGTTTCCAAGCCTTATGCACATTTTCGTGAGAAACCTGGAAGCTGAATAAGTGCTGAAAGTCTCCTTAATGCTTACTAGGAATTTTTCTAAAATGTTCAATACTTTCATCACTGAATAATGTATTGCATATTTTATTATGAATTTTATAATACTGTGCTCTTGTTTAGACTTTTGTTAAATAGTGCCGAGCAATATAAGCAGATGAACAAATTTTCTTGAGCAGATTTCCCCTGCACTATACAGGGTGTCTCAAAAAAATAGTTCAACGTTTCATTAAATATTGAAAAATAACCATAACATGAACAGGCTCTTGGGAAGTTAACCGTGTCCCTAAGATTATGGAATAATTTTAGAGGCCAGAATCCTGCAAATCAGTTGAAAATTCAATGAGTTTCGAGCTTTCAAAGATAAAAAATATGCGGCAGCTGAAACCAGAGACCTCCAGATTAGTTGTAATGCAAAATAGCTCGAAGATGGAAGTAGAAGACGGTTATACAATGTCATACTTCTCATTAATATAAGAGCAAACCAAAAAGGACTTCTAAAGTAATTTATCCTTATAATCGTTGTCAAAATTTGCTTAACATTTCAAAGGTCCAAAAACAGTGGTTTCAAGCATAATAGGGTAAAAACGTTAAATTTTGGTCGTGCCGAATTAAATTGATTTGGATTCGACATGAGATTATTATTATTATTATTATTATTATTATTATTATTATTATTATCATTGTTATTTATTATTATTATTATTATTATTATTATTATTATTATTATTATTATTATTATTATTATTATTATTATTATTATTATTATTATTATTATTATTATTGATTTATTTAAAGTAGGCAACATATAAAATAGCTATAAAACAAGAGCTAACTCAGGCCTACTATCTAAAAAAGTAAAATTTGTAAGAAGAAAAAAAAGAAATCAAATAGAGAATAGTTATCTACAAATACATTTTTACAACGTTTTCCATATTTACAATGTTCTTTTCAATGGTATTTACAAAGCAGTAAAATAGATCAGTTCAGGAACCCAACCTGAGCCACGAAAGGTCTACAAAGTCTACAATTGCATTCTACACCTCTCCAGACTTTGATTCTCCGTTTAAAGCTAGAGAGGGTTTCTGGCTGCTTTATGTCATTGGGAAGTGCCTGCCATAATCTACACCCGCGAAACGATATCGTCTCCAAGCCATTGCACGTAGTGCGCACTTGAGGCAATAGTAGATCATGACAGCCTCTTAACCCATAAGGACTGCGTTTTTCAACGAAGATCTCCTTCATGAAACTAGGATTAAGCTCCCATTTTGTTTTATAGACCTCAGTCATCAGCAACTGTAAATTCCTTACGTGGATTGGGACCGCATTGTCTCTGAGTAACATTGTATCATAATCTGATGTCATATCTTTGTAGGCTATCCGTAATGTCCGCTCGTGAATACGGTTAATTTTATTGTTCAGTGTTCTATCACAGAACATCCAAACAAGAGGACAGTAGTTGAATTGGGACAAGATAAATGTCTTCATTATTCGTTTTAGTTGATTGGTATCAAGAAAGTAAGAAATTCTTGAGAGTGCATGTAGCTTTTGACCAGCCTTTTTGCACATGGACTTTATTTGCTGTTTAAAGCATAATTTTTTGTCAAGAATCACTCCCAGCAACTTTTCTTCTGTACTCTCTTTTATCGTTATCCTTCCGATATTTACTGACACATCATTACTTTTGTCTCCAAATACCATTAGGTGGCATTTTCCTCATTCAACTTCATACAATTGTTTGGAAACCATTCTGCAATTTTGAGGGCATCGCATTTTGAGAGCGACTGTGGTGCGGCTTTGGGTCAGACGTCGAATATAATTGGCTGCATACAACTCTTTCTGGAAATTTTAGCACGAAAGATAAAATTCCAGATCAAAATTCCTCCTGTAGGGAAGGAAATTATTTTGATGAAATTGATTCAACACAGTCACAGACATTTATTATTCTCAGTAATTTATGCATTTGATTCGGCACATGTCAGATTCGACGTCTGACGCCAAGACGCTCTCGCGTCGCATTATGCGACTGAACCAGTCGAATCTTATTATTTAGGTCGACCCGCCAGAGCAGAAACAGCGTAATATGACGTCATCGAGCAATCTGAAATAAGGAAATGTTTGGATAGATAAGCTTTTTGAAACGATAAATCAAGAGTTTAAGGCCAAAGGAATAAAATATCAAATGTTACCGAATTTTTGGATCTGTTGCAAGGAGTAAGGGGGGCTCAAAGTTGTGAGTTTTCGCGCATGCGTAAGCAACGCTCAGTAAAATGTACAGAGGAATTGTTGAGCCCCACTTTCGTTATTGTTGCTCAGTATGGGGATGTTGCGGCAAAACTCAAATTGATGCCCTCCAAAGACTGCAAAATCGAGCTGCCAGAATTGTTACGAATAGCAGCTATCATGTTTCAGCAACTGGTCTGATTAAAAAGCTGGGGTGGCCAACAATCTCGGACATTATTCTAAGTGAAACAGCGACCATAATGTTTAAGTCAACAAATAGTCTTGCGCCTGAATATCTTTCCGAGCTGTTTGTAAAGAACTCAGCGCTTAACACAATGAGACTTAGAAATACCGAAGCTGACTTGCGTGTTCCTCTCTTCAAAACGGCAAATGGGCAGAAGTCAATATCATTTCGTGGGCCTAAGCTGTGGAATCAATTAAGCTCTGATGTCAGACTTGCACCCTCCCTTTCTACCTTCAAAAGGAGGTTTAAAGACGTAGTGGAGGGTTAAAGATCTTTTTTATGTACATTCTTTTGATTTTTTTTTCGTTTTTGTAAACACAATTGTAAATTAATTAGGATTAGGTTTTAAATTTGGAAATTATAAATATTTTTGCACGGCCCCCTGCAAAGCAATCAATGCAGATTGACGGGGCTACCGTGGATAAAAAATAATAAAAAAAAAAAAAAAAAAAAAAAAAAAAAAGTTTCTGCTCTGTCGGTCGACCCAAATCACAACTTCCGTACTCAATCGAGTCAGACGTCGCATTTTGGTCGCGCCGAATACAACTATTTGATTCGGCGCGGCCAAAATGCGACGTATGACCCGGGCTTGAATCTGTTTCCTCAAAGCATCCATATACTTGAAAGTTAGGTTATCGAAAACCTGTTCACATCCCAATTGGTTCGCCCTGAAACAATTAAGAAATAACGGAAACGATGGCCTATGGGATTTTTACGAAAACTGCCATTTCGAGGCCTCTGGTTTCAGCTTTCGCACAAACTTGAACTTCAAAGGCTTGTAGCTCCATTAATTTTTAGCGGATTTGCAAGATTTTTGTGTCAAAAATTAATTGAAAATCTCAGAAAAAGGCTTACTTGACCAAGTGTCCAATAAGCGTATCGTTATTTTTTAGTATTTAATCAAATGTGGAACAATTTTTTGAGACACCCTGTAGCTTCTAAATTTCTTAGTTTTGATGTATAGAACAAATCATGCTGAAAGAAAGGTCAAATTTTGTGCTTTACTGGAAACTGTTCTTAGCAAAATCTCAGTTGGTAGATTAAAATGAATCGTCTTTCTCCTTCGAGTTGGATTTTATAATTTTGAGATCGAAACATACCCTGGGTACCGTATTCGAAACAGCACTATAGTGATTTATTACGAATTATTTACAACAGTACTTGGTCTTGTTGGCGTTCCCGTATGATAAACAAAACAGTAAATATTTCATAAAAAATCTGAACTCCCCGCGGAATCAAGGGGTATACCACTCCAAAATCCTCGCACACCTTGCCGAAATTCCACAAAATCCACAAACATCCTTCAAAAATCCACAAATCCACACATATATCAGAAAATCCGAAGATCCGGTCAACTTCGGAAAAGTTCATGAATACAGTAGTTATGTCGAAGCAATACCACCAATCTCTGCAAAGCTGAATGATAGATGTGATAAAGAACGAAATTTCTGAACCAAAATGACTGGAATCCATAACAAACTCAATCGGAGCACCAAACTCCAACAAAAAGATAAGTATAGAGGATCTGATGCGGTGAATGCGGAACCTCGTTCCCAGGGTGTTCTTACGTCATACGCTGATCACGAAGCCGAATGAACACCCTGGTACACTTCGATCACAATTGCCCAAAAAATGGGCAAATGTGGAAGCCATCATGGATTTCACCGTTGGCTAGGCAACGCCAATCGACAGAATATGGCCGTTGCTCTGGCGCTAATTCTGCACAAGATGAATGGAGAAATTGAAAACAAACAGATTGGGGACCTTATCGGGATTGGGGACCAAAATGGTTCCAAGTTTTGAGCACAATCTTTTGTCACACACCCCAATTTCGTTGGTTAAGATTTTTTCCTCATGTGATCATGGATCTAGATTCTCAAATACTGGCGTGATCTTCAGTACAGCGCCTTCTTTGCCATCACAATGAAACATACAACCTTTGATAGATACCGTTTGTAACCAACTTTTCCTTTCCTTGTTTGGGATTCATTCAGAAGTGCTCAAATTCCAATGCCATTTAATTACCACCAGGGCCACCAAGAAGATGTGGAGGCCCAGGAGCAAAACTGCGAAGTTAGGCCCCCTCTGCGAGCGAAGCGAGCAGGAAATGTTTGCTATCACCTTCTTTACATTAGCTTAAAATGGCCTACAATGTATTTCAAAACATTTTCTACAGTCAAAATGTAAAAAAGTCTTCAACTGTCGTCATGGACCGACCTTTGCCTAAAACATTCAGAAGTCGGACCAACTTGGATTCGAACTATCCAAGCAATGTCGTGGACCGACTTTTCGTTTACCAGAAAAATTTTGGACCGACTCAGAAAATATTGGGGGTGTCTCACCCCCCCCCCCCACACCCCCTAATGTGCGCCCCTGATCTTATTCTCTATTGTTACATTTTGTATAAACATGTTGGAGTCTTGTGATGTATAGAGGTACAATGAATAGTAATTGTAGAACATAAATGTTATCATTTCCAAGTCTCATTTTTCTAAATTTCCAATGCTATTTACCCTGCTTCCAGGCTGATTAGGACCGCATTCACACGATGCCGGCACATTTTGAAAACGGTTAAAATGAGACTGATAGGCCTCCCGTTCACACGAAAACGCCACATTTTTTGCCGGTGTAGTATGCGTATCGGTCCACTATGCAAAAGTGTCCTGTCTGAAACGCTTATGCGCTTCCACTTGAAACGCCATGCGCTTCCTTGTGAAACGCTATTCGTTTCCGTGTCACATAAGCGCTTCAGAATGAAACGCTATGCGTTTCGGGGCCAAACGCTATGCACTGCTGGGTTACGTGATATGATGACTATTCAATAGATTTCATAGGAAGGGATGGGGGTGGGTGCTGGTGAATGGGGACTCAAGACGAGCAAGGGGGTCGGGGGCGGTGGCCCCAGGCATTTCATCATTTTCTAAAATCTGTCATGTTTGGTAAACAATGGGCTTTTCATCGGGCAGCCCCCCCCCCTTGATTTTATCTTCCAAAAATCTTCCCGTCAAGACTGTTCATCAAACGGGGGCGCTGGTGTAAAGAGAGTACTGGCACTTCATTTGATTTGATTTTATGATTTTGATTTTATAATATTTATACAGGGTAAAACATTCAGTTGTACTGTTTTACAATGTACCCTGTTGAAAAATACTTACAAACGAAAAGGAACTATCTAAATTTACATGTAAATCCAAAATAAAACAGCTATTGACAGAGTGTATAAAAATTGCAGTTATGATATCGATATGATATAAGAGAGAATTAGCTAAATGCATGGTTTGCTATGCTTTTTTTGAAAGTTTTCAATGTCGGGGACAATTTTGATTCTAGGCTGAGCCGATTCCACATTGTCGCACCTTTATATGAGAAGCATTTTTGGCCATTTGCAGATTTTGCGCATGGGAATTTGTAAATCAGATCTAGTATTGCGTAATTCTCTCTTACCTGTATCCGAGAGTCTTGAGAACATTTCGTTAAGGTAAGTCATCAATGCATTCGGGCTGGTTGGATTTCACATTGAATCGGGTGGGTGCTCAGGGGGCTCGGCCATTTTATAAATCTGCGTGAAAGGGTGCTCAAGGTGGGTAGTCATGAAAATGCATTGATACGTGATAATAAATGTTAATACATGGAAAAGGGTTTGAAAAGGGATTCATGACCAAGGGGAGGCTGGATGATAATAGGCAAGGAGTCAGTGAAGGAGCCAGACAAAAAATAGTGAGGGGGTAAAAGTCGACTAGGGGGTAAAGGGTATACCCGGAAATTTTCATTGACTTTTTTCCAGTTACGATTTTCAGAGTTCTAAAAGTGGGGCTGTATTTACCCCCTCATACCCTAACCTGGCTCTGCTACTGCAAGGAGTCCCGAGAATGTATAAGTGTCCACGTATATGTGTCCGTTTGAAGTGGACCATTTTGCATGACCTAAAACTGTCATGTATATTTGTCCGTTTGAAGTGGACCCTTTTGCATGACCTAAAACTACCATGCATTTGTGTCCGTTTGAAGTGGACCCTTTTGCATGACCTAAAACTACCATGCATTTGTGTCCGTTTGAAGTGGACCCTTTTGCATGACTTGAAACTACCATGCATTTGTGTCCGTTGAGGTGGACCCTTTTGCATGACCTAAAACTACCATGCATTTGTGTTCGTTTGAAGTGGACCCTTTTGCATGACCTAAAACTACCATGCATTTGTGTCCGTTTGAGGTGGACCCTTTTGCATGACCTAAAACTACCATGCATTTGTGTTCGTTTGAAGTGGACCCTTTTGCATGACCTAAAACTACCATGCATTTGTGTCCGTTTGAAGTGGACCCTTTTGCATGACCTGAAACTACCATGCATTTGTGTCCGTTTGAGGTGGACCCTTTTGCATGACCTAAAACTACCATGCATTTGTGTCTGTTTGAGGTGGACCCTTTTGCATGACCTAAAACTACCATGCATTTGTGTTCGTTTGAAGTGGACCCTTTTGCATGACCTAAAACTACCATGCATTTGTGTCCGTTTGAGGTGGACCCTTTTGCATGACCTAAAACTACCATGCATTTGTGTTCGTTTGAAGTGGACCCTTTTGCATGACCTAAAACTACCATGCATTTATGTCCGTTTGAAGTGGACCCTTTTGCATGACCTGAAACTACCATGCATTTGTGTCCGTTTGAGGTGGACCCTTTTGCATGACCTAAAACTACCATGCATTTGTGTTCGTTTGAAGTGGACCCTTTTGCATGACCTAAAACTACCATGCATTTGTGTCCGTTTGAGGTGGACCCTTTTGCATGACCTAAAACTACCATGCATTTGTGTTCGTTTGAAGTGGACCCTTTTGCATGACCTAAAACTACCATGCATTTGTGTCCGTTTGAGGTGGACCCTTTTGTATGGCTTAAAATTGCTATGCGTATGTGCCCGGACCAAAATACATAGAAAAGTTTGCCATGCGTTTCGGTCCGGACCAAAACGCATGGTGATGATTGCTATGCGTAAGTGTCCATTTGAAGTGGACCCTTTTGCATGGCCTGAAATTGCTATGCGTATGTGTCCGGACCAAAATGCATAGCACACTTTGCCATGCGATTCGGTCCGGACCAAAATGCATGGCGCCTTTTTGCTATGCGTTTTGGTCCCGGACCAAAACGCATAAGCGGACTGAAACGCATATTACACCGGCACATTTTGAAAACGGTAGATTTTCAAAATTGAACTCTAACCGGCACATTTTGGAAACGGCATCGTGTAAACACTTGAAAAATGATGAAAATAGAACAGTTGTCGACGCTTTTTGAAAAAAACTGATCGACACTTAGGGTATGCCTAAGTAGGTACCTTTCTATGGCATCAAAGTCTTGCAAACAGTTTCTTACAGTCAAATTTCGTACCGTTTTCAAATTGTTCTGGCATCGTGTGAACGCTAGCTCCAATTCTGCTACCGTCACATTTTTCACCGTTTTCAAAATGTGCCGGCATCGTGTGAACGCAGTCTAAAATACATGAACTTTTTACCAAACTTTTCTGCATTCTAAGAACAGATTGTTCGTTGATTCATCGCTGATCATTTTCTTGCATCATCGGCGATGATCGGCGATGCTCTAAGACAATGATCGGCGATGAACTACGATTTAATGAAAACCAGGCATTATAATTAACAACCTCGTTCCCAGGGCAGCCATTGTCTTCCTTAGGTCATCGATTTCGGCCCTGGTACCGGTTGCCGCAAAAGTGGCCATTTGGGCGCCATTTTGTTTTGCATAAATTATCATCTTCAGACTCATTACAAACTCTCTTAATGTCCCTATAGTCAAAATGAGTTAAACTTCATATAGACTTATGACGATGAGTCTCTTGTTTCCCTGTGCTCTTTGACTTGATGATGGCGCTTCGGTCAAGAGAGACTCATAGTATTACTATGAAAAACCTGGCCCTATTTAGGCCCAAAACTGAGCAATTTCTTCAGTACCAATCAGATTGCGAGATTTATGAATTACTATTGTTAACGTGTAAACGTGATAGAATTTTCGATTCGATTGAACATAGCCGCCAAATCTTTTCTTTTGTCCGAAGTTCCCAAGGGGCGCTGACTCATATCGCATTTTCTGCGAGAATCGACCAATCAGATGCCGTTATTTCATTACTTCCGCGTTTCGCAGCTAGAATTAGGCCATTTTGGGTACCCCCCAATAAAAAAACATTGCATGCTCGAGTAAATCGAATTTTTTAAAAATTTCAACGGGAAAAGGATGCTAATACATAGGATCACAAGTGTTCATGTGGTTTCCTCGCAGTGGCTTGAAATGAATGATTGGTGGCAGTTTTAGAGGCAAGCATCAGTTTCTTTAGTCATTTTCATACAATTTCCAGTATGAAATCAATAGGAAGATTGTCGATTACGACTGAAGTTGGATGGAGCAAAGTATCGAAACAACTGCCAAATTTAATTCCTGCGCTTGGGCTGGAGTGTGAATGAGGCCAAATTAACGGAATTACGAACAATTCACAAGGAAGACGACGGCGGCATTGCACCAGGAGCGGTAAAGATCACGATGAAGCAGGTTTTCTTTCTATTTACTTTGCAGATGTTGTCTTGCTGTCAGCACATTTCAAATTTTAAATTCTTCTCGAGGAAGATTTTGACAACGATAAATGCTCATTGCTTGCAAGCAATGCTATATCATTGCTTTACAAGAAGCCGCTAATAGCCAACTCTGTGCCTGTGTGCAGTTGCAAATTCAATTTTGTAAGAAGTTAGAAAATCTATAAAAAAAACTTTAAACCCGGGAAGAGCTGGGGTCAAACGTAGCTCTAAGTCCACAGACAAGTTTGTTGTAAAAGTTAATATAGTTTCACATCCTTTTTAAAAGGAACTGAATATTTGGCTCAATACTGAAAGTATCGAAAGTTTCTTATAAGATTATCAAATTTTGAGCACATTTCAAAACAAAAAATTTTGAAGCCTTTCCAAAGAGACCTTTCTCAAGTACCTTTCGAGCAATATGATACAAGAAATAAGTGAAAATGACGTAAAAATAACGTCTAAAACAGCATTGCAAAGGTTTCAAGGACCTTGTTTTGAAATTCACTAGGACACAGGAAAGGGAACACGAATCTTGAAAGACTTGTAATACTGACGTAAATTCTTAGATATTCTTAGTTTCTAATCATAATCAAAGGTACGTGCACTGGAGTTTCTTAATACTTGGCGGTCTGATGGCTGAGTTTCTTAAAAGCAGCAGGTTCTTACGAAAAGAATTCGTGTAAAGGCAACTGTTAGCAATATTATTGTCTGGGAAATCATTTTGTTTTCGAACTCCAAAAAACCTTTTGACAAGCAGGCCCCAAGCAGGCAAACTTTTGAAATTTGTTGGCAAATTTTTTGTATATTCTCTCTTGTCGAGACATATCAGACAGTCAATGCAAATATGTTCGTAGCGTCTTTTCTTTCGACGTGAATGATTTGCAACAGTTGGAGATGTTGCCAAGTCCAGTCGAGCTTTGCATTTGAATGAGATTTCCCCATTTTTGAAGTAACATTTTAAGGGAATCGACATGGTTAAAAGCTGGCCCGGGCCAGGTCTAAATTATAATCTATTGTACTCGACAGCTTCGACGCATCCGGTTTCATTGTGTAGCTAAAGAAACACTGGATTTGTGGGCGTTTCTCTGGCCTATTTATAGCGACTATGAGATATATACCCATGTCTATTCCCTTTAAGACGGCAAATTATCTTACCGACAAAAATATGACAACACTATCGCCTTTAATTATTTCTTTACCCTCCATTTCCTGTTGAGTCTGGATCAGAGTGGGGCACAAGTTGCCATATGGGGATGAAGCAAGGACTCTGGAGGGGCATGGGTCAGAAATTCGCATGGCAAGGTGAAGTAAAGCGCAGATCTCGAAAATTTCAGAAGAAATATGCATATTGTTGATAATTTTGCTAAAAACACTACTTTTTGGGGGGACGGCGAGCAAGATGCCGCTACCTGCTTGAAAAAACATCGAATTCCAGCATTCAGATCGCCATAATTTTTCAATCTTGAGTGATGGCACGGAGACTACATGAACACTTGTGGTCCTATGTATTAGCATCCTTTTCCCGTTGAAATTTTTAAAAAATTCGATTTACTCGAGCGTGCAATGTTTTTTTATTGGGGGGTACTCAAAATGGCCTAAATCTAGCTGCGAAACGCGGAAGTAATGAAATGACGGCATCTGATTGGTCAATTCTCGCAGAAAATGCGATATGAGTCAGCGCCCCTTGGGAACTTCGGACAAAAGAAAAGATTTGGCGGCTATGTTATTCGATTGAAGAATTGAAAACACTCCCATGGGATAGAGATTCGAAGCCGTGATTCTTTCGTAATTCCATTGATGATTGAAGAAAATAGGGCCAAGTTTTTTACTGTTTCATGATGAGTCCCTCTTGAACAAGGTTTACCGCAGGGATACAAGGGACTCGTCGTCATCAGTCTAAACTTCATAAAGCACGTGCCAATAGATTTTGATGCATAACATACTGTGTAATAAGTCCAAAAAAGTTGGAGGAAGTATGAAAATGCGACGAAAAACGGCCGATCTTCTCCCACCGATGCAGCAGTATATAATGCGAGAAACTAAAAACAAATTCTTTGAGGACCTTTATGTAACCCTTTTTAAGGTATTTAGACAATAATCCGAGGTTAGCAAGTACGTTTGATAGGAAAACGAGCACGATTTCTTTGGAGTGAAAATAGGCCTAAGTTGGAAAATTAAGGAACTTTCACCACAGCTTCCAAAATGAAATGGCTCGTTATTCTTCGAATTTTGAAAATAAATAGCAAATTAAAGTTGGGGTAGGTAAAGAATGGGGTTTTACGTCTATTTTTGGCATCCCAAAGTCATTTGCCCGGCGCAAAACTGAGTTAGAGCGCAAAAAGGCTCGGGCCAAAACTTTATCCAATTTTTCAACCCCCCTCATGAAGCCCCTGGGGGCAGTATCGTACCCAAAATGGCGCCAAAAGACTCCCAGATGGTCGGTCTCCTGAAATCTGTTTCTGTCCATAAATCGGTTTAGTAATCATCGAGCATCAACTCCAAACGTGATGTCAGATCGAAAAAAATTATTTTTTTCTTTGACCCCCATTTATGACGTCATAACGACCCCCAACTTTCTTGAAATCCCAAAATTCGAAATCTCCATGGTCCGTTACCCCTTTCCAACTCCTCACCAGCCCTACACATAAGAGAAATTTTTCTCAATAACCATTTGAAATAGGACCATTTTTGAATGGGAACCAATAGAAGTGGTCCCCAAATCGACCAAATATGGCAAATTTCTCCCACATCTGCCGACGGATAGGGCTCAAAACCCGTCAATTGGGGCACATACGTGAAATTTAAGTATGCCAACGATCCTTTTCTTAATCCTTTGCCCTGTTTTCCCGTGACAGCGATCCAAAGTTGACCAATTTCTCGCCAAAGCCAAGCAATAACTCTTTGTAATGATTAATGAGCCTTTTGTTATCGAATAGCCAATCAAATTCCGAATTTGACCTGGCCGGTACCAGGATCAGAACTGACGTAGGAAGCTGGCCCTCGGAACCAGGTTGTATAATTAATAACAATAATGATTATTCATCTATTCAAAGTTGGAGTAACAAAGCTATGTTAAGCCAAACCAATTGCGTCACCATCACCGTAATTTTAATATGGCGTCCAAAATACTGCTCCTTGGCCCAGTAACAGAGCAATTTGATTGATTCTTGACTGGTCCGTAGAAATCGCAGTTTTGAGGCCGTCTCGTACTGGTTTTGCCAAAGAAATTACTGGAGTAGTGTGGCTTCTTTGTTTAGGCCCCGATCTTGGCTTTGTTTTTGAGGATTCACTTGTTGCAGGTTTTCATAATTCATAATTCAACCTTTCAGTTACCAAAAGAATGGAAGTTCTGAAAACGGTAGAGCTGGCAGACTTCGCAGAGAAAAATGCCAAAAGAATACGGAAAACGGTAGGGTTGGCAGACTTCGCAGAGAAAAATGCCACAAGAATGGGAATGGGAATCCTGAAAAAAGAGAGTTCGAATGTTGTTGTTCGACCGAGCGAATTGAAGCCATTGCAATACAAAGTTCTTTTGTTATGCCAATCCCGAGAGAAAAGAATTTGTAAAGTGACATTTTTTTTCGAATGTCTTTGAAAACTTTTTCATTCACGAAACAACGCTATCTGAGATCTTTCAATGGCGTATTCTTTTGGGCATCTAAAGTCTGCAAAGTCTTCTGAAAACGGTAAGCTTCGCAGAGAAAATTTCAGTTACCAAAAGAACGGGAATTCTGAAAACGGTAGAGTTGGCAAACTTCGCAGAGAAAAATGCCAAAAGAATACGCACTCCCAAACGGTAGGGTTGGCAGACTTCGCAGAGAAAAATGCCAAAAGAATACGCATTCAGAAAGCAGAAAGCAGTAGGGTTGGCAAACTTCGCAGAGAAAAATGCCAACAGAATGGGAATCCTGAAAAAATGAGTGCTCGAATGTTGTTGTTCAACCGAGTGAATTGAAGCCATTGCAATACAATGTACTTTTGTTATGCCAATCCCAATAGAAAGGAATCTGCAAAGTGCCATTGCTTTTTCGAATGTTTTTGAAAACTTTATCAGTCACAAAACAATGCTTTTTGTGATTTTTCAAAAAGTCTGCCAGCGTCAAGAGCAGAAGGTTTCCGAAGCCTCGGATCTCTACCGTTTTCAGAAAAGCCCAAAAGAATATGTCAAAAATCTCTCGGAAGTCTACCGAATACCGAAAACAGAATGACCAAAAGAATGGCCTTTTATAAAAAGGTATTTGAAATCTGCGAAGTCTACCGTTTTCGGTAGAAGGGTACCAAAAGAATGGGATTTTATCTTCTACCAAATCTACCGTTTTCAGAAGATGCCCACAAGAATACGCTGATGAAAACCAGCCTTTACATTAAACTGCAATCAAATTGCATAACAGAACTCTTCTTAAAAAACATTTGGTAATATATTGCAATTATCGTTTAATTCTCCATACAAATCACAAAGTTAACGGTCAGAATATGTGCTTATTTTGGTCAAATATTATGGAGGATCAGATATGTCTCTTTTCTTTGACTAAGCGATTGATTGGCGTGGATTCTTCATTGGTTCGTGTGTTTCGTTCGTGAGGTATTGCTTGATCAAATCCACGGGGGGGGGGGCTCTTCCATAGTAAAGGTACCTGGGGATGTGCCGCCCGCAAGGGTATGCTTTTTCATACCTTCTAGTCTAGCCAAGGGTATACTTTTTGCCAATTTTAGTCCAATTAGTCTAGCAAAGGGTATACTTTTTGCCAATTTTTGCCCATTTAGTCTGGGCAAGGGTATACTTTTTGGCAATTTTGGTCAAAGAAATGTCAAACTTCGGTAATTCCTGCAAAGAAACCAACATTTTTTTCAAATTTTGGTCCTTAGAATGCAACAATTTGGCAAGTTTTGCCTCGAAAATGCCAACTCATGGCACTTTTGATGTAGAAATTAGTCTAGCCAAGAGGGGTACTTCGGGGTTTGCGGTATTGCGGTATCGGGTGTCATTTTTGCGCGGTATTGCGGTATAAAGGGAAAAAATTGGCGGTATTGCGGGAATTGAGTTTGTACAGCGCGGTATGCGGTATCGTTATATATTAGCATCCAAAGTTCATGAAATACCATTTTCCTGACAAGGAGCCCAGCATCTTTGAGACGAATTCATGGAGGACAGGAAAACAGAGGAGATTGGGTATTCCCTTCGTCTTTCTCCACCTGTTCAAGCTGGAAATAGACATCCTGCGGAGGAGAGAAATTTATTTGTCATCTGAAAGCTTGGTCGCAACAAAAATTTACCAAAGGCAAAATATTTGCCATTTGAATCAAAACCTTATTTTTGCTTTGGAAAGTTTTCTCGTCGATTCATGTTGCATTTTAATTCTTAATTCATTTGCACCACAATCTACCAACAATATAGCGTGTAATGTAAGCAAGACGGTTCCAGGTTAGACAGTTTACTACACCTTTGCATTACTTGTAGATCTTTTGCATCAATTTGAAAATAGCCTTGAAAAACGGACTTATCATACTAACACCATAAGCGCAACAAAAACACTGTATTCTGTAAAAGGAAGGCTGTTAACTCCTGAACAACAACATAACGTTGGATAGACAGAAACGCGTTTCGTCACACCGTCGTCTTTTCGGTAACGATACAAACAGCTATTCAACGTTGCTCTATATTGCAGCACCCCTTCAGCTTTTAAGATTAATTCGCTGTTCTCTTGGACGATTCAAACGTTTCCTCTCCGCAGGTTTTGGTTGCGAAGGAATTAGAAAAATCCCAGACAATTTAAAACCTTAGGATCTGCACTGCCTGCTGATGTAAGTTAGATTTTGTTAACTTAAACGCAAGGGTACAAGATAGTTTTTGAAGGTAGTACACTCTTCTAAGCAATAAATTTGAATGGAAAATATCATATTAAGATATTTGCCAATCATCGAATGATGTATACTTTAACTAGACTCCATTAATGGTTTGACTTTAGGGAGAGAAAACCAAATCTCGTGTTACAAACTTTTATCGTAACCTTAACCAAAACATGTTACATCCTGCCTTAAGCTCTGTTTTTATGGAGAAAATAGCCTCGGCTACCCGAGGCTATTTCTTGGTGAGGCTATTTTCAGCTTCTGTTTATATGGGAGAAAAATAGCCCCGGCTTGCTCCAAATTTGAAAATATGAAAATGAAAATGATGGTCTGCGCTTGCGCAGTATCGACAATTTTGTGTCGGTGAAGTGAGACTATTCTTGTTTGTGTTTATATGAGAAAAAGTAGCCTCACCAAGCCGATATGTCGGTTTGCTCAGATGAGATATCGGCATTCAAAAATAACCTGACCTGGGTGATACTATTTGCAATACTCATATAAACGCAAAATAAGAATTACATTAGTTTGTACAGGATGCCGATATCTCGGCTTGGAAAATAACCTCGGGTAGCCGAGGCTATTTTCTCCAGAGCCTTAGA
Organism: Aurelia sp. 3 sensu Dawson et al. (2005); assembly: GCA_964020215.1. Classification (NCBI taxonomy): domain Eukaryota; kingdom Metazoa; phylum Cnidaria; class Scyphozoa; order Semaeostomeae; family Ulmaridae; genus Aurelia; species Aurelia sp. 3 sensu Dawson et al. (2005). The sequence goes on along the minus strand of OZ026573.1, from coordinate 482,682 downwards.
ATTTACTTGAGAAGCAGAAATTCATTTGAAAGCTTGCAACAGCGATCCCATGACAAACACAATCCAACATACAGGGCGTATATATGTAGTCTGGCTCCTCGCGTCCATCTCGCAACATAGCAGTACACCTGTATACTGTATGAACAGCGCGGTTTTTAATTTTCCTACTTTTTGCGGTATTTTGCTATTTTTCGATGCGGTATTGCGGTACTTGGCAAATTTTTAGCGCGGTATTGCGGTATTGGGACCCCCCCGAAGTACCCCTCTAGCCAAGGGTATCATTTTCAGAAAAATTGGTCTAGCCAACGGTGCCATTTTGAAACTGTGGGCGGCACACCCCTGCCCGAAATTTAGCCGAGAACCCCCCCCCGTGATCAAATCATAATGGACATAGTAATATTCATTTATCTTTCCTAATTCGTCTCAATTGAATATAGGAAATAATGAGCAGTATTAATGTGATCACACCGAGAGCCATGATGTTGTCCCACAGGTCTGTGACTTTGATACCTTGTTGATCAAGATACTGATCTCCATTTACGCTGTAGTAAGGCAAAGAACATCTGGTCAGGGTGCTAAAGTAAGACATTGCTCATAAAGAACTCAGGCCATCAATGGATTTTAAATATGATACTGATAAAGCCTTAGCCTTCGTCGCTGACCGAATTCCAAAAGGAAAATGAATAGGGTCCTGTTCATTTTCCTTTTGGAATTTCGGTCTCCGACGCAGGCTAATAAAGCCTACTATGAAAAAGATTCACAGAATAAAAGCAATCACTCACTACTTTGCATCATATTTCTCCAAAATCTGTCTCTAAATTGATCGGTGGAAAAGACGAAATTGCTCAAAGTGCAACTTAAATTCCGTCCGCGCGTTTTCGTGGCATCATTAAAATACGTTTTTCTCATTAAAATATCACCAGGACGAACGAAATGTCGGTAAGTCTGCACAAAAATAATTTTGCCTTATTGCAAGGCGGCCAGTTTGGGAAAATTGTTCAAAGAAAGGTTTCAGAACTGTCAGCCAAATCTGAAACTCATCAGAAGTCTTCATAAATTGGACATCGATCTCAACTGGGTGAAACCTACACGATGAGGGAAATTCTTGTGCTTGCTTGAATTATAAGAAAAAAATTTTACAATTTGCTAGGTGGTATTGCGGCTCAACGTGATCGATGCCTGGCATCTTCATAGAAATGGCAGTGACAGAAAGCATTCACACAGGCTTTGAATAAATCAACCAACAGGAAAAAAAGTTCAAAAAGATATTTACCAGTGGGCTGTTCTGTTGTGACAGTCGAACTTCAAGCCTTCTAACTCATTTATTTCCAATGTCTAAGGTGACATAAGAAAGTTACCCTTGAGCTATTTTAGTCGAATTGTACACTATTGAAGACTTTGAAGCTGAATCCTTGCAGCATGGTAATAACTTTTCCAGATCAGTTCCACTTAAATTGTCAAATGCTTCAGGGATAACAATATATCAGCATGAAGCTGAAGGGCTTAGCTATCTTTTGAGTTGTTGCTTGGTCAGTTTAAGTTCTACTTACCTTCTAAAAGGCGATCTCAAGAATTATGGCAATTACTCGGACTTTCCTGTCCTTTGTTTTGGAAGATGTGGAAAAAGCCACATTTCAAATTTGGTTAGGAACATTTCAATGGAATAAGGAGCTGAGACCAACGGGGGAGGGGGTTCTCGGCTAAATTTCGGGTAGGGGGTGCCGCCCAAAGTTTCAAAATGTGACCGTTGGCGAGACCAATTTTTGTGAAAATGATACCCTTGGCTAGACTAATTTTCCCTTCAAAAATGTTCTGAATTGGCGTTTTCTAGGCAAATCTTGCCAATTTTTCGCATTTTCTGGACCGAAATTTTAAAAAAGTTGGGTTTTTTACAAAAATTACCGAAGTTTGACAGTTCTTTGACCAAAATTACCAAAAAGTATACCCTTGCCCAGACTAAATGGGCGAAAATTGGCAAAAAATATACCCTTGGCTAGACTAAATGAACTAAAATTGGCAAAAAGCATACCCTTGGCTAGACTACATGGTTTCAAAAAGCATACCCTTGCGGGCGGCACATCCCCAGGTACCTTTACTATGGAATAGCCCCCCCCCTCCCGTGCTGAGACCAGTCATTCTACAACCACTAGATTTGCGCCAATGACTTCAATCTATCTCTACATTAATTTTTCACAGAATGGTAACTGGAAAGGATGATTAATTCACTCGAGACAAGAAATGTACGATTTGAAATTTTCTTTCCATCCTGTTTTTTGGATGGTAATCAAAGCTCTAAATGACCATGCAACATCTCAAATGGTAGCCAATCCTTTCTGCTGAACGGCGAAACAAGGCATTTGTCAATATCTCTCGATTTCAGTGAATTAATTATGATCTAGCTCGTGAAGATTTTTTTGGGTCACCCGTTATGTACTTAAGTCATTTCACCGGGTAATTCGTTTCCCAAACAGGAAGTTACTCTCCTCCTTTTCTTTACATATATTGCTTATCGGCTTAAAGAAGTATAATTTCTAAGTACCGATAAATGAAATGAAAAGAAATGTTCTATGCAACGTTTCTAAAACAAAAAAACTTAAGTCATAGCTCCTACCAAGAGGACATTCAAACACGGCGCAAGTTTTAGGAACCCCTACACAAGTTAGGTGGTATCGGCTCGCTAATTCTGTGTCATGAGATTCTTTATCATCTTTCCATTGACAGAACTATTCTACATGGTTTCAAATGGATATGAATGAAAGACTTTTGCCAATACGAAGTTTTCTGCCAAGTGGAAATTGGCAAATGAGGTAAGTGGTGAGAACCAATACCAGTCTTAAATGTTTGGAGCTAGAATCATGAAGATGTTCCAGATTGAACCTTTCAATCCAAAACTAAGAATTTGCACAGCAAACTATTCAACGGCATAGAACTCTTCTATGAATAGACCGGTATGAAGTTTCAAGTTACCGTATACAGTAAAATTTTAATTTACAAAATTTTGATTCAACAAAAGAGTACAGATCAATAAGTTTGAAGCTATACATACCGACAAGCTGTATCTAAATATACTGAGATATTTCAACCAATTCAAATATTTTGTCATCGTTTTTAAGTTGATTAGCATACCACTGAAAATCTGAGGACATAAAAGATAAACAGCCAATCAAGAAACTAAGACTTAAATTATCAAGGTCTTAAATGAAGTCAAAGAAGCCAAGTGGCTAGATTTCATCATTATTAAAACGACCATGAGGAACTCAAGGCTTTATGGATCTGTTTCATCCAGCATTCATTGCACGCGTCCTCTCTTGGTTTGCCGTCGTTGCCGTCATTTTTATGGCCAATGAAATGACGACAACAAAGGCAAACCAAGAGACGGCGTACAAGGCATGCTGGATGAAAAAGATCTTTTAGATAAAATTCATCACATTTGTGAAAAAATAGAGGCTATGACTACAAACATCATGTTAATTAAGTGTTGCCTAAGTTCCATCAAGGCAACATTGAAAGCGGAATAAACGAGGTTTCGTAGCTGACCTTACCATCATGAATATATATGGAAGCACAGTAAACAGCGAAGCAAGAGCAAAAATTTTTGTGCTGGAGCTGACTGCAAAGCATACTGCAACTGAACTCAGTGACGTCAAAACCAAAGTTAAGACGTATATGAGAAACTTCTCAGCATCACTTTGAAATCCTGAAAAAGTAAAAATGTCAAGACAACAATCTGCAGTGTCGCCATTTTACAACATTGTATTCTGAAGTTAGCTCTACTGATCTGAATTCTTGGTAAATGGAATTTTCACTTTGATAGTTCACATACATTATTTCATTACTTGTAAATTCGAGGTTCAGTTATTGTGCACTTAAAAGATCATGTTTCCGGCAGATTGCACCTCCAGTAAGAACACTGATAGAAACGGTGAATTACTACCAATTCCTTTGGAATGGTTACCGCTTCTTGAATGTAAGCATCTTTTGTAAGAAACTGAGAGTTTCTGCCAGTACTGAAAGTTTCTTATAGAATTATAGGAATTGGAGTACTCAGAGTTTCTTACGAGTTTCTTAAAGTTCCATAACAATCTTTATGTTTACTTTCTTTCTGTTTCCTCGTGAACATTTCAAAGGAAGCTTTTGAAGTCTTCCCCATGTTTAGACATAATAGAACTTTTAGCTATTCTACAAAAAAGCCTGGATCGAGCGTTATTTCTATACATTTTTATAGACGAGGTTCGATCTAGTGGCGTTAGAGCTTCTATCACTATTGTGCTCATTCGAAAATTCTGCAGAATGTAGCAAGATATCGTTCAATCCTGATTCTCTCCAGAATAGCTGAAACGTCTATTCAAGTGCATTTCGAGAAATAGTATACATGAAACAAGTGAAAGTAAAGAAAAATATGTTAAGAATTTCCAATATCAAAATGAATAGTTTCTTAAGATATATTTTCCCAGTACTGGAGATTCTTAATTTTTGGCGATCTGAGAATTTAGTTTCTTATAAGCAGTTTTTTATAATAAAAATACGTGTATCAAGGAAATGATGCTGCAAATACCTTGTTTAATAACCGACGTCTTCCATTAGATTTTGGAATTTACCTTCCGAAAATCAGCCTGTCAGTTTGTGGTTATAAGGAATCAAGAAACTTTCAAAAATGGCTTTAAATCACCATCACACTTCCATTATTGTTCTGCCTTGCAACAACGAAATAAACGTTCTATAGCAGGGTTGCCCCTTTGGAGGTTAACAGTGTCATCTCTGGCAGAGTACAAACTTACTCTGGGAGATCTTCTCCTCTTGAGAGAAGCTAATTCGGGCTGAAACATCTAATTATCCTTGCCCTTAGCGCTGGAAAACTGACAAAATTTGTTCATAATTTTGAGCCGTTTTTGACAGTTTTTGTAAGGTCCTTTTGCAGAAAATCCTTATGATTTCAGAATCCAGTGACTGATTAAATGCGGGGAAAGATTTTGATCTAATTGGACATTCGTTTCCTGTCAAACAGAGTGGCATTCAACAGTGTTATTGCTATTACATCAGGAGAACAGCAACCTCGTTATAAGGAGATTTTTATGCTCCCAGTATAAAGCAAGAGTTGAAAGTCTTAACAGCCAAAATGAGTTGAAGAAAATAAAATTATCTCAAATTCTCTTTTCATACGTTAACGCTATCCAGACTAGGCTTTTTGAAACTTTGGATGTAGTATTATGAGGATTAAATAGCCTCTTTATGATGAGCTGCCTCGCTTGGCGGACTGTTGAAAAAGTCTTCCTGTTTACGGAGTGGTTGTTTTAGAATATATACGGCATGGCTTAAATCTTTGTTTCTCATGAGTTCAATCTGTGTTTAACGCCACGAATACAACATGGTGACAGGAGTAAAAGGAATTGGAATGAAGCAAAGAGTTTTAGACTTGATTTAGCTGGCTAGGCAGCAGATTTAGGCCTATCGTTATCGAAGGATGGCTTCGTTGATACAGCCTCCACCCTCGTTAAATTTGCAACATGGAAACATTTCGGAAAATTTTCGAAGATGGGAGCAGCAAGTTATGCTGTATATCAAATCGATAGGTTATGGAAAAAAGCCAAAGGATGAACAGGCAGCGCAGATTCTTCATTGTGCAGGAGAAGATGCTATAGAAGTTTACAACACATTTGAGTGGCCAGAAGTCGAGGCTTCAGGATCTTCTTCGGGATCATCATCATCAACTGTGGTTCAACCAAAGGATGACCCTGACCAAATACTTAAGAAATTTCAAGATTATTGCAACCCTCGAAAGCACGTTGTTTATGAAAGATTTAAATTTTGGACAACACAGATGGCTGACTCATTTGACAATTTCATAACAGAGCTTCGTACCAAAGCAAAGGCTTGTGATTTTCAAGCATCAGATGAAATGATACGAGATAAAATTGTTTTCAGCATCAACGATATGCGTGTTCAAGAACGTCTTTTAAGGGAGCCAGAACTTTCCCTTGTTAAGGCAATTGATATATGCAAAACAGCAGAAATATCTCAAGAACAACTGAAAGTCATGCAGCCTGGTATCCAAGCTGTAAATGCAATTTCACGAAAAAGCGGAAACTATCAGAAAAAGCCAGAAAAGCAACAAAACGGAAATACACGATGCAAATATTGCACGGGGAGTCACCAAAAGGGGAAATGTCCAGCATATGGTAAGAAATGCAGATCATGTGGTAAAATGAATCATTTTTCAAAAGCAAACAAGGGTACTAAGAAAGTAAATCAGCTGGAAACAAGTGATGATAATACCAAGCAGGAGAATTATGACAGTTTCTTTATTGGTATGCTAAATGATGATACAAAATGGAAATAATGATAAATGGGAAGTTGATCTTATTGTAGAGAGAAAGAAAATAAGATGTAAATTGGATACAGGAGCAGAAGCCAATGTGATTTCTTCAAAAACACTTGATTCACTGAAGATATCAACAATGAAAATTGCACCAACTATTACAAAGTTAAGAGCATTTGGAGGTAAAATGATTACACCAGTTGGTAAAGTAACCCTGGAAGGGCCTGGAAGTAGGCAAAGAAAAACATAAGTTGACATTCCATGTCATACCCTCAGATGATTGCACAATATTAGGAAAGAATGCAAGTGAAGCCCTTGGATACGTTAAACGTGTTTATGTCATGACAAACAAAAACAGCAAGGAGCAAATCTTGGATACATACAAAGATGTATTTGAAGGACTTGGCACTTTTTCAACACCTTATGAGATACAGTTGAAGGCAGATGCAAAACCATCTATCCAGCCAACAAGAACAGTTCCATATCCAAAACAACCTAAGTTGAAAGAGCTATTAGACAAAATGACAACACAAGGAATCATTGCAGATGTTAATCAACCAACAGATTGGGTCAACAATTTAGTTATCACAGAGAAACCTGATGGATCAATGAGAATATGTTTGGATCCTAAACCATTGAATGAAGCAATAAAGAGAGAGCATCACAGATTACCTACAGCTGATGATGTCCATTCAAAGTTAGCAAACAAGAAGATTTTCACTGTAATAGATGAGAGACATGCCTTTTGGCAAGTTCCACTTACAGAAGATTCATCATATTTGTGCACATTCCACACCCCCTGGGGTAGAAAGCGTTTCTTAAGAATGCCTTTTGGAATATGTAGTGCAAGTGAAGTCATGCAAGGGAGAAATGAATCAATTTTTGGTGATATACAAGATGTCCATGTGATAGCAGATGATATAATCATAGCAGCAGAGGATGAGAAAGAGCATGATAAGACATTTTCAAAAGTCTTAGAGAGAGCTAGAAGTCAAGGGATTAAATTCAAGAAAGAGAAAATTCAGTACAAAGTCAAAGAAGTGAAATATATGGGAAACATAATTAGTGCAGATGGAATCAAACCAGATCCAGCAAAGGTTCATGCTATAGTCAATATGCAAAGACCTGACAGTCCAGAATCACTAAGGAGATTGCTAGGATTAGTCAAGTATCTTTCACAGTATATTCCTGGAGAAAGTGATATTACAGCACCATTAAGAGATTTGTTGAAAGAGCAAACATGGGAGTGATTAGAGAAGCATGAAATTGCCTGGAATGCAATTATGTCTGTTCTTACACAGCAACCAGTTTTGCAATTTTATGATGTCGGCAAGGACATTGTTATTCAAGCGGATAGTTCAAGTACCGGATTAGAGGCAGTACTGATTCAAGAAGAAAAGCCCATTGCTTATGCTTCAAGAGCCCTCACAAAGACAGAATGTAACTACGCACAGATAGAGAAAGAACTTTTAAGCATTGTTTACGCAATGAGAAAGTTTGAAAAATATATACTTGGAAAGAGAGTTCTTATTCAGAATGATCATAAGCCATTAGAAACAATCCTAAGGAAGCCTATGCTCAAAGCTAGTCCACGTCTTCAGAGGATGATGTTACAATTGCAAAAGTATGATTGCAAGTTAGAGTATGTACCAGGAAAGTTGATGTATATTCCAGATACCCTAAGTAGAGCTTACCAGACGGTTTCAGAGGACACTGACTTAGAGCTTCAAGAAGAAACAGAGGTCATGGTACATTCACTAGTTCAAAGTTTGCCAGTGAGTTCAACAAAGATGGATCAGTTCAGAAAGGAAAATAAAAATGATCCAGAGATGCAAGCAATACATACCCAAGTTCAGAAGGGGTGGCCTTTGCATAAAGCAGAAGTTCCTGATCTTGCAAAGCCATTCTACAATCTCAAAGATGAAATACATATTGCTGATGGGGTAGCATGTATAGGGCGAAGATTAATAGTTCCAAAGAATTTGAGGAAAGAAATGCTAGAGAGAATACATGAATCTCATCTAGGAGAAGAGAAATGTAAATCTAGAGCTAGAGGTACACTTTACTGGCCAAGAATGAATATAGAGATATCACAGATGGTATCAAGATGTTCCACATGTTTAGAATTCAGGCAGGGGAACAGAAAAGAGCCAATTATTGCTCATGAAGTAAAAGCACAGCCATTTGCAAAGGTTGGGGCAGATTTATTTCAGTTTGGAGGGAAAGATTACTTGATAGTAGTTGATTACTATTCAAAGTACCCAGAAATAGCACTACTGGAGAATAAGTCTGCACCATGTGTTATTCTCCATCTAAAGTCCATTTTTGCACGACATGGAATCCCAGAAGAACTTGTCGCTGATAACAATCCATTCAACAGCAAAGATTTTGAGAGTTTTGCAAAAGAATATGGTTTCAAATTTTCACCAGTTTCTCCACATTACCACCAGAGCAACGGCTTAGCAGAAAGATCCGTAAGGATAGTTAAATCAATGTTAAAGAAAGCCAACAAAGAAAGGAAAGATCCATATATTGCTTTGATGGAATACAGAAACACACCAGTACTAGGGCAATATTCTCCCAACGAGCTTCTGATGAGCAGACTTACAAGAACTAAAATACCAGTAAGTCCAGATGTATTAAAGCCTAAAGTTGTTTCAAATACTGAGGCATTGCTCAAAAAGAGAGAGAAATATCAAGAGAGATATTACAACAAAGGTTCTAGGAAACTTCCAGAATTAAAAGAAGGTCAGAAAGTTCAAATCAGAACAGATCCAAAGTTGCCATGGGTGAAAGGTGTCATAGAGAGTAAAGGAGACAAAAGATCGTATGAAGTGAAAACAGAGACAAGTACTGTTAGACGAAACAGAAGGCACATAATTCCAAAAGAGAAAGAACAAGTACTTTCGTCACTGTATGATACCGATGAAAGAGCGACTCAAGTAGATCAGCCTGTGTTAAAAGAGCCAGAACAAGCAATGCAGGAGGAGATTTCAAAGCAAGCCAAAGCAGTGACTCCAACCAGAAGCGCCGGGAAGGGGGGCAAGGGGGGCGGCCGCCCCTCCAATGTTCTCCAGGATCACTTTTCTAATTCTTCTAATTCCGGCATAAAAATTGCAGGGGGGGGGGGGGTAAGGCCGATGTTCTTGGCAATTACACTGTGTATGAGTATAGGTTTCTACAATCTTGCCATTTTAATTGCATTTTCCCACGATCTGTGCAGCACTGACTCGAATTTTTTGGTAAGAACTTTTTGGTGAAATGCTGGAAGGTTGGTGGGAGTTAAGTTGGGTTTTTGAAAACTTTTCTAGACAAACTATTGTAGAATTGTCCAAGACTTATAGTTTTGAGGCCATGGAAATTGGATTGTGAGGACCGTTCTCTAACAAGGTAGAGTGTGTTTGCCAGTGTTTGCACAAATATTTCCTTCGGATGTGATTCATTGAAAATAGTTACAAAATTGTGAAAGTTTTCCTTTTGGTCTTGGTATAGATGGCACGCAGGATAGGCATTCTAAGCCAAAGAATATCAAGTTTAAAAATTTTACCGGAGATGCTAATTTACATAAATGTTGCAAAGTGATCAATAATTTCAATGCAGTTAAAATGTGATAGGTAGAAGTGTTCTAAGCCAAAGTAAAAAGCGTTTTCACAAAAATTTTCCTGGGGTCTTTGCCCCCAGACCCCCTAACTGTCTTTTTGACTTTCAAGTTTTTTCTAAACCCAATGCCCTCTTTTCATGAACCATACGTACTTCATATTTCTGGATCTGAGAGTACATGATAACTCTTTTACAATTCCATTACCGAGTGGCAAGTGTTGGATTGGTCGCATAAAGATTGGACGCTCCGGTTGGACGTCATTTTCTAATTGCGGTTCCCTACTCGTGCTATTTAACAAAATCATTCATCTCACTGTCAATCCATAAAAGGGGCGTTGGTCGCATTTACAGTCAAAGTAGAGGGTGTGGCCAAGGAAAAAATTTTCTGGGGCTCCGCCCCAGACCCCCATCCTTTTTTGCCCCTCCAATAAAAAATCCTGGCGGCGCCACTGACTCCAACAAGGATTCCAGTTGCAGTAACACGAAGTGGAAGACAAGTAAAGACTCCATCGTGGTTGAAGGACTTTGAACACTAATTCGAAGGACTTGAAGAATGCTTCGAATTAGAAACATTGTTGTAGTTTATTTATTTGGAAAAAGAGGGATGTAGTATTATGAGGATTAAATAGCCTCTTTATGATGAGCTGCCTCGCTTGGCGGACGGTTGAAAAAGTCTTCCTGTTTACGGAGTGGTTGTTTTAGAATATATACTGCATGGCTTAAATCTTTGTTTCTCATGAGTTCAATCTGTGTTTAACGCCACGAATACAACATTGGAGACGTACTAGAGACTTCAAACTTAGCGCAAGTAACAAGCACGACATTGGAAATGAGATTACGTCATTTGTTTTGCTTATGTCACGTGGTTAGATGCTTACGTCAGCAAATGTTGCAAGTCGACTAAACAATTATAAAATTGTTCATCAGTTCACTCAATTTAAAATTGTCTGTAAATTGCAATTTTTTACATTTAATTTATATATAAAACAGATGTCGCAAAATCAGGTGTAAAACTACATAGACTTTGTGCCGTTTTATCTTCAAAGTGATTAAACACATTGATATAAGACTTGAAACATAGAGAGATTATATGCTTGTAATTCTTATTTTAAATATTTGGGTCGTACCACTGAAAATTTTGCTGATGTCAGCATTATTCTATATTATGGGATAAAAGGAGTTCTTGTCTAAAATTGATTTTCGATTGGTTTTTAAAAAATAGCAAAAAATGCTAAACAATTATAAAAGAGCTGCTGTACCATATGATACTGCTCATTTTTAAAACATGAAGCCTAACATGGCTTTCGTCAATATGCATGCGCAGCAACCAATTATTGATGACGTGATCCAGAATTAATCAAGTATAAACCAAGAAAAAGCTCTTTTTCAGACAAGTTGAGACTTTTTTGTCTCGTCGTTTTAAAGCAAGTTGTTCAAAAGTTATGACTGAAAGAAAGTTATTTTGAGGAGCACTCAATTTAGAATTATGCGTTGACCCCCTGAATCAATGTCAAAATTTTAAATTGACATGAAGGATGTCTCCTGAATAGAATGTAAAAGTCACGAAAAACTAGATTAATTCTAGAGAGACGGGGCTGCGTGGAAGATTCAAGGAGCTGCGTGGAAAGTTGTCTAAGGGGGGGGGGGACACTTTGTGCCTCGGACACTGGACCTTTCGTCATTAAAGATTACCTCTTACTCGCCCCCATGTAAATTCAAAAGATTTATAATTAAGAATTATTGAGACAAATATCACAAAATTAACAAATTCAATGGAGGGAGCTACTAACCTATCATCCAGTATGTAACAGCAGCAAACAAAGCAACAGGTATAATTCTCATTGGTATCAGATCACAAATGACTTTGGAAAGGAAATATGCTGACACTCTATAGTACCCACTTGCGCACTCGTGCCTAACGAAAGAATAAAATTTACTCTAGTATGAGAGGGAACGTTGGCAACATTAAGATACTTTCAGTAAAAGAAAAACTTGATACGTAAGACTTTGAATAATTACAGATCGTTTTAACCCCAATCCTATATTTGAATTGAAGCATTCATCATGGAAGACCGTGATGAAAATCACCTTTGACTAAATTTTCACCGAAAGTTTCACCAAACTGTCAGTTGAGCCTATTCAAAGAGATGGTTTGAAAGCCTATCTGATAAGGATTTGCTGATGGAATGCCCGCAATAGCAAAATTGGCACTACTTCTGGGATATCCGTGAGTCACAGGTCTGAAATTGAATTGAACGGTAAGTTTAGGTCATTTATGAAAACCAGGACGGCAGAGTCCAGAAAAAGATTTCTTGAGGCAGCATGTTTTGGGCTTGGCATGCATTATACTTGAGACTGTGTGATCGTAACGTTTTTTTATCTCTGCTGAACGGCATGTCTGTAGAACAGAATTATAAGCTCACTCCTCCTTAGATCCGGTTTAAGTACTACATGGTGACAAATGGATGACAATTTCTACGACGTATAACTTACACAAAAATAACTCTTTCTTCGATAAAAAGTTGAACAGCATTCATGTTTCCAAAAATCATATTCATTGTAAGGAAGAAAAATACGCCAATCCTGTGAATAGAAAGGAAACGTTCTAACAAAAATCAGCTGTAATACATATCGAGAGAAAAATCGACAGTCGACTTATTAAGCAACAATAAACATGTGCAAATTGCTAATTAAGACTAGCATAGCGGACAAATCTCTTCTTTTGTCCAAACATCCCGAGGGGTTGTCAGTCACGCTCTGGTCAGATCACAGTTTCTCCTAATATTGACCAATCAGGTGCCGTCGTTGTGTTTACTTCCGCGTTTTGCGGCGAAGCTTAGGCCATTTTTGACCGTTTTGACCACCATCCCGAAAAAAAACATTGCACGCTCGGCTATGTCGATTTTCATCAAAATTTCAACGGGAGAAGATTCTCCATACCTCGGACCATAAGTGTTTTCGGCATCGCTATGCGATCGCTAAAATTAGCCGATTTGTGGCATTTTGAAAATCATTGCAGCCATTTTTGCGTTTGCAAGTCCTACAAAATTGAGCAAAAGGCGAGCACAAACTGATAATTTAAAGTCTATAAACCTACCTCAACTGTTTTCAAGACAAATATCCACATCTCTAATGCAATCCACTCCCAGTTGCACCATAAATCGCTCCCATTGCTATGCGCCTTTTTCGATAAACTGTGCCCCAATCCTTCTCCCAACTCCTGCAATGATTACAAGTCTGTAGGGGTAGAAACCGGCAATGTCAACCAAAATTTCAGAAAGTTATGAATCACTTCTTGCATAAGAGCACAAGTGATGATAGTGTCGTTTTACAGTAGAGCGTGTATTTGAAATAGAAATGAACTGAAGCTGTGTTTAAACGGAGGAAATGTACATTTTGTTTTCATCATGAAAAACTATTTAGCATCTTAATACTACTTTTCAAAGCTCCTCAAAATCAATTTCGCATTTTGTGCAGGTATCATAGAAGATCTCTTTAGCCCTCCAGTATGTATTAGGAAATCACCCCTTGGCAGTCAAACAACAAGGCAACATCAAAGCAAACATAGATATCAGTGTTACCTTCAGTAAACTTATGAAGGTACGCATGTATTTTTTGAGATACTAAAACTTTGATTTAGTATTGAAAGCTTCTCAGAATTCTTATTTTATCATCTCAGTTGGGAGAGTTTCTTATAAGTAAGGGTTTCTTATAAGTTCTTTCAAATTTCCATTGATAGGGGCCCCTCAGATTTCCATTGGTATTGGTGTGGGATCTCAAGGATCGGGATCACTCAAGAAACTTGGAGTAAAGGAAACAGGCTAAAGATGAATTGATTTTGTTCTGTAAACAATGATCTGTAAGAAACTGCCTGTAAGAAACTCTGTGTCATAAGACTCAGAAGGTTGAGTCATGTCCAAGCACTGACCTCGAAAACTTTTTAGGACAGTTCACAGCAGGGCACAAGAGGGAAACCCTTAAGAATCTTTTACTCAGATAATAACAAAAATTTTGAGAAGCTATCGATACCAGATCATAGTTTTAGTATCCCAAAAAATGCATGTGTACTGCCATGAGTTTACAAAATGTAACACTAATATCAATGCTTGCTTTGATCCTGTTTTTTGTTTCACTGTCAAGGGGTGATTTCCTAATACGTTCTGGAGGACTAAAGGTATCTTTTACGATACCCTCACAAAATGTGAAATTGATTTTGAGGGGTGTTGAAAATAGTTTTAAAAGTTCAATGGTTTTCGTGACGAAAACAAAATATCAATTTCTTCCGCTTGCTGCTATTCGTAGGAAGATTAAACACAGCTTCATTTCATTTCTATTTCACGTACCTGCTACACTGAAAGACGACACTGTCTTCTCTTGTGATGCAAGAATTATGGGCTGTGAAAATATATGCGACATTTTGGCTGATATTTTCGGCTGCCACTCCCTCAGACTTGCAATCATTGCAGGAGTTGGGAGAAGGGCATTGTTTATCGAAAAGGGCGCATAGCAATGGGAGCGATTTGGTGGCGCAACTGGGAGGGGATTGCAGTAGAGTAGTGGATATGTGTCTTCAGAACAGTTGAGATAGGTTTATAGACTTTAAATTATCAGTTTTTGCTCGCCTTTTGCTCAATTTTGCTGGATTTGTTACGCAAAAATGGCTGCAATGATTTTCAAAATGCCACAAATCGGCTAATTTTAGCGATCGCATAGCGATGCCGAAAACGCTTATGGTCCGAGGTATGGAGAATCTTCTCCCGTTGAAATTTTGATGAAAATCGACATAGCCGAGCGTGCAATGTTTTTTTCGGGATGGTGGTCAAAACGGTCAAAAATGGCCTAAGCTTCGCCGCAAAACGAGGAAGTAAACACAACGACGGCACCTGATTGGTCAATATTAGGAGAAACTGTGATCTGACCAGAGCGTGGCTGTCAACCCCACGGGATCTTTGGACAAAAGAAAAGATTTGTCCGCTATGCTATTAAGACTAGGATCGTAATATCAATTCCTTTACGGCAAGAGAAAATTCAATTCAATTTGTCAAAAGAGGAAGCTGCAAGAAAGAGGAGACTCGCCGAAGGCACCGTAAAAACCCATGTGTAACAGGAATGAAATGAGATGCAGAATTCTAAAATCCGTCGCATTAGAAAGTACCACTTATTCCCTGATGATGGCCACTGGTTGGTTGTGAAATCACGACATTACTTTAATCTCCCTGGTAGAGATAAGCACCAAACATAAGTTCCTTTTCTCGCATTTCCTGGTAGCTCAGCTTTCATGGCTGTCTAGTGTTCTTATTGGCTAAGCACCACGCCTAGCTCCTGGGGGTTGTTTCGAATACACTTTTTTGAAATAGAAATTTTTCTTTGATGACTGCAGTTATGTAGATTCAAAGAAGAACAGTGTTTCTCTGAGAAGACTTTCTTTTCAGTTCTCTTAGCAGCAACTGAGAGCTGATCTTCTCCTAAGTTAACGGAGTCTAAAACTTAAACAAATTAGAACAAAGATGAAATCAACCAACAAAGTTGGCATCCTAAAATTCTCAGGATAAGGTCAACTCTTCAAGTCGCAACTCCCTATTAGTAAGTGAAAGAGGGTCAGACGTTTTGTGGGTTGTAAAACGTGGTCTAGTATACCTTTGGGTTCACTATTTGGTGCATAATCGGTATATTTTTGGAGTTGCCGATGAGAAAATTATGAAAAACTTCATTTTTCATGTACCATGAAGCTACGAGTATGTTTTTGGGGTCTAAACATGTCCTATATTTAGTATATTTTTGGGTTGATTATATTCTTGGGGTCTAAAATGTCCTAAATTTAGTATATTTCTGGGTTTTTCAAAAAATCTACTGTGTCTAACCTCCCGTCACATACCAATAGAAGTCCCTCCCTGGGCGCAATAGTGGCATAGCATTTGGCAATAGTAGGCAGTAACGCGTAAAATTCATGATAACATCAATGAATAAACCTGTTCTGAAGACCACTTTCACCAAGATCGAGTCGTAGATAGATCAGACCAATTATGACAGCCATCAGCAAGTTTATCATAATCTGAATGTAAAGAAATCAAAACTTGTCAGAGCTAATTGCTTAACGGAAAAAAATTCCTAACATCATGCTATCAAACTACCTTTGTATTTGTATTTTTGTATTTTTACTTTTTTAAACACGGTAGCCCCGTCAGTCCTAAAGGACTGCTTTTCAGGGGGCCGTGGCAAACAATTGAAAAATAAAAAATAAAAATAAACTAAATGCAAATATTAATGTTCTTTTAATCTTCTTTTAAACGTGGCAAGGGAGGGTGCATTTTTTATGTCATAATCAAGCTGATTCCATAGTTTAGATCCACGAAAAGATATACCTCTTTGCCCATTGCTTGTTTTCCTCAAAGGCAACATAAGATCAGTTTCAGTATTTCGCAGTTGCCTGATATTTCGAGTAGAATTCTTGACGAACCTTTTGGAAAGATATTCCGGAGCAAGACCATTTAGCGATTTGTACATGATTGTGGCAGTTTCACTTCTTATGATATCACTTATAGTTGGCCATTTTAGATTGTGTATTAATGGCTTGGCAGATGAATCAAAGTTACTTCTCGTAACAATCCTAGCTGCTCGATTCTGCAGCTTTTGAAGGGTCTGCAGTCTGGTCACCCCACAGTTGCCCCATACGGAACAGCAGTATCGAAAATGAGGCTCTACGATCCCCCTATACATCTTACTCAGGGTCTTTCGAGGTAAAAACTTTCTGGAATATTTCAGAAACCCTATTCCACGAGAAACTTTAGTACGGACACTCTTGATATGCTCGGCCCAATTTAGGTTCTTGTCGATTATTACTCCAAGATATTTTGTCTGGTCTACATTTTCAACTTGAGCGTCACCAATGAGAAACTGCGGAGTATCAACAACATTTTCAGTAATTTTCTTAATGTTGGGTTTGGAACCCACAACTAGAGCTTGGGTTTTGAGGACATTTAAAGAAAGTTTATTGCCTTGTAGCCATTGCTTCAAATGGCCCAGTTCACTACTTAGCGTTTGATTAATATCTTCCATATTCTTAGAAGAGTAGGAAATACTAGTATCATCTGCGTACATCGTCACTTTACCTTTCTTAAGAGAAAAAGGAAGGTCATTGATATAGATCAGAAACAAAAGAGGACCGAGGCAGGAGCCCTGTGGGACACCACATTTGATGTCTTCGGTTTTTGAAGAAACCCCATTAACTCTGCAATATTGCTTTCTGTTTGTTAAATAGGATGAGAACCAAGCAAATGCTAGATTATCAACACCATACTTTCGCAATTTTGCAAGTAAAATATCATGATCTACGGTATCAAATGCCTTTTTGAGATCAATAAAAATATTAGCGGTATATCTACCATTGTCCATGTTCACATACCAGTCATCTGTGTTATTAAGAAGGCAAGTGACAGCAGAATGAAGAGCTCTAAAGCCAGACTGATTTAAAAACAGAAGTTTGTTTTTATCCAAGTAATCGTACAGTTGGTTATAAATAAGCTTCTCAAAGACCCTGGCTAAAACAGGGAGCACAGATATAGGTCTGTAGTTAGATCGGTCGTCAGGTTGACCGCTTTTAAAAATGGGAGCTACTCTAGCGATTTTCCAGCTATCTGGAAAACAGCCAGTAGCAATTGAAAAATTGAATATGTCACATAGTGATTCCGAGATCACTGGAAGTGCCATCTTCAGAAAGCAGCTAGCAATACCGTCAGTACCACTTCCTTTTGAGGTTTTCAATTTGCCAAAAACTTTTCCTAGCTGCAGCTCGTCAATAACATGAAACTGAAAATTAGTTTTTTGTGTATTCACCTCGTAGTCATTCTCAAGTAGAGGGTTTCTTGTTTGGGCAATCTTATCACTGAGAGTCTCTCCAATAGTGCAGAAGAAACTATTCATAGATTCTGCAATGTCAGCATTCGTTGAGATGTGTTTTCCATCAATATTTAGCGATGCAATGTTAGTAGTTTTAGATTTCTTGTTTAGGACATACCAAACAGAAGCAAGGGTGATTTTTCGAGTCAATGTTCTATGTCAAAAGCCCAGTTCCTCCTGCGCGATTAACAATCATTCCAATCGACATCCAATGTGAAACCGATTCTGGTGTCGATCTCAGAAGAAATTGTTTATGGCTAGCTTTTTCTGTAACTATAGGGTGTCTCAAAAAATTTTTCGACGCTGGATTAAATATTGAAAGATAACGATAACATGACCAGGCTCATGGGAAGATTACCATGTTCCTAAGATTTTGAGACAAGTTTGGAGACTAGAATCTTGCAAATCAATTCAAAATTCATTGATTTGGGAGCTCTCAAAGATAAAAATTGCGACAGCTCAAACCAGAGACCCCAAGATTACTTGCAATGCAAAAAAGCTCTAAGATCTACGTGAAAGGTTATCCAATGTCATAACACTCATTGATATCAGAACAAACCAAATAGGGCTTCAGAAGTAGTTTAATCCTGATAATCATTGACAAAATCTACAAAACCTTGCATGTATCCAAAAACAGTAGTTTGAAACATAATCGATGAGAAACTGAATCTGTTTCCTCAAAGCATCCATGCGTTTGAAAGTTAGGTTATCAAAAACCTGTTCACATACCATTTGGTTTGCCTTGAAACAATCGAGAAATAACAGAAACGATGACCCATAGGACTCTTACCAAAGGCACCATTTAGAGGCCTCTGGTTTCAGCTTTCGCACAAACTTGCACTTCAAAGGCTTGTAACCTCATGAATTTTTAGGGGATTTGCAAGATTCTTGTGTCAAGAAGTAATTTAGAATCTCAGAAATAGAGTTATTTCACCGAGTGCCATACTCCATATCGTTATTTTGAGTATTTAAGCAAATTTCGAACAATCTTTTTGAGACACCCGGTATTTGCTTTTATATTTAGGCTGAATTTAGTTGTCTGTCTTTATGTTATAGCCATGGGGTAGTCGTGGTCTTTTGCTCATGATTGTACCGTTCGTTTTTGCAGTGTAGTAAGGTAGTTTGTAAGCGTCGTCTTAAGTAATTTCTTGTTTGTAAATCTTTATATTGAATAGAAATGATAAAAGTAAACTATCGCCTCCATCCTCGTCACCATTTCACAACAGGCATTGGCTCTTTAAAGGGGTAGGGTCACGTAATGTAAACAAACTTCTTTCGAAAGGACGATTTTGTAGTATTTTTTACAGGCCATATCACGCAGATTTTCCACTATTTTTCTCAAAATAAAGGTTCTAGTTTGAAGAAAGACTCTTGAACTTCGTCAAGAAACAAACGAAATGTTCATATGTTGTACGATTGCAGAAATATTGGTGGATTTTAGGAGTAACTTTATCGTGAATTCACCCCAGCTACCAAAATCTGTACAGAACACAATGGTCACGTGTGGGCAACAATGTAGATTATAAGGGATAACAGGTTTGCTTACGGCTACGTGACCCTGCCCCTTTAATTGTGCTCAAAATCACACCAAAGAAGAGGAACGTTTCTCATTTATTGTGAGGCTATTGGGCATTATTTAGGCTTTACTGTCAGTACTGACAGTAAGCTGGTCTATTATTCCAACCACAAATTTGAAACAAACAGAGCACTCTTGTAAAAAGAAATATATCTTTAGCTTCTGTTAGCAATTAACCGGATTTGTGGCAGCGATTTATCATACCAACCTTCTTGTCCCATCATCTCGTTTATAATGGTCGAAATGGTTTCTGATACTTTCTTTCAGGGAATCAAGGTTTTGAAATAAAATTAGTACAAACATTTAAAATCATAAAAAATCATTGAAATTGTTAGAAATTATCATAAAATATCACAGTGCAAAATGCAAAGACTTATTAGATATCAAATCATCAAATCGTTTAACAATCGTGACCGGCTATAAATATCCCTAGAATTTTACATATCGTCCTTCAATCTGGAAATACTGACGGGACCATGGGGAATGGGACCCAGGCTCAACAGGTTTCAAAAGTGTCGAGAGATGGGATTTCGTTTCATATCCTCTTTAAAATCATTAAATGGAGAAAAGTAAAAACGCTGTCTTATGTATAAAGTTTAAGGGGTATACAACATTCTGAAGAAAAGAATTGGGCACTTAATGGAAGTCTCACCTACATTGAGCTTCATCCTCGCTTTTGCGAGCTACATTGAATCTAATACCAGATCGCCTAATAGCAAAAGGATTGACTGTGCGAGTTGCTTAAAACACTTCTTGTAATAATCCTATGCTCCATTCTTTCTGAAAGAACTTACATCAAGGCAAATTTGTAGCTGCCTTGCAAGGTCTCAAGATGCATAGCTTGTAAGCAACATTAGTCATAAATGAACCATGGGCAATAATTCACGGTGTTCGTAGCTTAGAAATTAAAGTTCATTACCTCGATATTACAGATTTTCTTTGTTGTTTTCTCTTCAGTCAAAGCCCAAGGATGAACGCTATGTAGGAGTTAACAGTTCAGAAGCGCAGGAGCCATTTGAAATTTGATTTCTAGCACTGGTTAGGCTTGGGCCGAAGTGAAAACAACAAAGGAAAGCAGTAATATCGAGT
This sequence comes from Aurelia sp. 3 sensu Dawson et al. (2005), assembly GCA_964020215.1. Lineage (NCBI taxonomy): Eukaryota > Metazoa > Cnidaria > Scyphozoa > Semaeostomeae > Ulmaridae > Aurelia > Aurelia sp. 3 sensu Dawson et al. (2005). The sequence continues at coordinate 462,205 of OZ026573.1, read as the reverse complement.
TAATGAAATTAAATTTTGAAGCTACAAACACGGTACATTATTGCCTATGATAAAACAAATCTCACGGAAGCTATTTAAATCGTTACTTACTAACTTTATTATACAAGGCAGGGGCGGATCTAGGGGGTGGCGAAGGTCGCTCAAGCCACGGTCAGAATTTCAAGACGTACTTTTTTCCGACAACCTATCAAAGAAAGATATCTGATATTATCCAAATCACCACCACAATTGTCCTCAGTGGGATGAAACCTCAAAAGCGATCATTTGTCTCATTCAACTCAATGAACATGCTTCACGAAGTCCAAACTTGTAACCAATCCTACGGCAGCTGCGAAATATTTTCAGCCAATCATTGAGTTACTTTTAAAAGATTTGAAAATTGGCGGGAGCCACACTTGGCAGATCTGAGCCACCACGGTGGCCTGGATTCAACCAATCATCGTGCGGCAAAATCAAGCGAAAAATGGCGGGAGCCACAGAAAGCCACTCTTCATTTTGAAAAACAGAGCAGACCAATAGAAATTAAGATGAGGCAACCATCTACCAATCCTGTGAAACTGTGTCCCAGTCTTCTGCTGCTCAGCACAGTGTGATTGAATTTTGATCTCTCTCTCTTGTTTCCTGCACAATAATAATGGCGGCCCACAGTGAAGGTGTCTTGTCATAAAGTTGCTGAATATCTTAGAAGAAATGGACAGGGAGAGCTGTAATGTCTACAGTGACAATGCCTGCAGACTTTGGATGATGCAAAGAGCTGCGGAAATAAACCTAGTTGGACGATGTTGTATTTGTATTGACGCAACGGGAACTAGGCCGTTCAGTAGGTTAGTATTGTCACACATTATCAAGGGCGAATTGCGGTGAGAACTGCATGTTAGTTCATGGTTTTAATCAGAACTTGAGACATTTTGCAAGCGTTATGGTTTTAGAATATTGACACCAACATCATCACGTTACAAGGTACACAGTTAAACAATGATTTCACTGAATAATAATAGTTGGAAGGAAATATTTCGGAGCTGTTATCCAGGAACTATTTTATCAAAAGCAGTCAGCAGGGGCCCAAAACAAAACATCCATAGTGCTGGATCAACCAAAGGTATTGTTAGAAAAACAAGTAAACCTTTCAAAGACCGGAATCATTAGATCACCTCCCGAGATTCTCCGAGATTCTGTTTTGAATCCTGAGATAACAAGAGCAAATGTGCCCTCGCGAAAGGAAAATCACCTTCATTATATTGACGAAGCTGCACACATTGCTATAAAAGAAGCCGCAAAAAACCGAGGGGCATCCAACTCCTAGAAATCTCGTACCCCCGTTGCAACAATCCTTTTTGTTTTCAACCAAAATCCACCAAAACCTGTAAATGCCTCTTGCCAAATTGTGAAATGCCGCTTGCCAAAAGCAGTAAAAAACTGCAAGTTTGAGATGATTAACAGTACACATTTTTTACAAGAAACTCGTTTGTAAGAAAAGAAACTTGCACTAAGATGGCCAAAGTTTTAGAAAATTCTAGTAGTATGTCTGAGAAGTATTAAGAAACTTTCAAAAATTAAAAGCATGGACATTGTCGCAATTATCGCGGCAATTATGCTGAGTGTTAGAGACCACATTGATAATTCATGCATTCAAAGAATAAGAAACCAATTAAGAAACGTCAAGCACTAAAATGGCCAAATTTCATGTTAAATTAAGAAACACTGAGTGCTATGGCTTGACTCAAGTTTCTTATGAAATACGCGCAGTGCCATCTGGGGTGAAATTGTCAACTCATACCAGAACGATAGGGATTCTCTAAAGCTATTGATGATTCATCCACCTCTCTGTTACCTTCTTGAGCATTTCCCTTTGCAGACTCACGTAACATTGTGACCCTCTACCTCTTTAATAAACGACCGCCAGATAGGGCGTTTCCCACGATGTAAAGGGCATGGCACCAAAAAATTTTCCGGGGGCTCCGCCCCCGGACCCCCGTGTCACTCGCGCTTCGCGCTCGCCTCCCCTTCTTAGGTCGCGCTTCGCGCTCCCAGCCACGGTCAGATTTTGGGCTAGATCCGCCCCTGCAAGGATTAGGATTCTTATATTTCGTTCTTGCTTGAGCAACATAAGATGAATTGCTATTTTCCAAGCCATATTTCTTTCAAAGAAAATAGAAATCTCACCTGTGAAATTCCCGTTTTTGGATTCCTAATCAGATTTTTCACTCCTCTTTTTGAAACGACGGCAAACTGTGGTAAGATAAAATCAATGAGATGCAACATAGCAATCGTAGGGTATCAATCAAGATTTTCTGCGGGGTGTATCAAACAAGGCTACTAGCTGATTAAGGTTGCGGTAAACGTATTCTGGGTTAAAGTATCCATTTTACGATTTCTTCATATTCCGTTAGCCGAACTTTCAAGGCACACAATGATACCTTGTTTGAAGCAACAGAAGTTTTGAAGATGGAAGAACTTTCGTGTAAACGATGGTTTCCATAATTTTTTAATCAAAGTTGTTGTTTGCTGTCTTCAAAATCCATACCTTAGCGCTTGACCTGTTAAGCCGATAACCCCTAAGTTCTTGTGGATTGTATGAAATAGCATTGCGCCTTCTTGTATCCTTCTGTTTATTGGGCAATCATTTGAAGACTCTAATTGATTTTTAAGCCTAAATGGCTTGATCCGGATTAGTGTGGTCTATGTGACCCTGATGTGTACTTTGTCATTGCAGACCAGTAGAGTCCTGTTTTCTCAGGACTCACAAATCCAGGAGGTACAGGTACAAAAAGCTATTTTGTACCCTTTGAGCCAATCGAATGGCTCGAAAATTTGCACTTGGCCAGGACAGGCTTGGAGCTTGGAAAGCATGTCCCAAATTCTTTATATGTGTTCTGGTCCGTCTTTTATAGCCAAATACAACTGTTGGCAGGCAGAAAAATCATTTACCAATTTTTGACAGCATGTAATTTCAAAGGGAGAAGAAATTTCAAAAATCGCAGACACACTTTAAAGCTTAGGATCTGCACTTCCCGTTGACAGTCATTATTAATGGTGGGGGTGGGGCGGAAGATATTAAGGGGTTCGCCAATGATTTTTCTGCCTAGAGGGGGGACCAGATCAAAAATCTGACAGCGCGAGGGGGGCCACGAATAATACTCAGTCAAAAATGATAAGTGCTATTTTATCCAGAAATAAATGACAGTACAGCTTTACTTGTATTCCCTTGACTCTGATAGCTGTTCTAGCCAAAAAGCAACCTGGATTGTCCGCTGCTTTCAACTCTGTCTGTTTTGCTGAACTTAGCTTTCTAGCCTCTGCCTAAGTTAGGTGGGACTGAAACTGCAATCAAGGAGAAGAAGGTGGTAAGAAACAAGTCATCATCGAAAAGAGGAGGAGTTTCTACCTTGAAGAAGCAAGTAGTTGGAGCAATATTTCTCAGAGATATTGGAATGTGACTGAGACAGGCGCTCTAAGCCCATGTAAAGGAAGTTCTTGCAAAAATTCGTTGGGACGCTAAATTAAGACAAAGTACCTGGGAATTTTCAAAGCTTTCATGTGAGAAGCAGGCAAAAATCAGATTGTGATAAGCATCCTAAGACAAAGCAGGTGTCCTTTATGCACAAGTTTTTAAACATGTTACTCGTACAGTACATGCTACTCAAATTTTTTTTACTCATACTTATCAAATCTTCATTGTTGGCTCTGGCAAACAAATTGAAAGAGGTCTTCCAAGGCAAAGTAAATTATATCTACTCTAAACAGAAACTCTTTTCTAAACTTTCCTTGGGATAATAGTTTATAAAAATTGTAACGAAATTTTCCAAAATCGCAATTCATGGGGTTGCGAGAAGCATTCTGAGCAATAGTAGAAAGCTTGCCGTCAGAAATTTTCTGGGAGCTTCGCCCCCAGACTCTATAGCGCTTGGATCAGGGGTATGAAACTCCATCTTCAACTTCATCTTTTGGGTATGAAAATTGACGGCAACTAGGCTTCATAACAGTCTGTCTGGACAATTTCGGTCCTAATCTCCATCTCAACTCTCTCTGTGATATAATAGTAGCATCGTGGTTCATCAGCTTATATGATTTCTTATAATATCGTTCTAATTTATAAGGGGGGGGGGGCTATGAAAACTTATACTTAGATTTTGGGGGACATCATTTTAGCTGTATGATTTCAAGGGTGGGTCAAGAAAAAACCACACTGTTCAAAACATATCTTCCACCCCAACCTCCACCATTAATAATGACTAGTCCCTTACCTCAAACACAAGAATACAAACGACAATGTTATAAATAAATGATTAAAGTACCAAGTGAAGCGTAGATGTTAAAAAACACGACGTTTCGAGCGTATACTCGTTATCAAGCGTATACTCGTAGCGTATACTCGTAGCGTATACTCGTAGCGTATACTCGTGACTTGATAACGAGTATACGCTCGAAACGTCGTGTTTTTTAACATCTATGCTTCACTTGGTACTTTAATCATTTATTTATAACATTGTCGTTTAATTACCATAGTACCACACGCAATACATATTTTTATTGAATTACACAAGAATACAAGATAGCCTTTGAAGGTGGTATACTCCTTTAAGCAGTAAATTTGCCTGGAAAATGTCATTTTACAACATTTGTCAATTATTTTGATATGGTTAGAATCCCCACCTTCTTGTGCATCAAATGATGTATTTCTTGGCTAGATTCCGTTAATAGTTCGGCTTTTAGGGAGCGAAAACCAAATCTCCAGTCACAAACGTTTACCGTAACCTTAACCTAAATTTTTCAACAACACAAGGTCTTATAAAAATGAGAATATAATGATGATTCAGGGAAACGCAGCTTTATTATAAATCGCAGGATACAGACGACGATCAGAAAAGACATTTTGTGGTGAGACTTTGAAAAGACTTTGACAATCCAGTTACATTACAGAAATAATTTTTGACAATCCAGTTGAAAATCCATTACAAAATAATTTGACAATCCAGTAGAAAATCCATAATTAAAGAAAATGTGACAGTCCAGTTGTTATAACATAATTCAGTACGTTTCGACTCTGGCTAGAGTCATCTTCAGCAAAGAAAATATGTGCACGAGGGCCTTTTAAACTAAAACGAAACACGGCATGCGGGAGAGGAGAGATACCTAATAAGGTAAAATAAACAGCAAAACAAAGAAGAAAAAAACAAGTACTAAAATGCGAGATGAAAAACAAGACCTAATAAGGCAAAATCAGAATAAGACCATGGGAATAGATGACGTTTGGGAGTTCAAAGAGGGCGTGTCTCGTTTTATTAAAAGACTCTCGTGAATAAGAAGGTCAAAACATAGTCACAAGAGAGAAACTGTAGTCTGGAAACAGCTGTCCGCTAACAATAGCGCCTTTGTTTGAACTCGAAAATAGGTGCCACGCCCTGCTGAGAGTGCATGACAGAGCGACAAGATGGCTGCGTGTATTGATGACAAGGTATCAGGCGACGATTTAGATACAATTCTTTCGCTCCTTGATGACGATTTCTTCGAAGAAGATCAAGAAATAGTTGAAGCAATGGTTTCTTCAGTGAATGAGGTGAGTTATTGTGTTTATTTCATGTATAAAAGGCACGCTGAACATCCAATACTACACGATTTCTGGTTAGGCCCAACGCCCTTTCTTTGGTGTGAGCATGAACTTTTAGTATACTATCTTCCCGTGAAAATGTTTTACGAGTGTTTCGGCCTGAGAAAGCGTTATTTTTATTGTAATGTTATATTTGTAGATTGAAATGGCTCAAGACGAAAGCGTACAGTGTGACATATGTAGGAAGACATGCAAATCGAAACGCGGCCTAAATCGCCACAAAACAATCAAGCACAAGTCTGGTGATAAAGATTCGGCGACAAGCACCACTCCCCCTTTGCGACTTCACCCACTGCAGTTTAAAGATTTTGTCAGAAAATGTGCAAGCAAGCTTTCTGCTGATGAATGCTACCCAAAAGACATACAAGAAGAATTCAAGGCCTTTATTTTCACGGCATTGGATTCACAATATAGTTTCAAATTTCTGGAAAGGACTGTTCAGAATTTTAATAGAGATGCAGAAAAATTTTATCCAGATATATACAGTTGTTTCACCCAAAACGTCGTCTTCAGGCACCTGTCAAAGAATGCTTCACTTGTTTTGGGACTTGAAGTTGCAAATCATGTTCTTGCACATCTCAGCAGTTCGAGTTCCTTTGAAGATCCTGCTCATCTGGAGACCAACACAGGCAATTTTTCAGAAAAGGAAATTGCAATTGTCACGTATTTGAGTGGGTATGTGTTTGGTACACTATACAGGAGGATTCGAAGTTCCAACAAATGGAACACAGAAAATAACCAGCAGTGTCTTGCCATCTTGAGGGCTGGCAAAAGTGAAGATGGAGACCAGCAGATGCAAAAAAGTGATGTTCTCATCAATGCAAAGAACAGAGGAGGACTCTGGCAAGTTGTACCTGAGATAAAAAAGATCTTTCTCATTGCAGAGTCAAAATTCAGACTCTACACTGCACATAGAATTTCAAAGATCGACAGCAACTATTTGGTTTCTCAATTACTGTTGAATAGTTCGGTTCAGGGGAATTACTTGGATGTTTGCAGTCGTGCAGATATAGAGAAAGTCCCTAAAGAAATAGCACTTAACCTCTTAGAGCACCTTCTCCTCCTTTACATACGTGTCAGAAGTTTCTCGTTTGCAAAGGACAAACTGAAAAAACACAAGTTTGAAATACAACAAAGAAAGACAAAATCTTTAAGAACAGAACTGAAGAGAAAAGCAAATGTGAACACAAGTGCACTGGATTTGTAATACTACATTTACATTGACACAGTCATACCAGTTTAAACTAAACCAGGCCTTATTTCAACCAATCAAATTGATTCTATTTGTTGGATTGACAAATTAAATGCAAAATTTGTTGACTTGGTTTAGTTTAAGCTGGTGTAACTACAAATTAGATACAGTAAGTACCCACAAATAAGAAACCCCTTGAATAAGAAACAGGTCTGATTTTCTTGACAAGGGGATCCTTTATAAGAAAAAATTTACTGTAGGTTTGGCATCAAAACATTTCATATTTTCATGCTCGTCAATAGTTTGTTCCTCAATGCCAAAATAAGGTGGAAATAAGATTTTGCTGGTACTACTTTTGCTATACTAGGTTAACCTAGAGGAATAAAAGGTACAATATTCTTTTTCCCCTAAAAGTAGTTCTATGATGGGAAATTTAATGAAACTGTATAAAGAACACCGAAAATACTGAACTGGTTGGCATGAAAAAAATACTCAGATATTGTTTGATAAATAAAATTACTGTTTTGGTTGAAACACTTTTTAAAATATCCAAAACATTAGTGTTTGGGTGAATCTGATTACTAAAAGTTAGTTTAACTTTTTCAGAACCACAAAGGTATTTCCTCTGCTTTACAATGAAATACGATCTTAAATGCGTAAAATACTCTATTGATGTTAGAACAATGTACTGAACAGCGTGTATGTTGAACACTACTGTCATAACCTTGACTTGATATGATGGTACCTATTTATAAGAAACTTTTGACCCCGATTATAAAAAGGATCTCTTTAAATAAGAACCTTTCTGAGGTCTCAATTTAAACTGAGGTTTCTTATTTTTGGGTACTTGCTGTATAAGGTGTTATATGTGGTGTGACTTTTGAAAATAAAATTCAAAGACCTCAAAATCTTGGTTTCCCTGTCAAAAGTTAATAAAATTTTTCCTTCTGCAGTTAAATGGAATGCCATTAAAAATTACTACCAAAACTTCTAAAAGAGGTACAAATATTTTGAAGATCAATAGTTTCTTACTTTAATACTTGGCTTTCAGTCAATGAATGATATAGCTTTGTGACCTCTAACAAACGTTTCAAGATAGAATTACATCTTAAAATTTGTGATTGTCCAAGCAATGAAACTTTTCACCAGATAGGTACATACATAATTGCAACTAATGGCAAACTTTTTTGAAACTCTTTTAAGTTCTACAATTAGCCATGTCAACACAGTTTTAAACAGCTTTCTTAATTAAAGATCAACTTGGCATTCCCATTTCCAGTCTCAGTCTGATGACACATTTTTTTTTGAAAATTCAGCATTTGTTCAAAGCATACCAAAACAATGTCACAAAATTAAGACAAATCTTGCACACATTTTATACTTGACCAAAAAACCTTCACAAGCAAATGTTATGACCACTCCACATGCAACTAAACAGCTGGCTACCTTTCCAGATGTTGCCCTCAAAAATTGGCTTCAAAAATATGGTAATTGATTCCTTTCTTAGCCATTTGCTTTCTTTCCAGTCCATGTTTTGGAAGATGTGAAAAGGCCAAATTCCAAATTTGAATTGAGCATGAAACTTGAATAGGAACAGAGGTCAGTCGTTTTGCAAATATATAACAAATATCCCATCATGACTTCAAATCCATCACTACATTGAGTTTTCACCAAATGTTGGAAAAGGATGACAATTGTTTGGCTCAAAATGAAAAATGTAGTATTTTCTTTCAATCTCATGGTTTTCCGGACAGTAATTATAGCTCAAAGTGACCATGAAGCATCTCAAACATAGCCAAGCCTTTCAAATAAACTGCAGTTCTATCAACTTTTGATCCCAGAGAGCTAATTTAGGGCCGATTTCCACTCAAACAAGTTTTCCGAACAGACTGAAAATCTCTTGCTTACGTGAGAAAATGTCATTTTGAATTTGGATAGAATTTAATGTGTGATAAACTTTTTATTGTGTAAAATCCTGTCCACTTGGAAATTTCTAATGAGTGGAAATCAGCCTTTAGGATCTAGCTTCTAGCTTGTGAAGCTTTTTTGGGTCAACCTGGTAAAATTTTACAAAATCACTGAGCGTTCTGTGAGCACAACTACCCAAAACGACACTGCATGCCCAATAGACATGTCTCATCAGGTGTGACTATGGCAGTTAAAAAACTGGTCATTCTTACAGTGAATCCCGTTGTTGTTCCTAGCATTTCTTCCTCTTTGCTTTGCGGCATGGCAGCTTTTCCATTTCTGCACCAAAGTCAATTTCATCTTTGGCATTAAAAGCCCCTCTGCAGTTTCCTTGAATAGGCTTGACCATTCGTGACATTCTTATAGTGTTGTCATTGAATCCAACATCCCTTAGGGAAGGGTTGTCTTTACGACGGCCCATGCCTCGTTGTCTACCAAAATAGTTCTCAAGCGGATCCTGACAGAATCTTTCTGTCAGTACATACTTAACATTTCTTGAGAGGAGAAACTTAACCAATTCAACAGTAGAATGCACTGTGATTTGAACTCCCTCATAGGTTTGTCTTGATAAAAACATTTTGGCTTTGTCATCCTTGGAAAAATCTCCAGGCCTGTTTTCAATTGATTGTTGCCAATCCTTGAAGTACTGCAAAAAAACTTCTGTCAACCATTCCAATCTCTCATCATCCACTGATTCAAATGGCTTCAGGAGTGGTTTGCACTTTAACTTATGTTCAACTGTATTTCTTATGTTCATGCAATCAAAAAAGCTATCAAACATGTGGCAGAACTGAGCAGTTCCTTTTGCTTCATTTGGCCCAAATGATTTCAGAACCTCAGCAACGGATGAACTTAACACTTGCACAGCTAATTTAACATTCATACGTGAGAAAGGTGTTAGCTTGATGTGTTCATTTGTCAGTTTGGGGAGAAGATGAAGTCCACATTCCAAATCCTCCTTGACAAGCTTTGTTATGTGACTCCATACAATGAAATGATCATCATTCCACATTAATCGGCCAGAAGAACCTTGACCAGAACTAGCCAAGCAATTTCTTGCTGTTTTTAGAAGGTGGGGTGGGTCAGCAAAGAAGTATATGAACCGTTTTTCATTTGCAAAGATGTTAACTGTTCGATACATGACATCTACTTCATTGTTGTGATCTTCATCTTTAGTTAGGCGTGAGTGCATTTTGTACATCTTTCTGTTGGCCGATGCACCATCACTTGTGACCCCAACAACTTTCAAATGGCACTTCAATTCGCATATGCTCACGGCTTTCCAAAACAATGGATACAGTTGGATTGCTGTTGCCCCAGTTGTGGCAAAGTTGGCCATTGTAAATTTCATTGGATTGACAATACTGCAAATCAAAAAAACTAACACATGGGATGCAATCTGGTCTACCTTCTGAAATGTTGAGCAATTCAATTCAATATTACCAAGGTCAACATACCCAATAAGGTCTCCTGAATGTTTGTCCCAAACTAAATTTTCCTGAATTTTCATTTCATCGTGGATGAGAATCACAAACCGCTCCGCATCAGTGAAATCTTTGACATTTTGGCACAGCTCATTTATAACATCTTTGTTAAAACCTTGCTGCGGCCTAATATAATTCTTATAATCCCTCAGCCTTCTACGGCTTGGCAGAATTAAAAATCCAGTGTTGGTCTTCTCGTCATATCTGATATCATCATAAACAGCAGGTGACTTGGCTGCCAAGCTTAAACAATAACGTATTATTAATGGATGATATCGTACGCCCCCTTTTGCAGTTTTCAGATACTTCTGCTGTTGCTCCCAAAACAACTTCATAAAAGGGGGCATACCTGTTTGCTCAGCACTTGACATGATGACTTCCAAGTCACAGTTAAGACTGTCGCTTACTGGCAATGCTTTTGTCTCAATTTCTTTCTTCATTGTTTCCAACTGGCTTTTAAGTGCCTTGTTCTCAATTCTATATTCTTGGAGTGCAAGTTTTATTCTTTCAGGATTTGTATTGGAGACAGGTGCATTGGGTTTTGCAGGCAGCAGTTCATCTTTACTGATCTTCTGAAATTTTTTTGTTTCTTTATTTTGCAACCTGAAGCATACATTGCACTTATTTTCTGTCACTTCAGATATCATGACTTCACATGAAGGAGGGCGGAAGAAAACTGTCTCAGATAGAGGCTGGTGAGATTCATCAAAAAAAAGGCTAAACTTTTTTGCAGCACAGTGCTTCAACAATTGAGAGTTGGCTTTCACAGCTACTTTGTGGTCAAGTCCACTGCAAACTTCTTGGCACTCAAGCAACTTTATTAAATTGCTGAGGGTTATATTTTTCATGGATCTTCTATTTTCAAAGTAAATTTCATGGTCTTCAGGAAGCAACCAACCAAACACTCGAACTGTGAAGCCAAGGCTATCATCAACATAAATTTCTGTTACTGGAAGCTCATGAACGTCATCTTCCTTGGTAACTTTTAAAAACTCAGCTTCTTCTACAGATACACGCCATTTATCAGGAAGCTTCAACTTCTTGGTTCGCAAGCAAAACTCAGTGAAAGACTTGTAAAAAGCAGACTCTTTGATTGTGGAGTTGATTTGATATAAGGCCTTTTTCTCTCCAATTTTTTGAGCTGATTCCCTTGGGTTTGGATTTCCACTAAAATGGAGACAAATTGACTGTTAGCAACTGCAAAACGTATCACAGACATAAGAACCCATAAGAATAAATATGCTGGATAGTGATAAAATGTTTCACAGAATGCATTTTATCCCCCAACCACACTGGAGTCATAATATTCTCCCTATGAAAGATATTTTCAACCAGTAAAATTTCAACTTTCTTTTCCCTGTACAAAGTCAGCAGATTGTGATGAATATTAATTCCTGGTGAAACAACATTATGTGAAATAACATAGAAAGTATTTAAGTTACTTATGCCCTGTATTTTGATCAAGTGATATTTTTTCTGACCCAAACTGCCTCTACAATACTAGTTACATAAATGTTGTGTTAACCAATCCTGGAAACAGTGAACATCCTCAAAAAAGTTGTTCTATAGACACCTGGATCTTATCTTGTTGGGGAGATGAGCTGTGCTTTGTCTGAGGAAACTTCTGTGTCCCCCAGTGCAGTTGGGTTGAAGCTCATGCGCAGTAGCATTTTGGAGTTGAAACTCTCATGGGTGCATGAGCTTTAACCCACTACATGGGGGGACACATTAGTTTCCTTGGACAAAGCGATCTCATGTCCCCAACAATATCACTTAAAAGCTTTATATATATATTTCATTTCATAAAATCTGGTCATGATGAAATGTTTCTACAAACCACAAGCTACATACCTTCCTGTTATCACACTTTTTACTGGTAATCTCAATGTTGGCAGAACACCAGGTTTTAATGTCTTTCTTGTACGATCTGATGAAGAAAAACACCTATTAATACACAGTAGTGGAGATTTATAAAAAGCCTAACTTTTACCCATGAGGGTCCAACCTTTCATAAGAATAATTAGACTTCAGCTTGTTGCTGAAAAGTTTCTAATGTTTTTGCAAAGTTTAGAATAATGGGCAATAGTTTTCTGCCAAGTTATTCAATCTTGGTACAAAAAAAGTATGTTTGAAAATGAAATGAAAATTTCTTTGACTACAAAAGTATCCTGTATGCTTTTAGCATGTTAGTACAAACATTATGTTACAAACATTTAGAGGAACATCACAATTCACAACCACCTTGTTCAGTTTGTGTTGCATCTTGGCCTGCTACAAACAACAACAAGCAAAAGCCACGAGATTGCTTTGCAAATAAATGGAGATCGTTGTGATAGAGAAGTCTTCCCAGCCTTGAAAATAAAAAAGGAATTCACGTAGCAATACTTACGATGATTTATTTGGTCTTGGGTGAAATGCAATTCGCAAATGCGTATCGTTCTATTCTCAATTTGCCTCTTCAGGCTTGCATCGATCACGCGATCCCTCGTTACAATATTAAGCAATTGGTTTCTCCATTTCGTGCTGAAATCATCGTCTTCGCCAGGAATTTTGAATATTCCGATTCCACGATGTCCTCTTGCCGTGTTACAGTTAAAAATCGCACAGTTTGCGCCTGGCATCGTCAAAGAACTTCATCTGAAACAAGCTCAGTCATCCTTTTCCACTCAAAACGGCCATGGTTTCTTCATTTGTTTGGACTTTGATGCACCTTCAGGTGGACTGGGCACGAAAAATTTCAGAAGGCGAGTTCAAACAAAAGCGCTTTTGTTAGCGCGTTGTTGTTTCCAGACTACAGTTTCTCTCTTGTGACTATGGTCAAAATGATTGTCTGTTTTGCTAATAATTTCAAAGTCATCAAAAGATGCTTTGTGGCCAAATTTAGAAATGTGCTCCCCTATGGACGAGGAGTTAGACTTTATCTTTTGACCTGCTCAGTAGCGTAGCCAGGGGGGGGCAAGAGGGGGCGGCCGCCCCCCCCCAATCATCGCCAGAGATGAGTTTTGTAATTCTCCCAAATCCGTTGAGAAACTGGAGGGGGGGGGGGGGGATCGGCTGCATTTTTCTCCAACACTTGTGGCAGCGTGATTTGTCAAAGTTATAAAAGAAACAGGAATGAAATTCTTGCCCTAATAAGTGACATCTTGGTGCGATTTAGCCAACAAAAGAATCAAAAATTTTCTGCTCGCTTCGCTCGCACGTCCATACTTGCCCCATCACTGTATCATCTTGGGATCATCTTTGTACCCTGGCCTGCTATCATGTCCAGGCAAGGCATGCAGCTTCATTTGTTTCTTTGAAACCGACCTAGGCACCACTTCAACTTGGTATGTGTATGAGTCTATTTGGCACAGAACATACAATACAATTAATCACATCTTTCGAATTTTTCTCGCTTCGTTTCGCACTTCTATCAAGAATTCCTCCTTCCATGTGTACTTATGCTGCCACTTGTTTTCTTGAACGATTTCTGCGTTTTCCTATATATCCAGCATTAAAAGAATTTATGAATCCAACTTAAACCTTCCTCAACTTTAATCGACAGTGCATCTCTTCTACAGTGATGTGACATTTCAACCATCGAGTGAAATTCTGTTTGTGCTTCTCAAAAATTTTCGGCTCGCTTCGCTCGCATTTTCTTCATGCTCTGTATACTCCATAGATTACTCCAGGGCCCGAGCTGGCTCTCGACAGCCCTGTCCATAAGCATCGTTGCGCTTTCTAGAGTTTTTATCAGTGTTTCAAAACAATTCAAAGTTCAGACTTTCTCAGCTGTTGTCCTTTTACTTGTTTTGTCTTAGGCACCCATGGTACTAAATTGCGAAATTTTGGCGAGAATTCAGATATGACTGAAAGAAAAAAAAAAGCTTTCGTCCCTTCCATTATAAGAGCGGCACCGAAAGTTTTGTCTACTTTTTAGTTAGGGTGCATTCTTGGTTTTCCAGTGGCGTACCTGAGAGGAATGCGGGATCCGAAGAAATTTTTGAACAATGTTGGCAGAGGCATTCTAAGCCAGAGTAGAATGCATGTCATCAAAAATTTTTCTGGTGACTCGACCCTGGACCCATCCATTTCAATGTCCCCACTTATTGAGATTCATTTCGTATTTTGTACTTGATATGTTGGACCGCTTGTAACTGAATAAGAATTCTTCTTTTGCTTTCTTAGAGTAACTTGCAATATTGAGGATAATTTCTTGACGAAAATTTAGCAAAACGTCCTGCCTTTTGTGTTCAATGTAGTCATCTTTATGATGCAAAATATGACTGAAAAGGGCGTTTCCCTCATTTTCCGAGCGTCTGAAGGGCGTGGCCCCCAAAAATTTTCCCGGGGGCAAGCCCCCGGACCCCCGTATTTCTTCGCTGCTCTCGCACTCTGCCCCCCCAAAGGCAGGGACCTGGCTACGCCACTGGACCTGCTTTGTTAATCCCTAGGTGCTCTCTACATCTAACAATTAAATGTCTTTTGGTTTTACCATAGTAAGTGGCATCGCAACCACTGCACGTATATTTGTAAATAACATTTGAGCACATTAAATTTGCAAAGCGATCTTTGAATCTAAACAATGAAGAGAGTCATCTTTTGATGACTTTGAAATTATTAGCAAAACAGACAATCATTTTGACCTTCTTATTCACGAGAGTCTTTTAATAAAACGAGACACGCCCTCTTTGAACTCCCAAACGTCATCTATTCCCATGGTCTTATTCTGATTTTGCCTTATTAGGTCTTGTTTTTCATCTCGCATTTTAGTACTTGTTTTTTTCTTCTTTGTTTTGCTGTTTATTTTACCTTATTAGGTATCTCTCCTCTCCCGCATGCCGTGTTTCGTTTTAGTTTAAAAGGCCCTCGTGCACATATTTTCTTTGCTGAAGATGACTCTAGCCAGAGTCGAAACGTACTGAATTATGTTATAACAACTGGACTGTCACATTTTCTTTAATTATGGATTTTCTACTGGATTGTCAAATTATTTTGTAATGGATTTTCAACTGGATTGTCAAAAATTATTTCTGTAATGTAACTGGACTGTCAAAGTCTTTTCAAAGTCTCACCACAAAATGTCTTTTCTGATCGTCGTCTTTATCCTGCGATTGAGAATATAATGTCCTGGAAGCCCTATTCACATCCTTTCATTTGATGTGCAGACTTCGCAAAGTGGTTTGTTAGGGAATTCGCGAGCAAGAAGAAGTTACCAACAAGTCTAAATGAGGTAATGTCAAATAAAGAGTCAGTTACCAATTTCGTGCAACAGGAGCTTCGAAAAGCAGTAATTTCAAAGCCAAATCAAGAGTAGAGTGCCTGAAATTTGTAGGACCAAGGTAACTGACTTGGCCTTTGCAGCGTCTTTGCAATCAGTTAAGCAGACTGATTACCTCGGTCCCTTGTATTCCTAAGATAGACCTTGCTCAACAGGGACTCATAATGTAAACATAAAAGGATGACCTTGCCTAGACCCACTCTCAGTTATCATCGCGCAGAAACAAAATCAGCAACAGTGCCGTTTGGTTCAAAGTTCATAACGAAACTTTCGCATAGACTTATGATGATAAGCCCCTTGTATCCCTGCGATGAACCTTACCCAACAGGGATTCACAGTGAAACAGTGTAGAAGCTGACCCTATCTCCTTCATTCGATCGATCGAATCATGATCGAACGTCTGCTTTTGCTCGATTCAACGGTCGGTTCATCTCCTCAGAAAGAAAATGCGATAAAAATCACGCTAAGCAAACGTTTAATCAAAGAAACTTTGTATAAATCTGCAGAAGGAAGTTCATTTTACCCAGTGAGTGCAAAATAAGTCATTCAACGCTACATTTTCTATGTTTCTAAGACCAAAACAAACCAGAGAAATCTTCAACCGCCTGCCGCAGCAACTTCATTCAAGATCTTGTCAACTGCACCATTCGAATTGAAAATTGGACAGCATTGTTGCCAAATCTTGCAATCGGATTGGTACTCTAGGAATGGCAGAGTTTGGGCCTAAATAGGGTCAAGTTTTTCAGAGAAATATTACGAGTCTCTGTTGACCGAAGCGCCATCATCAACTAGGGCCAAATCACCTTCAATATTTCAGAGTAATACTATGGGTCCACAACGATATCATTCAATTCAAAGAGCACAGGGAAACAAGGGACTGAAGTAACAAGTCCCATAGTTGATACCACCTTTGAGACTCCTGAAAGAGCAATGAAATTAGAATAACTTTGTTATATCAGCAGAGACCAGGTGGAGCACTAACTTCTTCTTTGCTCACACTTGGTAGATAGCAGAACTTTACGTTACCTGGGTGAAACAAGATGTTGGGTATGAAGCTTCATTGGTATCATCAAATCTCCCACTCTCTTCGTATTCATGAAGTTCTTCTATCTGGCTGTTGAGATCTTGCATTGTGTCTTTATACAGTTCCGTTTGGCAATATCTGCGTGCTAAATCTTGTCCCCTTGCCTCTTCTATGTATCTTTCTTTTCCGTCGTTAGACGCCAAGGAATTGTATTCATGGATCGCCTTTACACCTCAAAGAGATAAAAATGTTTCAACTTTTAACCGCCTACTACACTTCAGAGCTATTTCATGAATAATGAAAGACTGCACAAACACTGCAAGGTAAGTTAAAAGCCAAAAGATTCAAGTATTTTTGTAACTTTTTCGCTATCCTACCAGCACTAGAAGTATTGGTTATTTCAACTTTATAAAAATTTCATGGCTGCAAAATGACAGAAAAAGGGCCTAAAATATCGATCAAATCGTAAAGACTCTATTCAAACCGAACAATAGGCAATGGGCGTTTCACCTCCCTCAAGTGTTATGAGACATCGATTTGCAAACAAATACAGCAGATTTTCAATCCCATGGCAATTAATGTGAGGAGGATATCTCTCACTCATGAGAAGTTGCATTTCCTTCACTATTCTATGCGAGGATTCATTTATGCTTTGATCGATATTTTAGGCTATTTTTCAGTCATTTTGCAACCATAAAATTTGTGTAAAGTTGAATTTACCTATATTTGTAGTGCTTGTATGACAAAGAGAGAAATCGCAATATACCTCAACCTTTTGGCTTTTAACTAGAATTAGATACATTCAAATCTGTGAAATACTCTTGCTGTTATGAATTTCAAAAGTGGGAACTTTTTCTGGCTCACTCAGTTGTTTCTGAAAATGGCGCACATTTATGAAACAATATGTCAAATTTGATAAAAATGTTACG
Source organism: Aurelia sp. 3 sensu Dawson et al. (2005) (assembly GCA_964020215.1). NCBI lineage: Eukaryota > Metazoa > Cnidaria > Scyphozoa > Semaeostomeae > Ulmaridae > Aurelia > Aurelia sp. 3 sensu Dawson et al. (2005). Next base: position 444,740 of record OZ026573.1, on the reverse strand, counting down.
AAAAGGAAATTGCTAAGTTAGCCACCACTTAATGTAGAAAAATTGAAACTGTCGTAGCTACCTTCATATGTAGATAAATTAGCTGCTGCTCTATTTTTACATCTAGAATTTTACAATGTTGCAATCTGTTGCGCATTCAAGCTTAGTTTTCTTCTTAATAAGATTCTGACTGAATTGCTTTGCTTAACCTTCGTCATTTAGAATACATATGTCACAAACTGCAATAGCAGTAAGCCTTGTGTGCAGCAAAATAATTCTTTGGGTGAGATTCTGACACGAACCGTTTGACATCATGACTCAGGAAAGCCGATTACCCTGAAGCAGAAACATGGCAGTGAAATATTGCTGTGTGAGATATGCAGTCTTATTGAGATAAGATGCAACGGATAAGGTATTTTTTTTTTAAATCAGCTTAAAAAGCGATTTTGTCACTAGGTAGTCTCAATAATGTATATTTGTGCTCGTTGTGCAAATGACGTAGGCCTTTTCAGCAATAATGACAGTTTTATCCCCACAGATCAAAGATCAAATGTATTTTAAATCTCAACTCGAGAAACCTTCCTTGGAGCCATTCATTGCAATTTTTCCTCTGACAGCTCTATTTTTTATGTTTGAAAAGTAGAATGGCAGGCAATACAAACTTTCATTCTTTGCATTTATCAAATGAAATGGGAATAAATTTTCTTTCATTGGTTAAGGGGCGACAAACATATCGATTTCCTCCCCAACAACGTCGTTTGGACGTTTTCGTTTAGACCCCCTACCCCCCACAAAACGTCCATGACCTAAATATGGTGGGTGTAAATATCGATAAAAGCGAAATTTGTGCATGTTATAGGCCTGGAATTTGCAATGCTTAGTCTGGAGACTGGCCCAGCGCTCATATCAAATTTCATTGCTAAGAAGGATTATCCTACTAAAATATAAGTCCTACAGATGTAATAGAGCTTTTACAAAAACTCATAAATTCAGGCCCCAGTCTGTGGAATTTGTGAGCTGGCGTAATTTTACACAACCCATTTTAATTCTTATTCAATCACAAATCCATATTTTCTGTTGCAAACAAAATTTCTACCCGCTCAGAAAATTCCTCTGACTGGAAACTGGCCTTTAGTTCTACGTTATAGTGTACAATTTCTGTTTTTTTTTTTGCGTAGCTGAGAGGATCCGAATGCTTCCTGTTTGGTTAAAGGCGTTGCCCCCTTGATAAATAGAAAAAATTCTATATCGAATATCCCCAAATTTAATGTGAATAACTTTGTCTTGTTTGGATAAAACAAAGGGAAGGGGACGAACAACCTTTGAAAGTAACTTTTGCGAGCCGTTGTGTTCCTTTGTGTCTGATAATGAATAGTGAAATAACATCATTAGAAAAAGTGAACCTGGAAAGATCTGTCATACAAAGTAACTGAAAAGTTTTCTTACAAGCCTTTGACATTTCTTGCGAAACTACATAGATAGATGTAATTCCGATAGAACCTAATTTGAGGGATGTTTCCTGCATACCTTTGACGGGAAGTCCTTTTTACATAATTGTGAAAGTCATAAATGTCGACGTTGCCGTACCTTAGCCACCAGGATAAGGATCCAGCTGATATCGTACTATTGCTGAGTTCAATTACAAGTTGATTTCGTATCATTGTTGAGTTGAATTTAAAAAGATCTTTATGTTATGGTCTGAGTGTCTTTTTGGTAGGCTAACTTTAAAATGAAAGAGTTTAATATCCGAGCATATTAGAAGGCTTATTTTGACAATGAGAGACAGTCAACAAAGACAAGGTTCATATTTTACAGGTTGTGATTTTTTTATCACACCTTTTTTTCGATATAACGTCTCAATTTGAAAACGTCTTGAGCGAAACCCCTCCCCCCCAAAAAAAAAGGTCCAAACGACGTTGTTGGGGAAAAAATCAATATGTTTGCGGCCCCTAAAGTTCCTCGCCAAATTTCTGTAAGATACAAGCCAATTTCACTGTTCTCTGTTGTTTCAAGCCGCAACCATTGTCAAAATGAGAGTTCTTTCAGAAGTTTAATGTTCACTGCAAAGTCTGCCTAATTGAGTGCTAAAGATTCTGGGTTGTTAGATTTCAATAAATTTGACGGCATTTAAGCAGCGTTTAACAATATCAGCATGTGTAATTGGCCATACCATAAGGATGAGCCTATATTTTTCGATTCTTCTCAACAATTGATTTGACATTGTACAACACAGCCGACAATTGCTGATAACTTGATTCAGGTTCGGCGACCCCCCCCCCCCCCCCGATTTCTTTCCGTTGCTTGATTTTATGAAACTAGGTTTCGTTTGGTAACTGCATTATGGTGATTTTAGAACATGTTTTATTTTTGTTGCTTCGTTAGCAGGCTGAGAGATATTTGAGTTAAAAATAGGTTTCTTTCTATGTGACACCCTATAAATACCCTATATTTACCTTTCAGTTCCCGCTCATCGTGGTCGATGACGTCAAGTAAGAAATCAGGTGGGTTATTATGCTCTTCGCAAACATATCCTAGAAAAATGGAAGGTATTGCTTTCCATCAAGTCATTAAGAACGCAAAGAGGCAAGCAGATTTGATATTTACAACTAATTCAGTATTTTTCAAATAGCATTGTTGTCAATACATCAAATAGCACTGGTTCGTAATAGCTCTAGGTAGATGAAGTAGAAGCTTGAAACATCGAAACAGAGTGTTCAATCTATCATTAACATAAAGAGTTTCAATTGGAAGCAATCTAGGTAAAAAAAACCCCGAAGTTCATGTGCTTCTGTCGCTTTCCGTCCAATGTGCTTGGCTATCTGCGATGCATTTCAAGAAAAAGGATCTGGTGGGTGAGCAAACAAACCAATGCTGCCACTCGCAGGAAAGGGAATTACACATATTACTGGTAACTTTGGCTAGTTATTGATAGGTTGTCGAGAAAACCTTCGGGGGAAATTGCAGAGAGCTTAAGTTTGTTTCTGCATAATCGTGTAAATATCTTTGAAATGAATTCAAATTGGTAACTGACCATTTAAAACATATTCATTATTTTTGAATATTGAAGATATCAAAAGACTGTAGACTGTAGGTAAAATAAAGGTAGGAATCCCAAAGTCCCCAAAACAGTGGAAGGCTCATCATGGCAGTGTGATGACTTTGATTTCGTATCACAAATTTGTATCCATCGCTTCTCTCCCCGTAGCGCTAAATACATCCTATGGGGAAAAGAAGGTGCAAAGAAATATGGTCAAATAATTTCAAAGACTTACAAGCGTCCCTAAAAAGAGAGAGTCTAGATTATCAAAAAGCTACCAGTGCAGTCTGAATAATGTATGAAGTTTAGTTTGTTGCATTTTAAGTCAGGGAAATCTAAAATCCGCCGAGCGTCTTCAAATCATGAATTATGTTGAATAATCAAGGTATGGCAGATTAAAGCTAAAAGAAACTTACCCAATTTCTCGAAATAAGGCAGTACCAGATCTTTAGGTCCATGATAAACCATTTCTCCTGCTGAGAGAAGTGTCAGCGTTCCAAATAATTTGAAAATCGTATATCTCGGTTGATGAATTGAGAATATGATCGTGCGACCTCGCTTTGCTTGTCTACATAGAAAAGAATCAGCATCAGATAACGCAGAACCATTCATTGAATCAAAGGATTTTCTTAAATATTTCGTCAAACATATATTTTCTTGCTTGTGGTTTCTTTTTATCATTTTTATTTGCTAACGCTTTAGATAACGGCGATGGAATTAGAAGGATTAGATGTAACGGCGATAGAAAATGAAGAAAATTCCCTGTCTTACGAATTCAATTATTCTATTCAAAGAAAATATTATCAAAATTTTCATTTGACCCCTAGCTTTTAGATTCCAAAATTCAACAGCTGTCAGTAAAGATCTAGGTTAAGTAAAGAGTCAAAAACTGCAGTCAGACTCATTATACAAGCCTCCCGTGTCCTTCCTTGGGTCCCCACAACATGAGTAATAACAGCAACAACGACCTCGCAGCATGTCTACATGCAGCTTACAAACCTCGGTTTTCAGCTAGTTTTGGTCTTTAATGTACTTTTTAAAAACTTACGTTTTTCAGTTTTTTAAGTGCTGCAGTGTGTACTACGCGGTAGAACATGCACATAAAAATGCACTTAACTGCTGGGTAGAAACTTACATACGAGAAGCCGAAATCTGTTTCAAGTCGATTTCCAATAAGCGACTCTTTCTTAAGAATGAAGTGAAACACTAAGCATTAAAGGATTCTTTTAAAATGACTGCACAATTGGTTGATGCATCTTCTGTTTTATTTGATGTCTTTACTTATTTTGTTATAAGTATTCATTGGCAGTCCTTGGCATCTTGGTCATTCTCAGAATCATCGCCTTTCTTTTTGTTGATGGAATGCAAGGAAAGCTTTGAAAAACCTTAGTTATTGTTAATACTAGATTGATGAAGGAAAAATGGTACAATCTTCAAGAGAACCATAGTTCTAAAATCTATGAAGTCTATGGTATGGCGGTAAAAAGTAATCCGTTGCTTGTGTGGTTTAATATCTAGCAACTTGATAACACCATAACTGGAAAACAGTCTGAAACCAAGAAGAAGCTGCAAATATGAAAATGATCAAACTATCTAAGATTGCCAAAGAACACCAACAATAAAATGCCTAAAGTTCCTTTCAAGCCATTTAAGCAAACGAAAGATGCATTAATCAATCTTGCAACTGATTTTTAAAGATTTGATTCCTATGCTGAATTTCTACAGATCGAACTTACTTGCAAAGAAGTTGCATAACAGAAGAAGCAGTAGCAGCATCTAGGCCTGTTGTTGGTTCGTCCAGAAACAGGACATCCGGTGACGTAATAAGTTCCATGCCTATTGAAGTCCGCTTTCTTTCTCCTCCCGATACACCTCGTATAAGCTCATTGCCAACCTAAGGGTATAATGAATATTGATGACCCTAATGGTAAAAGCCTGGTTTGTTTTAACATTGACTGTGTAAACATGCTGGACTTTCAGGTCAACAACATGTCGGCTGCTGACCTGGCCGACTGGACAGAAACTGCGTAAAATGATATCATCGAGCAATCTGATATAAGGAAGTGTTTGGATACATAAGCTTTTTGAAATGAGAAATCAAGAGTTTAAGGTACAAGTTACAAAATCAATTGTTGCCTAATTTTGGGATCTGTTGCAGGGAGCTAGGGCGCTAAAAGGTGCGAATTTACGCGCAGCGTAGGCAGTTTCTGTGCTGTCGACTTAGACGAGGAAATACTGTTTGGTGATTTTAGTTCTATCCTGAATTTTTGCTGACAAACTGCAGATGATCCTTTGTTATCGCACAATAGTCCTAACGTCAATTGGAGCGGGAAACAAAGACTTCTTGGCTAATGTACCAGTGTCTAAACCTTCCAGAAAGGCCGGTAACCCTGTTTGAGAAGTTTAACTTTGAAATACAATTTCAGCATCGAGAATTCTGTACCTTTGAGTCAGCAACTTTGTTGAGACCAAGATCATTGATGATCATTTCTACTCTTGCACGTTTCTCATTTGTACCAAGCTCAGACGGCAACCGCAGGGCAGCAGAAAACATGAGATTTTCCCTTACTGTTAAGGTACCCATCACAACATCATCCTGTTGAAATAAGTTAACGAGATGCATTATAATTATAAACATGTTCTCTCAGGAAGGTTGTATTAAACAATCGATCACCTCTAACTTTAAGCTACTGATTCTAAAGTAGTTGTAAAGAATTGGATACAGTTGCTATTGGTAGAAAATTTAACCTTCGTTTCAGTGCCTACCTGAACAACATAGCCTGAAACGAGTTTGAAGTTATTTGGCTGCCTTTTTCCATTCACAAGAACATCTCCGATTAGGTATCTCTTATTTTTCCTTCCAGCCAGAATGTCAAGTAGCCTAAAAATTTGAAGTAAGAATTATTTTCCCTTTGTGAGTTGAGTTACAAAATATGAAAAGAAAGAAAGTAGATAATAATACTCACTTCTTCCGAAAGAATTGATGCATCTTTAAAAAAGTCTTTCCAAGAAACTGTATTCAAATATCATAAATTTGCATCACATGGTTACTTTGGATTAGTCCAAGCTTGGCATATCATAGATTTCAAATCTCTTTCATGTGCTCAGTTGCTCTGGGACATATCTCCGCCAAATTACCCCTTCGACTGGTCAGTCAGAATGTCTAAGTCTTTACTTCTAAGCCCAAGAACAATTCCAGTCGAATGTTTTTACAAAAGGATGTAAAATTACCCGGAATTTCAAGAAAATTTCTGAAGAAGCCTATTCTGCAGACCTTGTTAGTAACATGCCAGTTTAATAGGCTTCAAGGATATTTAGAGTTTCGAGAAACTGAAGGCTCTTATTCAACCAGCAAGCCTTGCACATACCGTCCCTTGAGGTCAGCCTTGTTGCTACCATTTGCATCGGCGATGAATATGGCGAAAACAAATACCCACTAAGACACGGCAAGTGCAAGGTTTGCTGGTTGAATAAGAGCCTTTAGTGCAAGCAGTTCACCATGCACCACTTGGTGCTTCTTCAGTATTCAGAAGAGCAACTTCTACAGAATGTCCTAGGAAAATCTCCAGAAACTGATAAATTTAAATTTGCCAAAAGTGATTATTTATTAAGAGTTGAAGCACCCGTTTTTGTTTTGTTTGTCTTTACTGCTTGTCACTTTACTCTGCCTGATTGGTCAGTCAAGATTTCCACAAAACGTACGAGATATGGACCCTGTTGGATCTGCAATAGTAGGTAAAGAGCTGTATAAGTTAGAAAAAAGTTTGCTTTATATGAGCCATAAGGATGATTCAAAGTATCAAAATTATTTCTTGTTTTATCTCATTGCTGTTTTGAGGTGATGTTGATTTGATGTTTGATGGAAACATCAAAATAAGAGACTTTAAAATTTCGTACCAGATGTCCCAAAAAATGATTAACTGTGAAAAATCACCAAAATTTCATTACGTTGCCGATTTTCAAATTTTCATCTTTTCTATTTGATATTTTCTTTAATATTTGATATAAACATTGATATTTTCTGGCATGGTTGATCTTCTGATTTGTTCTAAATTTACCAAATTTAGATCTTTTTAGGACTAAGTGGTTTCGAAGCATACTTTAAAAAAGCACTGATGATTACCAAATAAATTTCTTTTGGACATTAAGCTTCTAGTTTCGTCATAAATGGCAAAAGGAAGCACGAACGATTTCTGTGGACGAACAATCTCACGTTGAATGATTAAAAATCTCAGCACCATTGCTCTTAGGCCCTGTTTATAAGAGCAAAAACACCTCACCTGTTAGATCCGCGGCTGACAGGCGAGGTGGAGTAAAGTCTCTCTTCCATGAAATCAGAACGAACTGACCAATAAGAATCAACGAATAATTTCAATTCACTTCACCATACTGGTGGTGTTTGGTTTATATGGAAAACTTTCACCTCACCAAGGTGAGATTCCACCTCTCGTGAGATGGGATTTCACTATACCGGTGGTGTTGCGTTCGTAATGTAAACGCGAAATGAAAATACAAAGGATTCGATAGGAAGGTGGAATCTCACCTCTCAGCCCTGGGTCTGGCAGGTGAGATGTTTTTCCTCATATAAACAGGCCCTTAGCCAAGATTTTACCATGTTGCTTACTATGTGTCACTCTATGTCCTCGAAAGAAAACATTTTATGATTTTTGATACATTTGGATCATCGATAAAAGAGATCAAAAGGGAATCATATGACAGACTCCATGATACTTTTGGTGATTTCTAAACAGCTTTTGCTCCTTTTGGGCACTCGTTACAACGTTCAATCTTCATTTATAATTAAAGCACTGAAACTGCCAGCCACCTTCGACTCGTTGTATATAAAATTCTTTAAGTTTGCGAGCAATTTGAATGGCCGTATAGGGTTTTACAGTAATTTTGTCCATTTACGCGAGAGGCCACTCTCTATTAGTAGGTGATAGGGGGGTCAGACACTCTTTCGGTTTGTGAAACGTCGTCTGGTATACCATTTTTGGGGTTGCTGATGAGAGAATTTATTTGTGTACTAGAGAACAATGAGTATTTGTTTGGAGTCAAAAACTGTCCTACACTTAGAACATTTTTGGGTTTTTGAGAAATATGTTATGCCTGACCCCCCGTCACATATTGATAGAAGTCCCCCATGGGCAACTTACGTTGTTTTACCGCTCCCAGTTGGCCCGAGTATAGCATGAAGACCAGGTTTCATCACTCCACTGAAAAAAGTAAGCATAGAATAAGCTTTAGCTTTCATGCAACTACAGGATAAAGATAAGCAAGAACACGACTTTGTACCAAAGCATCCGTTGTTTTCAATTGAACAATTCCAGCACAAGGTGACTAAAGCCGGTTTTCCACTAGGCGGATTTTTCCGTGCGCAGCGGAGCGGCTGTTGTAATTGCATTGTTTATTTCTAACAATGGTCACTTCTAGTCGCTCTAGCCTGCGTGCAGACTCTACTGATTCCTTTTCAGACAGAACCTCTCTGAAAAGAAATCAGTAGAGTCTGCACGCAGGCTAAGTCGCTCCACAACGCGCGTATTTGAAAGTCGGATTGATTTCAACTTTTCCGCCGCGTCCTGTGGCACCAACCAATCAAATCGGTCGAAAGCTCTGACACATGACGTCAGTATTCCACGAGAGGGGTAAAGCCACGGCGATTGACGAAAACAGCTCTGAAGATATTTTTAAAAATTCTTGGTCATAGAATTTCTTGGAAATTGAACATCTTTGTTAGAACACGTGCATTGTTTTAGAAACAACAGCCGCTCCGCTGCGCACGGAAAAATCCGTCTTGTGGAAAACCGGCTTAACGACTGCAAACAATGCTATTCTTACATCGTAAGGCCGACCGACATCGCTGCATATACGGGTGTGATTCAGAAAAGACGCACGCTGTTTGAGAGGCTACTACATCCTAAATATCAAAGCAATACTAATTTGCAACCTCTAATTAATTACCCATCATGTTAACCCTAATCCATATGGGCTTTTTTCGAGCTACCATTTATGGGGGGGTTCTTTCCACCCCCCCCCCCCCCTCTGAAAACTACCTTAGACTCCTCAGAATCCAATACAACTTGGCACAGTTACAGATCAAGTCATTTCTAGCTTGTAGCGCAATTTGGGTATGGTTGCCACACCTTATGACGTCACAGTGACGTCATGAAGTTGAAAATCAGTCAAAATCAGGCTTCCAAGTTAAATTTGAATTTAAAGAAGGTTTGGCACGAACATTTTGCAGTTTTTGGTTCACTTTAGCCACAAATTTGATGTTAAAATATAATTTCATAGAAATTGATGATTTTAGAGCGATTTTTTGGCAGAAATTAGCCAATTTGTGTGACGTCATTTGTGCAATTAATTTGTTTTCTGTAAAAATAGACAAAAATAAGCTGCAAAGTGGCTATACTCCATTACAAACGTATCATTGGAGTCTTCTCAATTGAAAAATTTCGAAAAAATTAAAAAAATTTGCTAATTAGCCCAAAATGGCGGCTGTTATGACGTCATCATCAAAAAATGGTGACGTCATCAAATTCCAGAAATTCCGGTATCAAATTAAAGCTCTTCGTTTACTGATTCATTTGGTGTATAATACTTCATAATATGATAAAACCTTTCCATTGAAATCATCAAACACAATGATTTGTTTGCTACCTGCTTCCAAATATGGGCATGTCACGTGACCTGTGAGCTCTATTGTTTGAAAATTTTTTGATCAAAATGTGGCAAATGGATAATTAGTAAAAGTCAGGTAGATTTGGGGGACATAGTTGATGTCTTTGAAAAATACGGCAAGAAAAACCTTGAGGGGGGTGGAAAACACCCCCCCCCCATGTGGATTAGGGTTAAGTTATTTAGAGGCTTTTTCTGGCTGAAATCGGTCACTCAGTTCATATTTTACAAGGGATTTTCTCGAGAAAATTGCTTCGAGGAACATTGCAAAACGTGTTAAAATAGTGGACCAATTTCCCTAAGTTCGTTTACCTTACAGCAATGATTTGAACGAGGGGCAAATCACTGATCATTGAAATCACAAAAAAATCATATACAAAATCACAAAATCACAAAAAAAAATCACATACAAAACGCATCAAAAATCACATATCACTGAAAAATTACTGAAAAATCACACGAAAAAGTCACCAAAAGTCACTAAAATCACAAAATTATCACAGAAGAAAATCATGCGATTTCGAATTCACAAAAATCACATACGCTATTTTGAGAAAAGATTTGCCCCTCGGATTTGAACACATCTTAGCACGTGCTGTTTTCTTGGCAGGATAAAAGAATTTTCTCTCTTGTATGAGAAACTTGTGCAGTTTGACGTCATCCTCCCAAGAAGGAAATTATATGGAACTACATGAAAGGCCTGGTTCATACTAGGTCTTTTGGGTCGTTAGAGTCGTGCAAAAATACCCAAAGGGCAAAGACTTGAAGCTTGAGTTCTTTGTTTTTGGGCCTTTCTGCACGTCCTTAACGACCCAAACGACCTAGTGTGACCCAGGCTTAAGTGTCATTACCGATCATTGTTATGAATGGAACCAGTGAAATTTTGCTAGTCGTTTTCACTCAATATTGCAAGTTTTCGAAAAGGGCTTTCTTCAGAAAAATTCCCATATCCACGGGAAGAAGGAGCGATTAAAGCCGAGTAAACTACGAATGAATACATTGATTGCGACAAGACAGTTTTCAAACTTAATGCATTGATTTTCAGAGAGCAGTATTTTTTTCAAACACCTCGAGCTCTTTCTTTGCTCGCAAAACATAAATATGTATAGCAAGAAGCAAGTTATTCCCTGAAACTTGGATGACTTACTCACTCATTGTGTATGCAATGAAGCAACTAGCAACTGCTAACAGGAGGCCCGGCTATTCATCTATCCATCCATTTCGTCAAACATATACGCCTACGACCCGAAACGAGTATAACACAAAACAACGAAGAGTGATTAAGTCCAAAATACACAACTAAAAAGTTCGAGAAGACTACCATGGATCTTGCCTATCTTCTTTGGTGTCTCTTCTCCCTCATCCGTTCGTTGTTAACTCTCCGCTTTTCATCTATTCCATTAAGGCGGATCTCCACGGGACGATTTTCGTGACGATCGTCACAAAAATTCGCGACGACACATGAGCAGTTACTAAAAGAGTCTTTTTCTGACGAAATTCTTGACCATTTTGCTCCTGACGAAAAGTTAAAACAGTTTTAACTTTTCGTCGTCCGCTTCGCGATCGTCAAAATTTTAGCCAATCAGATTTCAGAAACGACACGGACACAGCGCATAAATAATTTCAAGATGGCTGCCAGCAACGAAGAACGTTTCTTTTTTCTAGTTTCGTCTGTTTGCTTACGAATTCTTTGACACTGATAATAAAGAAAAATACATCTTCTACGAAGCAGCAGATACAGGATATATCTTTTATTTATCGCCGCCATTACAGAATTTATTTGTTGTGTTGGAAAAAATACCGCCAGAAGCAATCGTCTAGTGGAGATCGCTTACAAAATCGTCGTGAATTTCGTGAGGAAAATCGTCGCGAATTTTTATGACGATCGTCACAAAGATCGTCCCGTGGAGATCCGCCTTTACACACTTCATGGGTCAACTTGCGCCATTCAGGTCGATTGTCCACACTTTCTGTCCAAGAATCAAGAACTTCACCTCTTTTGAGAACATCTTTAATGGTATCTTTGAATCTGAGCATAGGACGTCCTACTTTTCTCTTCCCTTCTGCAAGCTCACCGTAAAGAAGAGCCTTAGCTGCTCTTGTCTCTGGCATACCTGCAACATGACCCAACCAACGCAATCTGTTCATGTTAAGAAGAAGTTCTATATCATCTGCCTTTGCGAGACAAAGGACTTTCGTCAGAAACACAATTCCATCCATTCATTTCGTCAGAAACACAATTTACCCTTGAATATCTGCCCGAGGTCTGATGATTCGCTTGAGTTGCTAACGGCTACTGCTGCTACTTTTCAATTTGTTGTAACAGTTAAGTCCCTCCTTTAAGACCCACTCTTCAACAAGAAACTCAAACCCCGAAATTTGCTAAAACAAGTTTTCCTTCTTGTGGACTGCCAAATGTCCCATCTTAAAACAAAACTAAATGTGTCTTGAAGGATTCACGTAAACTATTAATTCATATTTTATGTGATCTTGTTTTGTTCGATGCGGCAATGGTGGCAGATTTGAATGATAACAACGTTGTCGCATAGCCACGCCGCACTTCATTCCTTCCTTCTTGTAATGCATAAAGATGATGCTTCCACAGGGAGTTCTTCCATAGAAAATGTACCCGGGGATGTGCCGCTGTCAAGGGCATACTTTTTCAAACTTTTAGGCTAGCCAGAAGTATGCTATCTGGCAATTTAAGTCTATGCAAGAATACACTTATGCGATTGTGTCCAAAGAATGGTCAAATTTTGGTAATTCATGCCTAGAACCCCAAAATTTTGGTGAACATGATTGATTGATTAATTGATTGACTAATTGATTTGATTTATCTAAGCAGAGTCGCCCTTCGCAAAAGCCGTGTTTCAAGGGGTCCTCCGATAACTTAATTGATTTAATTTAATTAAAATGAAAACCGTAATATTAAAATCCTATTTTGATTATTTATTTAAAAAATTGATTATTTACATACATATTAAAAATAAAATAAAAGAGAGAGAAAAGAAACGAATCCGAAGTCTCTGAGAGAGGCCGACAGACCCCTGCAGCGCCAGCACCGGCCGCCCCCAGACGACACAACAAACCAGAGCGAACAGCGATCAAAACAATGACCGCCATTCGTCCCGAGCCGGCCCGCCACCCAAGGACAACCAGCGCCACCACCACAGGCCCCACCCCCGCAGTTATTGCTTAACAGACTTTGGAAGCCGTTTAGAGAGGATGCCTGCTTTGACTCGGCCGTAAGGTCATATTCTTATTATTGGTGATTCTATGGAAAAGCACTTGGATGGCAGAAAGTTGAAAGGATCTTTGCGAAATGGGCAAAATGTTTACGTTAAATCCTTCAGCGGAGCGAATGCAGAAGACATGGTAGATTATTCAAAACCACCGATGAAAAGAAACCCTGACGTTGTCATCCTTCATGTTGGGACAAACTCACTAGGAACCAACAAACCATTCACCAACGCAATCATAGTATCCATTCACCAACGCAATCTACAGTACTTAATGATAGAAATATACAAAACCAAAAAGAACCTGAATCCTAGTTTCATGAGTGAGATTTTTGAGGCAAGAGATGTACAATATAACTTGCGAAATAAGAATACTCTTGGCATTCCTAATGCCAAGACAACTTCTTATGGCATAGAAACTGTGAGATATTTGGGTCAAAAGCTGTGGCAAACATTACCTCACAGTGTTAGAGAGTCCCAATCACTGACTGCTTTTAAAAAAGAATTAAGAACCTACACAATAGAGTGTGACTGTAGATTGTGTAAAACATACATTTCTGGTATAGGTTTTATTTAGCATTTTTTCTTTAAAATCCTTTTTGAACATTGTAACATTTTGTATATGTATGATAGTTGGCATTAATTAGCTTTACACAGCTATTAGAGTTGTACGCCAACTTTAAATAAATTATTTATTATATATATATTATTATAGGTCTAGATTTGGTCTAGAGAAAGCGAAAATTTGGGAATTTTTGTCAAGAAAATGCCAGCTCATGGCACTTTTGATGGAGAATTGAGTCTAGCGAGCAGTATCATTTTGAAGATGCAGGCGCCATACCCTTTTCAAAAAATTTTTCAAGAAAATCCCCCTCCCACTCACTCCCAAGAAAATCACACTCAAATCAGCCACACGGTGGTGTGGATGATTTGAGTGTGAATCAAGCCGTAGTTTTACAAACCTGACACGGTTGAGCAATGACTTCAAATGCCTCTCTCCCTTTTCTTTGACAGGTACAACGTAGCAGACGTCATGAAATGCAATCTCAGTGCCAACATGCTGTCTGCTGGACGGCCGGTTGCTGTTATCCCCATTCACGTATGGTGAGTCGCTTCTTACATGGGTTATCTGCGAAAAACCTTCTTCTTCTTCAAGACGCTTGTGTCCAGTCATCTGAAAGAAATCGGCTGATTGAAACGGGACCGCAATGTGCAAAACCAGGCCATGCCATAAGAAAGACTGTGTTTACGTTAAGTGAAAAACAATTTAGCCAGCAAGAATACGATTTCACGGGGTAACCTCTCCTCATTGTTTGGTTCTTGCGTTCCGAGGAGCAACCCACTAACCAAAAGAAACAAACTGACATAAGAGTGATCACATCACAGTATATTGTTTGAAAGCATGTAAGCAATATTGCAAATCTTACCTAAGATCCATTTTATTCTAGATTTTGTATCATCCTTCTCAAGTTTAGTCTACGATGGATGGTTTACGATTCTTTCTGACATTTATGATGAAAGCAGAAACCCAGTATGCAAAAATAAATTAATTTGGTAACCATCAGTGCACTCTGCTAGCCTGTGAACGGCCAAAAAAGAATTTGAAACATTAGGCTATTTTCGTTTAGCCGTTTAAAGCCATTTCATTTATTTTTCATTTTATCTTATTTTTAATCATGATATCCATTCAGTATAAAAGAGTATAATAAAAGATAGTTGGTTTAATAATGTATATAAAAGCTAGTACTGTTCTTCCATGGATTCGTGCGAACACATATTTTTTCCTCAGCTTACAAAATTGCTCTTTAGCCCATTCTTAAACTGGGTGGGTGTGCCAGACTCTCTTATGTGTGTTGGAATATAATTCCAAGTTTTTAGACCAGTATAATTGAAACTTTTGTACTGAAGTCTAGATTTCGCCTTGGGACTTGGAGATCAGTCTTGTTTCTTGTATCATACTTGCTTATCGAGGATCTTTCAGCAAATTTATCGCGCAGACTCTCAGGACATATCTTGTTTATTATCTTATACATCAGAACCAACCGGTCAAATTGAAACATCTCACGAAGATGACTCTCAACAAGCGCTTTGTACACTTGAAAAAGCATTGATTTTGGGAGGATGCCCTTAAGTTTCTTCATTGCTGCAAGGCCCCCAGCAACCTTTTTCTTAACTGATTCATACTGTTCTTCCCATCCTAAAGTCAACTATTACCTCGAGATATTTTGTTTTTTGAGCCGTAGCCGTTCACAGGCTAGCTCTCTGCAAAAAAACAGGCAGATCTGGAAAGAGCTAATCTTGCTAATTGAATGAAACTAATTCACAAGATCAGCTATACCATAGACTTGCCCAAATTCTATTTCGTCAAAAGAACAGTTTCAGTTTCAGTTTCATTAACAAATATACCTAAATACTTTTCAATACAATCACCAACACTACCTAAATTAAATAAAAAAGACAATGATACATACTACACAAAAAATACACAAAAAAGATACATAAACATATGCTAAATAAATTAACATAATAGGAAAACATTAGAAGGCATCATGTAGTTAGATATATTAGTCAAAGGAGAAGCTCCCTAGTAGATAAACTAATCGAGAGAGAGCCCCCCCCCCCCTCCTCTCTCCATCTAAAACTGAAAAAGAAAAAAGAAATTTCTGCTAAAAACAGAAGGAAAAAAAACAGAGCTATTTTTGTAAAAAAATTTATGTGAAAAGAAAGAGCGGAAAATGTCTCGTTTGTAACTTTCAGAGAGACTTACTGCAGATGACGAAACAGACTTGGGGCAAGTTTGATTATACCGAGAAAATAATTTGATCTTTTTTTTCGTACTCAATATAAAATTTTACAAAACGAACCACTTAAGACACCACGCACGAGCTATTTTACTAAACTTCGAGGACGATACCACGGAGTGCAAGAGACCATGACAACTCCGCAGTCATTGCAACTAAACTAAAATCAAATATGCAGCTACGAAAAATACACGTAAACTTTACTGATTACTAGGGTTCGTTTCGCTTTGCAAGTCGGGCTAACTTTGGGCAAGCAGGCCGTTCACAGAATGGCTGTTCTCGGGCAAGCAGGCCGTTCACAGAATGGCTGTTCTCGAATATTCGATTCAAAATCAACATTATGTAATTTTGTATGGTTTGTAAACAAAATATGGTGAGCTCTTGTGCTTTCTGTCATCACTCAGCGTGCCAAAAATTAGCTCCAGGGCTTGCACAAGCACAGCATTTTGTAAAAAACGGCATTTTGTAAAAACCGGACCCAAGGACCCCTGAGGACCTTAGGACCATTAATCACTGAAAAGGAGATTCGATCACGGATTTGAATGGATTTGTGCCCAATGAGCCTAACATCCAATGCGAAACAAACTCACAAGCAAAAGAAATAGAGTTAAGGGGACTTGGTGAGCATGAAGTGCACAACAAAAGTCTAGAATTTCCTCTGTCAAACTGACCAGTTTGGTGAATGAAATCTAAAGTCAGTTCGAGAACATGTTTATTAACGTCACTTGAAAGATCTTCATCAACATACAATGAAAGTTGTGCCAGAACGTTTTTCGAGATGGTGTTGATTTGAACAAATGGTTGCAATACTGCTGACACGCCAGTGAAAAGATCTCGTCGTTAGATGTCAAATGAAAGACAAAGCAGCAAAAAGTTTTCCGTATCCTCGATACCATCATTTGTAGGGCACATTGGGTTTATGGTGTCCTTAAAGTTGTTCTCAAATTTGTGGAAATTTAATTTACTGAGACAGACTCTTATTTGGGAAAGATACAATAAACCTAATTGGTCATGAATCCCAAAGACAGATTTTGCAGGGGGACGAATCATTGCTGGACGGTGTAATCCTATTCTCAGGATCAAGTTTATTCCATTCAGATATGCAGTATTTGATCTTTGATCCACGTGCCAAAAAGAGAGATTCAAAGATCAGCCATGTTATCAAATTTTAGTGATTTGAAACTGGAGTAATCTGTTCTGAGACACTATGGTACGATATTTTCATTTCTTGTATTTTATTGCTTTGAAGGCGCTGGCGTGAATTATCGATCGTGGCATGGCTTTGTGATATGTTTACAAGGATACAATCAATGTTCAGAAGCTAAGATACTCGGACAAAAAATGTTGAGAAGCAAAATAATGAGAATTTTAAGAAACCCTGGCAAATTTTAGTCAGCGACCAAAGGTAAGGCACTTCTTAAGAAAGCATAAAGTTTGGTTCACTAGTGCCTCAATGTAGAAAATTCGTCGTTTCTTGGAAAAATACGCAAATCAAAGTCATCAAACCACCAGTAAAAAATTTCCGGGTTAGTTTTGGTTTGGTTAGAACTTCATGAATCATCAGTGCCATATCAAACAAACGTCTTGACAGTGTCGATTATAAAGGTGCTATGTGTAAGTTGGACAATGCCCTCAGAAACCAGACAAAAGCTATACAATCTTAATAAAACATCTTTCAAATTTCATATTTCATTATTCATCCAGAATTCTGTTCTCGAATATTCGATTCAAAATCAACATTATGTCATTTTGTCTGGTTTGTAAACAAAATATGGTGAGTTCTTGTGCTTTCTGTCATCACTCAGCGCGCCAAAAATTTGCTCCAGGCTTGTACAAGCACGGCATTTTGTATAAAACGGCACTTTGTAAAAACCGGACCCTAGGACCCCTGAGCCAGACCCTACGACCATTAATCACTAAAGATGAAAAGAACCCTTCACACCAGAGGGTGAGCACCACACACAAACAGTAGGCCAACGTCATCAAGTTAGTAAACTTGAGGTTGTGTATCGTAAACCTCCTCTCCTCCATCCCATGAACTTTCGCTCGTATAAAGCAAGACCAAGAATTCATGAGGACAGCTCTAAAAACAGTGAGACGGGGGATGCTTCAGATATTCTCCTTAAATAGTTTAACCTATTGAGTGCCATTGTCCTTCATTTGCTTATTGCAGCAGGAATGTTCTGAATCAGTACACAAGAAACAGCCGTCATTATTTGGTCCATCTATGATAAGCCATCAAAGACAGAGACTTTGAAATAATATCAAGACCGAACAAGGGCAGATTTTGTAATACAATAGCATCAGTTGCTTTGGTTCACACCTCAATTCAAGGAGATTAGCGTCTGCAGACAAAAGAAATTCTCTCAAGCAGAAATTCAAAACAAACAAAACGGCAAAGTTGCCCTGAAATCAGCACGGCAAACTCTCGTTTGGTGCGGGCGAAGGGACGTTTTTAAGAGAAGGTATGTGCTGATAACGAAAGAAGATGGGTAAATCTAAAGTTCTGTCACGCGGATTTTGTTTATTTGATTCAGAAACCGAGCAGAGGGAACTACAATTTTTGCATATTCATTGCTCAGATGTACGCAGTCACTCCGCAGCTCCTGAATCAAATAAACAAAATCCGCTAGACAGAACTTTAGATTTACCCATCTTCATCTTCTTTCGTAATAAGCACATAACTTCTCTTAAAAACCTCCCCTCGCCCGCACCAAAAGAGATTTTGCCGTACTGGTTTCAGGGCAACTTTGCGGCCTCGTTTGTTTTGAATTTCTGCTTGAGAGAATTTCTTTGGTCTGCATTCGATAATCGCTTTGAATTGAGGTGTGAACCAAAAGCGACTGTTGCTATTGTAGTACAAAATCTGCCCTTGTTTCAAGACGTGACTGTTAAAAATGATCGGAAGCTCAAAGTTAACACTCTTTTTCATATAAACCTAAGGAGAATGACAAGATCATAACCACAGGGACCCCAGGAAATTGTATAACCCCCCCCCCACTGATAAAGAGGCCTTCCTCTGAGCCTACCTTGCGATTGCGAAGTTATGACGTAATGCTTTAAGAAGCCTCCTTTGCGATTGCGAAGCTATGACGTAATACTTTAACGCGCACCTCGCTCTCGACCTCTCTCTTAAAGCATTACGTCATCGCTTCACAATCACAAAGGAGGGTCAGAGGAAGGCCTCTTTATCATTGGGGGGTGGCGTCATACAACTTCCTGGGGTCCCTGTGTCATAACAGTAACATATTTTTAGTATCATTTGGTTGAATTATCCCCTTTTTGTTACGAAAACTTTGCATCTCATATCCAAACGTGAGCAGTTCTTTACTTCGAATCAACTTCTGATCGCATCAGGTAGAATTTCTTAATTTTCATTGTTCAAAGGGAATGACGAGCCAGAAGAATTTATGGCGGATGAAAAGCTTTCGGGAAATTCGCCCTGCAGAATACAACTGCAAGCATAGGTATTTTCAGTGGTATGTTTTATTTCCCCATTCTGCTATTTTCAGAACACACTGCTTCGTTCCTGGCGTTGGCTTGTCAGGGAGAGTTCCTGGCGTTGGTTTGTCAGAGAGAAAGTTCACAGGATGGGAGAGATGAAGTTTAGGTTCACAGTCTCTTACTTGCCAGCTCGATGACATTGGCCCGTCGTTTGTCTGCCGTGATGACACCCTGATGTTAAGGGTCCTCTCTGCTTTCAGTACTTGAGGATCCTAGGGTCTCAGGGGTACTGGGGTCCTTGAGTCCGGGTTTTACAACATACCGTACAAGCACAGCAGCATGCTGGACCAGACCAGATCTGATATCTATTCTATTCATTTCCGTTAGCTTTTCTCTCTCATTCTCTGTTTCTACTTTCTCTTCTGAAAGTAAGACCCAATGAGAGCAGCTACTCCAATACTTGGCTCCATGAAATTCGTTGCCCTATCTGGGTATCTTTTCTCATCACAAATCACGGGAAGGGGGTCAATTATAGTGCGGCGGTAAGGCGGATTCGGCCTTATTTTTGATGCAGAATACGGATGCTGCAAGGAAATCAGTGCGTTCTACGGTTTTTGTATTACTACGCGGGTGGCTGAAAATTGGAATTTAAACGAACGGTTTATTTGCTTACTTCGTAGAACCTTACCTAGGTAACCGGTATTATCTACCAGGCCTTCTCATAGCTGTAACAAGACGATCATTTGACTAGCAAAAATCACCTTGGGATTCCTGCTTCATTAACATGAAATAGCTATCTTGAAAAGAATATTTATCGTACTGAAGAAAACTGACGGTTGCGGATAAGAAAATGGCTCGCGGTTGACGAATAAGAGCGCAAATTTTTGCGGTTTTGCGGTTTTGGCACCCTATAACAGACCCCGGGGGAAGGGGAAGGAAACTGTGGAGGCATGTTCTATTCCCTGGACCACAGTACCCCAAACCCCATAGCCCAGACCTCGAGATCCCGGAAGTATTTGCAAATCATATTCGTAGAGCAATGTTTAGTATAACAGTGGGGAAAGTTAGCCAAAAGAAAAGAAGGCAGTAAATTTTTGCTCTCATAATAACAGGAACTGGCAATAAAAAATTAAACATGTTTAAATATCTGGTGAGTCAGAAAAAACGCCCGGCGTTTGAAAGGCTACTGCTCCCTGACTATGTAAGCAACGATATTTTGCAATATCTGATTAAATAGCTAACATTTTCAATTATGTTTAGAAATTTTCCTGACTAGAATCGGTCCCTCCGTTCAGATTCTGTAGGCAATTTTCCAAAATGAGTCCCTTTGAGAAACGTTAAAAATCATGCTAAACTTGCAAGCAAAGTCCCTAATGTGTTTACCTCACAGCGATGACCGAGGGGCAAATCACTGCTTAAAATCTCGTACGCTCTCAAAAATAATCACACTTTAATCACAAATTAATCATGTTAATCACACAAAAATCATATTAATCACGAAAAATCACCAGTCATATTAATCACAAATTTTGAATCTTTAACCACTTTATTTGTTTACTTTTATAAGAAATGAAAAGATTAGCTTTTCCCTATCACCATGCTCCATATTTATGTGAACACATTATCAGATACGCAAACCCAAGCTCCAAAACATGAACAGCACCAATCCAAGATTCTGAGTCCCCCGAGATGGAGCAAAAAGGAAAGCCTCGTTCTTGTGTTACAAACAACCCTGCCAAATCAAATTGACATGATAGTCATGACTTGATTTATGAAACAGCTTACCGTCATATTTTATCATTTAGTTTATCAATCTTGCTCTGTCTTGCCTATTCATACAATCTTTATAGTACAGGAGCCGCGAACATTTTGGAATGTGTGATTTATTCTGCGATTTATTCCAGAATAATCACAAATTAATCACATAAATCACAAAAAAATCAAATTAATCACAAAATAATCTCTGGTGATTATTAATCTCGTACGCCATTTTCAGGAGTGATTTGCCCCTCGGCGATGACTTTCAGCATGCTTTAGCACGTGCTTTCAGGGGCGTCGTGGCACCTGTCTATCAAGGGTGGCCAAGGCCCCGAATTTTCCGAAAAATAATATTTTTCATTTCACCCTTTTTCCTTTTACAAGACGCCCGCAATGGGTAACGGAAAAAAGTCGGATTTATCGGTGATATGTTCGGCTTGGGTCCATATTAACCACCATGAAAAGAACAATCTTCCTGGGATGAGGCCCAGTGATTAGGCCAGTCCTGACGAAGTTCATATTCGGGGTGCTGATACCAAATGCGAGCGAAGCGAGGAAAAGCGGGGGTCCAGGGGCGAGACCCCGGAAAATTTTTTGCGACCACACCCTTCAGATCGTTGGAAAGTGCCCTTTTTGTAAAGAAGTCGCCATTGAAAGAAGCGGTAGAACTTGACGAACGGAAGGTTTTCCTGGGAAATGTCTAAAAATAGAACTTAAAGATTACTTAGAAATAGATTGGTTTTTACTGTAGTTGATGAAATATAAGCAAGATAGCTTGATAACTCTAATAACTTTATGATGATTTCATTTCTGTAAATATTCTTTTCCAAAAGGTTGACTAGAGACTTTTTAGTGAAAAAGGAGCGAATTTGCGGCTGAAGCGAACACTTCCTTTGCAAAATGCATAACCCATGGTTTCTGTTTTCGATGGAAACGAGTAATAACTAGCAGTCATGAAAAACTTTCTGTGTTTCCAAGGCTAACGTAGCGTAGTATTTCATCAACTTTACTTATCAAGTGCTATCTTCAAATATACATTTAGACCTCCCTGTTTAAATTAACAATGTCCCCCGAAGCAATGAACTTTTATCGTACAAGATCTTCGTAATTTTTCGAGGCGCTGGTGTACAGTGTATAAACGCTGCCAAGAACAGAACTAATATCTAGAAAATGTCTATGAAATAGCAACGAATAGAGGGAATGTTGCGGGAAGAATGAAAGCGATGCGAAAAATCTAAACTGATCAAAGGTACTTAGCGCAAGCCCAAAGTCAGTGATTTTCCGACGAAACCTTGAAATTTCCGAAAAATTCGACGATCTGATTTCTAGGGTGGGCCATGGCCCCCCTGCCCCCCCGGCCACGACGCCCCTGCGTGCTTTCGTTTTTGATGGTTGAAAAGTCTTCCCCCTAGTGTGAATAACTTATTGAGGGGGATTCCATTCTCCCACGAGGACAAAATAAATGAGCACATCCAGGAGTCATTATTGCTAGGAAGGAGAACAATGGGAAATTTTGCTTGCTGTTTCTGCTCGTTTTTGCAGGTTTTTGAAAGGGGCTTTCTGCACAAAATCTCCTATTTCGACGGGAAGGAATGACCGATTAAAGCCAGGTAAATTACTGAAACCAATTTGACATATCGAAGATCAACAAGACAGGTTTCAACATCATTGCTTTGATATTCAGGGAGCAGGATATTTTCAAACGCCGGGCGTTTTTATTAACTCACCCGGTACATTTTAGGAAACATTCAGCTCGTTGCCTCTAAACTCAACCTATAAAACTCGTGTAATTTTACACCAACCCAATTATTACCGTTTCTATTTGTTTCAATGAATTGCCGACACTTTCATATGCACTAGTCTTTCAGAAGTAATAAGTGCTTCTTCTATAGGGTGTCTCAAAAATTTGCTTGACGTTTGATCTAATATTGAAAGATAACGATAATATAAAACAGGCTCACAGGAAGATTACTCAGTCTCCAAGTTTTTGAAATAATTCTAGAGACCAGAATGTTGCAAATCGGTTGAAAATTCACGAGCTTTCAAAGTTACGAGTTACGAGCTTTCAAAGGTAAAAAATTTACGACAGCAGAGACCAGAGACACCAAGATCACTTGTAATACAAAAACATCCAAGATAGAGGTAAAGAATATCTTCCAGTGTCATACCTCCTGTTAATAGCAAAGGATACCAAACAGGCCTTCGATAGGAATTCAGTTCTTACAGCTATGTATCTAAAAACACCATTTGAGGAGAGAAAGATCGTTTTTAAACTTTGCTCAGCAGAAAAATTTACCAAAGAATCCAGATCCTTGAAATTTATGTTATCAAAAGTCGCTTCAAGTTCCATTCGATCTGTTCTGAAACCGAGGAGAAAAAAAACGATAGCCAAATAACCCATGCAACTTTTATTACAAAAAAAATGCCATTTGGAGGCATCTGGTTTCTGCTTTCTCACAAACGTGAACTTCAATAAAGTGTAAAAGCTTGCAGCTCCCAGCGAATTTGCCTGATTCTGTTGTCTGGAATTAATGAAAACATCGGGAATTGGGCTATTTCATCATAGAGTTCCTTCATTTTATCGTTGTTTTTGATATTTAATCAAACGTCGCTAGAACTGCACAAGTTTACCGACACATCCAGCATTTCTTACTTGACGCTGTTTCTTACGAAATCTGGAGTGTACTCCTTGAAAACGTATACTTTCGATAAACTGAATATTAAAAATAATACTTAAGACACTCATTTTTTCTATAACAAACAAAGGGCTGAGATAGGTAGTTCCTTCTTTTGCTGCGAGAAGTTTCTTGTATATCTTATTTTAAATGCTGAGAGCGTAAGGCAAATTTGGTTTTGTAATCAGGGGTGGCGCCAAAATTCATCCGACATAGGGGCTAGAGCTTCCGACAGAAGAAAGGGGGCTAAATTGACTGAAAAAGCAGTTTTCGTTCGTCATTTTGTCAAATTTCCCCTGACAAGAACCCAAAATTTCCTCCGACGCGAGGCTAGATGCTCCCTACGGGGGGGGCTGTAGCCCCCTCTAGCCCTACCCTGGTGAAGAATGCTTGGTTTCAAAATTTATTATCTTTACTTTTAGTTATGGATGAGATCTTAACTTAGATTTTGCGACTTCTCGCTTGTCCCAATCGGGTTTGTAATGATATGACATAGGACACAAGTGCCTAAGTGAAAAATTGAAGTAAATCATGTAAACATTTACTTTCATATCTGAAACAAAAACTAAGTGCAATGGCATGACGCGATGTATCAAATTTGTTATCAAAGACGTAAGACGTCAACAGGCAATTTTATGTAATCGCAGTACGATTGTCAAGTGCCACCGCAATATATTTAGCAACGGGTCAAGCAGGTCACATTCTTGAAGGATCAAGCAAAATCATATTCATGACACAGGGCAAGACTGTTTTATTTCATAAAATGTTATCAAAAACCTTGTCAAAATATTTGCCAGTTTGTATCGCAAAACTTGATCGTTGTGAGCATACATAGACAACAAACATTAGATCCTAACACCTTGCCCCCTATGCTGTGCTACTGTTCCGTTCAAGGTGCTATTCAAGTCTCGATTCATGAAGAACAACACTGAAGTAAGTGGAAAGTGCAGGCAGTCATCCCCTTGGTCTGTATGAAATTGGTCAAAATTGCCTTAACACAGTCACCACATTTTTTACGCGGACTTGTTGGAAGTCTCTCCCAAAGTCATAACGTACTCTAATCCAACATAATAGAGTTGCACGAAAGAGACTTTGAAAAGGCGAAGAAGAATTGGACAGAGTCGCTAACTGCTCTCTCTGCTGACAAACAATGCTATGGTTTATTTCTGTCCATTTTTCATTTGTGTTTGTAAGTGTCCGATTACAAAGGAAATGGAACAAATCATCTTCATATTACAGAATCAATACCGACATTCGACAGTAAATCTATATATATAAGCGATGAAGAGTTTTGTTACGCACATTCCTGTTTGTGACACTTTCCCGCACGCAGCTCCTCACGCCTACTGCTTACCTCCAAAAATTTCAGAAAAAAGATGTAAAGTAGCTGACGATAAAGGCTTGCCTGTGGTCCAATACTTTTCTTCGTACAGTATCTTGGGGTAATGTGAGGAGGGGTTTTGTACCCAAATTTTAGCAATTCAATTCAACAATAGGCCTCAACCTTTGACCTTTCTTTGTGGATGCTGATGGCAGCCATAGAAATGTGATGGCAGCGTTCAATCTGAGCTAAAAACAAGTTTTGCAGCTGCTTTTTCCAGACACCGAGGGAGTAAAAGCTTGCAAATAGTTGATATTATGTTAGCTGCAGTATCTATCTGGCTTGTGGTAAAAGTATTTCGATGCTCACGTTGGATACAACGAAGTTATTGCCCTATTTTGCAGACCTCTCCTCTTGGTTTTGTCGCAGCGCTACGAATTAAGAATCTGCCCTTGTAGTTTTTTCGGTCTTCTGCTTATAAATTTACTGATTACAACGCATGGAACCTTTACTCAATTCCTAATGAAGATTTGGCCCAAGTTACAAAGTGATTACTCTTCAAACTGATTTTTGACGCTTTTATTAAAGGCCATACACGCATAGCACGAGTTTCTCTGCTTCGGCAAAAATGGCATACAGTACAAATCAGACCTGTGACCCTAGGAGCATTTCCAAATGTTGACTTGGATGACTGGCTCAAGGCCAAATCCAAAGAAATCCTGTTTACCCGTATAAAAAATGTTTGATTGTAAACTGTTCTTTAACCAAGTTTTTACCAAAGAAGAGAATGGTTAAAGTTTCACAGCGAGGGAGAGCCTCGGTTATTACAAAACGGGTGACTTGGAAATAACCTCAATCACAGTTCAGCAATTCACTCATCGCTGGGGCTAAGCTAAGTAAGATAACTGAGGTGTGCAGAGTCTGAATTTGGCGAAACGATTTTCTTAATTAATGACGAAATAGCTATTTCTTGTCTGCTGTTGAATGAAAATAATGCAAGTTTAGTAATGAATTAAGCAAAGCTTACTTCGAGTCCAGTAACTGCCTTTGCTACTCCCCTGATTCATCGCTTTTCCATGATTTCAAAATTATGTAAATAATGATGAAAGGTCCTAGGTCTATTTTTCAACAAGTTAGTAAATGACTTCATCACTATTTTCCTTCTATCAGTATCATCTTTTGTACTACTTGTTTACGAACTCTGAAAGAGAATTCTGCATAAAAGGTCCAACAATGGACAGATTTTCTGCCATAAGATCATTTCTGAAGTCTTTTTACTTATATCATGCATGCAGCCGTTAGCTTGCCAACTCGCAATACTGAAAATCTGCCCCATCACGTAAACTCAGACGTTCTTTTGACCGGACCTGAGGACTCTGCGACCCGGGACTTACTACCCCAGACCATACGACAATACGACCCCAGGCCAAAGTTTTATGTATTTGGTTAACAAGACTTTTTTTATGATGTATTGATACTTCCATTATTTTCAACGTCAATAGATATGCACATGAGTGACTGGGGATCTGGATGATAATAAAGAAATATTTGCATTTAAGATATAACTTTCTTACTTCTTTGTTATTGTTCTAGAAAAATTAGAAAGGCTAGAAAGACTGGAGTAGCCCTATCGGTCGAAATGCTTTATAGCCCTCCATTCTGAGTCTGATACTTTCATGGCCTTCTAACTGAAACATGGAAAATTTGAAGAAGTGCATATTTGTGGATATTCAACATAGATATTCATCCATTCTAATTGTATTTAGAGGGGCCGGTTTTGCTCACAACAACTGGCTAGCTCATTATGAATACACAGAATTCTACGTGACCAAGAAAACTTTGACACGTACTAATGTCTTGCGTGTTCACTAAACCATCGGTGGTGTAAAATTTTCTTAAGCTATATGTATCAAACTTTGGATCGGGGTCGTATGGTCGAATGGTCGTATAATCGTATGGTCTGGGGTCGTAGGGTCCAGTGTCACAGGGTCCGGGGTCGTGTGGTCGTACAGTCCGATTGAAAGGACATATCCCATGCCACTGAATCCTTTGAGGCTAAAGGTTACCTATGGGAACCAACAAGATATTCCATATTTCAATAAAATCGCAGTTTATTCATATGAAAAACTGAATTCTAACATACCATAGTATTTTCTCACAGAGCACCTTATTTCCAATCCCTTACATATCAATGCACACATCTATTTTATAAGTGTACAGTTGAACACGAATGTTTCTTAAAAAAAAACTGCTGATAAGAAACTCCATTCTTATATCATCAAAAATTGATATTTTCATTGCAAGAAAATATAACTTAGCAGCTATTCATTTCATTCATGGAAAGCCTTGGCATAGTTTGACTTATTTTCACTTATTTCCTGTATCATACCATACAGGAAATAAGTATTACTACTGCCTTCGCAGTTTCCTGTATTACTGCGAAGGCACTAGAGCAATTTCTAAATATTGGTAGGCTTCTTTAACAGTGGCAGAAATTTTGGGGATTGGGGAAATTGCCCCCAAATTCCGAGGGGCATTTCAACATTTCAAACTTCTTGTACATCTTCCTCAAAAGTCCTTTTGTTTCCACAAATGTTCCACCAAAATCCGTAAAAATTCTTCTGTTCTGAAAAAATCTCGCACCCTTTTTCGAATGAGTGAAATGCCACTTTTCAAATTCGAAAAGATTAGGAAACTTTATTTAAAAGTCAGAAATCCTTAGGTAAGATCGAAACTGCAATGAAAAGACGAGCCACCGTGGAGGAAGAGAAGAGCTCTTATTAGCAAAAAGCAAATAAAAAGGATATGCTTAAAAGCATACTGTTCAGCTTTTATTTACACTTTCACTTCTTTAAATTTGAGAAGAAAATGGTCGGGTAAGTTAGCAACATTTCCAAGCGACGTTGGAGCGTGGAAGGGAGAGGCTTTTTTCTCCAAATCTGACCATTCAAAGAATTACCCTAGGAGCCAACTTTCTTTTAGATATTTGAAACGAATCTATGCATGACATGTCTTTATCAATAGGCTCCAGGTTTGACCTGGATTCATGTGCTGAAAACGTAACAATTTTGCTGAGGTTTATGTGAGACTCATTTGGGAGTAAAGGAATGTTATAGAAAGAGACATGTCTGATTTTCTCATTTTATGGAGTATAGGATACCACTCTTACTTAGTTACTTGAATTCTTATGAATGACCAGAACTGATCTGATTTGATTCAAGGCTGGTAACATGGCTTTTTTTCAGCAAAATTTTGGAAATTTGGCTCGTTTCCCTTAATGTTGGCTTCAAAAATTAACTTTGACTGTTTGGCTTAATTTTGGCTTCTTTTAAGATTTTGGTCAATTTTCATTCAATTCGCTTCAAACTGGAGTACAGACAATCACAATCTAGGACATTTTTCTTTGCAAGGCAACATCAAAG
Source organism: Aurelia sp. 3 sensu Dawson et al. (2005) (assembly GCA_964020215.1). NCBI lineage: Eukaryota > Metazoa > Cnidaria > Scyphozoa > Semaeostomeae > Ulmaridae > Aurelia > Aurelia sp. 3 sensu Dawson et al. (2005). The sequence goes on along the minus strand of OZ026573.1, from coordinate 416,386 downwards.
ATACAGGGTTTTCATCGGAGCTACACAATATAGTATGTGAAAACAATGGAATGCAAGTGCCCATTGCTTGGAATAACAATAGAACGATAGGTGGTACTACAATGGATCATTGTTTTGAAAGGTTTTGCTTTATCTGGCCTTTTTCCGACCCCTGGTTTGGTTTCGGGGCGTTCCGGAGATCTGCTAACCCTGATTTCATGCTGAATTTAAATGGTGGTTACTGAAGGTGTACGGTAGCCATAAAAAGCACTCCGCAGGAGCTAGGAATGTTAAAGCGCGAGCGAAGCGAGCGCTTTTACTTCCTAGTCATACAGAAAATCTCTATTACATGATAAAAAGAAAGGGAACAAACCTCTAGCCACCAAACGCTGCCGTTTACATGTGAATTATTCTGTATGAGGTCTCATCCCTTTCTTCGGGACATCCGCAAATGTTGGAGACAGTCATGTCACTTCATGTCACGTGTAACACTGTGGTGATCTCTCAGATTACATAAGTATGTATCAGTAATACCAAGCGATACATTACATAAGAGGTCAATTATTGGCTTATTGGGAGGTCTTTCCATAGTAACGGTAAATGCACCTGGGATATGCCGCGCTCAATAGTATTCTTTTTCTGACTTCCACCCTGGCCAAGCAAGGGCGGTGCCACGGGGTGGACTGGGGTGGATCATTTTTATATATATATATATTCATCTAAAATTTTACAATACATGCTACACCTACATCCTACTATACTTCCTACCTTATAGCAATCAACAGTGGTGGAATGCCCCCCCCCCCCTCAAAATCTGGAGAAAAAATGTTATAGACAGGCTTGAAGATTATCGAGTATCCATGAGAAAAAGTTGCTCAACAGTTTGAGAAACGAAAACACATCATTCATCTCTTATCTCTTGCTTGCAATCACGGGGGGGGGGTCCTTGACTAAATTTCGGGTAGGGGGTGCCGCCCACAGTTTCAAAATGTTACCGTTGGCTAGACCAATTTTTGTGAAAATGATACCCTTGCCTAGACTACTTTTTCCTTCAAAAGTGCTCTGAATTGGCATTTTCTAGGCAAAACTTGCCAAATTTTCGCATTTTCTGGACCAAAATTTTAAAAAAAGTTGGGTTTTTTTACAAAAATTACCGAATTTTGACATTTCTTTGACCAAAATGTCCAAAAAGCATACCCTTGCCTAGACTTAACTCGACTAAAATTGCCAAAAAGTACACCCTTGGGTAGACTAGAAGTCCGAAAAAGTATACCCTCGCGGGCGGCACATCCCCAGGTACCTTTACTATGGAAGAACCCCCCCCCCCCCGTGCTTGCAATACTCAAGGGAACCAAATTTTTTGTGTAAAAAGGAACTGAAATCAGATTCTGAGACCCTGAAGGACAGTACATAAGTGTCAAAAGATGGTCCTCGAGATTGGTTCAATGTCGAGGCAAAAATAGTAGGTAGAAGATTGAGAAAATGCTGGAAAGTGACTGGGAGAGTCCGTCTAAGCCTAAGTAAGGATTGTGACTTTTTGAAATTTTCCTGGAGACAAACTATTAGGGACAGCGCAAAATTTATTATATTACATTGCCGGTGGAGAAGAAAAATCGTTGCAAAGAAATCTGCTCGCCCCGTATGAAATCATTGCATAACTACAACTGCCTGGTCACCTTGTTCTTAAAAAATGTACGTACCGTAAAAGCTCTATTAAGCCCCCGGGGGACTTATTTAATCTAGGACCTTCCAGAGGGGGGCTTAATAGAGAGGGGGGCTTATTAGAGAGGGGGGCTTATTCACAAAATCAAGTGACAAGGATACATTTGGTAGCTTTTCAGTTCTTTTATCCCATAGTTTGCGGAATCAAGGTACAATTTTACGGCTGAAATACGTAAATTCGACACAGTTTTTATTCCAAAACGTGCCAAAATTAACATGGAAGGTAGTGTAGCTAAATGAATGGAAAATATTTGGTAAATTCTAGAATTTTGTATAAGGGGGGGCTTAAAAGAGAGGGGGGCTTATTTCAAATTTTGACTCACAGGGGAGGGGCTTATTAGAGAGGGGGGCTTAATAGAGATGGGGGCTTAATAGAGCTTTTACGGTATCTGCTTCGTATTCATGAACAAAAGATGTTGTATAGTACCATTACTATGCATAGTACTATAGTGCCATCGATGAACTAGCTAAAGACCACAAGAAAGGCAGTTCATCTTTGTTAGAATCTTTGTCAATGAATGATAAATTCTTCTTGCAAGAAAATAAGAAGGAAATTTGGAGTCATCTATTCACAACTTTGTATGCATTTCTCAACTCGCGCGATTCACAATTTTGTCCTCAGAGTGAGTCCTCCGTGGCGTGGCCGGTGAAAACTTCTGAGCCAATCCACCACTAGTAATTAATACTATTGCTTACCACCCCTGCGGCTAAGGGCATACTTTTTAGCAATTTTAGTCTAGCCATGGTCTAGCCACAGTGGCGCCGCCAGGATTTTTTATTTGAGGGGCAAAAAAGGATGGGGGTCTGGGGCGGAGCCCCAGAAAATTTTTTCCTTGGCCACACCCTCTACTTTGGCTGTAAATGCGACCAACGCCCCTTTTATGGATTGACAGTGAGATGAATGATTTTGTTAAATAGCACGAGTAGGGAACCGCAATTAGAAAATGACGTCCAGCCTGAGCGTCCAATCTTTATGCGACCAATCCAACACTTGCCACTCGGTAATGGAATTGTAAAAGAGTTATCATGTACTCTCAGACCCAGAAATATGAAGTACGTATGGTTCATGAAAAGACGGCATTGGGTTTAGAAAAAACTTGAAAGTCAAAAAGACAGTTAGGGGGTCTGGGGGCGAAGCCCCAGGAAAATTTTTGTGAAAACGCTTTTTACTTTGGCTTAGAACACTTCTACCTATCACATTTTAACTGCATTGAAATTATTGATCACTTTGCAACATTTATGTAAATTAGCATCTCCGGTAAAATTTTTAAACTTGATATTCTTTGGCTTAGAATGCCTATCCTGCGTGCCATCTATACCAAGACCAAAAGGAAAACTTTCACAATTTTGTAACTATTTTCAATGAATCACATCCGAAGGAAATATTTGTGCAAACACTGGCAAACACACTCTACCTTGTTAGAGAACGGTCCTCACAATCCAATTTCCATGGCTTCAAAACTATAAGTCTTGGACAATTCTACAATAGTTTGTCTAGAAAAGTTTTCAAAAACCCAACTTAACTCCCACCAACCTTCCAGCATTTCACCAAAAATTTCTTACCAAAAAATTCGAGTCAGTGCTGTACAGATCGTGGGAAAATGCAATTAAAATGGCAAGATTGTAGAAACCTATACTCATACACAGTGTAATTGCCAAGAGCATCGGCCTTATCCCCCCCCCCCCTGCAATTTTTATGCCGGAATTAGAAGAATTAGAAAAGTGATCCTGGAGAACATTGGAGGGGCGGCCGCCCCCCCCTTGCCCCCCCCCCTTCCCGGCGCTTCTGTCTAGCCACAACCTTGCCAAGGGTATTATTTTTGACAATGCAATATTGGTCATTGGTCCAGGGACTTTCATGTTTTCAGCCAAAGTAGTCTAGCACGAATTTCATCCTGACGACCCTATTCTTTAGCAAAGAGCCCCCGTGTTTTTAGCTGCAAATACCTTCGAAGCCAAAAATTGGAGGGGGGGGGGGTGCTGATTCTCATCTCATCTCCGTACCCCTTCGTACCGCTTCCGACCGCTGGACAGTTCACTAGCACGACCATTGATGTATATATGAGTTTTGTTGGAAAAATGGTAAATTGTAGGAAAGGGGAAATGGCTGTTTATTGTCAAGATCAGATATTGTTCCCAGGAGGGGGACTTGGTAGTTCAAGGTGATGTACCCGTTGCAAATTTAGAGTCTCAAATTCAGTCATTTACTACCTCTTAGGGTCAAAAGATTTTCAAAGTTACTACCGCTTTGGAGGGCTGTGAAGATTAATATGACTCATTCATAGAGATTTAAAAAAAGTTTAATGAGCTGAATTGTTGTTAGTAAGATTCAGTAACGACAGAAATCAACCAGTTATTCAGCCTCCTCATGTTATACAAACCTATCAAAACATATTGCAATTAGTTTTTGATCAATGATTGACCATATACCATACTGTCATATGCTTCACTAGGAGAAGTTTCTCCCATCCCTGTCTTTCCTTTACTTCTACACCTATTCTATGGAAGTCATTTTCTTGCTCGTATCTGCTATACAATAGCACTATCGTTTCTGGAACAATAGACCTTTTAGCTATTCTGAAAGCGAATGTGGATCGAACGATATTTCATTACAATTTGTAGAATTTTCGAATGTGTACAATTGCGATCGAAGCTCTAACGCCACTCGATCGAATCTCGTGTATAAGATTGTATAAAAATATCGCTCGATCCAGGCTCTATTGTAGAATAGCTAAAAGGTCTATTGTTATTGCAGCTTACGGCGAAAATTACTGCTGCTTAGGCAACGAGTTACCACCACTGACGCTAAAAGTTACTACCGCTTAGGCTAAAAGCTACTATCGCTAAGGTTTTGCAACATTTTGCAACGTATACGTCACCTTGAACTATTAAATCCCCCCTGGGATATTGTTACGGCATAATTCAATTGCCCCAGGCGCGCAACTAGGTCCAGACCCCTGCCCTTTTTTCAAAAAGGCAAAAGTGTCCTTTTCAGGGGAAAAACTGTGTTAAATTGACGCATTATTGATCTGTATTTTCTAGCTTTCTAAATGATTTTACAGTAAGTTTGAGAATTCTCTGTGCTTGAAATGGCCTTTTTCCTTCCGACATAATCAGCATCTAGAAACTGAGGAATGAATACGGCTGAAAGTTTCCACTTTCAAATCACATGCTAAAAGACATGAGTCATGAGAAGCCGCTACAAGGAACTTTTATTACTAGGTGAGTAAAAAACTATCTCCGTTTAAAAGAACACTACTCCATCAGTAGCGTAGCCAGGGGGGGCAAGAGGGGGCGGCCGCCCCCCCCAATCATCGCCAGAGATGAGTTTTGTAATTCTCCCAAATCCGTTGAGAAACTGGAGGGGGGGGGGGGATCGGCTGCATTTTTCTCCAACACTTGTGGCAGCGTGATTTGTCAATGTTATAAAAGAAACAGGAATGAAATTCTTGCCCTAATAAGTGACATCTTGGTGCGATTTAGCCAACAAAAGAATCAAAAATTTTCTGCTCGCTTCGCTCGCACGTCCATACTTGCCTCATCGCTGTATCATCTTGGGATCATCTTTGTACCCTGGCCTGCTATCATGTCCAGGCAAGGCATGCAGCTTCATTAGTTTCTTTGAAACCGACCTAGGCACCACTTCAACTTGGTATGTGTATGAGTCTATTTGGCACAGAACATACAATACAATTAATCACATCTTTCGAATTTTTCTCGCTTCGTTTCGCACTTCTATCAAGAATTCCTCCTTCCATGTGTACTTATGCTGCCACTTGTTTTCTTGAACGATTTCTGCGTTTTCCTATATATCCAGCATTACAAGAATTTATGAATCCAACTTAAACCTTCCTCAACTTTAATCGACAGTGCATCTCTTCTACAGTGATGTGACATTTCAACCATCGAGTGAAATTCTGTTTGTGCTTCTCAAAAATTTTCGGCTCGCTTCGCTCGCATTTTCTTCATGCTCTGTATACTCCATAGATTACTCCAGGGCCCGAGCTGGCTCTCGACAGCCCTGTCCATAAGCATCGTTGCGCTTTCTAGAGTTTTTATCAGTGTTTCAAAACAATTCAAAGTTCAGACTTTCTCAGCTGTTGCCCTTTTACTTGTTTTGTCTTAGGCACCCATGGTACTAAATTGCGAAATTTTGGCGAGAATTCAGATATGACTGAAAGAAAAAAAAAAGCTTTCGTCCCTTCCATTATAAGAGCGGCACCGAAAGTTTTGTCTACTTTTTAGTTAGGGTGCATTCTTGGTTTTCCAGTGGCGTACCTGAGAGGAATGCGGGATCCGAAGAAATTTTTGAACAATGTTGGCAGAGGCATTCTAAGCCAGAGTAGAATGCATGTCATCAAAAATTTTTCTGGTGACTCGACCCTGGACCCATCCATTTCAATGTCCCCACTTATTAAGATTCATTTCGTATTTTGTACTTGATATGTTGGACCGCTTGTAACTGAATAAGAATTCTTCTTTTGCTTTCTTAGAGTAACTTGCAATATTGAGGATAATTTCTTGACGAAAATTTAGCAAAACGTCCTGCCTTTTGTGTTCAATGTAGTCATCTTTATGATGCAAAATATGACTGAAAAGGGCGTTTCCCTCATTTTCCGAGCGTCTGAAGGGCGTGGCCCCCAAAAATTTTCCCGGGGGCAAGCCCCCGGACCCCCGTATTTCTTCGCTGCGCTCGCACTCTGCCCCCCCAAAGGCAGGGACCTGGCTACGCCACTGTACTCCATGGATATCGTGGCAATGATATTGGCAGATATTTCATTTAATAGTTGACATTTTGCCCGACTGAAATCAGCAACTCCGTTTCCAAAAATTTCCTCAAAAACCCCTTCAAGAAACTGTCAAAACAGGCTGAAAATCGCGACCAAAGTTTCTACCTCGCAGCAATGGCTTTTACATGTTATCCCTTTGGTAGTGCGAAAGTATCATTTCTGTCCCTGGGAGCATAACAGCGTAATTCTGGTTGAATTCGTTCTAACATGAATACTAGTTGAAGTCATCGCTATGAAGTAGAAATTATAGGGAAATTTGGTGGTCATCCCTCACGATTTCAGAACGGATTGGCCGACTTCATTCAGGTAAATTCTTAAGTGGATTTGAACATGTCTACCATTGAAAGATCTTTCTGTAAATAATATCTCTAGCTCCTTTTATTCAGGTAGCAGTGGCCTTCCAATGGTGCTTGCTTTTCTTTTCCTAACCCGTATAAGTTTTACAGAGTTCAGTGCAAAGAATCCTATAAAAAGTGTGTGTACGAGCCGCCTTTCCAATGTTAATTTTCTCTCCATGGCGGGAATCAATTCTTACGATGGCCATTCTCCGACGATCTAGAGAGTATCATTTAAGAAGATTTCCCGGGACAAGCCCCCCGAACCCTAATCTTCTGTTACAGCATTGATAGATAGGTTTTACAGATGCAAACTATTGAAAAATATCCCTTGATTTCTGCCCTCGCCTTATTTGGACCCCTGCCCCGAAAAATTCCTAGTTGCGCGCCTGTGCCCTATCAAAAATCTGCCACTTAATGAATCTCTGTCCAGAATTTCGAGCTCTTGTCTGGAATATCAATCTGTTTCTGGACGAATATTCGTCTTGCTCTTTGAAGAAGCAGAGCAGCAGCAGCAACTCATTTCAGCAGCACCGCCGAAAGACAGTGACCTTCTTGCCATCGACTCGTAAAGTGCCATGGTTGACAGCAGTGAAAGTAGATTGCCTTCCGTTATAAGCATCAAAGACTTGAAACCTGGTGCAAAGAATATACATCTTGTGGTCATAGTACTGGACATTGGTAAGGTTAAAGGTTGTTGTGTTGTCATTTCACCCACCAACTACACTGCCGGCAGTCACCTGTTTTCCATCCATGCATGGTGCCGTTAAAGTTTTGAGCCCAAATCCTTATGTCATTAGGATTTATCGAAATTAGAAATCAACTATGAAGTCCTTCATGGTACAAAACCATGGTAATATTTTGATTCTGTACAAAATATCAATCTATTATCTAGTGACTGAAAAAAAACTTCATCAGGAGAGGAGCCAGCTCACACTGCTATAGAAAGCACAGGTAATGGAGAAAATTAATAACAACACCAAGTGCCTCTCTTTGTACTTTAGTGTTTGCCAAATTTGCCAACTTTGCCTAGATTAGGCCAACAACATTGACGGCGATGTTGATCATAAGACAGTTCTGTGGAACTGTTTGTATCATAAACATCGTTGTTGCATTGATGGCCTAATCTAGACAAAGTTGGTAAATTTGGCAAACACTAAAGTACAAAGAGAGTTACTTGTTGTTTTTATTGATTCTTCCCCATTACATGTGTAGAAAGCAAAGGTTATGTGAACAGAAACACAGTATCAGCATATCTAGTTGAGAGGCTCAGCTATCTTTTGACTTTTGATATGTTGCTTGGTCGGTTTAAGGTATGCCCACTGTCCATAGAAACAGTTCCAAAAGTATGGAAATTCATTCATTTCCGGGACTCCTCGCTTTTCTCGCTTTCAGTCCATTTTTTGGAAGATGTGAAAAAAACTGAATTCCAAATTTGCTTTGTAGCAGCAATTTGAATGAGGAACAGAGGTCACTCATTTTGCAAACAAAAAATTTCCTCAAGCGATTTCAAATCCATTGCAACGTTGAGTTTTCACAAAATATTGGCTGCGAAATGATAACGATTATTTCACTCAAAATGAGGAATCTAAGGATTCTAAGTTTTCTTTGAATCTGGTTTTTCAGATGGTATATAATCATTGCTTGAAGTGACTGTGCAGCACAGGGGTGGCGCAGAGGGGTAATCAAGGTAATCAGTGATTACCTATTTTCTTCCAGAGTTTTTGAAGTTTTATAGTTCTCCAAAACTAAATCCAAAACCAAAACATCATGTTCCAAGTGCTTTGAATCGTGAAACGTATGTTGGCGGAGCCCTCTGAAGGTGCTTTGTAACGTACATTGCTTTCTCTGCTGGTTTCACAGACAGTTGATTTACTGTATTACTTGCTAATCTTTGTGTGTTGTGATATCTTTTTGTTGAACATGATAGCTATTGAATTTGAGGATTATGGTGGCTGCGAGGTAATCGTGGCCCTTCCAGATTACCTTGCCATTGTTTTGGGAGGGTGTTGTGACGTAACTTTGCATTGAATTGCTGGTACTGAAACACAGCGCGCCTCGCAGTAACGTAGTCATTCAGCAATCTGATTACCTCAAGCACTGTTGCTGTTGATAGTCCAACAAGGGTATTTTGTTATGGATCAAGTTTTGTGTAACAAAACTTGTAGAGGTAGCAGATGGGTTTTCAGGAAGACTTCTCCACTTCGTTCAGATCAAATGATAATTCAAATCACAAGCAACGATGCCCTTGAAAAGGATGGAAGGCTGTGTTGAAGAATAAAGTACGCTGGGAGAACGAGTGTAGGTCTTTACCACGGATATGCGACAGAAATGTACTGAACAAGACTGCAAGTATAGCATATTAAATCATTCTGAAGTCCCACAAGCATACGTTGCATCGTTTTGAGAGAAAATCGTACCAAAAATAGTGATCTGCAGTGACTTGGCATCCTGGCAACGACATCTCACAGGCCAAGGAAGTCAAATCTACTTCTGATTACCTTGCCCTTCGGGGGCTAGGATAGGCGTGTTGAGGCTGATGAAGCCCGACACAAAGCTATTTCTGTGATATAGAGAAGGGCTGCTGTACACAAGCCTTCAGCCTCCTACCGCAACATGATCTATCATTCCACTACTGACGTTTATTGCAGCCAAGAGGCATTTCAGTTACTTGAAAGAGCGTATGTGATTCTTTCAGAATGATAGAATTTTTACGGATTTTTGAAAGACTTTTTTCCATAACTAAATGATTTTTGCCAAAGGTGTACGAGACTTTTTTAGTGGCGAAATGCCCCTCGGTTGCGACGAAGACTTAGATGCACCAAAACACGTTAGAATGGACCACGCAATGTGCTTGTTTTCATCAAGTCAGTAAAAGACAATTTTCATCAAAGTTCTCTTCATGGCTTTACCCAGGAATCTATTCTACATTTAGTTAGTAAAATGAACAATGTTTAAAAAATTTTGTCTTAGGCAAGATACGTATTGTTGTAAAAGATATTGACCCTCTGTTATTGTAAAGATAAGCAATTTTACAAGATCTGATGTGATTTGGTAATGGGTATGATAGCTGTTTGTAAAATATAGGCCTTTCCCGGCGATGAGAGGGCGTGGCCCCAAAAACTTTTACCAATTTGATTACCTACTTTCCCCCTCCTAGCCGCCCCTGGTGCAGCATTTCAAAAGACAGCATGCCTTTCAACTAAACAATGATACAAAGCATTTGACACTGTCTCTTGACTTCTGGAAGCTAGTTGCGCTCTTGCCCATGAAATGTTTTTTGGGTCATCCACCACTTCTGTACTCAGATGATCCCTGCTTTATCTTTAAGGACACTGATATCCAATGTATTGAGAACAACTTGAATAGAAACTTTAACTCTCTCTGCAATTGGTTTGTTTAAAACAAGCTACTCTCAAGTACTGAATAATCATCCTTCCCCCCCCCCCGCTTATTAATGTTTGCAAAATTTTCCAACCCCCCCCATTTATTCCAACTCCTCCATTTATTAATTTTGGAAAAATGAAATGATAGTAAACATGATTTCTGAATAAATGCAAGAAGCAGTCTCATGAAGTGCATTCAATAGAACCAGAGTTTGCCAGTGTATTCTACTGACGAAGGGCACGACCCGATGCGTTTAGTTTCTTTATTCTATGGCGTTTAAGTATATCTTGATAAGTATTATCGATCGTTTTGCCAGTGTATGTATGTGTGTGTATCAGTAAACATCACAGTATAAGTAAATAAATATATAAAAGATATGTGTTTAACTAAGAAAACAACCATCTTCAATTTCTCCAAACACCTCCCCCCTGATTGTTCCAACTCTTCAATCGTTGTTATACCAAACCATTTCCAACTGCCCAATTATTCTCACCCTCCCCCTGTTTATTCTGTAGTCGAGAGTAAGTATTCACTTTGGCATGGACAAAGCAAAATTCATTCTTTTTGGACAACAACAATGCAAAAATGAGGAAAGATGAACATTAGGAGGGATGATATAGAAATCAAACAACAGTCAGTGAGGACATATCTTGGATCTGTTTTGAATAAGAATCTCTCTGGAGAGTCGATGGCAACTAAAATGCTTGGAAAAATAAATAACAGGCTTAAAGTCCCGTGTACAGAAAACAAAACTTTCTAGATACCTCCCTTCGCATGTTACTTGTAAATGCTCTTATTTGAACCTCATTTTGATTATGCATGCACCTCATGGTACCCAATGTTAAGGAAGAGGCTCTCCAAAGCAATCAAGTTGGCCCAAAACCAAATGCATCCTGTTTTATCTTGATTTACAAAGCAGAGCTCATGTTGGGGTCACAGAATTCAAAGCCACAAACTGGCTCCCCACTAAGCACAGAGTAGATCAAAATATCTGCATAAATGTAATGAAGCTTTTGAATGGAACTGCTCCATGCTGACAAAATATTCCATGCAGTCAATCCGAGTCAAATAATGCAAAGGTTTAAGTTTAGACCAAACATCCCATTTCTTAGGACACACAGGCCGAAAATGTCTATCTTACCATGGACCAAACATATGGAGCAGTCTCCCATTTGACTTGAAATCCACTAACAATATCAACACATTTAAACACAAGATCAAAGAAAATTTCTTCAACAACATAAGAGAGGAAGATGATGTATATGTGTACTATTGATGCTGCGTACCGCTGCATATTGTCTTGTACTCTCAATTCAGTACTATTCAAATCCATAAACCTTCAAAAGCATCCTTCTAGACCTTCAGAATACTTTTAAAAGCAGTGTAATTGCGTGATTAAGTTGACTTGAGTACAGCCAACTTGAGCTGCTTAAGGTTTGACCAGCTATAAGATACCGGGTTAGCCATAAAAAAGTTCCCACATTAAAATTCATAACAGCAACAGTATTGCACAGATTTGAATGATTCCAATTCTAGTTAAAAGCTAAAAGATTGAAGTATTTTTGTGATTTTTCTTCTTGTCTCTCAGGCATGACAAACACAGGTAAATTCAACTTTACAAAAATTTCATGGTTCCAAAATAACTGAAAATAACCAAAAACATTGATCAAGGCATAAATGACTCCTGAAGGAACTGCACAGAATACTGAAGGAAATGCCACTTCGCATGAGAGATATCCTCTGCAAATTAATTCCCATGGGATTGAAAATCTTCTGTATTTTTTTTGAAAATAGATGTCATATAACTCTTGAAAGAGGTAAAATGCCCATTGCCTATTGTTCATTGTCAATAGAATCCCTACAATTTGGTCAATGTTTTGGGCCCTTTTCCTGTTATTTTGCAACTATGAAATTTTAATAAAGTTGAATTTACCAATACTTCTAGCGCTGGTAGGACAGTGAGAAAACTCACAAAAATACTTTAATCTTTTGGCTCTTAACTAGAAATTCAATGATTCAAATCCGTGAAGTAGTCTTGTGCTATGAATTTTCGAAAGTGGGAACTTTTTTCTGGCTCACCCGGTAGTTAAGGTCATTATTCAGTGGTCATTAATCGTTAGTCATTAGTCCATGGGTGGTAGGAGACTACTGTGTAAGCCTAAAAATGCTTAATCGCCTCATAAACAAATATATTCATTCAAACTTACGATGCTGTCGTTTTCCCTTTCTTCTTTATTGTCTTTGCCCAAATATTTCAACCAATGTCAAGATCACGACTTGAGCCTAGGCGTCATCTTGGATTGATTCTACGCTTGGAAGCCCCCCAACGTGAAAACGAGAAGGTCGCCCCAACACTACATGTGCATGCGTAGAATCAATCCAAGATGGCGCCTAGGCTCAACTCGTGATCTTGATATTGGTTGAAATATTTGGCAAAGACAATGATGAAGAATGAGACGACCACAGCATCGTAAGTTTGAATGAATATATTTGTTTATGAGGTGATTTAAGCATTTTTATGCTAAAAAAGTAGTCTCCTACTGCCCATGATAAGTCATTACTCAGTAGTCATTAATCATTAGTCATAAGTCATAAATCATAAGTCAGTGGTCATTAGTCAGTAGCCATTAGTCATTAGTCATTAGTTAGTCATTAGTTAGTTAGTTAGTTAGTTAGTTAGTTAGTTAGTTAGTTAGTTAGTTAGTTAGTTAGTTAGTTAGTTAGTTAGTTAGTTAGTTAGTTAGTTAGTTAGTTAGTTAGTTAGTTAGTTAGTTAGTTAGTTAGTTAGTTAGTTAGTTAGTTAGTTAGTTAGTTAGTTAGTTAGTTAGTTAGTTAGTTAGTTAGTTAGTTAGTTAGTTAGTTAGTTAGTTAGTTAGTTAGTTAGTTAGTTAGTTAGTTAGTTAGTTAGTTAGTTAGTTAGTTAGTTAGTTAGTTAGTTAGTTAGTTAGTTAGTTAGTTAGTTAGTTAGTTAGTTAGTTAGTTAGTTAGTTAGTTAGTTAGTTAGTTAGTTAGTTAGTTAGTTAGTTAGTTAGTTAGTTAGTTAGTTAGTTAGTTAGTTAGTTAGTTAGTTAGTTAGTTAGTTAGTTAGTTAGTTAGTTAGTTAGTTAGTTAGTTAGTTAGTTAGTTAGTTAGTTAGTTAGTTAGTTAGTTAGTTAGTTAGTTAGTTAGTTAGTTAGTTAGTTAGTTAGTTAGTTAGTTAGTTAGTTAGTTAGTTAGTTAGTTAGTTAGTTAGTTAGTTAGTTAGTTAGTTAGTTAGTTAGTTAGTTAGTTAGTTAGTTAGTTAGTTAGTTAGTTAGTTAGTTAGTTAGTTAGTTAGTTAGTTAGTTAGTTAGTTAGTTAGTTAGTTAGTTAGTTAGTTAGTTAGTTAGTTAGTTAGTTAGTTAGTTAGTTAGTTAGTTAGTTAGTTAGTTAGTTAGTTAGTTAGTTAGTTAGTTAGTTAGTTAGTTAGTTAGTTAGTTAGTTAGTTAGTTAGTTAGTTAGTTAGTTAGTTAGTTAGTTAGTTAGTTAGTTAGTTAGTTAGTTAGTTAGTTAGTTAGTTAGTTAGTTAGTTAGTTAGTTAGTTAGTTAGTTAGTTAGTTAGTTAGTTAGTTAGTTAGTTAGTTAGTTAGTTAGTTAGTTAGTTAGTTAGTTAGTTAGTTAGTTAGTTAGTTAGTTAGTTAGTTAGTTAGTTAGTTAGTTAGTTAGTTAGTTAGTTAGTTAGTTAGTTAGTTAGTTAGTTAGTTAGTTAGTTAGTTAGTTAGTTAGTTAGTTAGTTAGTTAGTTAGTTAGTTAGTTAGTTAGTTAGTTAGTTAGTTAGTTAGTTAGTTAGTTAGTTAGTTAGTTAGTTAGTTAGTTAGTTAGTTAGTTAGTTAGTTAGTTAGTTAGTTAGTTAGTTAGTTAGTTAGTTAGTTAGTTAGTTAGTTAGTTAGTTAGTTAGTTAGTTAGTTAGTTAGTTAGTTAGTTAGTTAGTTAGTTAGTTAGTTAGTTAGTTAGTTAGTTAGTTAGTTAGTTAGTTAGTTAGTTAGTTAGTTAGTTAGTTAGTTAGTTAGTTAGTTAGTTAGTTAGTTAGTTAGTTAGTTAGTTAGTTAGTTAGTTAGTTAGTTAGTTAGTTAGTTAGTTAGTTAGTTAGTTAGTTAGTTAGTTAGTTAGTTAGTTAGTTAGTTAGTTAGTTAGTTAGTTAGTTAGTTAGTTAGTTAGTTAGTTAGTTAGTTAGTTAGTTAGTTAGTTAGTTAGTTAGTTAGTTAGTTAGTTAGTTAGTTAGTTAGTTAGTTAGTTAGTTAGTTAGTTAGTTAGTTAGTTAGTTAGTTAGTTAGTTAGTTAGTTAGTTAGTTAGTTAGTTAGTTAGTTAGTTAGTTAGTTAGTTAGTTAGTTAGTTAGTTAGTTAGTTAGTTAGTTAGTTAGTTAGTTAGTTAGTTAGTTAGTTAGTTAGTTAGTTAGTTAGTTAGTTAGTTAGTTAGTTAGTTAGTTAGTTAGTTAGTTAGTTAGTTAGTTAGTTAGTTAGTTAGTTAGTTAGTTAGTTAGTTAGTTAGTTAGTTAGTTAGTTAGTTAGTTAGTTAGTTAGTTAGTTAGTTAGTTAGTTAGTTAGTTAGTTAGTTAGTTAGTTAGTTAGTTAGTTAGTTAGTTAGTTAGTTAGTTAGTTAGTTAGTTAGTTAGTTAGTTAGTTAGTTAGTTAGTTAGTTAGTTAGTTAGTTAGTTAGTTAGTTAGTTAGTTAGTTAGTTAGTTAGTTAGTTAGTTAGTTAGTTAGTTAGTTAGTTAGTTAGTTAGTTAGTTAGTTAGTTAGTTAGTTAGTTAGTTAGTTAGTTAGTTAGTTAGTTAGTTAGTTAGTTAGTTAGTTAGTTAGTTAGTTAGTTAGTTAGTTAGTTAGTTAGTTAGTTAGTTAGTTAGTTAGTTAGTTAGTTAGTTAGTTAGTTAGTTAGTTAGTTAGTTAGTTAGTTAGTTAGTTAGTTAGTTAGTTAGTTAGTTAGTTAGTTAGTTAGTTAGTTAGTTAGTTAGTTAGTTAGTTAGTTAGTTAGTTAGTTAGTTAGTTAGTTAGTTAGTTAGTTAGTTAGTTAGTTAGTTAGTTAGTTAGTTAGTTAGTTAGTTAGTTAGTTAGTTAGTTAGTTAGTTAGTTAGTTAGTTAGTTAGTTAGTTAGTTAGTTAGTTAGTTAGTTAGTTAGTTAGTTAGTTAGTTAGTTAGTTAGTTAGTTAGTTAGTTAGTTAGTTAGTTAGTTAGTTAGTTAGTTAGTTAGTTAGTTAGTTAGTTAGTTAGTTAGTTAGTTAGTTAGTTAGTTAGTTAGTTAGTTAGTTAGTTAGTTAGTTAGTTAGTTAGTTAGTTAGTTAGTTAGTTAGTTAGTTAGTTAGTTAGTTAGTTAGTTAGTTAGTTAGTTAGTTAGTTAGTTAGTTAGTTAGTTAGTTAGTTAGTTAGTTAGTTAGTTAGTTAGTTAGTTAGTTAGTTAGTTAGTTAGTTAGTTAGTTAGTTAGTTAGTTAGTTAGTTAGTTAGTTAGTTAGTTAGTTAGTTAGTTAGTTAGTTAGTTAGTTAGTTAGTTAGTTAGTTAGTTAGTTAGTTAGTTAGTTAGTTAGTTAGTTAGTTAGTTAGTTAGTTAGTTAGTTAGTTAGTTAGTTAGTTAGTTAGTTAGTTAGTTAGTTAGTTAGTTAGTTAGTTAGTTAGTTAGTTAGTTAGTTAGTTAGTTAGTTAGTTAGTTAGTTAGTTAGTTAGTTAGTTAGTTAGTTAGTTAGTTAGTTAGTTAGTTAGTTAGTTAGTTAGTTAGTTAGTTAGTTAGTTAGTTAGTTAGTTAGTTAGTTAGTTAGTTAGTTAGTTAGTTAGTTAGTTAGTTAGTTAGTTAGTTAGTTAGTTAGTTAGTTAGTTAGTTAGTTAGTTAGTTAGTTAGTTAGTTAGTTAGTTAGTTAGTTAGTTAGTTAGTTAGTTAGTTAGTTAGTTAGTTAGTTAGTTAGTTAGTTAGTTAGTTAGTTAGTTAGTTAGTTAGTTAGTTAGTTAGTTAGTTAGTTAGTTAGTTAGTTAGTTAGTTAGTTAGTTAGTTAGTTAGTTAGTTAGTTAGTTAGTTAGTTAGTTAGTTAGTTAGTTAGTTAGTTAGTTAGTTAGTTAGTTAGTTAGTTAGTTAGTTAGTTAGTTAGTTAGTTAGTTAGTTAGTTAGTTAGTTAGTTAGTTAGTTAGTTAGTTAGTTAGTTAGTTAGTTAGTTAGTTAGTTAGTTAGTTAGTTAGTTAGTTAGTTAGTTAGTTAGTTAGTTAGTTAGTTAGTTAGTTAGTTAGTTAGTTAGTTAGTTAGTTAGTTAGTTAGTTAGTTAGTTAGTTAGTTAGTTAGTTAGTTAGTTAGTTAGTTAGTTAGTTAGTTAGTTAGTTAGTTAGTTAGTTAGTTAGTTAGTTAGTTAGTTAGTTAGTTAGTTAGTTAGTTAGTTAGTTAGTTAGTTAGTTAGTTAGTTAGTTAGTTAGTTAGTTAGTTAGTTAGTTAGTTAGTTAGTTAGTTAGTTAGTTAGTTAGTTAGTTAGTTAGTTGTCATATATCATAAGTCAGTAGTCATTAGTCAATAGTCATTTGTTAGTAGTCATAAGTCAGTAGTCATAAGTCATTAGTCAGTAGTCATTAGTCATAGTCATAAGTCAGTAGTCATTAGTCAGTATTCATTAATCATTAATCATTAGTTAGTAGTCATTAGCCATTAGTCGTTAGTCATTAGTCAGTAGTCATCGCTCATTAATTGTTAGTCATTGGTCATTAGAAGTAGACATTTGTCATTATTCATTAGTCATAAGTCATCAGTCAGTAGTCATCAGTCATAGGTCATAGTCATTAGTTATTGGTCATTAGTCATCATCATAGTCATTAGTCATTGGTCATTGGTCATTAGTTCAGTAATCATTAATCATTAATCATTACTCATTAGTCATTAGTTAGTAGGCATTAGTCATTATTCATTAGTCATAACTCATGAGTCGGTAGTCATTAGTCATAAGTCATCAGTAATAAGTCATTTGTCATTACAGTAGTCGTTAATCATTGGTCATTAGTTTGTAGTCATTAACCATCAGTCATTAGTCATGAGTCGGTAGTTATTAGTCATAAGTCGTTAGTCAGTAGTCATTAGTCAGTAGTCATAAGTCAGTAGTCATTAGTCATTAGTTAGTAGTCATTATTCGTTAGTCGTTGGTCAGTAATCATCAGTCATAAGTCAGTAGTCATTAGTCAGTAGTCATTAGTCAGCAGTCATTACTCATTAGTCAGTTGTCATTAGTCATAAGTCAATAGTAATTAGTCATCAGTCATAAGTCATTAATCATAATTCATTAGTCATTAGTCATAAGTCATTAGTCATCAGTCAAAAGTCATGAGTCGGTAGTCAATAGTCATAAGTCCTTAGTCAGTAGTCATAAATCATTAGTCATAAGTCGTAAGTCATTAGTCAATAGTCATAAGTCATTAGTCAGTAGTCATCAACCTTTTTACCCTTTAACAAATGTAGCAAATTGGATACAACTCTATAACCACTTCTTTAAAACCCAACTTGATATTGACATTGCTGGAGAACAGGGAGTGCTGTCTTTGAAGCAACCACTTATTTTGCCCTTCATGTGCAATAAATTAGTAGCTACCCACCAGATTGACTCAAACAAGGTCTCGGACTCTCCAAGTTGAATTATTTTTAATGCAGCTGTGTAAAACATAAGACCATTGAAGTTTACAAGTTTCAAAAGCGGCCATACAAGCAAAACACTATTTTTTGCCATTCATTTGTTTTTTGAGGCATTGTATTAACTTAATTATGATTACTTTGTTCCCTTTCAATAATTTAGTAAGCAGGCCCATTGGCAGTGGGGTGGGGTTAGGGGGCTTTGTCCCTTCCAATAATTGGGAATTTTAGTGATTTTGTAATTGAAGGGCTGTTAAACCCAAGGTCATGGAGATAAAGATTCAAACTTATCAAAAGTCAAGGAGTTTATCAGAGTCTATCAAAAGCAATTACTTTTGATATCATGCAATTAAAAATAATCTGTATCCTCATGAAAGTGAATTTTTATTTTTTGAAAAAAACTTCCATTGCCTCATCAGTTGTAACTCTTTGACTCCTTCAATGGCAAATTTTCCCTAAATTAAGCGTTTTCCAACTATCTAAGGGGTGTGGCCATGAAAACCTTTTCTGGGGCACGCCCCGGAAGCCCTTATTCTTGCTGGCTCCGCTCACTGCTAAATTCAGGCCCTCCAACATGGATTTTGTTCTGAATGACCTGATAAGGTCTAAATAGGGAACAAGTCACTTAAGGCTGCTCTCCATATACAGCTTTTTGAGCGCGCGGGCGCTGGGACCAAGATTGATTTCTTCGGTTGCGATCGCAAGCGCCCGCGATGAGAGTTGAACTCGTTCCTACTCCCAAAGCGCCCAAATATCGGTCGCTTGCGATCAGATTTATTGCTAAAGTTTTATCAACTGCGCATGCTCCTATTTGGTCGCAGCGCCCACGCGCTCAAAACGCTGGATATGGAGAGCAGCCTTTACACATCTACAAATACCTACAAAAAGGTATTTCTGTTGATAGTTGGAAACCACCTCTAACAACTAATCCACTGATACATTGATCTGTAGCTAGGATGCTTTCAAGCCTATTCCTCTACATTTATCTTTTTTGGTCTAGCACTTCTTTGCAATTAAATAGCTGTTTTCTTTTTTTGACTACACAGATAACGGTTATCAGCCTCACCAAATGATATCCTTTCCTGGTGTGGTTGAACAGGGAACTTTCTTCAAATTGTGAGTCGTTCAGTTTTGTATATGGTTCGTTGGATTTATTTTGATAGGTAAACCAACAAAGACGAAAGATGGGCATGAAATTAGATCCTGCAAAGTTGCAGATAGAACTGGGTCAATAAATGCTTCAATTTGGGATGAAATTGGAAGTCATCTCCAACCAGGAGATATCATAAGATTTTGCAAAGGGTATGGAGATTAGCTTCTATTCATCGATACCAGGTGTTCCAAAACGATGTACATATTATCGTTTGATTGCTTATATGTCCATAACCAATTAACAGATTTTATAAAACTTATCGTTATCCAATAGACCTTTTAGATATTCTGACGAGAATCAGAATCGAACTAAATTTTGATACATTCTGTAGAATTTTCGAATGTGGACAATTGTGATAGAAGCCCTAACGCCACTCAATCGAACCTCGTGTATAAAATTATATAAAAATAACGCTCAATCCAGGCTCTTTTGTAGAATAGCTAAAAGGTTTATTGCCGAAAGGCTAAATTGTATTTGATGATGTTGGTTGTGGTTTTATGAATATGTTTTCATTTCACAAAGAAAATCGATGAACCTGTTCAAATTCAAACCTCAGGTGGCATGAGAAGGAAACGGCCTATTTTTCGAGTCAACATTTTAAATGCGATGCAAAAAGCTACATTCTATGTCATTCAGAGAATACGAATTCTTCAAACTTGAGTATTCTGCAAAATTTTAATTATACATGAATTCCTCTATGCCTCATCAGTTGTTAGTCCCATTGATTATCCTTATTGCAATCAAACTTTTGCTAAATCTTTGCAAAATATCAAGAGAGATGTGTTTTGGAGTTTAAAGAATTCGTATTTTTTTTCTGAACAACGTCTAAGGTTAACCTTTTTGTACCTTTGCTCGCATAGGCAAAGAATATTTGTATTAAGGCCTGGAAGAAAGTATAACTTTTAGGGGTGACATGTACCATCTATACGTTTATTGCCACAGGATTGAGAAGCATTGTTTGAAAATATTCTTCTTGTAATTCTTGACATCTTTTCTGGGTGGCAGATTAAAAGACTTTTGATTGCTAGAAAGACCACATCAAACATCAAATGTTGGTGAACTACAAGACACTTGCATTGATTTGTGCAACTGAAGTAAGCTGACGTCCAGGTCTGGAAAATTTGAAATGAATTCAGGGCACTACATTCAATGCAGTCTTCCATATTTTAGACAATTTTGCACTCATCGAGCACTCCTCCCTCCTGTTCAGTGTTAATGGCAAATATTTTCATTGCAGCTGAATCATGAATCACCCCTGAACTCAGAAATTTACAGCATTGAATAAGGCGAGGAGGAAGCCTAGCTTAACGTTTTCATTAGGTATGGCAGCTTCTTGCCTCTTGCAGTTAGTGAGCTAGAAAGGCTTCATGTGTAATACGTAAATCTTGTTTTTGATATACATTGTTTCCTTCATCCCGTGGTTGAGTATGTTGGCATGAAAAATTCGACTTTGCTTTACAGTTATGCTCAAGTATGGAAAAATCAACTGACCATATACACTGGCAGAGCAGGATATTTAGAAAAGATTGGAGAGTGAGTTCTTTTTAATCCATACTTTTTAACATGCATCTCTGCCTGTTAATGGGAGGTACACCAAAATCTGGGTGTCCCAAAGAGAATTTCCTGTTTGATCAGTTCTAGAAATTCAACCATTGTCTTGTTTCGAACGATTTCAACGGTCTTTTGTTTCGAACGGTCTCTTGGATAAGGGCCAACTTGGATCAACTTAAATAACATTGCGTTGCTAGGAAATGTTGCTAGTTTCTCTATTTTCAGTTCCTGCCGTACACCACCATGCTCCTCTTATATGCTTGAATAGCATCGAGTTTTTGTCTTCCTTCTCATATCCGTGCATGCGTTCGTTGATTCTTTTTCACAAGCTTCGAGATGACGATTCTTCGCAGTTCTCCTCGTATGATCCGACGCAAGTTATTCTGAACACTATGTCTCTTGATTTGTAGTTCGCTTTTGGGTTCAGGTGGCATGGTATAAAATCGATTAATGCAGTGCATGTAATGATCAACTTTGCTATACTAATAGAATTTGTGTCACTATCGACTTGCATTGATTATCGATTCTGTGCTAACATGGTGCAACTAATCGACTTTCATTCATACATAACTGAGTAATCGAACATTGCGAAAAGCCATTTTGAAACAATGCTTTATAGTTCTTTTCTCCCATTGTTCGCTTCTTTGCAGATATTTTTGTTGGCCTTTTCGGCTTGTAGAAAACAGCTTATTGCACTCCTTTTCCTGAACAAAAACTTACCAAAGTAGGGTTGTAAGAGATGCCATTTGTCATTTTCATCACAGTTTGCGTTAGTTTTGAATCATGATAATATTGATATCATTAAATTGCAATAATTTTTCTTTAGAGTTTATTGTGATTTACGTAAAATTTTGAGATAAAATAATGACGCCATTTTGACATCATATGTCATGCTGTTAATTGATTACTAAAATTTCTGTCGATGGATAGGCCTACCACGACATTTATGGGTTTCCCTTTGCAATAATCCAACTTCAAGCCCATTTATAATAAGATTTCAAGGTATCTGTTTAGTGATTCCAAATCTGAATAGATTTTCAGAGCTCATAGTTTAAAACTAGAGTTTATCTTAATGATCAATGAATATCAAATTAATCAGCCGTACTGTAATCTTTTGTAGTCTACCGGGTGAGTCAGAAAAAACGCCCGGCGTTTGAAAGGCTACTGCTCCCTGACTATAGAAGCAATGATATTTTGCAATATCTGGTTAAGTAGCTAACATGTTCAATTATTTTTAGAAATTTTCCTGACTAAAATCGGTCACTCCGTTCCAATTCTGTAGGCAATTTTCCAAAATGAGTCCCTTTGAGAAACGTTAAAAAACGTGCTAAAATTGCAAGCAAAAGTCCCTGATGTGTTTACCTTACAGCGATGACTTTCAGCACCGCTTAGCACGTGCTTTCGTTTTGAATGGTTGAAAAGTCTTCCCCCTAGTGTGGCTAACACATTGAGGGGGATTCCATTCTCCCATGAGGACAAAATACTTGTGCTCATCCAGGAGTCATAATTGCTAGGAAGGAGAACAAAGGGAAATTTTGCTTGCTGTTTTCGCTCGTTTTTGCAGGTTTTTGAAAGGGGCTTTCTGCAGAAAATCTCCTTTTTCAACGGGAAGGAATGACCGATTAAAGCCGGGTGAATTACTGAACCTAATTTGACATATCGACGATAAAACAAGACAGGTTTGAGCATCATTGCTTTGATATTTAGGGAGCAGGATTTTTTCAAACGCCGGGCGTTTTTATTGACTCACCCGGTATATTTCCTCTGGCATTAGAGGAAATATATAAAAGAACTGATTTACAAGAGAAGGGAATTAAGATCAATGGTGAATGTATGAGTAATTTGAGGTTTGCAGATGACATAGTACAAATTCATCTTCATTTTTCCCAAGGGGCTGAACTAGACTTATGACGATGACTTATGACTTATGGCCTCGTGTCCCTGTGGTAAACCTTGCTCAACAGGGACTCATAATGAAACAGTGAAAAGCTGGTCCTATATTCTGCAATAAGCAATGGAATTACGATGGAATCACGGCTTCGAATCTCAGTCCCGTGGAAGTGTTTTCAATTCTTCAATCGAATCGAAAATTCTGTCATTTTTACGCTGTAACAATAGTAATTCACAAAATCTCGCAATCTGATTGGTACTTTAGGAAACGCAGAGTTTGGGCCTAAATAGAGCCAGGCTTTTCAGAGTAATGCTACGAGTCTCTGTTGACCGAAGCGCCGTCATTATTTTGCAATAACATGTGGTTCTATGACAAAAATAGTGACCAACCATTTATTGCAAATTGATGAAAGCTCACTCTAAAAATGTGGTTTGCTGTATTTTGCCAAGTAATGTGGCTAAAGACAGTGTTACTCTACCTAGAATCCTCCACCAAATTGTTGAGAAAAATTTACATGTCATAGAGCACTATCACCCCCTCCGCAACACTTGTAGTTCATCAGTAAAGGGGAGTAGGGGGCGCCGATTTTCTTGACGTATTTTGTCCAGGATTGTAATTTGTGGTAGTTCTTAAGAGGGTATAAGACTGAATACGTACGTTGTAGAGAAAATTATAATGAACAATTTCACTGATTTTCAAAGTTTTGCGATTTTTTCCAAATAGGAATGATTAATTTTGATTCACCGGATATTCCTTTTACCAGGTTTTGCATGCTGTTCTCCGAAACTCCGAATATGAGTGACATGAATCCTGAGTTTATTAACATGGCTAGACAGGTAAACACATTATTGCCCGTTTGTGGTCGTTATTTCTATTCAGGTAGCTAAAGGAAAGAAAACCTTGCCTTAACTTCATAGCCTCATGGGTATGACTTTGAAATCGAAAACTTTCGGACGATCATACTTTTTGGATAAATTTTTGTCAGAAAATTTAAAAGTCCAAAAGTCTCATATTCTTTGAAAATAGAAAAAACACAAATTTCACACATGCCACTGTTAAAAAGTGAAACATTGTCATCAGCGATTCTGCTTTAAAATGAGTTTCCTTTTGTATTTGCCAGTTTGAAGGTGTTATGGCGCGGTGTTGTAATCCACTGACTTTGCAGCCAGAACCGTCAGGCGGACGGGTTTCAAATCCCGCCAGCACCTCGTGAGCGTCACGACAAGGGGTCGCGGACTCGATCAGCGCTGAGCTATTGCGATCCAAGCGCTTGGCGCTAATAACTGCAACTTCACCTTCACTTCATTTCACCAACAGTGTTCTGGAGGTGCTTCTTCTTTGCATCCGTCTGCAATCTGGACTTGCCCAAGTCGTCCTGGAAGAAATGAAGAGACGACTTGTCGCGAAAAGTTCACAGCTGGATAACACAGCTGGATGGCCGGACGGATTTTGGTACGGCAGACGGCACCTTTGATCATCATTTTTGACCAATAGCAGACACGATATTGCTTTTCCTGAAGGAAACTGACGGGGGAAAACCAACTTTGAAACATGAATGGCTGTATGTCAAAACGAACATATTGGCGCCACCATTTCCAAAACAGCTCACCTACGTAGACAGATACAACTGACCCCCTTCTTTTCAAGTTCCTTGCGGTTAGGTCCTATTACAGACATCGGATTAAGGCAGGTCACATAGATCTTATGAATAATTCATGAGCAACTGTTCGCGACAAGTCGTCACTTTCCTTCTTGTATGACGACTTGGGCAAGTCCATCTGCAATCAAGCTTCCAGAACTACCCTACCACTTTTGTTGAGTACTTTTGATACTTCTATATAGTTAGTTTACGTTACACTTGATTAATTAACATAAAGATTATAGCTAACATATATTTTGGCATCATGCAACGGTTGTTTGCCGGATTTTTCTTGTCCGAAACGCTCGAAAAAGCGTCCGAAAGTTTTTTGATCGAAGTTGTTTTCGGAAACTTTTCCGTTCCAAACTTGTCCAGTCTAATGTAATATAAACCAGTTTATGATTTTATGTTGCGTGAATCGACGAAGAGGATATCAAAATATGCTTGATCGGGGAGCAATCAACACCTGTAATTCCTGAGTGATATTGCTGAGATTTGTATGCGTAGCAGGAAGAATATATTAAACATACATACCGTGAATGGATGAAGCTGCTGCGCAATCAGCGTGCTTGTGGTAAAAGCTTTTCTTTCAATTTCCGAAGGAAGGTGGAATTGTTCAAAATCTTTTGACCAAAGAACAGACGTTTTTCTCATTTAGAATGTAGTAGCAATTGCTTGCAGCGTATGTGTGTTTATTAAAGGTATCGTGTATTGTGCATTAATGTATTGGCCGCTAGGTAGACAATTCCTTTTGCACCTAATGGCATCGTTTCAGTTGTATCGTGTAGTAATTTTAAGTTTCGTTACAGTCATGCTGCACTGTGGATCTTATTGGAATATATGTAGCAAAAGACTTATTTTTTTAGAATCTTGGAGAGAAACATCAAGCAGAGACACCCAGCGCGCCTGCTCAATCAACACAGCCTCCAGTACCGCCCTCTGAACAAAGCCCGTCTGGTCCAGCAATGGCAATACCTAGTAGTGCAGCAGTTTCAGCAAGCAATACGACACGGTTTCATCCTTATCAGCGAGAAAATAGTCATCATGCTGCAGCCAAGGTCGATACAAGGACTGACCCAAGGTTGGCTCGAAAGCAAGCTGGCAATGGAGGCAAGGAGAAGCCTAAAGATCCTCGGCTGTCTCAACAGACTACCCAGCAGACAGTACCTAGACTCCCTCCAGGAAGTAACCAGGTTAATACGAACAGAGATCCTAGACAAAGGAGGTAGCTCACCTATTACTTCGCTGCAACAGTCACAGTACTAAATGCTTTGGCTGTTTAATGAAGTTCTTGTGTAGAAGTGGCTTTGTAATCATCTTTCTTAAACTTAGATTGACGACAGAGCAATTCACAAAAGATTAATGCAAAAGTACGAAAATGATCATGGAAATTGTTTGGAATTTATCCAAGTACTTTTTTAATTCTGCGTAGGTCCAATAAATCATGATCGCTGGACCGCTTCTAAACCTATTGTACGCCCGGTTCTAAACCTATTGTACACGAAAGTTTAGACTGTAGTAGAGGAGCCATTTGTTTTTGGATTCGGCAACAGCAGTTTTGACTTCAGCTGGCCTCGCTGCATGCCTGACCTTCGATTGTGATAAGAGAAGCTGGTTGAAGCTTCAGGGTCCTTTTCGATGAATTCAGCAGTTTAAAATCTAATGATGACATCAAAGTAATGAAAGGTTGTATCATTGTATCATAGTCCATTTCTTTGGATTTAAATTTTTGTAAAATTCATCAATTCTTTCAAAATAACAAAAATTGCCACCATTTGAAAATAATCATCAAGTTGCGATAGAATTTTACACCCACCTTTTTAAAGATTTGAGAGAAATAAGCCTTTTGAAAATCAAGTTCCTCTCGCTAAACTCTGTCGAGCTGTAAGTTGCATTATTTTGGAAAATAGCAGTTTTATTCTACATACTTTTTGTGTTGTACTTTAGTTCTTTAGCGCATTCGTCTTCAGTAATCAAGACGACATCCTTCTCATCATCGAATTTCTCCGTTTTGTGGTTTTGTTCGTCTCGACTTTTGTCTTTTTCTCGGTACCAAAAAGAGAAACATTCAATGTTGCTTTCTGCATCTGTTAAAGACGTTTTGGTAGAAAGATAGCGCTACCAGATGAGCCTGAAAAAAATCCCACTTTGAAAATTCAAAGCAATATGAGTAATAGATGGACTAAAATCAATCGAAATCTGCTCGATAGCCGATAAGCTGCAGTATTTATTGTTAATTTTCTGGCGTTTCATGAGCACTGCAAGCATAGGTAAACTCGACTTTACGAAAATTGCTTTGTTGAGAAATGTCAGAAATAGTCTAAAATACTTTATCAAATCATAAAGAAACTCCCCACAATGGAAAAAACGGAAGTACAATTTTGTAAGGGGGTGAATTGAAAGATTTCAGTATTTTTTTGAAAATCTTGAGATAACTTGCGTGTTATTTTATGCAAGGAGATGCTTTTTGATTTAATTAAGTGTTTTAGGCGCATTTTCAAGCATTTGCACCCAAGAAATTTTGGTGAAATTGTTTTTACCTATATTCTCAGTGCTCATAAGAGCACAGGGAAAATCACCAAAATAGCCCAAGGTCTTTCGGCTTTAAAAACGAAATTGAGTCATTCAAATTTGTCAAGTTCTGTTAAGGCCATTAATTTTGGAAAGCTAGAACTTTTTTCTGGATCACCCGATATTTGGCTCAACATATTTCAACGAAAGCATTAAGTAATATGGTCTTTGTATAATCTCAATATTTAATTGTATAGAAATTTAATCAACACTCGCACACGTTAATTCTTACAAGAAAGTTCCTACAATACAAGCACTCAACCACGAAGATCAGCAGATACAGTAAATATGTAAAATCGACAACTATGAAGAAATTATTTAAGAATCTTTTTCATTCGGTTTAATATAAGTAGACCACGGTTTTACTTCTTTGTCGTGTACAGGTTTTTCATTTTGCAAGGAACTTGGATCAGCCCATGGTACAAAAAGTTTCTCAATTTGTTTCTTATTTTTGGATGTAGTTTCTACCACTGTCACGTGTTCGTTTCTTGACGTATACGGCACAATTCTTAGTGAAATTACCTATGTGTGGCTGAAAAGTATTTCTCAAAGCTTTTGTGAATATTATGATGAACGTTTCGCAGGGATAAAGAAACAAAAACAATGTTATCATGACATTCGTGAATTTGGCTTCAACATTTCTTAGCGTCTTTCGAACATAGTATCACATCATAGAGTTTATAGGGTTTATAAATTTTTGGCCATCAGGGTATCTGTTCCTTTTAAACCAGTTTTTAAAAAAGAAAATGTATTCTCAAAAATATAGAGTCATTCATGTCAGACACTTGAGACATGGTTTTATCAATTCGCTGTGACTACACACAAAGGCCGCAAAAATCCCTCTCATGTAACTAACAAGACTTTATTAATCATGGAGAAATTTTTAGTACCTACAGGGTGTTCCAAAACATTTTGCCTCGTTCGTGTGTGTGCTGTGGGACGCTTTTGATTCAATTATCTCGTTTTTTACACAGTTTTTTACACAGTTTTACACAGTTTCATTTCGATTTTGAGACCTTGTATGAGTCAAATTGACAAATGGTTGCTGATTTATGGCTGGGAAAGGGCAAAATAAGTGGTTCCTTCAACAGCAGCACTTCTGTTGTTCTCTAGCAATTTGAAAATAATATAAGTTTTCAAAGAAACGGTTCTAGCTTCGAATTGAAATTTTTGATAAATCTTTTAAAGGGTTAGCAGTGTGGTCTATTGATAAGAGAGCCGTTTCTTGATTTTTAAAAAAAGTAATAAACATTTCAATACCCTTTCATAGAAAACTTACTTTATTTTGACATTCTGGAGAACAGCAGAAGTGCTGTCTTTGAAGCAATCACTAATTTTGCCATAAATCAGCAACCACATGTCAAATTTCAAAAAGCACGTTCTCAAATTTCAAGTTGAAGCTTGACCTATACAAATGTGTAAACACCGAGATAATTGAATCTACAGTACCTTCACAGTAGCCACATAAACGGGGCACAATTATTTTGGGACACCCTGTAGATAGAAAGAATTCTAAGATACTTCAGCATCTGATCATATTCAAAGTTCGTTATAAAACTATTAATAAAAATAAACGATTATTTTGGTAAATGTAAAACTTTAAAGATATACTGTTTAAAGATGTGAGTCCAATGATAGGTTACACACCCTTTTAAATCTACCTGATACAATAATCAACTTCAGCTATTACTAAGACTACGCCAAAGCAAGGAACAGAATTGCAAAAAGTTCTTGAGCTTCCTCCAAACCTGGATTTCAAGGTTCCACCTTCATCATTTCAAAGTTTTATGGGGAAAAGAGCCTTAATATATCAAGAATGTCATTGATCGATGATCATTACATGTGTTAGAAACTATTGCCTACAGTCTAGAAAGAAATTTAAAAAGTGGTTCGCACACCCATTTTCACTTGAACAATCTTTGGACGATTTTTCAATAATTTCAGTCAATTTGTGTAGCGTATCAAGGGTAAATTTACTCGAGGCATTGAAGAGGAATCATTGCCACTAGGAAAATTTTGAGGGCATGCCTTTTACTTTCGCTTGGAGCGCCGCTCTTGATCTCATGTTTGCCAGTGCTAGAATGGAAACTTTGAAAAATTCGTGATAGTTCCATATGAATCGTCTCTATCTCCAGGGAAATTTTTTGAGCTCGTTTGGCTCTGTTTGGCTCTATCCAATGTATGCTAATGTGAAAATGGAAACTTTTACATTTTTGTGACGGTTCTTCTATAAATCAACGTTAGTAAGAAGATATCTGATGAAATCAACCTTTAAATTGGTTTTAATTGGTTTACAACGACTTTATAAAGACAAAGATAACTTCCTATAGGGAAGGTTATCTTTCAGGTAACCTTCCTAATTTTCTGCTCAAACAATTTCCTCCAAACCAGGTTTGTAGGTGTGTAGTGTTTTTGCATCTCTGGCAAGGAAATATACCGGGTGTCTCAGAGAGAATTACTCCCATTTGCATCGCTGCATTAGTATATGACATGAAACTATTTTCAAAAATATTTTCAACTAATAATAATAATAATAATAATAATCGAGAAGCCTTCCTTAGCTTAGATTTCCATAGAAACCCACAAAAGTCGGCCAAGAAACGGTCAATAAGCGAGTTCCTGCATTGGATTTTTCAAAGGGGTGGCTATCAAAAGTTTAAGAAGGATCCATTACATCAATCGAAAAAGTCATGCAGACCATAATACCTATATTTATCCATAGGATAGTCAAATGCTGTAAACCACAACTTCGGCAAAAAGCCTACGAGGAAAAGTAGATCCAAAGAGAATAACTCTGCATCCCCCATACATTCAATGTGGATGATTTCGCTACCTCGGAAAATATCATTTAGCAAAGAAAAACAATATTTTCAGGGGGAGTTCGGCACTGTCACTTTTGCCAAAGCTGTTAAGAACGTAGTTTGTGACATTAGGTTCCATTTAATTATGTCTCCATCTTCACTGTAGAATAGCTTGTCACTGCATCAATAAAACTAGTACCAGTTCAAAATTGTATGCAAATGATACGTCGAGGATACTACTTCAACTCCCCTATTCGCTTTGGCTGAGTTTCTTTGGTGGATGACGCCAGTTCCCTGTGACTAGCTGCGAGGATGACCCCTAATGCGAAAGCTCCAATGATCTTAAATGGCGGATTCACCCTTCCAGTAGAGAAAACCGATCAGACCTACGCTGGCAGCATCCCAAACAACGAGGTACAGTAAGAATCCGCAAAATAGAAGCCACTCTTTGAGAAACCTCAGGCTGGTGTTGTTGAGAAAATTGTATCCTATTATAAGAAACTCCTATAGATTCTATGGAAAAGTAAACACACTGCTTTGAAAATCATGGTCTGTATTTCTGGGTTCTTACCATAGTCCTGGCACGGGTATTTATTCATTTGTTTATTAGTTATTTGGGCAAATGCACAAATAACTAATCAGTGCAGACAAAACTCGAGGCTTCAATGTGATGCTGAAGCAGTTTTAAGTGACATGCTTAAAGATTGTGAAATAAATTATGTCTAGTATAGGAATTTACTTTTACCTATGAGGTTGATTTATTGACGCGCGGGGGAATAATTTTGCAGCGAATAGGGACTTTTCGCCTGAGTCACGCGGCTACATATTAAACTATGAATGACTTACAGGTCCTACAATTACATGGTCCTAAATATAATGTTAAGTCGGAGGGGCAAGAACGACGACGAAAAAGATTATGTTCTTGTCAACTGATACTTCTGTTCAGTGACAATCCGTTACTTAAAATAAAGTGAAAAATTATTTTTTCACTGAAAAGAAATATCAATTGATATCATCATGATTTTTTCATGGTCGTTCTCACCCTCTGATTTACGATAAAACTGCGCTTTCCTCTCAATGTTCCAATTTCTATCATGCTAAGCATATAAACATATTTACTGATGAAGACGCAACTCGAAACGTTTAAACGAAGTTGTATTATCTGAGTCTCTAAATGTTTTATATATCTGTACTTGATGACTAAAAAATGTCTCCCTGCTTGAAAAATCATTGCAGCAAAGAAGTTATGCTATAATCATGAAGATTGATTTCTCTCATAGCTAAAAGAGTTTTTTCATATAGTTTTGTCAATTTTCAAAGTGATACTTCCTCGGTAACTTCGAAGGATCCCTCGATTAGTCCTGCAGAACAGCCGGAAAATGAACCAGTCAAATCTTCCAGACCCTTTGAAGTCTATTCAAAATCCTCCTGAGCATTACAATAACCGTAAAATGATAACAGAAAATGAGACAGAAACTTGAAATTAAGATTTTATTTACTGCAATAAAAAAGGAGTAAAATCAGTTTCGAGATGCCTTCTATCGAGCATCGTTGGTCATTTTCAGGATGTTCTGCGAAACTAGTTGTTTTTTTGTTCTTTCAAATTTATCACAGCACCATTTGAAAATTTCGAAAAAGGAAAAAATACTTTGATCTTGTAGCTGATACAAACTCAGTTTTCATGATCGTAAGCCACAATGATATTTCTAACTGGGGGCCACTGTTTGAGTCAGAAAAAACGTAGGGCGCTTGACAAGCCACATTTGGTGATGAAAGCCTGAATTAGTTACAGAAGTCTGGTTTGTAAAAATCCGTTAATTCTTCCGGGTTAATTTGTGATTTTGTGATGTAGCTATTTTCATAAAAAGCATCGCTAGTATAAATTTCTGCTTCCTAACAATGACAATTTAATTGATTGTCCCTACGGGATAAAAGATTAGCAGCTATGATTTTTCCTTCTGTGCATTGCCTTGTTACATCTGTTGTTAGAGAAATTATCTTTGTCATGGTTTAAAAGTTCACGTGTTCATGAATATGGCTCTAACTGAAGGCCTATTTTGGGAATTTTGTAAAGCGCGCCTTTTTAATAAAATCATTAGTAATTGTGGAACGGAAAACTGATTTCGACCAAACAACTAATTAAAATAAGTTAGCTATGGTTCTATACAACTTTAAGAAACGAATTTCCTTCCAAATTAGAATGCATGAAAAAGAATGGGCAGAGAAAACCAGGGAGAATAAAAAGAAGCTATCTTGGCTATCTTCCTAAACAAACAGAAAATGATCCTTGCTTTCCTTCAAATATGTAACACTTAACTTTGTGTAAAAATAATAACGAAAACAAAGGCTATTATTGTCATATTTGCGTGACCCCAGTACAACGATGGTAGCCTTTCAGAATATGATTATAACTGAACAAAACGCCGAAAACCCCATCGTTCGACACTGCTCACAGCAGAAACGTGTGATCTCAAGCAAAACATGCAGTAACGCTTTCCACACTGTGAAAAAGTCTGATTTATCTGCTTCTGTATGTCTAAATATATTTGTAAGCCGCATAGCTAACTCCAACTTATGAACCTAAAGAAGACCATAAATTAACCGTAAATCCGTTACTAAGCCCCCCTTCGACCAAGCCTCCCCCTCGAATAGCCCCTACCTCATAACTTATTTTGACCAAAGCCCCCCTGGAATAAGCCCTCATGGGGGTTTTTTGAATTCCACAAAAAAAAGAGTGGATTGTAGACAAATCTACACATTCCTTGTCTTGGATCATATTTATTGTCGTCATTGTTCAATGTAACATTTTAAATATATCATTTCCTGCATGAGTCCTAGTTCAAAATGGATATGCTTCAATGTTGTTCACTTCTTCGCACTTCATCAGGTAGAATCACAGTTTGTCATCAAACTTCTACCTAATTATTTACACAAACCCCCATCCAAATATTCATCTGTACAAATACGACCCCCGGGCTTATTCGAGGATTTTCGGTAAAATGTTCATTAAAAATTAGAATAACAAAATTGTTACATAATTGTTACATAATTATTGCGTAATTTTTACATAATTGTTATATGAATAAATGATTGATCGTTATAAAAATAATCGGATATGAAACAAAACGATAAGATGCAAGTGCAAAATCAGCGTCAAAAATGAAATACAACTGTAGATTTAAACAAATGCAAAAAATGAATACCCATTATCAAATATGAATACCCCATTATTTCAATAAAAGAGCTTCGTGAAAATTCAAAATGTGTTTCTTAAATTGCTAGGCCCTGCCAAAAAAACGAATAGGGTAGCTATTGTTAACAACGTAGTTCATGTAGCCCGTCACATGTGCTTTATCTTCGTTCTTCTTTTAATCAATACGCCTGCTTTGACAAGGCCTATAATAAACGCAATGCTAATTCGCTAAGGTTCAACGCTATTCTGGGAGACGGCAAGTTGGAAGATTGACGAAGAAAAATACGTTGAACTCTATCAAGCTTGACAACGTAATGAATAGCACATAGACAATAAGAAATACAAAGCCTGTCTTCCTGTCCAGTGACCATTTGTTCAAGTGTATCGTTAATATCTGAAATCAAGGTAAATAAAAAATCTAAAAAACACACATTAGGTTTCGTTCTTCTGGGTGAGTAAAAACAATTTTAACGCGCTTGGCGGGCTGTAGAATAAAAAGTATGTGGCGGATATTGAAATGTTGAACTACCACTAACTTAGATTTGACATTTGTTTGGCAAAATGATTCATGTTGTAGACCTAGAAATTAGGAAAATGTAGGTAAAGGGGTTTATGATTTGTTCGCCATTTTCGGGTTAACAGTACGTTGGACAATTCAATTGCAAATACAGCGATGAAAATTGAATTCCAGACCCACTCACCGTAACAACAACTGAACCAAACAAAAGAATGACTGAATATTTCAAGCCACGGCTGTTTACTACAACCTGAAAAGACAAATCGAATGTATGAGAAAGAAAAGTTTGAATTCTAGAAGATTTTAGAAGCTAATCTAATGAGATGATTTCAGTTAACCTCATACGGCCCTCTTTTAAATCATTTGCGTAAACGACTGATAGAACGACAAAAATAGTGTTATTGAGATTGTTATTCAAAGTGTTACTTCCCAAGGGGGCTGGGATTACTCTGAGTGGCGGGCTTGAGGGTTACCCTCACATCATTAAAAGGACCTCAGGGCAACATGTCGCGTTCTCTATGCGCTATAGTAGATCTATGCGTTTGAAGGCAATAGAAGAACAAATCCAGTACTTTTATGACTCATGATGAAATGAAACACTAAACTGTTATGAATTGTGCATTGTACTTTTTCCAGTATTATTAATCTTTTCTTGGCGATACTATGCATAGAAAAAATTCGGTGCACTGTGACACTTTCGGCACCTTCTGGCATCAAAATGCGCCAATTTTAAAAGTCACGCAACCAGACCTTGTTGTGGCGGTTCCACATTTCAGCTGAAATCGCGCAGAAAACAGAAGTTACATGCAAAACCTGGTGTCTTGATCTCGAAAAAATCGATTTTGGTGGCATTTCAAGGCAACATGGACTCCAATAAGTTTGTAAATGGTAACTCTTAATGATTTCTGTTCACTTTTTAAAAATCTACATAAAAAAAGCTCCGGTGATATTCATGTATTCCTGAACAAAGGCGCCTAAATGGGCACTCAAGGCCAAATTACGCTACAATGCTACCAGATATTAGGTGGACAAAACCTGTGTTTGGATTTAACGTTGCAGATTGAAGAGTAATGCCATACAGATATCAATCGAAACACTTGATGAAGAGAATTTGAAAATATAATGATATAACAAGGTCTCGTTTTCAAGATACTCAATAATGGAAAGGCTTACCTCAGAACCTGGATGTATGATTGAAGTTTTGAAAAACCATGGTGTAGCTAGACCAATGAGAATATCAAAGACGTTGCTGCCGATAGAATTTGAGACTGCCATATCACCTTGCCCTGAGAAGAACATTCGTTGGGTTAGATTTGTCGATACAGTAAAGTCCCGCCTTTAAGAAACTACTTTATAAAAGTCAGACCCTGAATTCTTTCCAAGAATGATACGAAAACAATAAAGTGATTTAGGGAGAGCCATAGGCTGAAGTCAAACAGTGGGTTTCTTAAAAGCAGAATTTTACTGCGGCTGAAAAGTTCTTTACGTGGAAAGTCAAGGCAGTACACGTCATTACGGGTTGCAGAAAAAGTATCCATCACGATTAACGTCTTCTTTGTTTTCTGATACCGAATTTTAAGGCCTGGCTCCTGAAAGTTAAGTCGTTGCAGTCTTGGGAGTCCCTGAGGTCGTTAGAGACTAACATGCCATTTTCGATCCCACACGTTCCCATTTTTTTATTAATATAAACCTGGTGAAAGTCTAACCGACGATTGATCTTCTGCTCCAAAATCGTCAGAGTCCAATTTAGGAATGTATACCAACACAACAAAGATTTGAAACAACCATAAAAATCCTAATATTTACTTTTGAGCCAAATTATTAGGGGCACAATGCTACACTGATGAAATTAAAGGTAATGAACAGACCTCCATTCACATAACAGCACATCTTTAATACCAGCAGAGTAATTGCTTCTGTATCAACTTGCTAGCCCCGGTCTCCCTTGATTTGCATATTTCAGTTATCATAACAAGTAACTTATCTTGCGAGGAACATCTCATATGGATAATCGCCAAACATAGGCCCAGTTGAAGCCCCTTACCTTGTCTGGCGACAATCAAGCTTGCAATGGCATCTGGGATACTCGTGCCAGCAGCAAGAAATGTCAGTCCCATGATAACATCAGGTACTCCTAAAGTGTATCCTATGACAGTTACCTACAAAGAAACCAACAAGTTTTCCACAACTTCAGTCAGAGTACGCAATGACATTCCATTACTAAGCATTATCAAAGAAGCATATAT
The DNA here is from genome assembly GCA_964020215.1 of Aurelia sp. 3 sensu Dawson et al. (2005). NCBI lineage: Eukaryota > Metazoa > Cnidaria > Scyphozoa > Semaeostomeae > Ulmaridae > Aurelia > Aurelia sp. 3 sensu Dawson et al. (2005). Next base: position 381,008 of record OZ026573.1, on the reverse strand, counting down.
ACATTTACCGTGAGTGAAAAAAGATGAATACCTTTCGAATAAAAGAAGAAGCCACTCTAAATGACCGACACCGATCTTTGTGGCAATCTAGCGGTGTAAGTCTACTTTATACCCTTTTCACACTGCCATAGTTAAACCAGCTTTATCTAAACTGTGTTAAGTCCTGGTCAAACGCATCCAACATTTCATCCAACAAGCTAAAAACCAATGTTGGATGAAATGTTGGATGCGTTTGACCACCCATGTTGGATCATCCAACATTTGCAAATTGATGTTGGATGAAGTTTGATCGAGATCAAAAACAAATTTTGTTTTCGAATGTTGGATGGAATTTTGGATGCGTTTGACCGCTTGATCCAACATTTCGTCCAACATTTCATTTCTGGGCATGCGCACTACATTCTAAAAAGTTGATATTTTGTCATCAGAGTGCCATTTTCGACCTATTTCAGCAGTTTGCACTCTAAATCAGCAATAGGTATTTTTTATTTGTTTTACCAGCATTTTTGATCAATTTCAACACGTCGCTGCGCTGGCGAATAACGATTGTGAATTTTGCTAGCAATGTTGGATGAAATGTTGGATGAAACGTTGGATGCGTTTGACCGCCCCCTCATCAGCATCAACAAATTTCACAAACTTTTTTGAAGTAAATGTTGGATGAAATGTTGGATACGTTTGACCAAGGCTTTAAATTTCAACCAATCAAATGCATTCGACTTGTTGGACACAAATGGCAACATACCATAACCTGGTTTATTTCTAGCTTGCTTATCTTGCCAACTTACCAGTGTAAATAGCATGCTAGACTTGGAGAACAAGTATAGCTCTCGAGAAAATCGATGGATAAAACACAAAATTTAGTACTGTACCATCCAAACCATGATGTAAGAGAATACACCAATCCAGACTATGGACATGAGAAATGTTGCCAAGTACCAGTGCTCCCATCTGAAATGAATTTGTAAATCATTAACTAAACCAACTTAACAAACAGAGTTAAGTTGTCTGAGGATTTTACATCCATTTCTCTTTCCTGAGCTAGAATTGTTCTTTATTGCTTCAAAGAGGCATGATATCTGCCTCCGTTGAGACACCAAGGATTGTCTCTTTTGTCTAAACCTATTGCTACGCTGGTGAAGTTCAAACCAAATCAACAGCCGGGAAACCTATTGCCATGCGCGAGGATCTCTTCGTTTCTTTGATGATTATTGTTTGAATTGTGGTTGAATTCTTCATGTTTGGAGAGAAAGTATTCGTCACCCTTTCTGTTTAGAAGGAAAAACGGAGACGAATACTGGTGAAATAAAAATCTCATAAATCTGTGTTTACTTTCCAATCATTCGGCAAAGCCCCATGGCAACCAATTCCCAGAATTATATGACGTCCACCATTTAGCACAAAAGTATTTATCCCCATAACATCTTTTCAAATGCCAGAATTGTCCATTGTGCTTGTCAAATGACATCATTGTGATTTTTTGCTATTGATATATATAATTACGATAACAATATTACTTTCTACCATACAAAATCATTGTGATCACCTTTACACAACATTGTTAGCCCATGCACGATATGGAAAAATACGATGTGAATACCTGCTGACCTCACACACTCAAACCTCGCAGTCGGCTGCATCTTAGACTTATTACCCAGAGTCCCTTGTTTCCCTGTGATCTTTGACTTGATGATGGCGCTTCGGTCATCAGAGACTCATAACATTACTCTGAAAAACATGACCTTATCTAGGCCCAAACTGTGAGCTTCCTAGATTACCAATCAGGTTACGAGATTTGTGAATTAATATGGTTACAGCAAATGTGAGAGGACTGATGATTCGATTGAAGAACTGATAGCATTTCCACGGGATTCGAGATTCGATGCATTGATTCCATCATACTTCTATTGATAATTGCAGAAAATAGGGACAGCCTTTTCACTGTTTCATGAGTCCCTGTTCAGCAAGGTTTACCGCAGGGATACAAGGTACCCATCATCATAAGTCTAGCTGTATCTTACCAATCGCAGGAGAAACTGAATTGAGGAGGGCAAACTAAAAATTTAGGCGTGTTTATGCACTAGAAATCGTTGCTAAATTCAACGAAGGTCCCTGGGTGGTTTCAGAAAAGCTTTCAAAACCTCTTATTTTGTCAGACTTTTAATGAAGCTAGGATATTCTCTTTAAGTACCTGGGGAAAAAGCACCTTATGATAGAGAAATAAATTCGAGTAAGCAGTTACCGTTCTTTCTTGCAATCTGGCACTGTGTAACGGAGCGTATAGATGATAGGCTGAGACACTAACCAGAAGAAAGTTCCTAAAAATGATCTTTCTGGAAGGAAAGAAATTCAGATAATTAAATGGCGATTTGACAAATCTCTTGATAAATGTAACCATTGCTACAAGCTCTTTTAACAAATTGCTCTGTATTGCTATTTTACAGTATCCTCCATTTTACAGAAGAATATTGCTTTCCCGGGTCCTTCTCCTAAATAACACACTGGTCTATTCCAGATATAATGATTCTGATAATGGGTGGTGGTTAAAGTGCCAAACAAGTCTATCGACAGTGACAATACCACCATGTAACAAGTCCACCCATAGGATTTAATGAATTTTTCCAAACCAGCATCGCCTGAATGCCATATTCACTTGTGTTCACGTCAATCAGAGTAGCGTCAAAAGTGTCTTCGCAGAAGAGGAAGACATCTAAAAAAGCTACTGCGTAGTCTGCAACTGCTTAAATTCATTCAAACTGAGTCTTACTGCTCATGGATCGGAAAGAAATTTGAAGAGACCGACATAATTCTAAGTACGTGCATAAGGTAAGTATTACCTTCCTCTGAGACAGGGCCAACGTCGATTTGTATGTCATACTCTTTCTGGCCATCACGGCTGCAAAAAGAGCCAAAAATAATAGCACAACCATAAATGCTTTGTAAACTGTATTGCAATGATCGCAATGAGAAATGATATGCCTTATGTCATACCGGCCGAGCTGGATTAAAGCGGGGCAAGGGCTGTTTTGGGGCAATGCGTTTGGGTGACGTCCTCCAGTCTCCTGGAAATAGTAGGAAAAGCCTATATGGATAATTTCATTTGAACTCTTTTGCAATGTGAATTGTGATCGTTGATGCTTCCCACTGGCATCTGTCGTAGTAGGGTTTAATAACTTCCTACTTTGTAGCAGGATTGGCTCCAAATCTTTAGATCGGCGTAAATAGGACGTGTAAAATTATATGACCTATTTCTATTTGAATATGACCTATTTCTACTTGAAGCAAACTTTAGCTACATATCTATAATCCTACCACTGCATTTTTCAGAAATTTTGAATATCATTTACAACCTATTTCATACTTCAACTCAATTGAAGATGTGACGTCATCAAATCATAAACCAGAAGAGAGACAGACCTTTGCTTCATATCATGTTCTAGAAATCCATAAACTATGGTTTTCTTTGAAATTACTTCACATTGCGTCAGACAGTTCAGAAATTACTTTCTGATTGTTTTAAGGTTTTTTAAATTTTTTTCTTAATTTTTAAAAAAGGAAAATAATTCTAATACATTGAAGATTTCTGAAAAGTCCAACGGAAGAACTATAATCAAGTAGCAAAAGTATCTTTGAAGTCATTCAATTCAAAGAAATAGGTCACTGAATTCTACTCTACACCAATCTTTTTAAAAATTTGGAACCTACGTTATTCAGTTGTAATAAAGCTGTCTTCTCATAAATGCTTATTCAAAGATATTTGCAATCAATCTTAAAGGCGTTACAGGTTAAACTCAATTTGACAAATATCTCTTGGGGTTTGGTGTGCTTCAAAACCAGGAAGCTAGTAAAACACAAGTTCCCATACACACAAGGCAATTCCAAGACTTCACAATATGTCTCAAATCAATTTGCTCTATGACACAAATGCACATAAAGAATTGTCTATTATTGGGCTGGGCAATGGCCGTAAAAGTCTGATTTTAACCTTACTCAGACTGAATCTATGGTTTCTAATGCAATCGAGTGCGGGGTTCAAATTCCAAGATGGGACCTTGTAAATTCTACATCGAAATATCACGGGAGTGATGATTGATGATACCAGTACATGCAAAGGTAACTTGACCCCCCCCCCCCCCTAGTAAGTTGAAGCAGTTTGAGAATTGCACAGTTGAATTGTGATTAATGACACCAATGCATAGGCATATAAGTAGCAGAGTGCTGAACAGACCCGACATTTTCCATTAAGCTTAAAATGGGATCCTACGAGAGAACTCACATAATTTTACCGGCTTGAGGAAACAAACATCCCCGTTGTCACAATGAAGTTGCACATAGAGCTTAAAAAATTTATTGATGGCGTTCCTGGGTGTATACTCAGAGAACTATTTAAACATGCCAAAACCCCTTCTTGGTTCAGAAATAGCTGATTTGATATGATCAGATTATTGATATGAGCACATTACCGTTTGGTTTTGGAGACGTGAAATAACAGATAAGAGAAGTTTCCCCGGCAAGCTGGGATAAAGAACAATAGTGCTTTGTCTCTGGCGCCAAAGGATTAACCATAAACAAAAGAGATTTGCCCGCCTAGCCGGGAAAATGTGTTCAAATGGGAAAATATTTCCTCGGCTAGGCGGTATCTCGGTAGAGTTCAACCGCGATCTCGGCTGGCCGGGAAAATGTTTTCTCATGTGAACGCTTCTGATATTTTATGTGGTAAAGCTATATGAGGCGATATCTCGGCTGAGGAATTTTCCCGTTGAAGCGGGAAAATGCCGGGGAAACTTTCTCCATATGAACAGGCCCTCAATGATTGTTTCAAAACCAGAGGATTTTTCTCCATAATGAACCTTATAACTTGAATCTTAGCATCAAATGGCCTCAAACTTTGCAGTTATGTCAGGCAGGAAATGCATTTGGGTGTAATTAATGACCACATAACACAAGAAAGTTGGAGAACTCAAGAATATTGACCAGGCAGCCTGCTGAACGCAATATTGTTGGTTTAAAATAACTTAATCACTATTGAAAAGCAAAATCAGAGATGGACGCATGTCATGGCCTGCAGCACTTGTGCTCCAGGTACATCAGAAAAACGGGTTAGGCACGTATTTTCAATCAACTTCTTTGATTCTAAGATCATGGAGAATAATTTATCCTCTGGTTTGCGGCAGCAAATCATTTTGGCTTTCTTACTACATAAATCAGCAACTACTTATCACATTTACACAAACTCGGTTACAACTTAAAATTGAAGGCTCTTCCATCACAAACCTAAAAAAGGAAAATTCGGATTTATGGCTGCTCTGCAGCAGCCACTCAAACATCGCACATGTTCGTGGGACACCCTAGACGATTGAAAACGATTAGTCTTCAAATCAGCACGAAATTGAGGCCATCGCATTAATGGAATGGAGCCATTTTTTTTTCTATCCAATATAAAAATTTACAATAACGATATTACCTAAAACAGCACCTACAAACTACTGTACTACACTACAAGAACGATGCCATGAGGAGCAGAAGACCATGACTACCCCATGGCCATAACATAGAGACAGGTAATTAAAACTAAGTCTAAATATACATTCAAATATAGATACAAAAACTAAGTACAAACACTTTCGACTGATAAATACTAAAGTCGGGTTCACATTGGATGTCGGCAATTGCTGTGTTTTGGATGTATCCGCTAAGTGGTTACGTAGGATGGACGCTAAATTTTACTGAAAAATTGAGATTAAAATGAGTTAGGTTGGCGTCGGAATTTCATAACACTGAATTCCCAACATCATTGTGAAACAGGCATAAACAAGTGAACAATAAAAAACAAGAGAAAGGGATTTTAGTGGCTGAGTGGAGTAAACAAACTTTTCAGATCTATTTAATCAAACCGACCTGTATTGTGGATGAAAACTAGTGTCAGTTCGAGTATACTTTTGTTGATTTCATTCGAAAGGTTTTTGTCACCATACAATAGAATCTGAACAAGAACGTCGTTGGGGAGGCTGTTTATTTCAACAAATTGTTGTAATAGTACCGAAACCCCAGCGAGAAGATGTCGTCGTTGAACGTCAAATGAAGGGCAAAGCAGCAAAAAGTGCTCCGTGTCCTCAATACCGTCATTCGTTGGACACATAGGGTTAACTGTGTCCCTAAAATTATGCTTGAATTTGTGAAAATTTAGTCTGCTGAGACCGACCCTTATTTGGGATAGATATGAAAGGCCTGTTTGAAATGGAGCCATTTCAAACCATTGAAGTATTGCTTGTGCTGACAACAAAGTCAATTACTATTTTGGGACACTTGATAGAACATCAACATATAATAAACACGGGAAGTAACTTACAGATCAATTTCTTTCCCTTCAATGCCATTTTCATTTGCTGACATCTTTTTGAGCAAACACTGTCTTTCTTCGTCCTATCAAAACAAAAACCATCAATCAAAGCCTTTAGATCATATATCAATAATAATGGCTATTGCCTTGATATGGCTTTGGAAGTTTAATTTATCGTCAAGAATAATACCGAGGTGCTTATGTTCGTTCTTCCTTAACACTTCATCATTTCCTAACATTAGTACTGGGTGGCCTGGTTTATTTCTTTTCGTTCAGAAAATTACCTCTTCGGTTTTATCTGCACTGAATTGCTCTTTCCATTGCCATGCCCATAATGTAACTCTCTCCAGATCCCTATTCAGATCCTCGGCTGTTTCCCTTCCACTTTTCACAACAGAAAAAAGCGATGTGTCGTCTGGAAACAATTTTATATCATTGTGGACACTATCAACAAGATCATTTATGTAAACAAGAAAAAAGAAAGGGCCGAGAACTGGACCTTGAGGCACGCCCGAAGAAACCATCTTCCATTCCGAATTTTCCCCATTTAGTAAGACATGTCTGGTCTACGGTTGGATAGGAAACTGCGCAAAAGAACAGGAAGAATTCCAGAACTCAGCACATTTCAAGTTTCTAAAATAGCCTATCATGCCAAACTCTATCAAATGCTTTAGACAGATCAAGAAATACAGCTCGAGTTTTTGCTGGGAGCCTCATCAAACGCAACATAAATTTTGTGCGTAATCAGTAAAAGTTGGTTGATAGTAGAATCCTTAGGACGCAAGCCTGATGTGTGAGGTGTTAGCATTTGATTGTTGCATAAATATTGATAGATTAATATGTTAAATATTAGCTTTTCCAAGATCTTTCCAACGATAGGCAAAAGTGATATGGGGCGATAATTCAGTCCTATGTCAATAAGCATGCAGTGGATATCTCTGACGCATGAACAAATACATTTTCTTTATTGATCGGTGCGAAGGAGCCTTGATGATTTGATCACTGTTTTAGGCCCATTTTCAGTCATTTTGCATCCAAGAAATTTTTATAAAGTTAAATTTACCACAATATCTAGTGCTTGTGAGACTGCGACGAAAAATCAGAAAAATACTTTGATAGAAATTGAATCATTCAAATATGTGAAGTACTTTTTATGCTCTGTCCTTATTTTATACAAAGGCCTTTCTCAAGAAAGTATCAAAACCGGCATAAATCACGACCAAAGTATGATATACTATATCACGACATATATACTATAATATAATCATATTACTCATCAGTTAGAATGACAACGATTTTGACAATTTTGCCCCTTGAAGATAGCAAGAAATGTTTCACTGCTTTGAAATGGATGCAAAATAGGCCCTTGCCTCTCTTTGAAATTGGGTAAAGGAGACCTCAATGATGATGTGAGTTATGGCATTCGGTGTGATCTTTATGAATGACAAACAACACGCTGTTTCAGTAACTGACTATTACATGCAGTAACAACTAGGAACTTACTTGCCGCTTTGTCACCATATAACAGGCAGCCCGGAACCTGGTAGCTGGAGGAAATTGACTGCTAAGCATAATCATCATGCCAACTTCACGCCAAGTCATCCTCCGAACCCTACAAGAATATGGTGATATCGTGTGACATTGAACAATTAACAAGCAATACGACATTTTGCTCTTGTAATGATTGTACTCCCATTCTTGTCTTCTCAAAATTTAAAACAAGAGTTAGAATCTAAAATACGGGATAATGACCTTGAAGTAGTAAAAACAAAACAAATACATCAGTGTATAATTGACTGTTGTTTGAGCTAAAAAGAATAGATAAAGGCAGCAGTTTCCTCCCAGGCCTCCACAGCAGTTGGTTTTTTTAAAACATTCAAAGTCTGTTCTATCTGAAGGAACTTTGTGAAGTCTCTACAAAGGCCTTGCTGAGTCCACTTTCAATACTAATGTTTTTGAGGTTGTTGTGATTCAACTGAAATCGAACAGTTTCCAGAACTTGACAAAAGTACTGTTAGAATGGTAAAGATTAGCAGCTTTAATGCTCAAAGCAGACCACTTACTGAAGGACTGGGATAGATATCTGCTTTAATAATTTCTTTTTTGAGAAAACCACATCAAAACCACATTAAGCCACATCAGCACTCAGTGCAGTCATATCTTGATCTGCAAGACTTGGATGGAAATGAAATGTACTTGCATTTTGCTCTTAGTAAAGAGAATACTTATCCCTTTTTCATGCATTTGGAAGTAATTCTCATGAATCCAACGTTATAATTATCTATCAAGTTTCTTCGATTCATTCCAATAACTCGACCACTCTCCGCAAAACGAAATTTCAAATATATGACGCTCTTTTTGATCCATCAGGTAAGGTAAACCAGTAACACCAGGTAACACCAGGTAACACCAGGCAACACCAGGTAACACCAGATAACAGAAGGAGGACCTTCCTTTAACTTTTGCAACATTTTCAGCGGCGTGGCGAAAATTTTTGAAGAAGTGTCCTTTACTTTGGCTTAGAATGCTTCTCCTCATTCCATATTTAGATGACATTACAATTATTCGCATCAAAGGAGCAACATCCTTCTGGCATTTCTCGGAAAAGTTCTCATCAAGTCTAGTATACCCCGTCGTTTTCTCTTCGGTTTAAAGGAATCTCGAGGATCATCTTTGGGTAAAAGTGACACTGGACACAAAACTCGTTGCAGCAGTACAATTTTTGTATCCCTAACAAAATTTGAGTATTCAAACAAAATGTGAGTATGCAATATTCATTTACCTCCTTGAGGCCAGCTGATAACTTTCACTGCTACCACAATAAGCTGAAAAATAAGCAAATGATTAAAAGGACAGTTCAAAGTTACATTCTCATAGCTAAATTCTAAAAACCATCAATGATTCTTTGCGTTTATGGTGCACAGTTGCTGACTGATGAAACTGTTTTTGTCTCAACAACAGCTATAAACTAGGAATCAAAGCTCAATAGTACAATTCTGATTAATTCATTCGTTCATTTTTTACAACAACACATTGGCTACACTCATCGTCTGTACTTGAAGAGTCAACGCGTTACTTGTGATACTTACGTAAAGTCAGTTTTTAAGCATTGCGGAAAAGAGATGAATTTGTGTGTTGTTCTATAAAAGGAGATTACTCATCTTTTTCTAGCACACTTCGCTCCAAAGGAAGAAAAGATCGTAAAAAATGCTTCAGCAGTTCGGTTATCAACCAAACTTTGAGTCATTCCAATAACACAAGTATTCTCCGCATACCGTATCTCCAAACATGTGAAGTTCTGTTTCCCATACCGGTATTTTTTAAAGATCCATGAAAAAAACCTGTTGTCAAATGGAATTTTAATGCAAATTCTAGAATACAGAGAAATTAAAGAATTTGCACAATGCTGGAGCTTGGAATGATTTGTATACTTGCTGAATTATATTTCCATCGATAAAAAATTTGCAAGTTACGAATTGCTGCCTCTCAACTCTTCAACTTGCGTGTAGTAAATTTCATCTCGAAATCATATGTCCCTGCCTAGCACTCAAATAAAGAAGACATGTTCAAACCGATTTTAAAATCTACCTAACTTGAAATTGGCCACTCTCTTGACAAATTACGAGGGATTTTATCGAGAAAACCTCGTCAAAAACTTTCAAAAACGGTATCAAATTGCGATCGAATTCACCGAATATTTCTGGCTTACAACAATGACTTGTACATGCTTTAGCAAGTACTGTCACATTGGGAGGGGGGAGCGCCATCATTAGCAACATAAAAAACATTTTTCACACGACTTCATCTTTTCAACAGCATTACTCATACCAAAACACGCTCAAGTCATTGATGCATAAAACAATATTTCTGTAGGCGTGTTGTACAACATTCATTGTAAAATAAACATCTCAAATAAGATAAACTGTACGTTGAAGAGAATATGATAAATTCACGAAGTTCTGAGCTGAGCCCGTTGAAAAGTGAAGTATGATTAGTAGAACAAGAGTAACGGAAGAGTAGATTCGAAAAATGGAATTCGAATGTAAACGAATAGTGGTGACGCAACAAAGATAAGAAGTGTAAGTAGGAGCTACACAAAATAGAATAAAGATAATAAAAATTAGGATTGTGTCGAAAGGAAGTGTTATCCTTTGAGAATGTTACTGTAAATGATTAAATTGTTTGTTAAGTCCAGCAGGATAAAGTGTGGCAAGTTTGAAAATGATGCGCTTTACTAATGTTTTGCGTTTGATGCTGATTGTACGAGCGAAGAAGGAACCAAGAATTGACATGTCTTCAGTGGAATGGTTTGGTAAATTGAAATGTTTTGAAATATTGCTGTCAGGGTCATTCTCATTATGATCGTTCAGGTGAATTTTGTGTTTGGCATTTCTCATGTGTTCGCCGACTTCGTAGTTAAGTTGTCGGGAAGTTTCACAAACACATATGATGCTACATTTGTTGCAGGAGATGCAGTAGATGATGCACGAAGATGAACCGGTAAACTTGGATATAATTGAAAAGAATCTGCTTCCGTTGGTGATTGTGGTTGCTGGGTGGATGTCATTATATGTTTGACAAAATTGATGATTACAAGGGAATGTGCCAGAGGAATCTGAAGATCGAAGGTTGATACGAACGAGGAAGTCTTTGATGTTTTTGTCTCTTTTGAAGGCCATAAGTGGTGGGGCATTTAGAGTGCCCTCACATGAGCTAACTCAAACCGGTCTGAGTTTCAGATCGGCTTGAAACTCATTTCGCTCTACGGCCAAAGCCCTTAGCGCGCTCACATGACACAGGCGAAATGAAACTCAGGTCGACCTGAAACTCATTTCACTTTCTCAGGTCGGTCTGAGTTTTCAGGTCGACCTGAAATTTTCATGTGAGCAGATAAATTTTTCATTTCGGGGCGAAATGACTTTTCCAAGCACGTGAGATTGACATTCCAGGCGTTCCTTTGGCAATCAAAACAATAAAGATTTCATTCAAAGTTACACAGCTGGATCTAAATGCTGGGAATCAATGCCAATATCTTCCACAAAACAATCACAATTGTTCTATTAGCGGAAGGAAAGCACGCATTGTTTGATATTCTCAAACCGGTCTGAAACTGTTCATGTGAGGGGGAAGCAAATTAGCAAACAAGGCCAATACTCAAACCGATCTGAAACTCAGATCGGTTTGAGTTTTCTCATGTGAGGGTAGTCTTAATATGTGTGTGGATCGCTGCTTAAGATGTAGTAGTCTAGTTGTTGTAAATGATTTCCTTGATACGGTTGCTCAGTGGATGGTAGGTGAGGGTGAATGATATTCGGTTGTTGCACAGTGATCCAGCAAATGTAATAAATGCCAAAAAATGAAAGTTATCAAAATTAATCAAACTATAGCTCATTTGAAAGAACAATGATTGACAATCAACTCAAAAAAAGAATTATCAAAATCGGACCAGTGAGAGCCAAGAAACTGATTTTTGAAGTTTCAAGATATCACAAGTTTACAAAGTTCACATCAAAAAGACAACGAACACTCAGTTTAGGCTAACTTCAAAATTCAATTTCTCTGCCTACACTAATCCGATTCTTGAAATTCTTGTTTATTTTGATCGTGTACACCTCAGCATCATTTCTGATTCATATAAACGAGAAGAAAATTGAGAAATTTCACGGATTTCGCGAATTGCGAGATAGTACTATACTAGAGGATAAAAACCTACCGGGTGAGCCAGAAAAAAGTTCTCACTTTTGAAAATTCATAACACCAACGCTACTTCACAGATTTGAATAATTCAAATTCTAGTAAGAAGCCGAAAGATCAAAGTATTTTTGTGATTTTTCTCGCTGTCCTACCAGAACTACAAATATAGGTAAATTCAACTTTACAAAAATTTCATGGTTGATTGATTATTGAAAAATGGCCAAAAACATCGATCAATTCATAAATGACCTCTCGCACAGAATAATGAAGGAAATGAAACTTCTCATGGATGAGAGATATCCTCTAGGCGTTAATTTCCTTGGCATTGAAAATCTTTCGTATTTGTTTGAAAATCGATGTCTTATAACTCTTGAGGGAGGTAAAACGCCCATGGCCTATTGTTCGATTTGAATAGAATCCTTAAGATTTGATCAATGTTTTAGGCCCTTTTTCCGTGATTTTGCAACCATGAAATTTTTATAAAGTTGAATTTACCAATATTTGTAGTGCTGGTAGGACAGCGAAAAAAATCACAAAAATACTTTGATCCTTCGACTTTTAACTACAATTTGTATGATTCAAATCCGTGTAGTAGTCTTGGTGTTATGAATTTTCAAAAGTGGGAACTTTTTTCTGGCTCACCCGGTATATTTTGATAAAAACAGTGAAAAATCTAAAAGACGGGGTCAAACGGTGTCTTAGCAAAAACTATAATAATTAACTAGAACATGTCTCGAGTGCTTCTGGCAAAGGATATGTTCAAGAACCTACTGCGAAAAATTTTATGAAAGTTTCAGAATGTGATGTCATTTTCTTGAAAAAGACATATGGTTGCATGTTGAATCGGTATTGTTTTATGTTGATTGAATTACTGTTTAAATAATGCCCTAAACTCATTTCAAATCAAAGCAAAGTCAATCAACTGAGTTGTAAGAATTCGCAATAGTCGGAAAAATTGAAAATCAGGATACTTTAGTGTACAGTGGATTGAAGGAACAACACTTCTTGTTTCTCGTTATGATGTCTGAACTGAATATTACGTCAAATAATATCAAGTTCTGTTTCGTACCACAAAGTTCTTTCTCGTCAATATTTAGAGTTTCAAAATTTGACTTATTGCTTGCTCTTGAGCTTTAGTATACTAGTTGACTGTTGTTGGCCGTGCTCTCTTCAGTACAAGAACAGATGGTCATTTATCTGATTGATGATTTTAAGAAGAAGGCAAAAATCTTTTATTCTGTTGTGCTACTTTGATGTTTGCCTCACAGTTCCGAAAACGTGCACAATACTTAACTATCAACGTTGATGAACTGAAGCATTTCACGTTTTATGATGCTGCACTTAAAAATCAATTTTCCCCGCGTAAAGATTTTCGTCTGTACACCAAATGCTTGCCCATAACTAGGAGCTGTTTGAAGTTCTCATTAAGTTCTCAAAAAGGCTCTCTGATAGCTGATCGGTTTGAAAGCGGGCCAGACGCCTTAAACAAACACGTTTGGAGCTGGCCTAGGATGAAGAGCAAGACAAAAGTTTGTGCAACTCGACTTACATGACTCTTCGTCAGAATGCTCATAGCGTCTGCCCTGCTGTAGTAAAAGCGAGCCACATTCTGAAAAGTACCATCAAAGTCGGACGATAATGACACTGGAACTCAAGGGGAAGAATTAAGTCAAGCTTTTATAGTCTTAATAATAGTGACGAGAAAGAACTTTGTGGTACGAAACAGAACTTGATATTATTTGACGTAATATTCAGTTCAGACATCATAACGAGAAACAAGAAGTGTTGTTCCTTCAATCCACTGTACACTAAAGTATCCTGATTTTCAATTTTTCCGACTATTGCGAATTCTTACAACTCAGTTGATTGACTTTGCTTTGATTCGAAATGAGTTTAGGGCATTATTTAAACAGTAATTCAATCAACATAAAACAATACCGATTCAACATGCAACCATATGTCGTTTTCAAGAAAATGACATCACATTCTGAAACGTTCATAAAATTTTTCGCAGAAGGTTCCTGAACATCCTTTGGCAGATGCACTCTAGACATGTTCTAGTTAATTATTATATTTTTGGTAAGACACCGTTTGACCCCGTCTTTTAGATTTTTAACTGTTTTTATCAAAATATAGGTTTTTATCCTCTAGTATAGTACTATCTCGCAATTCGCGAAATCCGTGAAATTTCTCAATTTTCTTCTCGTTTATATGAATCAGAAATGATGCTGAGGTGTATACGATCAAAATCAAACAAGAATTTCAAGAATCGGATTAGTGTAGGCAGAGAAATTGAATTTTGAAGTTAGCCTAAATTGAGTGTTCATTGTCTTTTTGATGTGAACTTTGTAAACTTGTGATATCTTGAAACTTCAAAAATCAGTTTCTTGGCTCTCACTGGTCCGATTTTGATAATTCTTTTTTGAAGTTGATTGTCAATCATTGTTCTTTCAAATGAGCTATAGTTTGATTAATTTTGAAAACTTTCATTTTTTGGCATTTATTACATTATTTTGCTATTCTGGATCACTGTGTGTTGGTCTGTTTCCGTCAACTGGCTGTATCACGTCTTCTTGTGACATGCTTTTGACTTTATTTAGGGCCGAAGTTGCGGTCATCTCTGGATAATCATTCATTATGGTTCAAAAGAAAGCTCGAAATGATGAAAGATAGATGCTATTCAAAAAGTAAAAAGAACAAATCATTCCTTACTTCCACAATCAATCGGATAATTGGCAAAAAGGTAGAACAGACATTTTAATGACAGGCCTTACAACATGATTCTGTAAACTCTTCAAACATTTCTACTTTTTTGAAAAACGGGATAAGATTCTTGCACCTGCAAATCGTTGGTCTACGGAGACCAGTACAACTTGATAAATTGTCCTAGTTGCCGATCATCATACACAGGCATCACACACACCACTGTTCGGTCATCATTATGAGAACGTTTTTTCGTCCTTCCAGCCAATTTTGCAGCAGTCAAACGATGAATGAATTATATTCCCTCTCAGTCAAATACGGAATATAGCTGTTTCAATTTCATACGTACTTAAAAAGTGTTGTGAAACACCTCTGCAGAATAACGGTTATAGACAGCAAGGAGGCTTCGATAAATAGTGAAGAACTTATGTCGCGTCCTTTTTTATTCAGATATGGGAAAGGTTCAATCAATAATATATCTTTAAAAGTAGGTTGAGCATTCTTCTGGACTACACAGGAACTAAACGTGTTGTGAAACACCTCTGCAGAATAACGGTTATCAACAGCAAGGAGGCTTCGATAAACAGTGAAGAACTTATGTCGCGTCCTTTTTTATTCAGATATGGGAAAGGTTCAATGAAAAACATATCTTCAAAAATAGGTTGAGCATTCTTCTGGACTACACAGGAACTAAACGTGTAGTGAAACACCTCTGCAGAATAACGATTATCGACAGCAAGGAGGCTTCGATGAACAATGAAGAACTTATGTCGCGTCCTTTTTCTATTCAGATATGGGAAAGGTTCAATCAAAAACATATCTTTGAAAGTAGGTTGACATTCTTCTAGACTACACATCCATGCTTGTCAACTGCCAACATTGCATCCTGTAAAATAGAATTACGTACAAACGCAATAAAGTTAAGTACTTGGAAATTGTCCACCTTCATTGTCATATTCTCTTTTAGGAGCAGGTACCCCGTTACACGTTTGTATTTCCTCTTCCCCTGCGTCTGACACTATCAACTCCTTCAGCTTTTTGTTGAACCTAATAAAAAATTACAAACATACCGTGTGTCGCAAAAAAGTACTTCCTTTTGACTGGAAATAGGAACGAAACGATAAGATATTATTGCTCTCGCAGGGAACAACTGAATTTATCAATCTTCAACTTCGATCAATCTACCAAACACCGAAGATGCAAGCTTGCAAAGTCAAAATTTACAGTGCACCAGAAACCAGAGGTTTTGTAAAAGGGCCCAGCCCTCATTTGATATCACAGGCATATTGTAGAAGAAGTCGAACCTTTAGCTTTTCTTTTGAAAAGAATTATACCTTGAAATGCTTCAATTGTTCTACAGATAATTATTCCTTGCGGAATCAATCTATGCCTTGCATTCCATCCAAGTGTCAAAGAAGAAGAAAAGAGCACATGCACGTTCATTTTGGAGATGTGGCATGTCTTTATTCTTGCGTTCCTTTGGCAATCAAAACAATCATGATTGTATTGTTTAAGATTCTAACACTGTTTCGTTTCAAAGCAATTAGATCCAGCTCGCTGACTTTGAATGAAATCCTGATTGCTTTGATTGCCAAAGGAACGCAAGGTATCATTCTTGAACCTGATTCACACTTGGTCGTTTAAGTCGTTGGGGTCGTGCAAAAGACCCAAAAGACAAGACGCAGGGTTTGAGTCCTTTGCCTTTTGGCTCTTTCTGCACGATCTTAACGACCCTAACGACATCATATCATATTTGTTTAACCAGGGCGATGTCCACGAGTCTTTTATTCTCTTATTCTTTTCAAAAGCGAAAAAATGAAATTTAATGTTTACAGGTGCTTTGGAAAATATGCATGATACAAATCATAGGCTCTTTTCAACACCTCTGGTTTCGGGTGCACTGTAAATTTCGATGTTGCGAGCTTGTATCTCCGGTGTTTGGTCTCCAATCGGAGAGTAATAACTTCTTATCGTTTCGTTCTTATTTCCAGCCAAAAGGGGGTACTTTTTTGAGATACCCGGTACATCAATTTGAAGATGTGGTAAGTATCTCTCAAAACATCGCTCTAAATGAGGCAAAACTATTAAAGAAGAACGAACTAATAGCTACAAATGAATACAAGAATCTCAAAATTTTCCAAATCCTTAGAGACAAAAAGCATCACTCCTTATACAGACGCACTCCTGTTTTACACATTTTGAACAGGCTGTACAAATGTCAAGGTAGCGTACGTGAAGCCTATTAATCACATTGCAAATTCGTTTTTCTATAGGGTAGCATGGAGTTTTGTGGGTCTTCGAGCAAAGTGGGTCTACCGAGCACCTTGCTAGAATTATCCTTCCTTATCAAGTCGATGAAAGCTTGGCTGCTTCTAATGCCTACATAATTAGCTGCTTTTTCGTTTGAAGCATTAGTCTTAGTTTTATCTCCATTTGTTTTATGGAAACAAATTTACTCCGCAAGAATCTCATAGTCCAGAAAAGGTTTCTCGTGCCAAAGTTACTTTAATTTTCTAGTCCATTAAATGAACATGAAGTGAGCGTTTGGTCTTTACAAACGAGTATTTTCTTCAAAGTCATTGTAGCGATGGTTCTTTTCATGTATATTTCTTTACCAGGTTGGGCTAGTGTGGCCCTACCGAGAATTCAGCCATAACTCGAATTCAAGGAAGCCTTAAATTGCTACAAATACTCGCACTTATGTTCATCCTGCCGCGTTATTTGCATCTAAAATGCGAAAAGGCTCTCTTTTACTGCAATTGCTGTCTTTCACGAGCTAGATCGCACATTTTCCTGAATGCAAATATTATGAACATAATACACAAACGAGGTATCAGCATGTAGCTTTATATATATATATCAATCCAAAAATTTACGTTACAAATTACTTAATACACTACTTAAACTACTTTACAATACTACGACGACGATACCAAGAGGAGCAAAATATTATGACAACCCCGAGGCCTTAAAAAAAAAGAAAAATTAAAAAGAAAAACATTTAAACGAAAACCAGACATAATTATTAAGAAAGATATGGATAACAAAAAAAAAATAAACAAAAAATAAACAAAACAAAATGGGTGTTGCAAAGAAAGAGTGCTTGGTGGCTGCGTGGTTTGTAGCAGAGTTTGGAAAGAGCTTAATCTAGACGACCGGTTTCCTTGATGAATCTTAACGTTAGCTCGAGTATATTCCTGTTAACATCTTTAGGGAGGTTTTCATCACCATACAATAAGAGCTGCGCTAGAACCTCATTTGAAAGATTAGCATATCCAAATGGTCGTAACAGTGGAAGAATTTCAGCAAGAAGGTTTTGTCGTTGAACCACAAAAGATGGGCAAAGCAACGAAAAGTGCTCCGTATCCTCAACACCATCGTTCGTAGGGCACATTGGGTTTATAGTGTCCTTAAAATTATGCCTGAATTTGTGAAAATTCAATTTGCTGAGACCAACTCTAAGCTGAGTAAGGTGTGATAATCCCATTGGGTCATGAATCCCGAAAACAGATTTTGCAGGGGGGCGGATAATTGACAAAAGTTTTTTCTTAAAAACAGTGACAGACGGTGCAAGTCTAATCTCTGGGTCAAGTTCATTCCATTCAGTAAGGCAACTAGGATAGAAACTAGACTTGAATTTTTCTGTTCTTGCCCTTATTCGCCCTATGACATCCGGATTGCGAAGAGTGTAATGCGACTGCTGAAGAAGGGGGATTGGTTCTGTCATATAAGAAGGTGTTAGATTATTCACAATTTTGTAGAGCAGCGTGAGACGTCTGCTCCACCTTCGTGAATTCAGTGACTCCCAGCCAAGCTCAGCGTACAGATTCGCTCGCGAAGTTCCTCTCCATGTTCCTGTTACAGCCAGGGCAGCACAATACTGGACGGACTCTAGCTTTTCCATAGAACTTGTTAAAATTTCGTTGTGACTAAATTCGCATAATTTTGCTGGAGTGTGGTAGATAACATCTCCGTAGTCTAGATGGGGACGAACATGCAACTAGTAAAGTTCATCAAGTGTATGTCTGGGCAAATACCTGGAGAGAAATTTCAGCATACCAATACCCTTTCTTGTTTTAGAGATAGCTGCTTTGATGTGAGCGTAAAAAGACAACTTGGAATCAAGAACAATTCCCAGATGTTTATGTTCAATTACTTTCTTCACAGGTGTGTCATTAAAGAGAACGACTGGATGATCAATTTCATTTTTCTTCCTTGAAAATATTAGTTCAACATGTAGCTGTAAGGCTCAGGTAACTTTTGAGATGTTGATTCGTCAGGAATCCGGGATTAAAAATTTTCTCCGAGTCTAGTTTTACGGATGCTAATTATTGCTAATTATTGCTTAAAAAACAACCATGCGTCATCTAAAAAAAAGCTAAGCCTTTCAACTAAACTGTTTTTGATTGCATGGGAGCTAGTTACGATCTCAAGCGTGAAGTTCTTTTTTAATCACCCGGTAAATGGGAGTAAACAAACTGCAAAACTGCAAACATCTTTATTTGATAGTTACTATCAAATTCGATCACTGCCTTCCAAATTGGAACGATAGTGGATCGCCGTATAGACTGATGACGATGAGTCCCTTTTATCCCTGCGGTAAACCTTGCTCTATTGACTGAAGCGCCATCATGAAGTCAAAGAGCACAGGGAAAGAAGAGACTCATCGCCATAAGTCTAATCGCCGTATGGGGACGGCAGTTTTATTTTCGTCGAGGGAAAGCAATTGCGGCGATAAAGGGCAAAAATTGGGACTATATCGAACAGAGAATGATTGGGAAGGTAATTCCATTAATCCCTTAATCATTTACCCCTTCATATTTCCAAATTATACAAGTTTTGAAAGTAGTCTCACTTTCCCGCTCGTCGGGAAACTGGCCCTAATGCAGTCGTCAAACGAGAAAAGTTTTCAAAAACATTTAACAGCCTTTAATAGAGCTGAAATTTTTTGGGAGAAAACAAGAAGCAGTGAAAAGATTGTACTTTAGTGTCGTTTTACTAGCTATGCATTTCAAGATCTTGCGTAATGTAGACCCATATTAGCCGCACCTACCCTAGCGCAATTTTAATAGAAATTACACATGAAACAATCAAGCATGCTTAAAAAACAATAAATACTTTAATCATGTAGCTATTTGGAAAATCAATTTTGATTGCTATAACGAAAGAACATTTGCTGCAATGAGCTTGAAACAGGGCGACAGTTTTTGAAGCACCCAGTGAGTTTTTTGTTTTCAATTTATTTTAAGTGGGCTTGTCAAGAATTCTAGCTACTGAAAGCTAATTTAGGCCCACTGTGCATGTCGCATCCAGGCATGGGACCCCTAGTTTAACGTCCCTCGGAAGGATGACGAGGTGAGTTGTGAGGTCACGCTTCCAAGGCCTTCCATCCGGAGTCTGACCTCACTCGACCGAGCTTAACTTCAGTCACCTGACGAAGACTGTATAAGCCATAAGGCTACTCACCCCGCAAATATAGACACCTCTCCTAACGTTAACGTTAAGTGGCAAAAATATTTGTCTGAGATATTTTGATTAGTGGAGTAGACAATGCGAAGTTCTTCCAAACAAAATTTCGTAATAAGACTTCCCCAAATAGCATTAAAAAAATCTTCCGCCTGAGATGGAATTGATTTTTACCGAACTTGTAACAGCATTCTCGATTGGTTGCCGATAAATTAATGATTATTTACAGAGGAAGATTTCTGAAAACCGGTCGACTCATTAGAGCAGAACGTACAGCTATCTTGATAGTCAAAACGTTCATAGAAAAGGGCAAGACTGACTACCTAAGTCCCTAGGCAGTTTTCGCTTTGTTTATTAAACTGAATGATGGCATTCAGCAGGGTAACGTGCACGAACAATCAGATTGCATTATTCCAAGGACTGACTAATAGGACAAAAATATCATAGCTTCAACCATAAACTTTGCTCAAATGTAACCTCGCTCGTTGCATCAAGTAACGATGGAAACCGTTAACATTGCGGGCTTAAAAGAAGGAAACTTCACGAAATTCTGGAACTATTTCATTAATAAAAAGACATATGCGCCCTTCAAAATCTTTCTTAGAAATAATTACGGTTGCGCAAGACATCCTATTTCCTCGTGTTTCGTTGCATTTCGTGCTAAGTGCAATTTTGATTTCATCTTCGTTACTAGAATGGCTACAAAAATGATATAAAATTTTAAATGATCGAAACTTACCTCATTACGAGACAATAAACAACATAAAGCACCAACATAATGACACTTTCATACCTGCAAAAAGAAAAATATTCTTATTATGAAGACAACGTGTTAAAATTGCTAAAAAAAACCAAGAGTGGTAGGTCACAATTGGGTTGAAATATATAGGATTAGATTCTTTGCCTACCTTGAAATACCATAAAATTGTCTTCCTTGACACTGGCATCCTATCTCAGCTACAGTTCAAGGGCATAAAATATGGCTGAGAAACGCTGCAAATGTCAAGGAAGGCAATTTTATGGCGCTTCGAGGTAGGCAAAGAATCTAATCCTATCTAATTCAACCTAATTGTGTCCTACCACTGACGAAAAAGCGTGTCAATTCCTTCATGTTAATTTAGCTTTACTGGGTTACATCGTAAATTCTAGTTGCAATTAGAACCAGTAAGCAAATGACATGACAATAAAACAGCATATAAAAACGTGGAATCATTCCTGTCTCCGCACCCTTTCTTACAACGCTTCAAACCCTTTTATATATCTCCACAAACAAACAAACAATGAAACAAAAATAAATCTACTTATACCCTGCTCACAATGTCAGTGAAACGAGCCTAAACTAAACCAATATCAATGTTGAGTGCTGATAATTTCAAATTCGAAGTTATCTAATTCGAAATTTTTTCTGGAAATTATCCTTGTATCAAATTGCTGTAAGTGTCGTTACTAGCAGAAATTCGATGACTTTGTGTCCTTTCTCGCTAAGAAGGACACATTTTTTCTTTATTTTAGTTTAAAAGTTGTTGTTACTTTGTACATTTCAGTATTTCGTGAAGACATAAAAATCAAATGGAATAATCAAATGCATAAACAACTTGTGCAAGCATCTTAAAATATTTGATGCATAAGCTATCAACGCCGTGACATCGTGCCTTGAAGCCAAAAGACTTTCACATTGAATCTTCAAAGTACTAAAACAGTTATCAACCTTTCGATTAATTCTTTTTATATATAACCAGCAAAATGAAACTTTACATTACTCTCGGTTTAAGGCACAATCAAATCTTGGTAATACTTAATTCTGGCTCAGATGTATTCCATTCAAATTTGGACTTACCATGAAATGGTGCCATTGTACATCACCTGTCAAAAACAAAGCATGAAGAAACAACTCAGTTGCACATTTAGAAAATACCAAGTACCGAACAAAGTCATAAAATTCTTTGCGTTTCAAAATTCCAAATCACCTAAATCAAACCAGTACTCTAAGTGCTGGGAATTTTCAAATACTGAGCTCTTTCGAGTCACGTAGTACTGCAAGCTCTAAACCTACAGTTCAAAAAATTGGGATTCTCGATCTTTTGAAGACACTTTCAAACTTGAATGTGCCAAATTTATGTATGACATAAGCAAAGCAGCAACATTCATTGGTTGATGGAGTTTATTGAGGAAAAACAACAAAAGACATAGCTATCGAACACATCAAGCAACGACAGATAAATTTGCCTTTATTTCAATCTTTCAGGGCATTAAAATTTTGAATGAAATCTCTTTTCAGAAACAAACCCAGGAAAAAACGCGCTCTGACGCAATTTCTGCAAACTACATCAATAAGATTAGTCAGTGAGGACCACGTTTTGGGCATTGAAAGCAAACTGAGCCAACATATTGAAAACAGTTGATAATAGGCCTTTCTCAACCTGTAACATGACGATCGAAGTCTGTTTTGCAAGCGCTGATTCGTGCAGTCAGATTCATTTACACCAAAAAGATCGATTCCCATGTTCCCTGTCTTGAAATTTATGCAGCAACAGCAAACCGTTTTATAACGACAATTGAAATCATTTGATTCCACATTCCACAACAGTCCAAAACACAAACCATTCGACGTTCAGCGATTGCTTTATCACGATACGATGTACAGGGTGTCCCAAAAAACATGTGCGCTGTTTAAGTGGCTACTGTGAAGGAGCCATTAATGCAATTTTCCTGTCTTCCAGATATTTGAACGGAAGAGACTTAAACTTAGAGTTTGGCACCGAGTTTGAGTAAATCTGACAAGTAGTTGCTGATTTATGGAATAAAAACATCAAAATTAATGGTTGCCTCAAAACCAGAGGATTTTGGCTCAGTACTGAACCTTATAACTTGAATTTTAGCAATAAATGGACCTCATCTTTGCTTTTTTACCAGGAAACACTCTTGAGAGTAATAAATGACCAAAAGGCTCAAGAATATTTGCAAGGACGTCATTGGAAAGCAATATTGTTGGTTTAAATCGATTTTGTGACTTTTGAGAAGCAAAAGTTACTGATGGACGCGTTCCATGGCCTGCAGCACTGTTCCTGCAAATAACCATTTTTAGCAGCCCTAGATATGATTTTGTAATTAGTTTTTACAAAATCTAATCTATGACGACCTGATTCACTTATAAAAAGTTAGAAAACTAGGCTAGGCTCATTTTTTCGCTTAATTTCTTTGTTTTTAACATTAATGGAGAACACCAAATCCTCTGGTTTTGAGGTAACCAGTAAATTTGACTTTCTTGCACCATAAATCAGCAACTACTTGTCAGATTTAGTCAAACTCGGTGCCAAACTTTAAGTGGAAGTCTCTTCTATTCATAAATTGGTAAAACAGGAAAATTTGATTTATGGCTCCTTCGCAGTAGCCGTTCAAACGACGCACATGTTTTTTGAGACACCCTGTATACATAGAATCTAATTTAATCCCAGCTTCTGCCATTGCTTCTGGAGAGATTAAGACTCATTAGATAAGGCCCAAGGACCGCGGAGCACATTTTGGATTGGGGGGCTAAAAAGTAATTGAGAAGCTGAGGGGGTCTGGGGCAAAGCTCCCGGGAAAATTTTCTATGACCACGCCCTCTACTTTGGCTATAAACGCGACCAACGCCCCTTTCCATAGGCAAACTCGCCTTAGAAAAGACAGTTATCATCAGCATATCCAATCACTAAATCACATTAAAAAGCATCATTTATAGAGGTGTATTGTATTACTTTTTTCATATTTGATAGCGAAAAGGCTCAGCCTAGAATGAAAGGACAAAACGTAAAAAAGCTTTCACAATCTCGTGGAATTATAATCTCCGAAAAATAGTGATATGGAAACAATGTCTGTGTCTCTACTTTCAGAAGCAAACATTTTAAACATAGAGAACCTAGTAAAGCAAACACTGTTTTAATTTTGTAGCATTAAAAAATCCAATGATTTTTTTCAAATTTTCGAAAGTTTTGTTTTCCGTTGTTGGGTCTCTTGATAAAAATTAGTTGGAACGTCGATAGAGTTTATATTTTCTGTGCTCTTCGTATGAGTATCAAGAATTGCTAAATTATACATGTTTGGACATTACAGAGAGCGAAGCTGAGTTGATAGACGTCTTGCCAAAAAAAATTATCGTCCCTCAAGCTCGTTGCTCGTTGCCTGGTTAACATTCTGCGATTTACATGTTTGGAGAACTGCCCTCATCAGCAATCTTTCAGGAACTGAAATTCGCTTTAAAAATAGCCGCACATCATGAAAGCATTTCACTTATCGCTTGCTAAAACTTTGGGTTTTGAAGCTGTGCTTACCATGATGAAACTGTTATATCTTGGCATAATGCTATTGGACACATTTCATTTGAGACAAAAACCTTTTAAAACATCCTGCTCAGCTGGATTTCTGATAAATGCATGAGAAACGGTACTGTGGGGGTATACAGACACTCGCAAATAAGGGTGTTAACAATTTGATAAAGCAAAGAGCGATATTTAATCATAAAAACAAAATTTGAGAAAAAGCTAAAAACTATCTCTTGAAAATTATTGGGGGGGCTAAAGCCCCCCCAGCCCCCGGCTCCGCGGTCCCTGATAAGTCCCTCTAACTTTCGCTTGCTGTTGTTCTTGTTATCGCTTGTGCTGTAGTGATAAGTCAGCGAGAAGAGCGAAGCATAAGACTTTCGGAGTGAGTCTGATCAAACATCTGGATATCGCAACGTTTGATCCTGTTTGAAATCTGATAAAGCTTCGCGGCAACTATATAAAGTCTTTTTTATCTGTCTAGCAAAGAAAGAAAAACGATTCTTCGAATAAAATCAAGTAGCAATAAACTCTGTGTTCTCTCTCCCATCCTTCCGCTTTATTCTCTCAATTTATGCAGTTTCAAATTCATAACTTCAGTTTCAACTCGTTAACCGTTCACCTTATGTTATTATCTTATAATTGATTCATTGCGTACTGATAATTGATCGTCATAGATATATCAGTCAAATAATTTGGAAGCTGCAACGGCACTGGGCTCAAAAGCGCTATGGCTCCTCAACAGTGCCCCTCTCATCTCTTAATGTTATCCAAATCTTATTTCATCTCTTGGCTGCATCTTTTAACATTTATCCTATGGTTAAGCCTTGTAACCGTAAGAATAAAGCCTTACCCCAATTAACACGGCAACAGCAACACTATATGATAATGAATCTCTGCAGAGTGGCCACTTGGTCAATTCGGTCTTCTACAAATGCAAGTTTAAGAATGAATTAGTAAAAGGCTTGAATAAATAGCAGAGAATATCAACAACAATACGTGACATGGACAAGATTAACTTTATTTTCAAGCCTCGGCAACAAATCTATCTTCGCGAACTTTATTTTCCTAACATGAAAAGTGAAAGATTGTGAACATGCATTTGCTGCGTACCAGAATAATACCCTGCGTCGAGCGAGGCTAAGAAAATGCAAAACGTGACTGGTCAATTTTGTTTAGAGGAACATAGGCCAATGCTCCTTCTGTGAAAAATATCCCTACTGTTCCTTACTATCTCGCTTTAACATGTAGACAAAAGCGATCCAAGACAACTATCACCAAAAGAAGCAAGCCAATATATCATAAAATCTGCACAGCAACCGGTACTACTGATAGTTTCGGCCAACTTTTCCAAGGAGACAAGATAAATTTTGAAGTATCATGTACGTAAACAACGCAGCATGTACCTGACAAATCGTAAAGGAACAACTCACCCGTAGAGTTGAAAAAACTTCAATGTCAATAGCTGGTTTACGCTTTCAGTCAATTTTCAGAAATTTTGTATAATCTAAATAACATCGTTGGTTTTCAACTAGCCTCTCGTAAACAGTTTGTCATTGGTTTTGGCTACAAAATATACGAGAGTGAATCCATCCTACTAACCATTTCAACATCATAAAGGGAATGGACAGTTAAAAGCTGGCCCGGGCCAAGTTAAAAATATAATCTATCGCATTCAACAGTCTTGAAGTCTGCGGTTTTATTGTTTGGCGAAGGATGAAATGGGCTTTTGGCAGTTTTTGCAGCGTATTTATAGCAGTTTGTCGATATGGCTATGTCTATTCCTTTAAGAACAGTAAAAAATTGTTCCATTGGCTCAATGTATTGCTTTAATACCAAGAAAATTAATTAAGCTGACTCCACATTGAAACAAAGAGATTTTTTTATCATCCATATAAAATTCTTACAATACATGTTTACCTACTCTACATATTAATACTATACAACTGCACAACACTACAGGGACAATAACGTGAGGAGCAAAATGGCATGGCTACCCCATGTTCTTACATATAACAAAAAACAGTAAACACTACTAGGACAATGCACAAAAAGAAAACAAAGAATACTTGTAAACTAATCACTATACGCTAACTACAACCTAAATCAATTACAATGAACGTTTGCGGCATAAAGACTGTGGGAAAGGAGTTACAGAACAATTTCCCTGCTTCCTACCGAATTATGTCAATTTGATCGATGGATTAAATGCAGAAAGCCAGGGTTTTTGTTGGAATATTATACCACTGTCTTATCCGCAATCGTTCATTTCCATTAAATAAAATAATGCAACGCAGCTACTCTAAATGAAAGAACAAACAGATGACGAAAAAAAAGGTAAAGGGACTTGATGGTTACTTGGCGTATAACAAAGATGAAAATGACCTCAATCAAACCAACCGGTGTTGTGGATGAAAGCTAAACAAAGAGATTAAGCCTGTCTCAATCAGTTAGGCCAATTGTTTAACGTAACTTTTCAAGAATGTGATGCATATTTTTTTATTCCCTCGGTAAAATTCATATTACTATGCCATATATAAATTGAGATTTAACAACAGAAAGGAAGTTCGAAAATACTGTGATATAGTTTGCTCACTGCACTAGGGAAGAACTGCTTTATGCACTATGTGATGTAAAAACACGTAAACCTTTATGGAATCATTACAAAACTGGTTGGTCTACGTATCTATAGCAACTAAATGGCCACTAAAGGATACCTTACCTGGCCAGCTAATAAACCAACCAGTGACAAGATTATAAGAATATTGAAGACTGCCGAGCCAACAATAGTTCCTGTACCAACATCGCCACGGGCAACAAATAGGCCTGAAATGAGAATTGAAATAATAATTAGAGTTTGCACCTTTCAAATATTAAAGTAACTGGCAATCACTGAATGCTACAATGTCACTGTTGCAGTTGATCTTTGATCACGAGTTACTTTTTCATCTGCTTTCTTCAAGCAGTCGGAGCGGAATTGACCTTTGCTGACTTTAACTGACGATGTTGTCCTTTCTAGTAAAGAAGGTACTCTGCGGCCTCTCCTTTTGATCTTGTTGTGGTGGAAAGTCAGCCTCTTACAGAGATGGCCATTCTCTCTCCAGATGGCATATGTTATCAATTATTTCTGTTGCTTTTTATAATAGTTGGCTAGATCGACTGTCTTAGTTATTCGTTGGGTTTTTGTAAGTAATCTATCCCACCATTCAACTTCTGCAGTACCAGAAAGCCATAAAACCTAAAAATATATTTTCCTTCCATAAAAGTGCTAAAACCAATTAATGGGTCAGCTGAAACTATGTGAAGACCGATGTTAAGAACTAGGCAACGTGGCTAAGCTCTTTTTCATACAGTGTGTGCTAAAATAAACTGTGCCCTTTTGACAGGCCACGAAAAATCGTACACTGGACCTGTAATATCGATGTAACCAATATTGACTAGTCCCAGGACCCTAGCATATAGCAATATAACCATATAGTATCAAGCATCAATATATTCATGTAGGCTTTGAACAGTATTCATTCATTCGTATGTATTCATTCGTATGTATTCATTCGTATGTATTTTTTTTATATATATATACATATTCCATTAAAAATTTACAAGACGAATTACCTATTTACAATACCTACTAATTACTCTACGAAACACTACGAGGACGATAATACCACGGGGAGCAATAGACTATGACAACCCCGTAGCAATTAACATAGAAAGAAATAAAAACTACCGGGTGAATCAGGAAAGATGTACCGCCCGCCCGCAAAGTCGCACCCAAGGGCCACCAACCGACTCGCACAATTCATTGCGAAGTTACGATGCATTAAAGAGGCTATTACAAAATTATGCCCAGGCCTCAGTTGAAGAATTTGGGATTAGAATTAGGAACGAGTCGGGTGTGTGACCCTGCATCACGACTTCCCGAGCAAGCAAAACCCCTCCCCCAACCCACCCATTGCATAATTTCGTATGTATCACGTTATGTTCAGTTAGGAAGCAACATATCTTCTTCGTACAGTCTTATGTCCAAGCCGGCATAAAACACAAAATATTATAGGACCGATTTTGAAGGCTTACAAGTTAATCTTTAGCTAAGATCCTTAGTCAGATACTGGTTGTTGTTGTACATTTTAGTCTTCAATTTATGGAGCTATAAGCGAGTTTATTAAATTTTCGACTTATAAAACACTGAAAACGGTCAAAAAACGTTGACCAAATTTTCTAAAGACTGAACATGAATGGAACAAGAGAGAATGTTTTCGTGGTAACTTGAGGATTTAGAAATTGGTAAAAAAATTGTTTGCTTGACCTCATCATATTGCTTCACAAAATTTTTGTCTTTTAACGCCCTTGACACAGGAACATAGTACTTGAATTCAATAAAATTCAAAATTCAAAAAGCATAAATTTAATAAAACTTCAAAGGAAATACATTTCTTATATCATTAAAAGTATATTTACATTCCATCAAATAGAGAATTAAAATTCTTGCATTGGATTATCGATCAACTTCTAAATTCCAAAATCACCACGAAAACTTTCTTTCTTTGGTCATTCACGTTGAGTCTTTAGAAAATTTGACCAACATTTTTTAATCGTTTTCAGTATTTTCAAAATCGAAATTTTAATAAACCTGCTTATAGCTCCATAAATAGAAGACTAAAAATGTATAAAAAATATTAGTATCTAATTTGCTAATTTAGGATCTTAGCTAAGGAGTAACTCACAAATCTTCAACATTGGTGCATTATACGATTTACAATGGAATGTCAAAAGTTCATAGTTTATTTTGGCGCACCCCGTATAGTTTCATAAAATCTTACAGACGCAGACATAAAGTTACAAGACGATACCACAAGGAGCAAGGAAATACATAGCAACTCTGTGGTAATTTGCAACGAAAATAGAACTTAGTGGACTACAAAAACGATTTTACAAATAAATGGGAAAGAAAATATTTCAGGAGAGAGGCTCAGCCTATGTTCAGTTTTTTAGCAATACAATGAAACGACGTGCACAAATAATGAGGCGCTATCAGAAACAATATGTAGAAACCACTCACCAATAATTGACGTAAAAAGCTCTGGTGCTGAGCTTCCAGCTGCCATAAATGTAGCACCGGCAACATCTTCACTCAGGTTCATGCGCTTGATGAAATAAAAGGCCATGTATTCAATATAATTATCTTTGAAACACAAAATAATTAGAATCTCTTAATACTGAAAATTTGTTATCAGTGCTGTAAAATAACTATGATGGGTTGCAGAGAACGTCTCTCCTTCCCTAAGAAACTCATGGGTCATGGGACATCTTTTCGGATAGATGTCAAGGAATTACTCATTCATCTTACTATAGAGTTACCAGTAACAGACCTCAAAAGCTTCATGACTGAGATTTGCCATATATCTATCTACCATCTAAAATACCAAACCCCTCTTCCCAGCGCCCTTTTTAAATACATCTTTACGATATTGAAAGAGAATATCTTGCACATTTTTATCTCAAAACTTCGGCTGAGCAGCGCAAGAACTACTATCACCATTGTGCAGATACAATTTCGTGTCCGTCACATTTTGATACAAGAGAAGAATTCGGGGGAAATTCCCAGTGTAATTCATGTAAACACAGAATCTTACCTCGCAGATTTTGTCCAAAGATGCCACAAAATAATCATCACAGACAAATGCCAATGCAATGAACATGTAAACTGACTGTTAATTAAACAATAATCTGTTAAATCTATTGCAGTTACCAAACTGACAACTAAATCCAATGAGGAGTAATTATCGTCAAAATTGATCACCAAGGTAGATACATCCAAATATTTTGCGGATAAAAGTGGGTTTTTTAGCCACAAAACGGGCATTATGTAGCAAAATATTGCAACCTACCTATCATTCGAAAGACCCCAGTGGACATTGATCCTAGACTTATGACGATGAGTCTCTTGTTTCCCTGTGCTCTTTGACTTGATGATTGCGCTTCAGTCAACAGAGACTCATGAACCTGGACAAATTACTCTGAAAAACGTGGCCCTATCTAGGCCCAAACTTCGCGATACCTACAGTACCAATCAGATTGCGAGATTTGTGAATTACTATTGTTATGGTGTAAATGTGATAGAATTTTCGATTCGAATGAAGAATAGACGATTACGGAAAAGATGGCGGACCTCATTTCACGCAATGCATGATCGGAATATGCCCCCTAGCAACGCATAGCTACCAAAACTTACAATTGCAGCATAAAATCTTGACCACAGCTACGATAGATTTAGACCGTCGCAACTTTATCGTGAAGTCGACACTCTTCTTAGCCGTCGCTCGCAATAAGGTACAGTACAGTTTCCCTACAAGTGGCCTGCTGTTTGCGTCGTTTCATCAAGATTGCAAGAAGATTTTTGGCCTTGTTTACATGACTGATTGGAGGGCGAGGTGAGTAAAAAGAGAGATGATTAAAAAGTTCTAAAAACATTCGAAAAAAGAATGAAACATTGCAAATCACCTTCTCTTGAGATTTACATAACAAAAGCATTGCAATGGCTTCAGTTCACTCGACCGAACACAACATTCGAACTCTTTAACTTTCTTTCAGAATTCTCATTCTTTTGGGATTTCTCTCCGCCAAGTCTGACGGCTCTTGACTCTACTGTTTTCAGAATTTGCATCCTTTGGGTAGCTGAAGTTTTATCTGCGAAGTCTACCGTTTTCAGAAGACTTCGTAGACTTCAGGTGCCCAAAAGAATACGCATAGATTTCACGATAAAGTTGCGACGGCCTAAATCTATCGTAGCTGTGGTCAAGATTTTATGCTGCATTTGTAAGTTTTGGTAACTATGCGTTGCTAGGGGGCATACTCCTATCATGCATTGCGTGAAATAAGGTCCGCCATCTTTTGCGGAATCGTCTATTGAAAACACTCCCCCCATGGGATTGAGATTCGAAGCTGTGATTCCTTCATAGTTCCATTCATGATTGAAGAAAATAGGGTCTGCGTTTTCACTGATTCATTATGAGTCGCTCTTGAGCAAGGTTTGCCGCAGGGATACAAGAGACTCATCGTCATAAGTCTAAATTGATCCTTGTGAGGTTATGAAATTTTGATGAATTAATTTGGACTCTTTTTCCAATTATTGCAAATCAAATTTTGCATTTTCTTGAATTTGTAATGGCTTGATATGAAATCCATGAGAAGAAAAAAGGGCTGTTTTGTAATTTTATAAACCGTACTCTGATTTTAATCTTATATAGTATATTCCAATTAGATTTTTTATACCTTTTTTCTTGTGTCCCCAATTAGCCTGTAAGCTAAATATTTTTGACACATCAATTAAGATTTTGATTGATTGATTGATTGATTGATTGATTGATTGATTGATTGATTGATTGATTTATTTATTTATTTATTGATTGGTTTCTTTTGAAACTGCGAGCTCTGGAAAAGACCCTGGTTAGCATTATTTCTGTCAAAGTTTATTAAGATTTCATATGAGCAAAAGATTGACCAGGGTACAATCCATGACAGGCAATGGCCAACCTGGTCACATTATGCAATATAACTTCATCTGAGTCAAAGATATGAATGGACGTTTGAAATTGCAGCAGTCCAACACATTTCCGGGTTTCTATGAACTGATAATAGGCTGTTTTCGCAGCAAGAAGCGGACGCCTTTGAAAACGCAGATGCTTGTAAGCGTTTGGAGCGTCCAAACCTAGAAGCCGTTTCCTTCCTGAAAAGCGGCTCATAGATAGAGACAATTCTTCAGATTGGTTTGCATCCTCGCATTATCATCGCTTATAAATATGCTCACAAAGTA
The DNA here is from genome assembly GCA_964020215.1 of Aurelia sp. 3 sensu Dawson et al. (2005). Classification (NCBI taxonomy): domain Eukaryota; kingdom Metazoa; phylum Cnidaria; class Scyphozoa; order Semaeostomeae; family Ulmaridae; genus Aurelia; species Aurelia sp. 3 sensu Dawson et al. (2005). The sequence continues at coordinate 348,691 of OZ026573.1, read as the reverse complement.
TTCAGCTTCCCTTCTCGAATTTCTTTCATGGAGGGACCGCCTTCAAAAGTACTCCTTTCAGGTTGTCAGTTTCCGAAATTGAATGCACGCGAAGTCCGTCGAGACTTGGAAAACATTCATAGTTGATTTCGCTTTGTAAGGTATTTCCTCTTAAAAAATAATTATTCTGGCGTCCTCTTGACTGACGTCGTCTTGCTAAAGCAGCCTAATGCATGTGTACGACATAGTAACTTTCAAACAAGTCAGTTTGTGAGCTATAGTGCTTAATTCTTAGCAGATCTAATCAAAAATTTGATGCCTAATTTAAAGGATTGTAATTGAGCACAATAACGCTGATTTTGACAATCTGAATTTCCTTATCCACGTAACAAAGGCAGATTTTGTAATACAATAGCATCAGTCGCTTTAGTTCACACCTCAATTCAAAGCGATTAGCGAATGCAGACAAAAGAAATTCCCTCAAGCAGAAATTGAAAACAAACGAAGCCGCAAAGTTGCTCTGAAACCAGTACGGCAAATTCTCGTTTGGTGCGGGCGAAGAGAAGTTTTTAAGATAAGGTATGTGCTTATAACAAAAGAAGAAGGGTAAATCTAATGTTCTGTCTCGCGGATTTTGTTTATTTGATTCAGGAGCTGAGGAGTGACTGCGTACGTCTGAGCAATAAATATGCAAAAATTGTAATGCCCTCTGCTCGGTTTCTGAATCAAACAAACAAAATCCGCGAGACAGAACTTTAGATTTACCCTTCTTCTTTTGTTATAAGCACATACCTTCTCTTAAAAACCTCCCTTCGCCCGCACCAAACAAGAGTTTGCCGTACTGGTTTCACGGCAACTTTGCGGCTTCGTTTGTTTTCAATTTCTGCTTGAGAGAACTTCTTTTGTCTGCATCCGTTAATCGCTTTGAATTGAGGTGTGAACCAAAGCGACTGATGCTATTGTATTACAAAATCTGCCCTTGTTGATCCACGTTCATAAGTTAGATGAACAAGCATTGCCATTTAATAGAAACCTGAGAATTGGCATGAGAGCTAAATGCTCTCAAATAGCTACGGGGTGTCCCTGGGAAAGGTATACAAAATTGGTTGGGTTCAGTGGTTATAATTTAGCTTTAAAGGTAATGTGTCCATACATAAGGATCGGGTGCACCCGACCTGTCAAGTCATCCATCAAAATATCGGGTTATTATTGGTCAGTTCCATTGTGATGCAAAACTGATCACATGAAATGCTAGCCTTACACAGGAGTGCACATGCAGAAGCAGACAGCAATAATGGCTGCCTCGTATCAATGTTGAAAGTGATCACATGGAAAATCACATGTTTCTTATTGCCCCCCCCAGAGTTGCTGGCTATCACTGGACATTAATCGATGACTAATCAATCAAAATGATCCTCGATCGTTACATTGAAAATTGATGCCTCGTTTGTTGACATTGGTGCTATAAGAGTTACACTGGCAATTCTAGAAGTTCAAATTTGCCTACACATCTACATCAGAAATTCGGCCTTTTCGCCCGAGCAAATTCCTGAAGCAAATCTTCTTGTAGCTCATACTGAGCAAATGCCAAAGCTCTGGTACGGAGGTAACAGCAAATCTAAGCTTCCAAAAATTAATATTTTGTCACATAAAGCACCAATATCAACAAAAGAGGTATACATGTTTAAGTTAACAATCGAGGAATATTTTGAAAATGATTATGAAGCTTACTTAACATCACTATTCCCAACTAAATCTGTACACTTTTTTCTGGGACACATGGTAGGTATGTATGTTTTGACTCACCCAGCATTTGCAAAGACCTGTGCTTTCCAATGATGTGTAGGCTGTATGTAGCTGGTCAGAAAAATTATCGTAACAAAAAAACTCCTAAATCTCCATCAACGGACTATACTCCGCTCGAGGCACCAAAATTCCATAACCATTACAAGATTCCAGTTCAACTCGCTAAGCCATTTCGAATAACATGTTTGTGCCATGTTTTTTCAAATGGCAGTTCCCTAGCCAAAACAACCTTGGTCACATGAATTCATTCCATGAAAATCAACGCAAGCTGCGTCGTTATAACTTATGTAGTTATAATTCTTTCCCAGCAGGGAATCATAACTAAATAGCTTACAAGATTCACTCTAATTTTTAAAAATCGCGCACAATGGTAAAACGTAGCAAACATTCATTTCACTAAGTGACTAGGAATGAAGTCCTTAGTCTCAATTTCAGTTTTGATTTTTAAATTTTAAATTCTACAACATACATGAAAAAAAATTAACTACGTTACCATAACTTGTTATTTTCTATTGTATATACAGGGTGTCCCAGAAAAATTGTGCCCCGTTTGCCTGAAGATTGCGACAAAACAACGAAGGATTCTCACTAACCTTTTCCATGATGTTGCTCTTCAGATGTTCAATTAAAGTTTGCCACTGTCCCCGTGAAAATCCGTTGAAAAATAATGGAGCTATGACTTTCAGAAGACCAAATTTGCCTGTTGACTGAAACCAGCGGTCGGCCATTTTATCTTATTATTTTGCAACGATAAACAGCTTCATGGATCAACTGAAATAGCAGCCTCTATTGTCATAGCTCTCATGAAAATTCCAATAATCATCAGAGAGTTCCAACTATTTTGTACCCCACGATCTTTGTTGGAATGCAAAAATGAAGTTGAGAATTCCCAAAGTAACAAAAACTCAAAAGTTTCGACGAAGATATTTTTCACATTTGATTGTCGGCCTCCCTACAACATAGATTTTTTCCTTCATTTGTTACAAGCAATTGTTGATTTAAGACTAACCGTAGACAATGAACTAAAAGAAGCGAGACGGGCAAAAGATTTTGAACCGCTCAATCAACTAAATAATTGGTTCACTCATCACACCTGCAAAAAAAACGTGACTATATGTTTGTCATTATCGTTTGGTTGTTTATTATCTTGGGATCCTTGTCTTCGTTTTGACATTCAATCAAGGGTCGTGGGGTAAGAAATAGCTGAACTCTCTGATGATTACTGAAACTTTCGCGAGAGCTATGAAATTGGAGGTCACTGTTTCAGCTCATCCATGAAACTGTCTACCGTTGCAAAATAGTAATACAAAATGGCCGACCGCTGGTTTCAGTCATCATGTAAAATTGGCCTTCTGAACGTCATAGCCCCATCATTTCTCAACAGATTTTTACGGGGATGATAGCAAACTTTAATTGAACATCTGAAGAGCAACATCATGTAAAAGTATGGCGGTGACCTTTTGCCGCTTTGTCGTAATCTTCAGGCAAACGGGGCACAAATTTTCTGGGACACCCTGTAGACAATAAGCAAATTCATCCTGCCTAATAAAAACTAAGCTTTGAAACTTGAGAATCTCATATTTTGGGTCAACTTTAGGAACAACTTTGTGCAAACAAAACTATGTTCCACAGCTATTTAAAACAAACGAATGGTAGCAGTCTTAGAATGCAGAGCAATAATAAGTTGAAGCCATGAAGATGCATGCTTGTGTCACGTGCAAAAAGAAGCAGCACCCACTTAGACCTACAACACTCATACTTGCTCCCCTGATTCCTTACTTTACAGCAACCTCATCATCTCAGAAGTGAAACACACGCTAAAATGTGATAAAGTCGCTGCTTTACGACAGAAAAAATTTGAAAAATTCAGTTTTGCAGCTGTCATCATGAAATCCCTGGAGAAAACCTCTCGTAATTTCAGAAAGGAATGGCCAGTTCCAGTAAGGCAAATAAACGTTACAGTGGATTTGAACATGCCCACCATTTACCAGCGTTACCATCTTACTTTCTGTGTAGCAGTGGCCTTAAACAGAGTTTGTTTATCCAACTCATATGGTACCTCTAAAATTGAATTCCTTGCGATTAGCTTTTCATCCACCCCACCCCCGTCTAGCACGACTTCAGACATTATCAGTCAATCAATGCATGGTGGGGCTTGTGCTGCATACAGGTGATTAGAGCCTTGCATTCTTAGCCATCATAAGTCAATCAAAAATGGAATCATTCTTACCACCAAAATGTGAATAATGATGCCTCCATGTTTGCGTTGACTGTTCGTAAATACATCTTCTGGGAACTCCTCGATACCTACAAACACAAAGTCGACGCATCACTGAAAACAACTGTTTGAAGGCAATAGACATACCGGGTGACCCAGAAAAAAGTGACCCGACGCGATCCTTTATAGAAAAACAACTAAAAGACGGATTGAGATGATTCAAACACAGTTCTGTCGCTAATAAACTACGCTACTTTATGAGTATTTTGTGCAATTTTTTTAAGCACGGTTAATTTCCAGAATTAAGGATTTCGTGGAAAATGGCGAGCTTGAAATCGTGAAAAAGTCGCCAAAAACAGGAGATCGATTTCAAGCCACTTCACATCATGAAAACAATGAGGGGCATGCTCTGCTTCAGGCTGGGAATAGGCTTCTCAGTCGAAAGTTTCTTGCAAACGTTGCTGGTCCCTAGGTACCTAAGCATTTGGTATTAATTTGCCTTGTGGCTAATGGATTTTCAAAGATGTTACATTTTCCACGCAAATCGAAATCTTCAAGAATTATTTGCAGAAAAAGCAGGAGTACCCTTGTCCCTTGAGAAAAGAATGTTTCAGGTACCTAGGGACAATAATCTTGCTTTGAAAACTTTCGTATGAGTTGCCTATTCCCAGCCTGAAATAAAGCACGTTTCTCATTGTTTTGAAGATCTGAAATGGCTGTAAATCGATCCCCTGTTTTTGATGACTTTTCCAGGATTTCAAGCTTGCCACTTTCTTCGAAATCCTTAATTCTGGAAATTTACCGTGTTTAAAAAAATTGCAAAAAATACTCGTAATGTAGCGTAGTCTTTCAATGATAGAACTACGTTTGAATCATCTCAATCGGCTTCTTAGTTGTTTTTCTATAACGGATCGCGTAGGGTCACTTTTTTCTGGGTCACCCGGTAGTTATATCTCCTAGCCGCTATAAATAAGCTAAAGAAACGCCCACAAATTCATTGTTTCTTTAGCTACACAATGAAACCGGATGCGTCTAAGTTGTCGAGTACAATAGATTGTATTTTTTACCTGTCCCGGGCCAGTTCTTAACTATGTCGATTCCTTTTAATGTCTTATGCGCTTAGTGATATTGCTGATGACACTCTCTGGACAAATTTCTTTCCTCGGTATGCTTTCCTTGCCATGATTTGAAAGATTTCAAAAGTCTTCAAAGTGATATTTTCATTATTAAAAGTTGGTAACCCTCCATGGCAAAGATCCAACATAGTATATAGAAGCTAGAAAAGCAAATCTCTTTTCAAATTACAAATTGACGTCAAAATGAAACACGAGTTTCACCACACTAGCCTCCAAAAATATTTTGGGCAAATGATTTTGCATCAGGAATTAATCACAAGGGGTTCAATAATTGCTATTATTTTCTAGTCAAAATTTTGTAATATATTGCAGAAGACAATATCGAGATTGACTTAGAACACTACAAATTGCTTAAAGAATAATCACGAATCCTTCTTGAAGATATCTAACAAACAACCAATGTCTATTACTTGTTATACTAAAACCCCAGAAAGCACCAGGAGACGATAACAGCAAACCAGAACTTAGAAAACTTTGCGCAGACATCTTATGGAAACCTCTTACCCATATTTACAATTGCTCCATTAGGACCGGAAATTTTTTCCAGATATCTGGGAAATCGCAAAAGAAATCTCTGTACTTCAAAAAGGTGATCGTTCTTATTGGGGTAATTACAGACCAATCTCGCTGTTCTCTTATTTCGAGAAATCTTGGCAAACAGAATATGTGCTTTTCTTGCAAAGAAACAACTTGTTGTAGTGTCTACAATTTGGTTTTCGCGAAGGACATTAAAGCACATATGTCATGAACCTGATTAGTTCACGCTATACAATTCTCTCTATTGTTTATTACAAAGAACAGGATCGAGGCTGAATTTTCATTGCAATGAAAATTCGTGAAACAGAAATGAAAGGTGGCAAAACAATGGAATTCCACTCCACACTTCTTTGTTGTATTAACCAATTGCTAACGTGACATATGTCCTTTAAACTCTCCACGCATTAATCAAGCGATAAATCATAAGCTCCTTCTTTTTAACTATATAAATAAAATCAAGAATTTCGAAAATATAGAATGATCATATGACGTTTCGCTTTCGCCTCATCAGAAAAAAAACCCTTTCCTGATGAAGCGAAAGCGAAACGTCATATGAGCATTCTATATTTTCGAAATTCGCATTATCCAGGTTATGAACGAAGTGTATCAAAATTTGGACTGTAACAATCCTTGACTCAAAGAAAGCCTTTGAGACGATTCACCAAAGATCCTTCTCCCACGCCAGCGAACCTATACGCACTACTGTGGTGGATACGCAATACAGAGGCGGGGTATTATGCCTGATGTGGTGGATACGCCATACGGATACTCCAGAAGCTCGGATATTATGACTTTTGGGAGTTACCAACCAATGGTTCCAATCCTACTTAAAAACCGATGCCAATATATTTTCGTTGATGGTACAAAATCCAATACCCAGGTCACTGAAATAGGGGATCCTCACGGCTCTGTCATTGGCCCTAACCTTTCGCTTTTACTGCATTCAAAGCTGATTGTGATTTGTAGCCTAGTTGTTAATTAGATGTAAAGCTGCTTTGTATAATCGTAATGTTTTCCATTTTCATTTTCATAAGTTCATCAATGAAATAGTTAACTTTAATACTATGAAGAAGGCGGACGCAAAGAAAAGGACACATTTTTGGCACACTGAGGCCTTTTAAACCTACGTTCTCATCAGAATGTGACTTCATTCACAAATATTCAAAAGATCGAAAAGCAGACTGAAGCTAGGGCTAGTTTCGAAATAGGTGATCGAAAGATCAATATGATAACCGATATTAAGTATCTGGGAGTTCAAACTGATGACAAACTCCAATGGAATCGGCATATTGAACAAGTTAACGATAAGGCACTACGAGCTCTCGGTCGTACTAAGCATGCCAAGAAATTTCTTCCATCAGGTATTCTGCAGAAAATGTATAGAGGAAGTGTTGAGCAACGTTTCAGTTTAGGGTTGTTGCATTGAAACCAAAACTCAATTCTCTCTAAAAGATCAAGAATAGAGCTGCTGCAAGAATAACTACAAATAGTCCTTACGATGCTTCTGCTGTCCCGCTGCTCCAAAATCTTGGCTGGCTTTCAATTAAGATCTTATCAAAAAGAAACAGCAACGCTGACCTATAAGGCATTCAACTCACTTGCTCCTCAATATTTAGGGGAATTTTTCAGTAAATGCTCAGCGGGCTGTAATCGCAATCTTTGCTCTACCGAAACAAACTTGCAGATACCTCTGTTAAGAACATGCACAAGCCAAAAAGCATTTTCTTATCGTGGAACAAAATTATGAAATGAGCTGAATAAGGAAACTAACTTGGCACCGTCCCTGGCTACCTTTAAAAAATCTATAAGAGAGGTAAGGTACATTTTATTTTCAAATTTAGTTCTGCTCTGCTTTTGCATTTACCTTGTTGTACATTGTAATTTTCTTTAACTTTCTGCCTTCGCACAGGTCGATTTGTAAAACAGTTATTTTTTCCTGAAATCTGTTTACCTGTATAAATACCAAGTGTCCCAAAAGGAACTTTCCCCGTTTGAACAGTTCCACAACAACAATCACTGCCTCGTTTTGAGCGATGTAAATGGCAATCACTTGCTTAAAGGCTCACTTGGATCCACATAATTTTACCCGATTATTTCTTGGATCCACATAATTTTACCCGATTATTTTGCTCATCAAAAGACCTCCAAAATATGAATCTTTCGAAAATCGTATACTGGAGATGCCCTCGAAAAGGTGGGAAATCTAGAGATGGAGATATGTTCCATTCCTTCCATCTTTTACATCACAGATGTGAAAGCATACAGCCGCTTGTAATTTCATAAAATGGTATTCAAAGTCGATAATACGCTAAGTGCCGACCACAGGACCTTGTCTCGTGTACTATACTTTTTCTTCGAACATCAAGCATAATCGTGCTTTTTACGGACAAGACAGACAAATATGATTTTTCTTGGGTCACTTTATGGAGTTCAAGCTCCGTACTGTTTGAATTTAGTCAAAAAAAACAGAATTTTCGTGGATTTCGAGGTAAAGATTTAACGATTTCATTGATAAACCGTTCTTATCTCTTCCTGAAGCCTTTCAGGTACTCTGTTTTTCAGGAAAATGATCATAGAAAATCAATTTGCGCAGATACAGATACATTTTTGGGACACCGGGTATTTAAAAATGAAAATATCTAAAAATAAAATGAAAATGATAAGAACGTAGGTTCGAAAGGCCGCAGTGTGACAAAATTCTGTCTTTCTCTTTGCGTCCGCCTTTCTTCATAGCATTAAAGTTTTAATAACCACTTTTAGTATCAAGTTTTTTTTGTAAGACCCTAGATCAGATAAACATCTGAGCGTACAAATCAGTAAATATTCAGCTTTCACTGATTTGTGAATAAATATCATCATATTTCATAAGGGCCTTGACTAAACTGTTTGCTGTTGACCACAGTCATTAAAATTCTGATAACAATTTCTCTGACCAAAGCCCTCAAAGTGGGCCAGATCAGAGGGGCAGGCGCTTTTGGAGCATGTTGTTAGAATGATGGAATAACTTGACTTTCACTGTCCTTGATAGCATTCTAAAGCCCTTTTGGCATTTGTCAGGTCTCAACCAGCTCAGGGAAAACCTAGAGAAAGCAAGGCTTGTCACTTCGGTGAGTGCTCAGATCATCTAAACCAGGGTTTCTTAACTGAATCATGTTCAATCTATCCTCTATAAACCATTGTCGTGGACTAAAGCATTATTCCTGGTAAATGTTGATCTTACATGATAAATTCATTGAGAGATAGCAACGAATAGACGACAGTGCATCTTATAAAATCTCTTTTTCGCAAAATACAAAGAACAGAACATTACCAAATATGGTTGTTCTTAAAGATTCGAGCCTACACTTCAAGGAAAGTAGCAGGTTTCGTATGTTCTACTTGTGGCATTTTGAGCTATTTAAAGATTTCCTTAAAAATCAATAGCCATTATTTATAAAATTTCAAAGTGGTTTGAAAGAAAAATGCAACATGTCCCATCATCCCCAAGAATTTGGAACATCATTTTGGATGAAAATCAAGTACAGGTCGTAGTCAACCTGTTGGTTCACTGCAAGATGCTGCAAAATGCATGTTATGGAATACCTTTGGCCAGGTGGGGCCGTGACTGATTTTGCAGCCAAGAAAATGCAGGCCTACTAAATCATGATTTTCTAAAAGTTTGAGAGTCGCCCGGTCTGTTTCTACTGAAGATGTTTTATCAAACTTGGTACCAAAATGCTGGAGAATCATAATTCTTCAAAAGTATAAACTTATTATTAGTAATGATATTATTCCAATTCCACACTCTCTTATTCTAGTGTGAACCAGAGAGATGAAATATGTAATTAACTTAGCCTCCCCGATGTGAAAAAGCTTAAATCGGCAACTTGGAGATGAGATTAGAATAAACTCACTCAGTGAGACAAAAATAGTGGGAGAGAATATGCTCGATCGGAAATACACTGAACTAATCACTTGCGTTCATACCAGTGAGATTAGAGTTATCCCATTCAAACGATTCAGAAAACGATTTCGAAATTGCAATCCTGTCTCTTGTTTCAGTCCTACGATCTCGAAGAAAAGAATCAAAGAAAACGAATACGAGATACCCTTAAGTCTCAATAACAGTACCGGGTGAGCCAGAAAAAAGTTCCCACTTTTGAAAATTCATAGCACCAGGACTATTTCACGGATTTGAATCATTCAAATTGTAGTTAAAAGCCGAAAGATCGAAGTATTTTTGTGATTTTTCTCGCTGTCCTACCAGCACTACAAATATAGGTTAATTCAACTTTATGAAAATTTCAAGGCTGCAAAATGACGGAAAAAGGGCCTAAAACATTGATCAAATCGTAAGGACTCTATTCAAATCGAATAGTAGGCCATAGGCGTTCCAACTCCCTCAAGAGTTATAAGACATCGATTTTCAAACAAATACAAAAGACTTTCAATCCCAAGGCAATTAATGCCTAGAGGATATCTCTCACCCATGAGAAATTGCATTTCCTTCATTATTCTGTGCGAAAAGTTATTTATGAATTGATCGATGTTTTAGGCCATTTTTCAGTCATTTTTGTAAAGTTGAATTAACCTATATTTGTAGTGCTGGTAGGACAGCGGGAAAATAAAAAAAAATACTTTGATCTTTCGGCTTTTTACTGAAATTTGAATGATTCAAATCCGTGAAGTAGTCTTGGTGCTATGAATTTTCAAAAGTGGGAACTTTTTTCTGGCTCATCCGGTATAGTATAGTAAAATACTTTAGGTCCCTGCATGTAAGCTCAATGACCACCATCCCCTTACTCTTTTCCTTTGAATTTTAACTCAACCAATTTCTGTCCAACGGCTATACATGCAGTGACCAATCGTATTTCATCAGCGGAGCCCCCAACATTGCGGTTGCTGATTAACTAATGTAGTTGTAGTATCGCAATGCATATCTACATCGCATTGGTTCGTTTTCTCTATCGCTATGGCTTTACTTTGCTTCCAATCAGTTTAACCAACCTTGAACGGCAAGTTCTTTTGGGAGGAAGGTAACGTTTCAGGTGCTTGAAAACGAATTAAAAGGGGGAAATTCCATTGTTAAAGCTGAATAAAAGCAGAACTATCACTCTAAGTCACATTGACGCCAAGTGGCTCCCTTTTTCAGTGAGAAATTCAGTGAGATAAATATCAAAACCGTTTGCCTTTATTCTCCCTCATTTTCTCACTGATAATTCGTCAGTGAGAAAAATGTTGGGGGCTCACATCAGCGAGATTAAACACTACTTCACCGAAAAGTCAGTGAAATGTCGCAATTGCATTGGTGTGAGCTTGACAGGGCAATCGAAAAATGTCATAGATGGAGCATGCGATAAGGTAAAAAGTATGCGAAAAGGCAAAAAGGGCACAAAAACATATAGCCTCTTCACCTAAATTCGATAACAAACTGAAGAAAGGTGAAGTTGCGGTTTTTAGCGCCAAGCGTTACTTCTTTCAGTAGTTTCCGTAGAAAACCTGCACTAGGCACTTTACAACGGAAAATAAGTTCGGTTACATTTAACATATCAACACGGGACAGTGCCAATTTTCCCAAAACAACTTACTGGCTATAGTCACACTAAAGTACTCCCAAAAACGCCGTGGACCAAAGGCATATTTGGTCATAAAACTGCCATTTTATTGCAAAAAATACTGCGAAACTAGGTTAGGTATCACTTCAAAGAGCTTAGCGAGTGGAATAGCTTTCAATAAATTTAGAATTTTGGTGACTATGTCCCTAAAGAATTTAGGAAGTTTTTTCACAAATTTTTCTGACCTTCTGTACGGCCCTGTACGTCATTCAAAAGCGACGATCTTCAAAAATGCTAAACTGAAGTCAAAGTTTGTATACCTTGACGATGTCAATAGTTGTTGTAGGAATAATGTTCTGAAAGAGCTTGGCCTTTTTTTAAGACAATTTTCACAACTCCTGAGGGCATTCAACCGATGTTCATTGTGTTTTCTCGACTTTTTCTCAATGGACTGACTTCATTTTGCGTCTCCCAACCTTTGCTGCCTCCCACCAAACTTGTCCTGTGTATGGCCTTGCTCCAGTGAAAAGAAATCACTGTTTCATTGGTTTCATAAGGAGGCAAAGTTTTGCAAAATGGATAAATGAAAAACCTCAACAAATTCCATGGGAATAAACCCTAGAATTCATAGTCCCTAAAAATTATTAACCCCTGCAAGATTCAAGTTCCAGTTGCTACGATCTCTTGAATATCTGAAGTCTGTCTCCAGAGGCCAACAAAGTGTAAAAACAGAAGGACGCCATTCTCAGGAAATTTTTGCATAGTGTTTAGGTGGCAGGAACGTTTTTAAAAGAAGCTGAATTTCATGTTGCCGTCAAACATGGCAGAACCTGAACCTTTCGTAATTGTTATCTTGAAAATAAAAGGCAGCAAAATGTTGACTAAAGGGTTTATCAAGAATCTGAAAAAGATTGGTTGTTGTAAGTGGAAGGCATCATCCAGGTCAACCCTATCATTGAGCTGTTCAGTTACTCTTTGTGCCTAGGTAGTGGTTTTTTGTTTCAAGGAAGGAAGAGAGTGGCAATTATATCTGTGTACGTTAACTTTGGTTGCTCTTGACAAAAATCATGTGTATTCTGGTTGCTTACCTACGGTAGTGAAACATCATTTTGAAATTGCAGCATAATGAGATATTGTTAAGGAAGAAAACTATTGGAAGTCCTTTGGGTGGTATCCATTCATTGCTGCACTTGCTTTTCATAGATGGCCCTTAAAGCCTGATTCACACCAGGTCGTTTGGGTCATTGGTGATGCAGAAAGACCCAAAAGACAAATGACTCAAACCGCAAATCTTTGCTTTTTGGGACTTTCTGCACCACTCTATTGACCCAAACGACCTAGTGTGAATCAGGCTTTATGGTACGTGATTCCATCAGAAAATAACTAAAACGGGCAAGACAGGGTCTGGATCAACATTTTGCACTTTTATGAAAGAAAACCAACTGCAGCCTCTTGCAGTTGTCACCTGATACATACCACTCTCTGACCAGGTGTCATTGTAGCGTTAGTTTGCAACACTTTCTGGCAACAAAAAGTGCAATTGAAAGTGAAGCATTCCATTTCACAATTGGAAAAAGTGTGACTCCAGCCACTAAATTTTCCAAACCCTGTACACAGCATAGGGAGTTATTCCTCCAGACATTGAAGCATCAAATCCTTCAAGCGAAATCTTCCAAAACTGCAAGAAAGCTCAGACCATAAGGATACGAAAATGAGTTAGTAAATATACATACTTGGATGATTACAAGTCTTCCTTGGTTTAGAATTTGTTGTATTCTTTTTAGTCTCCTCTGACTGCAATGAAATGGAGCGTATGGAGACGAAATGATGCTTCACAAAACCATTACCTGTGAAAAGATCATTTACTCTGAAAAAAGTGCCCGAGATTAGTGCAGAAATTCAATATGTCAAGTACTGTACCGGGTGTCCCAGAAAGAAGGTAGCGGATTTGATCATTGCTAGCGCTAAGGATTTAGCTTGAATCAATCGGAAATAATCTTTAAACTATTCCTCGATAGTTAACTTGAATAACCTTCTTTGCTGATATTGGAGCATTGAGAGAAGAAATTTTTATCATGAAAGTCCAGATTTACTTCCATCCCAAAACCAGAGCTTTTGGGTTTTGGGCTAAGTTGTTGACGCGTTTGTTGTGGAATCTCCTGAATCATAGCGAAGTGCATGCAAGACACCTCGTGCTTCGGAAAAATTCTTGATGGAAATCCAAATCGAACTTGAAATCAAATTCACGAATTTTTTTTCCCAAAGAGACATCTCCTTTCATTCGACAAAACCTTTGAATTACACCTGCCGAATAAAAGTTATTCATCCGCAAAATAATTCCCTTGGGTGTGAAAAATTCTTCCTTGTTTGAATAAAATGAATTTTTGTTATCATTGGAATTATTACGAAACAAGCAATCGCGCATACCCAAAGGATAAAAATTCACAAGGATAAGATCCTTGAAAGTGCTCCTCGCTCATGCTTAAATTGTTTCTACCTTGTGAATTCATCTTGACTGAAGAAAGATGTTCCTTGGTGATTATATTCATTGATAAGTTTGTCAGTTTTTCGTTTTTACATTTCCATTCAAATGTCTACCTAAGCACACTTGTCCTTGTTCAGAATATCTACGCTATGTCTGTCCTTGAGGAGATTCCCCAAAACAACGCGCTTGTAGTTTAGGCCAAAACCTAAAAGCTCTGGTTTCGAGATGGAGGGAAATCTGGACTTTCAAGATAAAAATGTCTTCTCTCGATGTTCTAATATTAACAAACAAGGCATCTATCTTCCAGTTAACTATCAAGGAATAGTTCAAAGATGCTTTCCGATTGATTCGAGCTCAATTCTTTGCACTAGCCTTGATCAAATTTGTTACCTTTTTTTGGGACACCCGGTACATAGTTTACGCCACTGATTGTAATGATTGAAGTATAAATGTCTATGTCCATGATTGGTTTTTAGAACAATGCAAATAATTATGTATATGAACCTAGAAAATCATTAAAGGCTGTGTCTTCCTTAAATTGTGCACCTTGTAATCAAGAACCTAGGAAGAAGTTAACATGTTTGCTAAAATATTAAAGAAACACCACGATTGCAAATCTTGGGTTTAACGGGAGATAGTAAATTGAGAATTCTGGCGTGCTTCTCTACCTATAAAGTGAAACAGTGAGCATGAGTACAATTCCATAAACCCTGTTCTTTGCATGTCTTAAGTCACTCTACTATCTGAAACTATCTGTGTGCTGTAATTTTAAAGCTTTGTGAACCAAAAGCTTGAATCTTACTTAATTCAAAGTGGCCTCAACTTACGAAAAACATAGAATGTTTTAACTGTAAGCGGTACTATATAGGGAAAAGTCAAGAATCACAGAAAATTTATCAAGATGAAAGAAATGGTTCAAAAAATTACAGTTCAGGAAAGAAAAAATGGGTGTGTGGAATAAGATGTTGACTTAGACTTTGGGGCGGACATACTATTTAAGACAATAGCGTCTGCTGCTATGGACAATGCAATTCACAGCCATCATTGACTGCAGGCATACAAAATTCTCTCACAGCAATTCAAAAGCAAACATTGTAAAAGTCACACCAGAAGGGCAAACTATTGCCTTGTACGCAAGAAAGGTGCTTTTAAAGAGAAGTGATGAGTTTGTAGTAAAAGAAAAAGGATAAATCTAAGGACCTGCCATCCAGATCTCATTAATTTTGTTAAGAAGCTTGGGACACCACCATTTTTGATACTCCATATAAGGGCCTAAATGAAATAATCACTGAGCAGCTCCTGGATCAATTAAACAAACTCTGTCATGCACAGCTCTGGCTTTTATCCTTAGAGGATAAATCCAGATATCTCTTCTTTCACTATAAATTTGTGACGTCTCTAAAACCACCATTTGCATGCATGAGTGCAGTGACAGGTATGCCTGACTGCTTTCAGGGCAACTTTTTGCAGCTTTGTTTGTCTTGAAAAACTGCTGGTTCAGAGAAGTTTCTTTGTCTGCAGTTGTCATCACTTTAAATTGTAGAGTCAATCAGCAAGTAACTGATGCCGTTGTCTTACAAAATCTGCCCTTGAAGCAGAAGAGGGTGTTTAAATTCTTGAAACTGAGAACGTGAAAATTGCAGGCCTATTCTTTGCACCTTGTAAAACAGGATAGATTTTGACCAAACAAATTATTGTATCTTAGTTAGCCCCCCAGGCACAAGGATTTTAAGTTAAGGTACAGCGATGACCACTGTGTACAGTGATGAATAAAAAATTCCCAGTTATGAACTGAATAAACTTCTTAGCTATCCTACGAAAGAGCCTGGATCGGGCGATATTTTTATACAATTTTATACGCGAGGTTCAATAGAGTGGCGTTAGAGCTTCGATCACAATTGTGCACATTCGAAAATTCTACAAATTGTAATGAAATCTCGTTCGATCTACATTCGCTTTCAAAATAGCTAAAAGGTCTATTGTCAGCCCCTTTCAAGCCATAATGGGGGTACCCCTTGGGGTATGCAATGAATCTTTGAATAAACAACCAGCAAAGTTCTTTGAGATACCATGAACTCCCCATTGCATTTTGTAAAACATAATAAGAGATACTAACTCTGATTGGTTTGCCAATCACTAGAATAGGTGAAGATCTATCAGAGCATGCACAAATTCACAAAAGACAAAATCAAGGATGATGACCCTGAAATCACACTGTGCAGATTCCAAGATCTTAGATGGAGGACTGGCTCTTCTGAAGGAGATCTGCCAGACTTTCACTGACAGCATCCTGAACAAAAGTTGCATCAATGAAACTCTTGATGACTCATTTGGTAAAAAATGCATTTCTTATGGCATGTGCTTAATTACTTGCCACAAAATGAATTTGCATTTGTCAATGTGAAACAGTTGACACAGTCCTATTGACATGATTCAATGCAGAAAGAAACTGTCACTTGTCAATTCTTAATTGGTGTGGCTTAAACTGACCTGCCTTATTGACAAATATTCAAGTAGGAGAGAATTAAGCAGAAACAGTCACATAGATTTTCTTGCCAACAGACCTTCTCTTAAATCATTCTCAGTATGAGGCAAGGCTGGATGCAAATTCCAGCACAGTAGAACTCTGCACCATCCCTATTTGATATGGACAAAACCACTTCATGCAGATGCAGCTGAGGAATCTGGGGGAATATGCACATTGTTATTTGCGCTGCAAGCAGCAAATTTTTGAAATAGGCTCAAAATCAGTGAACCAGAGTCTAATTCGAGGTTGTTGATTGGAAGATAGCTTTGTACAGGCTGGATGTAACGTAGGTTTTATGTAGCTCTTCAAATAATAAGGATATTATAGCCAATTAAATTGAATCCTGTGAACAATGGAACAAACATGAAGAAACCTTTGTCCCCACAAGAGAAGCATTATTTCGCTCATTTATGCATGCATTGACATGATTTCGATACTATCCACTCGTGAATTCATGATAAGAAACTATTTAATGCAGTTTTGTTTGTTGAAAATAAGGATATCTAGCCTCAAGTGGGGAATAAAGCCTCCCTTTTGTGAAGAAGCTGAAGAATTTAACAATCTACAATCAGTTTTTGGTGAGGACTAAGTTTCATTGATTTTTGGGGGCAGACTAAGAGTGTAAGTTGGAAGAACTTGACCTCTTAGGTGGTACCCAAGGTGCTACCAAATTTTTGGTTTTACATTGAGAAAAGGGGCAATTTGTCGCATTCGTATGCCATTTACATATATTCAGTAGGAGCCTACAAAATAGATATCTTACACTCCTGAATGACCCTGTCATCTTATTCCGGTGTTTCGTCATGTCGTTCCGTCATTTCATGATTCCGTGGTTTACAGACTGCCAATAACTCCTGTTGTTATGCGCCTATAAGCCAATATACTGATTTGTCACGCACTTCGATTCAATAAACGAAACATCGGAAACACGGAACGAAAGTCAATGAAGATTTTGAAACCCCTTTGCGAGTAAAGCCAGATTATCACGCATCTCATTGCTAGTTTGATACAATGTCTCTTTGCAAATCATTGGAGGTTTGCCAATTATTGTTCCTTTGTAGAAGGGATTGACATCAAAATCTGCTCGCCGGCCTTTCCATAAACGTTTGTAAAGATAACCATTAAAGGGTCTGTTTCATCCAGGATGCCTTGCACGTGTCATCTCTTGGTTTGCCTTTGTTGTCACCATTTTCATGGCCCATGAAAATGGTGACGAACAAAGGTTAGCCAAGAGACGACACGTGCAAGGAATGCTGGATGAAACAGACCCTTTAAACCGTAGTTTTCACTTCCAAGTGGCGATTTTTGTGCAGCAATTCAAATTCCAATCTAAAATTGAGTTTGACCAGAGCGCAAATGATCGGATAGTTATATCCCTTGTTTGGACTTGGTATCACATCATATCATGGCAAAGGCTGCATTTTAGAGGAATGGTTGAATTGGTGAATAGGGTTATTGGATTAAATAGATGCAATTGGTGAGGATCCTGGAGTGAGGGGATTAGTTTGATTGTATTTTGCCACATTTTTATCCAAACTGGCATTCCAAATATGGCCAGCTTTTGGCAAGTTATAAGTCAGGAAAAATGTTAGCTGGAAAGTTGTACCTCCAAATTGATCTCTGCATCTGTTCAAAGGAGACATTTTACATTTTCAATCAAATGACTTTTTTCACCTCCAAACATTTGTTTTATTTGCAAAACTTCCTTTCCATATTAAATTAAATTTACCATCTGTTTTCAATTGTTCAAGGCTCATTGCTATTTTTCATTGCTTTCACCTTTCACTGAAATTAGTACATTACACATTTCTATAAGAAATTGGATAACGCCATAATACTAAAAGTTTCTTAATTCAAAATGAGAATTTATCCATTTTAGCATATATGGTATTAAAAGTTTTTTGTTTTTTGCATCTGGCATTTAATACCATATTTTATTGTACTACCTTTACCAAATATATCATCCATTTTAGCATTATACTAAAAGTTTCTTTGATTTGTATCTTATTTTTTGAATGCATGAATTATCTATCAATGTGGTCTTTTAAACTGCTGCAGATACAAGATACATTCCTTGACATTTATAGGAAACAGTGTTCTGTTACATTCAAAACAAAAGAAATGGTTATAAAGGTTCCACGATATATATATGTGCTATATTATCCTTGCATTTAACTTTTAAAAGATTGTTAATATTTCTCAGCCATAGTACTAGAGTTTCTTAAATCTTTGCCATCTTAGCACTTAGTTAACTAGCAGTTTTCATAACAAAACGTGTAGGCTAGTGGCACATATAAACCTGAAGCTCCCCCCCCCTCCCCCCCCCCCAACCCCAACAGCAGTGGGTTGGTTTTCACGGGCAACATAAATGTATTTTGGGCTAAATTTTTCGATACATCTAATCTGCAAGATGCGGTAAATGAGAGTTAAGTATTTACTTCGTTTGCCTGGTTCGTGATGGTTCTGTTCTTCGTAGGATGCATTCCAACCTTCGAGTGCGAGGTTCACTGTCATGTAGCACAAAATTGTCACAACCCCAACAATCAAAACTTGCTTCCGGGCAGCTCGGCGATGAGATCTGTATTGTATCATCTTGTGTTTTTCCATCATTGTCCAAAAATGTGGTCATACGGATAGAGTTCTTGGGCATATGAGCTTTTTCCAGCAGTGCTAACTTCTCCAGTGCCCCAATCAGGCAGTGGCCTGCATGCAAAGGAGCACAGAAGGTGTTTTCATGTATCATGAAACTTTTTCAAATACGAAGGAAACGAAGTCTCAATATCTTAGTTGACCCCCGGAAACATTGAATACGCAAGCGCAGTATGGCGCTTTAACATTTAGATCAGTTTTGCGCTTGTGCTGTCATTCATCCCATACCCATAGATATCGCAGTCGCTCATCGCAAAACAATCGATAAGTTAATTGCCTCCGCAGCAATCAGTTAATTCTCCGCAGCAGCATAAAGTAATCGGGCACAACTGGAGGGTGCTTTGACTGGTTCGAAGTCGATTTTTCTATGTTATCAAAGGGAATCGACACAGTTAATAGCTTGCCCGGGCCAAGTTAAAAATATAATCTATTGTTTTCGAAAACTTTGAAATGGCCAAGACATGGGAACTATTTTGATCAACAGACCACGATTTGTAGGTTTTTATATTTTATTATTATTATTATTAAATTCTTTATAGTTGGTATTTACAATAGCTTAAATACAATTAGCTAATTCAAACCAACTATCTACAAAGGAAAAATTTACAATAATATAAAGAAAATAAGTATATTTACATCGATTTACATGATTTACATAATTACTGTTTGCGGAGCGATTTCCAAGATGTTGTTCTCAACAGCAATTTTTGCATGTACAATTTTCACCCTTCCATTCTTTTATCGATCTTTTGAAATATACAACAAATGGTGAGCTTTTTATAGCGTCAGGTAGGCTGTTCCAGAGAATGCTACCTCTAAAGGTCAACGAACTGGTCCCATAAGTTGTCGTTTTTGCTTGTGGCAGCATTAGCAGTGAACCTGATCTTAGATTATACCCAAGCTCCTTTCGCTGGAAAATATTCCACATAAAGGAGGGATTTTCGCACGATAAGCACTTGTAAATTTCTACCATCAAGTTTCGTAGATTTTTTACATGGACCCTAGTGTCATCAATCTTTTGAAGAAGCTCATCGAAGCTCGATGTATAGTCTTCAAGAAGTATTCTCAAGGCTCTTTTGTGAACTCTGTCTATTTCTTTGTTTTGCGTTTTACCGCAAAACATCCAGACAAGTGAACAATAACTGAAATTTGACATTATGAATGTATTGTACAGGATCTTCCCTTTCTTTTCGTCGATGTAAGGTGCGACCCTTGAGAACGCACTGACTTTTCTGCTAACTTTTTGGCACAGTGTTTTCACGTGCTTGTCAAATTTCAGCTCATCGTCAACACTTATCCCAAGTAGTTTGACAGACCTTGTCACATCAATTGATTTGTTTTCTATTTCTAAGAAAAATTCTTGATGCTGCTTTAGGCCAAGAAACATTACTTGAAATTTTTTGGGATTTGCCACCATTCTGTTATCTTTGAACCAGTCAAGAGCTCTAGAGATATCATCCTCAAGTCTCATTGCCACTGACTCGATATCTTTGTCACATGCATACACGGTATTATCATCTGCAAAATTGCAGACATTGGAGGACTTCATAGCGAAGATGAAGTCATTGACAAAGATATTGAAGAACAGTGGACCGAGAACTGAGCCCTGTGGAACTCCTGACACTATTTCTTGCCATTCACTGAATGTTGAACCTACTTTTACGCGCTGTTTTCTTTGTGAGAGATAGTTTGAGAATAGTGCAAGACTGTTTGGCCCAAACCCATAGGCTGCAAGTTTGGCTATGACTAAATCATGTGGAAGACAATCATATGCCTTAGACAAGTCCATTAGCACCATACCCACTACCCCTTTTTCATCAAGTGTCTTTCGACAAGTCTCAATAAGTCGGAAAAGCGCATGCTGTGTACTGTGCCCATTTCGAAAGCGCATAGCAAACTAGAAAGGAACTTAGAAGTAAATGGCTGTATCTGTTTAGACATGATGCGCTCAAACACTTTGGAAAGTGCCGACAGGACACTTATTGGCCGAAAGTTTGCCTTCTGTGTACTCTCACCACATTTAAAGATCGGGGAGACATCAGCCAGTTTAAGTTTTCCGGGGAATTCATTACTTGAGAACATCTTATTTATGAAATAAGTTATATGTTCTAAGGAACACCCTGATATCAATTTAACAACATCAGTGGAAATCTCCCGCTGGTCTTTTTGGATTTATCTAATTTATTGATTTCCTCCAAAACCTCCAAGGGACTGACACTCTTGAATTCGAATACTTCATTTCCAGTCAAGTGTTGTTTTATTTTAGTAATACAAGGATGATTTTCGTATTTTTTGATCGCATCTGCCACTATATCATTTGAAGCATTGGGGGCTTCAAGTGAAGACACCGTTCTGTCAATGGGCAAAGTATCAATTATGTTCACGAAATAAATGTTAAAGAGATTGCTGATTTCAGTTTCATCATCTATGATAACTTCATTCTCGACAAGTATTATTTTTTGGCTGCCATTGCTAGACTTTTCTGAGAAAAATGGCTTGAAAGTTTTCCAAAAGGATTTTTCCTTTCCAACAGTGACAGGGTCGAGGTTGGCAAAGAAATTTCTTTTTTCTTTCCTATTCAGTTTAACTACTAGATTTCGTTGAGCCTTGTATCTGTCTATATCCTCCGGTCGTTTGGTTTTATTTGCAATGTTTTTTAGCCTTGTCCTTTTCATCATGTCTTTCTTCAGCGCCTTAGTCATGTGAGGCTTATTGTTTCCTCTGACTACAGCCGTTTTTATGGGAGCATGTTTATCTAGGATTTTTACTATGATCTCTTCGAATTCATCGTAGCTTTCTGGTTTACTCGTTTGGAGGCTATTATTGACTTCAGCTAGAAACTCTTCATGAGAAAATTTTTCATAATTTCTATATTTGATAATTTTTGGTTCTTTCTTAACATAAGTTGTTTTCAGAATTGTGTAAATCATATGATGAAAATCGCTGAAGTCTGTCTCAAAAGATTGACTTTTTTGGAAACTGTATTTCGAATTTGTTAGCAATAAATCAATACATCGACAGCAGACCACAAGAGAGAAGCCGGCAGATCACGTGCATATCATTGTTTAGCCTGCGTGTGCAGACGGGGTGCAGACTCTCTTAATAAAATTGGAAAGATGGACAAACGTATTCTCTATCTTTTCAATTTTTTTTCAAGAGTCTGCTCCCGTTCCTGTTCAAATGTTTTAGTTGACCATAGTTTAGTTGTTTGTAGTTACTGCCATACATAATTTTATGTAGTGCTCGATAGCAATGATGATGATGATATAGGCGGATATTTCTCGTATCTTGTGTCAAGGGGTCTTATTCTATCAGTTCAGTTCAGTTCATTTCATTTTAAAATTCCACTACATACAAATGCCATTAAAATAATTACAACATACTACAAAGCAACAAATTACAATAAGAAATACAAACTAACAAAATAACAAAAAAAAAAATTCATAAGGGAATTTGTATGCAGGGAATTTCTTAAACGGAGGAGCTCTCTCAATAGGTAAACTAATCGAGGAGAGAGCACCCCCTTGGCTAAAACAAAATTTTGGAGTTTGATTGACTATAAATAAAGATTCTATTAATTCAGCAATGTCATATTTTCAAATGAGACTGCTTGTGTTGGGTCCCGGGGGGGGGGGGTACTTCACTTTGGGTAAGACGGGGATGTGCGCCAGTTTTGGGTAGTTTTTGGCCTGAAAATTCTGGGATTGGGGTATCCTTTTACTGGAAAATTTCTGTGATTGGGGTATACTTTCACTCGGAATTTTCTGGGATTGGGGGTTACTCAAAATTCTGTAATGGGTGTTGAATGAAAGTACAACTGGATAAATTTTCGAGCAACACGTGGTCAGTTTCAGGTGAACTGATTTCAAGTATTTTTGTGTTGAAAAACGTCCTCAGATCAGAACCTCGTTCCAATGGCCACTTGGAACTAAAATAACCGTTCCCAGCCCTCTATCCCTTATCCTTTTGACGTCGAATTGCTTTTGTTACTTCTTCGATTGGGTATCAATATCTGACATATTTTCTGGGATTGGGTATCAATATCGGACCAAATTTCTGGGATTGGGTCGTAACAGAAATCCTTGCGGCGCACACCCCCGTATGAATTTATAGTGAAGTACCCCCCCCCCCGGGTGTTGGGTGGTTGTTTGAAATTCTAAGACTTGTAGTTGGTTGCGAAGAAATGGAGCTTAAGTTGATGCCGGAAACTCATTACTGTCGGAGCTTGTTTTATTACATGCGAAATGCTGTTCCAAGATTTTGCACCTGCATATCTTATGGATTTCAAACCATATTGCAACGAGTTTTTGCGTGTCAGAAGAATGTCACCTTTACGTGCCTGCCTGGTAGCATGCTGATGAACTTGCGAAAGCACATCAAAAAACTCATGAAAACAAGATGGGGAAAGCTTATTAACAGCTTCGTAAACGAATGTCAGTAGTTTCATTTCAAATAGATCCTGCAGCTTGAGATGTCGAAGAGTGAGAAAAATAGGAGCAGAAGGTGCAGAAAAATTGTTAAAAGTAATGGCTCGTACAACTTTCTTTTGAAGGATGAATATTGGTTTGATGTAAGTATCATAAGTAAGTCCCCAAACAACAATTCCATATTGAAGAAAAGAGGCAAATAAAGAGTAATACAAAGAGACCAATACATCTGTAGGAAGAAGATGTCTAACCTTCAAGAAACCATTCTATTATTTTTGCATTGCCATGATAGTGAGCTTTAGGCCTAGGCCCTCTTCTTTTCATCATTTATTTGAATGACCTTGAAGAGTGCTTGCAATTCTCACGAGCTAGCATCTATGCTGATGACACTAGTTTGACAATTGCTTCTAGTAATTCAGTAAAATTGGTCGACGATGCACACCGGGAGCTTCTCAATATCTCAGAGTGGATGAGAGTGAATAAACTAAGTCCTAATCCCAAAAAAACTGAATTCATGGTAATAGGACACCCACTCAAGACTAGGAGTCTTGACCTTCCAGAGGTTCTAACGCTGGATTGTTCTGATATAAAAAAGGTTGGTCAAGCGAAATCCCTTGGCATCATTATTGACGAAAGCCTTACCTGGGATGAGCAATACAGGCGTGTAAAGGGCAAAATGAGTGCTGGTCTATCAGCACTAAAACGACTGAAAAATATTTTACCACAATCTCAGCTTTGCAGTGTGTATTATGCCCTTGTCGAGAGTCATCTGCGTTATGGCGACGTTATTTGGGGTAGCTTGTGTAATACAAAATTAGCTGCTCTTCAACGTCTTCAATCCCGAGCATGGTCAATAATAGAGAATGCAAAAATTAAAGATCTTTGGTCTAGTTCCTGGCTAAATGTAGAAAATATTATCCGTTATGACAGGAACGTGATGACCTACAAGATCGTAAACAGATTATGTCCTGAAAACCTTTTTGATAAATACTTGCCCAGATCATGTTTTTCTTCATACAATGCGAGAAATTCTCAGGATCTTCAAATCCCTAGATGCAGGACAGAGTTTTTCAAAAAGAGTTTTCACTATGCATCGCTGAAAGTCTGGAATGATACACCTTCCACGATTCGTGAGCTACCGACTTTAAATCGTTTTAAACAAAGACTAAAAACGCATTTAAAGGGCTAGACTCATTTTTAAAACACGACTCCCTGGAACAACAGCAGATTAGGAATGTAGGATTTTAGGCTCTTTAGGAATTTGATTTCTAAATTTAAATTTGTAAGTAGGTTTTTTATATTAAGTGCTGAAGGGTTTTTTTCGTGTATAAATAATTTTAAATGAAAATGAAAATGAAATGTTTGGACGATTCAGTTTTCATTTCATACCGGATTGGGGACGGCAATCCGAAACAAAAATGTCCTCTGTTTACACGATAACGTGTTCATTGTGCGCGACGAAGGAGCGTGCTTACTAATTGAGAGGTAGTGAATTTTCGTTTGCTGGCCACGCATATTTGTTTTGTCTATTGCTTCATTGCCGCTGTTCAAAACGTTCGCATACCTACAACTTTCCTGATCACATGCATTGATTGGCGACGACGCAGCAAATCGAGCAAATAAATGCTCGTCAATAGGATTAACTCATCACAATAATCTGTTGACCCTGCTTTCATCACCCTCCTTCTAGTCATAAAACATGGAATAGGGAATAATGGAACAATTAAATCCAGTTCAAGGGAACAACAAAAAAGTCATTTACGAATTTAGTGTGGCTTTATTTGAGTTCAGAAATATCTTAGAGTGCGCGCAGTTGATAACTTTTAGTTACTTCTAGTTTCATACATTTTCATATCAGATTGGGGTTCTGTTTATACAAAACGGTATGAAGCGTATCTACCGGAATTTAAACTACCGCGGAATTGACCACTTTAATGAACAGCCTCGTTTTGGAAATTATTCAAAATTCGTTCATATGAAATTTTAGACGCCAAATTCGGATTTAGCACCCAAACTTTAGTCTAACCCTAAGTTTTCATGTTGCTAGCGGTTGTGGTGTTAATCTTATGGCGATGTAAAGTTTGAAAATCTATAAGGGATTTGACCGTGAAAATGACTCGGGGTGCAAAGTTTCACCCCGAACGACTTTTCACGGTCAAATCCCTTATAAATCTTTGAACTTTAAATCGTCATAAAATCAACATCACGATAGTTAGCAGTTTAAAGACATGTAATTAGACTAAAGTTTGGGTGCTGAATCCGAATCTGGGCTCGAATTTTTCATATTAACAATAGGAAGGGATTTTGACAAATTTCCAAAACGAGGCTGCTTGATTAAAGTGGTGTATTTCCTTTCCTTGCTAAGTGTCGCAGGGAAAATCTTTTCTGACATCATACTACAACGTCTCAAGTCTCTAGCAGATATATACTATCCAGAGTCCCAGTCAGGTTATAGAGATGTTAGAAGTACGATTGATGGAATCTTCACATTACGACAGATTATGGACCATATGGAGAAATGCAGAGAACAACAAAGGGATTTGCATATTGCCTTTATTGACTTTTCCAAGGCCTTTGATTGTGTGAATCGTGAGCTCCTCTTCAAAATCTTAGGTAAGCTTGGATGTCCATCAAAATTTGTCAGTATCATCAAAAGTCTTTACTCCGACGTGCATGCTAGATTGATTATGGATGGAGAACTATCGAAGCCAATTGGATACAACAGTGGCGTAAAACAAGGTTGAAAGCTTTCTCCTACCCTTTTTGGAATCTACGCAGCTGCTCTTCTCCTGCTAGCATTCAGAAATACCAATAACGTATACAGCATCAAGGTTCGCTTCAGGTGTGATGGTGATATCTTTGAACTTCGTAGATTAAAATCAAAAACGAAAACACTCACCTTATTTATTAAAGAAGCCCAATATGCAGATGACATTGCTATCTTTTGTAACAGCGCAGAAGGTCTCCAACTTCTTCAGTCTGCTTACAATGCATTATCCACAAAAATGGGCTTAAGTATCAACATAAAGAAAACTGAAACTATGAGCATTGGCACTTGTGCGGACTTTAACATCGATGGAAAAATGCTAGCTAAAGTGGATCGTTTTAAATACCTAGGCAGCTATATCACCAGAGACTGTAAAATGGATGAAGAGACTAAGGCACGCATTCAGGCTGCCTCATGGGCTGTTGGTAGGCTAAGGAACAGAGTGTTTGATTGTTGGGACCTTACAACTGAGACAAAACTTAAAGTGTACAATCAGTGTGTGATTCCGTTATTAATGTATGGAAGTGAGACTTGGACACTATACCGAAAACAAGTTAGACAGCTTAGGACATGGTTCATGCTTTCATTACAAATAATCTCGATTACTGCAATAGCCTACTATACGGTCTGCCAGATTGCCAAATACAGAAATTGCAACGCGTACAGAATGCAGCTGCAATGATAATGACCGGAATAAAAAAGTATGATCATATCACTCCTGCGTTAAAGGAATTACACTGGCTACCTGTGCAACAAAGAATTGAATTTAAGATATTATTGCTAATATACAAAGCGCTGAATAACATGGCCTTATCTTACAGAACGAGTATGTTTACTATGCAAGCACAAGAAAGATATTCCCTCAGGTCAAATGCATCTTTAAAGTTGAAGATTCCGAGAACAAAATACACAACATGCGGAGACAAAGCAGTTCCAGTCGCTGCTGCTACATTATGGAACCGCTTACCTTATGACATTCGTGACTCGCAGAGCATTGACACTTTTAAATCTAGATTATCATTATTATTAGAACCATTCAGCAACGCCACCTACGATTTATCTTGAAAATCAAATGGGACGACTTTGTCACAAACGATGAAGTCCTTTGTCTCGCGAAGGCAGATGATATAGAACTTCTTCTTAACAAGAACAGATTGCGTTGGCTGGGTCATGTTGCTCGTATGGCAGAGACAAGAGCAGTTAAGGCTCTTCTTTACGGTGAGCTTGCAGAAGGGAAGAGAAAAGTAGGACGTCCTATGCTCAGATTCAAAGATACCATCAAAGATGTTCTCAGAAGAGGTGAAGTTCTTGATTCTTGGACAGAAAGTGTGGACAATCAACCTGAATGGCGCAAGTTGACCCATGAAGTGTGTAATGGAATAGATGAGAAGCGGAGAGTTAACAACGAAAGGATGAGGGAGAAGAGACATCCAAGAAGATAGGCAAGATCCATGGTAGTCTTCTCGAACTTTTCAGTTGTGTATTTTGGACTTAATTGCTCTTCGTTGTTTTGTGTTATACTCGTATCGGGTCGTAGGCGTATATGAAGCGTATCGAATTGGTGCGTTCTCGTTTAAACAGGCGGCAGATCCGATATGACATGAAAACGGTCTCGTGTAAACACAACGCCAATCCCATATGAAACCAATCCGATATGAAATGAAAACGGTATCTTGTAAAGGAGGCCTTACGGAGAAGAGCTAGGGTCGACGTGCGTCGACGTGAAGTTTGGTAAAATTTAAATACACGGTCTTTTATAAGAAACTAGTTTGTAATAACTAGTACTAAGATGGCCAAAATTTCGAAAAATTCTATGTCTGACAAATATTACGCCCGGGGGGGGGGGTTACATGACTTGCGGATGGACGGGGTCTGCCTTCTGGTTTTCAGGAAGGTACCCTCTTCTAATTACCGAGACTTGCTGTCATACCCACTTTTATGATGAATTTTGGCGGAAAACTACCCATTTCTGGCTGTCAATTTCTGGATGAACCGCCCACGCTTATGGAAAATCTGCTAGAGAATTTTGGGCCCAAAAAGCCACCCATATGGGCTTTACATACCCGTACCCTCAACATCTTATGTACCCCCCAGGGATATTAAGAAACTTTTACAAGTTAAAGGCAAAGATATTATAGCAAATATGTAAATATATCGTTGAACCTTTATTCTTGAGTATAACCAACCATTTTTGCTTTCATATGTTTCTTCCTATGAGATTTTTGAAATGCCAAGAAACATGTCTGCAGCAGAATGTTAGTGACCACATTCAATTCAATTCAATTCGATTAAATTTTATTCGTAAAATACAAGGTGCTACAAAAATAAAAATTTGTTCAAATACATTTATTCTGCTAGGCGACCCAAGAAAAGCAAAGCTTATCTAGCTTGGGCCGCTAAAGTAAAGTTTTAAGGTACTACGATTTATGCTAAAACATTACAACTTCAATCAATAAACTGTAAGATTATGATAAGGGAACAGTTACATGAAATCAATAGAACTCAACAGTAAAACTACTGTAAAACCATAAAAATCAAATGTACAACTATTATCTTGTTTTCATTAGTTTTGTTTTTCATGTAACCAAGCTCAAATTAGTATTGATCAATAATACTTTTCTAGTTTGATAGGGAACTTTTTTGGGTCTTGAATGCTTTTGGTAGAGCATTACACAAACGGACCACTTTGTTTCGCATCATTTTGTTACCCTATGTTTTGTTTGGCTTGCGAATTTGATAATGTGTACTTTGACGAGTGTCATATTTATATAAGTATTTTGAAATACAGTCGGAAGTTCATCGTTATTATGAAGAACATGTTGCATGAATTTTAAGGTTTTGAATTCATAGAAGTCACTTTGTTTAAAAGAAAGTTAGTTTCTTTATGAAGCGCATTAGTTGGATATCTATGATCTTTAAATTGAATTATTCGTAGAATCCTATTTTGCAAAACCTGAAGTTCTTTTATAGACTTTGCCGCAGTACAGCCGTAAGCTTCGACTCCATAGCACCGTGATCCAGAGCTTCGAATCTAACCAAACTTTGAAGTTTTCGATGGTTGCATGATTTTGCGCTTGAGACATGCACCATATGCAAAAATTTTCAAGATCAGTCAACCGAAAGCGAAGATATTGATTTTTGAAGTTGGGCCTAAATCAGATCTTTGCTTACATGACCGGAAGAGGCATGGCACTGTTTTGAGCTATTTGCAATTCCATGTATCTAGGCTCAGACTTCACCGATCTTTTTCATTTTAGTCTCATTCTGACCCTCTGAATGTGCTTTGAGGCAATGTAAAGCATGCTCAAATATTCTGCCTTTTCAGGACCATTTTTAGACCATTTCACAATGGTACTTTTCTAAAAAGTCTTGTCTTCAGAAATCAATTGTAAAATTAAAAGCTAAAGACAAAAAGTATGTTTCGCTATGCTCTTTAAAATAATGTCAACAATTAGACAATTAGACAACCCATCAGTCGACTTCTTCCGTAGCCTCGTTCTGATGGTAATAGTGTTTCCATAGAAGCATAATTTTTCTCAAATTTTGGCCTGATTTTAGCGAAAGAAAAATATGACCTGTGTCATATTTTATGACCTGATGGAGAAGTTAATTGAAAATTTGCGGGAGGACAATGATGATACGCAGCAGTATCAGAGGCGTTTGTGCCTCAGAATTGGTGGTGCAGAGCTCACGAAGGGTAGCAATGGCGAGTCTGGAGAAGAATGTTTAAAGATTGTGAAGAAAATTTTCAAAGAATTAAACGTGAGTGTCCCCGACACAGTGATTGATAGAGCACACAGGATCGGAAAGACGAAAGAGTACAGGGGGAAGCGTTACAGGCAAATCATCGTCAGATTTACGACATGGCGACACCGCACAGCGGTGTATCGTGCCAGGAAGAAGTCAAAGAAGTATAAGTTTTGGTTGGATCTGACCAAGAGAAGATTGAAGACCCTCGATGAAGCAAATAGTATTTTAGAGGCCAAAGAGAAATCAGATGATTGCTTCGCTTTTTCTGACGTGAATTGTAGATTGTGCGTCAAACTGGATGGTGAGTTTCATTACTTTGGAAACTTGGATGAGCTCAGAAGCCTTGTTAATGACACTGAAGGTGAAAATGGTGATGAAGTAGTTGAGGATGATGGACAGGCTGAGGATGATGGACAGGCTGAGGATGATGGACAGGCTGAGGATGATGAAGATACTGAGAGTGAGGAAGAACTAGATGATCCTTAGGCCAATGACATTTAAGCCTTTATTTTGGCATCCACGTTAGTTATTCGCTGTTTCCTGTAATTTCGTATTACCTATTTTCTATTGGTCTCTATTTTGGCTCCAAAGAAAATGGTGTCTCGAGGGAAATTTTATTAATTGCTAAAAGTATACTGATTCAAAAATCTGAC
Organism: Aurelia sp. 3 sensu Dawson et al. (2005); assembly: GCA_964020215.1. Taxonomy (NCBI): domain Eukaryota; kingdom Metazoa; phylum Cnidaria; class Scyphozoa; order Semaeostomeae; family Ulmaridae; genus Aurelia; species Aurelia sp. 3 sensu Dawson et al. (2005). The sequence goes on along the minus strand of OZ026573.1, from coordinate 318,223 downwards.
ATTGAATGGTGTGCTTAAATCACCTTAGCTTAATACCCTCGAGACCTTCATTTTGGAAAAATATAAAACAGCGCTGAAAAACAGCATCAGCTAGAATCGCCTGAGACCGTTGAAAATTGAACATTATGTTCATCTCTTGTGTATTTATTTTCTATTTTCATGTTGGTTATTGTCGTTTTACTTGTAACTTTTGTCCAGTACATTTATTATCGTTTGCGTTAGGACTTATCAATGGTGGATTCACGGTGACTTATTGCCCCATAGGACCAGTGAGAAGATTTCTCTATTACGATGTCGGTTGAGATAAATCATGCGGGGTGAGCGGAATAAATGCGGGGTGAGTGGCCGAGTGGCTTATACAGTCTTCGTCAGGTGACTGAAGTTAAGCTTGGTCGAGTGAGGTCAGATTTCGGATGGGTGACCTCTGAGGACTGACCTCGCAACTCACCTCGTCGTCCTTCGGAAGGGACGTTAAACTAGGGGTCCCATGCCTGGATGCGGCATGCACAGTGGGCCTAAATTAGCTTTCAGTAGCTAGAAATCCTGACAAGCTCACTCAAAATAAATTGAAAACAAACAAACAAACAATGGCGAGCAACAATAGGGTGTTTCCGTGTATCCATCCAACAAACATCTCCAATGAGAAAATATGCTAGGCCCCTGTCAATGCTGTATCAAGTTCTCAAGTTATATTGGTTTTGTTGCTGTTTCATTGCGATTTCCGTCCCTGTTCTACCTTGTACCATTTTGGCTCAGTTTCTTGCATTTCACACTGTGGCAACTCAGTCGTGTTTCCTGCCCTTTTTCGCCCGCATGCATCATTTTGCGAAGGCAGTGATTTATTTGACTGGAGAACTCCTGAAGCGAATCCCGTTTGCGCTCATATACTTTGTTCGTTATAAGCCTTTTGCTGTGAAACGATTTCTTTTTGCGTATCTCTATTTTTACATTAGTTGCATAACATGCTTCACACTGCATTCACAATGGCTGGTTTTCAAGACGATCCTACTCAGTGGTGATATAGAAACAAACCCTGGCCCTGAAACTCTTGATTTTTGCTGTTGGAACTTAAACAGTATCACTGCGCACGACTTTTTGCGTGTTTCCCTTATTGAGGCATATAATTCAGTCTATAACTATGATTTGATTGGTGTAGTCGAGACCCACCTTGACAATAACGTCGTTGAAGACAGAATGGCACTAGATGGCTACTCCTTCATTAAAAACAACCATCCGCAAAATGTCAAACGGGGTGGGGTTGGGCTATATTACAAAGATTCCCTTCCTCTAAAAAATCGTTCTGACCTGGTAACTCTCCCCGAATGCGTCGTTTGTGAGATTCAAATAAACAAGAAAAAGTACTTTTTCGTCGTAATTTATAGAAGTCCAAGTCAGAGTCAGAGTGAATTTGATAATTTCACAATTAACTTTGAGCTGTTGCTATCGAAGATGCATGCTGAAAATCCTTTTTGCATTGTTATTACTGGTGATTTCAACTGCAGATCAACACAGTGGTGGGAACATGATATCGAAAATAACGAAGGAAAAATATTCGAGCCATTTGTTTCAGAGCTTGGCCTCCATCAGTTAATTTCAGAGCCAACTCATTTCATGGGCAATTCTAAGTCTTGCACTGATCTCATTTTTACTGATCAGCCTAATCTCATTATTGAATCTGGTGTTCATCCATCACTTCATGAGCAATGTCATCACCAAATCATCTATGGAAAAATTTCAGTCTCAAACATAGCACTACCACCTTACCGACGCAGGATCTGGTATTATGATAAGGCAGACTTTGTAGCCATTATGAAAAGCATTGAAATGTTTCGTTGGCACGAGCATCTTGATAACGTGATTTGCCCAAATGAACAAGTTGAATTACTCAACAAAGTCCTCTTGAACATTTATTCTAATTTCATTCCAAATATAGTCAAAACGATAAGGCCTCGCCAAGCACCCTGGGTGACGCAAACAGTCAAGAATTTTCTGAGGAAAAAGAATCGTGCTTATAAGAATTTTATGAGAAAAGGTCAGCCTGAGGAAAAGCGTGAGGGAATTGAGAAGATGATATCTGAAGGTTCAAAGTTAATTGAGGATGCTAAAAGAAATTACTTCAGGAAAGCTGGGAATTCTCTAGCTAATCCAGGGACTGGCAGCAAAACTTATTGGTCTTGAATTAATACTATTTTGAACAAAGCTATAATACCCATAATACCACCGCTTTTAGAAAATGGGATATTTGTAACAGATTTCACTGAAAAAGCACAACTATTTAATGACTACTTCATACTTCAATGTACAACGATTGATACAGGCAGTGTTATTCCAGAATATGCCCAAGAAGCTACTACTCTGATAAATGATTTTGTTATTTCTGATGAAAAAATCCTAAGAATAATAAGATCGCTGAATCCTAATAAAGCACATGGCTGGGATGAAATATCTGTGAGGATGATAAAATTAAGCGATGCTGCATTAGTCACTCCATTGAAAATGATATTCTCTAACTGTTTGAGGCGTGGTGTGTTCCCAGAAATATGGAAACGTGCAAACGTTGTTCCTGTGCATAAGAAACATGAGAAAAATTTAAAGGGTAACTATCGGCCAATTTCCCTTCTACCAATCTTTGGAAAAATACTTGAAAAACTCATGTACGATTCTATATACTCTCATTTGGTTTCCTATGATCTACTAAATCCAAATCAATCTGGATTTCGTCCTGGTGATTCAACGATCAACCAACTGATTTCGATAACTCATACGATTTTCAAAGCCTTCGATTGCAATCCGCCTCTCGATGTTCGCTCTGTATACCTTGATATCTCTAAGGCTTTTGACAGGGTATGGCATGATGGTTTAATGTATAAGCTTAAACGCTGTGGTGTGTCAGGTCAACTTCTTGTTCTTATTCAAAGTTTTCTTAAGGACCGAAAACAACGGACTGTTCTAAATGGAAAGAATTCCAACTGGGGAGATATTTCAGCAGGAGTACCACAGGGTTCTATTCTTGGACCCTTATTTTTCCTTGTGTACATAAACGACCTCAGTGCAGACCTGAAGTGCAATGTTAAGCTGTTTGCTGATGATACATCACTGTTCACTGTAGTTGAAGACCCCAATACGGCTGCGTGTGACATGAATCATGACTTGGACCGGATAAAACAGTGGGCTTACGATTGGAGAATGTCCTTTAATCCTGATCCATTGAAACAAGCTGTTGAAATAAGATTTACTAGGCGAAAAAGTGATATTGATCATCCAGTGATCCTATTTAATAACACGCCCGTGAAGAAGGTAGACGAACAGAAACATCTTGGAATAATTCTTGATTCAAAACTGACCTTCTCTGCGCATATTAAAGCAGTCATCTCTAAAACAAGGAAGGGTATAGGTATGCTGAAATATCTCTCTAGTTATCTACCCAGACATACCCTAAATGAACTATATAAGCTTTATGTACGACCCCACCTAGATTATGGGGATGTGATTTACCATATTCCTGGAAAATTGTGTGATTTCAGTCAGAATATCACTTTGTCAAGTTTAATGGAAAAATTGGAGTCTGTTCAGTATTCTGCTGCACTAGCTGTAACGGGAACATGGCGGGGATCATCGCGCGAAAAGTTGTACGCCGAACTTGGGTGGGAATCATAAATTTACGAAGGTGGAGCAGGCGTCTTATTTTGTTCTACAAGATTATAAATGATTTAACACCGGAATATACCAGAGCTCCAATACCATATCTCCATCAGTCGCAGTACTGCTTTCGCAATCAGGATGTGATTGGGCGAATAAGAGCAAGAACAGAAAAATTCGAGTCCAGTTTCTATCCTAACTGCTTAAATGAATGGAATCAGCTTGACCCTGAAATTAGACTTGCACCGTCGCTCTCGACCTTTAAAACAAAGCTGCTAACCATTATTCGACCCCCTGCAAAATCAGTTTTTGGCATCCATGACCCATTAGGTCTATCTTACTTTACTCAGTTGAGAGTTGGTCTCAGCAAGTTAAACTGTCATAAATTCAATCACAATTTTAGAGATACCATAAATCCTATGTGTCCTACGAATGATGGTATTGAGGATACGGAGCACTTTTTGTTGCTCTGCCCTTCTTTCGTGATGCATCGGCGAGATCTTCTCACTAACGTCCTTTCCCTAGTACGACCATTTGGATATATTAGCCTTTCAAATAAAGATTTAATACAACTTCTACTTTTTGGCGGCAAAGATCTCACTAATGAGCTAAATAGAAAGATAATCGAGCTAACGCTGCATTATATCCACAACACAGGTCGATTTGATTAATATAATTTCAAATACGGTTTTTTTTGCAACGGAGCCACCATGTTACCCCACCGTTACCTAGTCCCTTTTCGTATATTTTCTTTGTTTGTCAGTCGTTTCTTGTAATTATCTGTAGTGTTAAAGTCTATCTTACTTTGGGCGCTACACGTGAAAGGGCAAAGAAAACTTGCCACAAGGGAGTTTTTTCTAAGAAAAAAAGATTTGAAAATTTTTTTGAAACAACTGCAACTAAACCAGTAACAAGTTCAATTGAGCCCATAGAAACAAGGAATCGTTTTAGTGCCTTACAAAACATCGAAGAAGATATGGAAGTGAAGGACAAAACCGTGGTCCATGGGGAGTGTAAATGCGCTCAAACAAAGGAGAGGAAAAGCATAACTATGACTATGCATGAATTCCCACCACAGTCTCAAGTGAATAGTCAAGAACAGCAGGCAGAAAATAACATCGGAGAGAGGAAAAGAAACGTCGTCCCAGAGGAGTACACTTACGCTTATGTAACGGAGAGAAAAGCCATCGATACGAAAGAAAATGAAATTCCATTGGCGTCCCCAGGGCAAAATTCAAAACAAGGTAGGGCAGCAGCCTCAGCAGCCACAAATAGGAGCAGAGCAAATCCAAGACTGAAAGACGGAACTCGTTTTCGAAAGCAAAGTATATCTATTGTAGGCGATTCAATGGTGTCTAAAGTCCGAAGACAAGATCTTACGAGAGAAGTGCCTAAATATCGTATTAATGTCAAGACCTTTCGAGGAGCGAGAGTCGAACATATGTACTCTTACATGGAGCCTACAATTGAAATGGGAGTAGATGGAGTTATCATCTTGTGCGGTACCAATAATTTGAGAGATGAAAGCCCTGAAGTGGTAGCGAAAAAGATTGTAAATTTGGCAATGCATGCAAGCAACAGGGTAGAACAAGTTGCAGTGTCAAGTATTGTGCGCAGAACCGATTCGATAGAACTCGATCAGAAACGGAAAGAAGTAAATGTTCTGCTTAAACAGCTATTAGATCAATGCAAAATTGACTACATTGACCAGGATAACATCAGTACGAACGATCTAGACAGATGGGGACTGCATCTTAACTACAACGAGAACAATATCCTAACTGGTAACTTCGTTGATTTTTTAAATAACACGTGACTTAGGAGTACAGAGACAAATTCAATTTCACATGTGGTCGACAATAATAAGAAGTTGCCTGAGCCCATAGCACTTACGAATTCCCTTCCTACCAAGCAAAACATTTTCGCATCACCCCAATCAGTCCTTTCGGCACCTGATAGCGATGTTTCTCAAGCTACATCACCTCAATTAAATACAGAAACTTCCCTGTCAATGTCTAGCAATGCGTCACAACAGGTCTGCAATGATATTGATCTTTTATTTAGTCTAAGGGTTGAATTCTCCAGGAATTTGCTTATCGGATTTTTAAACATAAACAGTCTGCGAAACAAAATTATAGATTTGAGAATGATTGCTGAAAGGTGCCTCCCAGATATTTTACTCGTTGAAGAAACAAAGTTGAATTCCGATTTTAAGACCGATTTGTTTCTTATTAACAATTATAAAAGCCCCATACGCCTTGACAGGTCTGAATTTGGAGGTGGTCTTCTGCAATACTCAAGGAATGGCATCATCTGCAATCGTATGACTGCATTTGAAGTTCCCTCCCTGGAGCTTCTGTGTTCTGAATTAACGGTTGCAAAAAAGAAATGGATTATTTACAGCATTTACCGTCCACCAAATTCAAATATAGAAACTTTTCTTTCAGACTTGTTTTCCTCCGTAAATCGAGCATTGGATAGTTATGATAACATCATCATTATGGGTGATATCAACATCGATACTCACGACCGAGCAGATCCGGGCTTTGAAAAATTGATGTCCTTTTGTGACGTCTTCGTTCTGACCAACATAGTCAAGTCAAAAACTTGCTTTACCAAAAATCACAGCTCCTCCATTGATGTCATTCTTACCAATCGACCGAGATCTTTTCAGAAAACGTCTGTTTTTGAAATTGGTCTAAGTGACTACCATAGTCTTGTAGTCACAACTATGAAATCAACTGTTCCTAGGTTAAAACCGAAAAAAATAAAGTATCGAAGCTACAAAAAGTTTGTCCCAGAGAAGTTCTTAAAGGATGTTAAGCAGGCAAAATTTGAATGTGATGATCACGATTCGGATAAATCATATGACCATCTGACTAAAACTTTCCGAGACCTAGTTGAAAAACATGCACCTATCAAAACAAAGTTTCTGAGGGGAAATAACGCACCCTTCATGAACCCAGAACTGAAAAAAGGTATCTATACCCGCACAAGGCTAAAAAATAGGTTGAACAAACACCCTTCGAAGGAAAACGAAATAGCTTTCAAAAAGCAGCGAAACCGATGTGTTGCTCTACGTAAAAAGGCTATTAAGAATCATTTCAAAAAAGTTACAAGTGACGGTCTCATGTCAAATAAAGCCTTCTGGGATCTCGTAAAACCGTTTCTTTCAAATAAGGGTGGCATGACTGGTAACGAAATTTCCCTGGTAAATGGCGACAGAATTGTCACAGATGATCTTGAGTTGTGTGAAGTCTTCAATGATTATTACATAAATATTGTGGAAAATATTTCTGGAAAGAAACCATGCAAAATTGACGAAGCTAATTCTATTGATGACGATCGAGAAATTGTTAGGTTAATTCTTGATAAGTACAAGAATCATCCAAGCATAGTAGCTATAGTGCAAAACACTGAACGCACTTTTCAAACCTTTTCCTTCAATGAGGTTTCTACCAAGGATGTATGGGTACAGCTAAAAATGCTTGATGGTAGAAAATCCACTGGTGTGGACCAAATCCCACCAAAACTTGTTCGTCTGGCCAGTGATGAACTAGCTTCCCCTTTGACAAGAGCCATAAATTGCAGCATTCGAAATTCTGTATTTCCCCAGAATGCAAAGACTGCTGCGGTTTGTCCTTTGGACAAGGGGGAACCTATTCGTACTGTCGAGAAAAATTATCGTCCAGTCAGTGTACTCAACACATTTTCAAAGATTTTTGAAAAAATTCTCAAGGAACAACTTACTCCTTTCTTAGATGAAACACTGTCGACTTTCATTGCAGCCTATAGAAAGGCCTACAGTACTCAACATGTGTTGATTAGACTCGTAGAAGAGTGGAAATCTAAATTAGACAATGACTTCCTTGTTGGATCCGTTTTCATGGATCTCTCAAAAGCTTTTGATTCAATTCCGCATGAACTGATTATAGCTAAACTCCATGCATATGGTTTTGATGAAAATGCATTAGTATTGATCCATTCCTATTTAAAAAAGCGAAAACAGAGTGTGAGGATAAACAATGTGTACAGCTCCTTCCAACATATTGTTTCAGGGGTACCACAAGGATCAGTGCTAGGGCCTATTATCTTCAATTTCTACATAAATGATCTATTCTTTTTTATAAAGCAAGCGTCTTTATACAATTATGCTGATGATAATACGCTAGCTTGCTTTTCTAGGTCATTGCCGAAACTTGTCGAGGTTTTGGAAGAGGAAGCAGGCAACGCCCTTTCTTGGCTCGATCAAAATGAAATGATTGCTAATCCTAACAAATTTCATGCACTCTTTGTCAAAAAAGATCAGACAGATACTTCTGGAATAAATCTTGATTTTCTCGGACAATCTATCCAGTCCGAAGAGTCCGTAAAACTACTAGGTGTAACACTTGATTACAAACTGAATTTTGATCCACATATATCAAATATTTGCAAGAAAGCTGCATCGCAACTAAATGTCCTGAAAAGACTTAAGTCTTTCATTGGTTTTGCCGAGAAGAAAATCTTAGTCCAAAGTTTTGTATACTCGAACTTTAACTACTGTCCTTTGGTTTGGTATTTTTCGTCAACTAAATCGTTACAGAAAATCGAAAAGATACAAGAACGTGCGCTGAGATTCCTGCATAATGATCATGTAAGCTCCTATGATGACTTACTTCTAAAATCAAATAGATCCACAATGCTGGTTTCTCGTCAAAGAATACTTTGTATTGAGATTTTCAAAACATTAAATAAACTTAATCCAACATTTATGAATGATATCTTTAGTGTTAGGACTTCAAATTATTCGTCACGAAATCCGAACAATTTGAATCATTTTCGGCCAAATCAAGTAACCTTTGGTTCCAATAGCCTGAGAGCCATGGGACCTAAAATATGGAATTGCTTGCCAAATGAATTAAAATCAGCTGAGAATTTAAAGAGCTTCAAGAATCTGATCAAACAATGGGATGGCCTGACCTGTAAATGTAATGCCTGTGACTTCAGTTCTACCATGTAATCTTGCCCATATATGCCTTTTATCAATTAATTTCTTCATTCCTTTATTAATTCATTTGTATATTCGATTTAGATTAGTTGTATATATGTAAATATGTATAGCTAGGCAAGAATCGAATTAAAATAAGTTGAAAAAAAAAAAAAAAGCAAATTTGATTGCTTCTTACAAAAATCTATGACGTCTAATTTGAGGTAGACTTTAAGTTCTTTTTTGTCTTTTCTTTATATGTAAATTTTTTTTTTTTCTATGTTAAGGCTGCGGAGTTGCCATAGATATTTGCTCTCCGTGGTATTCGTCCTTGTAGTATAGTAAAGTAGTTTGTAAGTAGCGTTAGATAAGTAACTTGTATTGTAAAATTTGATTGAATATAAAAAAAAAACCAACCTGAGCAAAACTTGTAGAAAATTTATCAGAGATTTTGTTCACTGGAAATTTGTTTTGATTGCAAAAGTTTAAATGGTCTGGTATCAAGGGTTTTCGAAGACCGGTCATAAATTCTTCAGGTAAACCCCATATATGGTATTGGTTCGCCCTTATTTGGCACAACTTTCCAATATCAAAAATATTGACGAGCCACTTCGGGAAGAAAAATTTCTTGATAGAGGACTGAATCTTCCAAAATATGACACTACGACTTACACAATTTAGGATTTTCATATTGTATATTCACCTGTAAGGTGATGAATGATATATACATGAACGGTAGGCTGAGAGAACACTTTTGAGCCGTGAGAGAGCATAAAAGGTTGGAGCGGAGACTGACAGGCCTAACCAAAATGAATAGAACAAGAGATGAACCTGGCCAGCGCCTTCTTAATAGGCTCACAAACTCCAATAATAAGCATGTCAAATTTTACTTCATGAGAAAAGCAGATGATTTTTACGTGGCTTAGAACGTTTCTTTATTCTATAACTTATCATTTCTGCAAGAAAATACACTCCTAGTGAATCAGATCAATTTCCGTAAAATTTGACGAAACGATATGTAAATGAATGGCGTCCAAGTTGAAAGAAACCCTAGAAACAAGATAAAGCCAAAATTTCACGGGTGTAGTGATTTGTGCATGGAAGTATGGATATAGTGAGTTAAAATCGAAAAATATTGGATGCCAAGGCGGCAGAGAGCCGCGAAAACGTTGAAAAATGGAGATGGAGACAGACCGGCCCAACCGAAATAATGGCTGCAAAAGTCATAGTTGGTCCACGCCTTTTTTACAGGTTTCATAACAACAACAATTCTTTTAACCTGAAAAATCACAATCCCCTTGTTACTTACTTGCTCAAATTCCAGATGAACGTCAGCTTACATACAATCTTAGAGAAACACGTGCTTACAACAAAAATTTTGGGCGAACTGTCCGCTCTTTAAGACAAACCGTCAAAGATCTGCCTAAAAAAAGATGGTGAGCATTGTTTCGATGACAAAATCAATTCGAACATCTTTAAAGATTTCTTTTCAAATTTGGCTAAAGAATTAGTAAATAAGTTACCAAATCCGCCCTGTAAATTTGGAGCAGAAAGTATCAAAAGATATTACAAGCACTTCAACCTTGGAAAGCAGAAATTTACACTACACCATGCAACTGAGGAAAGTGTTCTCAAACTTTTGGAGGGAATAAATCCCACAAAAGCAGCGGGGCTTGACAATCTAGCAGGCAAGTTCCTTAAGGACGGTGCACAAATACTTGCCAAACCAGTTTCAGAGCTATGCAGTCTTTCCATCTCCCTATCACTTTTTCCAGAGGATTGCAAGCAAGCTAAATTGAAGCCACTCTTTAAAAAGGGTAGCAGAGATGAACCAAAAAATTATAGGCCAATCTCACTCTTGCCGCAGATTTCCAAGGTAATTGAAAAAATTGTCCATGAGCAGGTCCTAGAATACCTCGATACAAACAAAATTCTTTATCGATATCAGTCTGGCTTTCGCCCTCACCACTCAACGGACACATGTTTATCATACCTAAGTGACAAAATCACACAGGCGTTCGAAAAAGGGATGTTTACTGGCATGATTTTAATTGATCTTCAGAAAGCGTTTGACACCATCGACCATGAAATTTTCCTTGAGAAATTAAAACACCTTGCCTTTTCCGATCCAGCCATATATTGGTTTAGGTCTTATCTAACAAGCCGAACTTTCTTTGTAAACATAGGAAAAGAGACCTCATCACCTGGGGAATTATCATGTGGAGTTCCGCAAGGCTCTATTCTTGGCCCACTCATTTTTCTCCTTTATGTCAATGATATGCCTCAGGCAGTTGACTGTGATCTACTTTTATATGCAGATGACTCCTGTCTTGTTTTCAGAGATAATAACATCAATGAGATAGAAAAGCAACTAAATAAAATTTTTAACTCCCTTTGTGACTGGTTTGTTGATAACAAATTAAGCATTCACTTCGGAGAGGACAAGACAAAGTCTGTACTCTTTGGCAGGAAAAATAAACGATCTGGCAGCAAGGAACTGGATATCAGAAGAGGTGACATCAAGATTAAACAATACACCTCAGTGACGTATCTGGGCTGTGTTCTTGATGAGAACCTGTCTGGTGAGTCGATGGCAGCCAGGACCCTGAGTAAAATCAATGGCAGACTAAGGTTCCTCTACAGAAAGCAAAACTTTCTTGACTTCTCTCTCCGTAGGTTACTTGCAAATGCACTGATTCAGCCACACTTTGACTATGCATGCAGTGCTTGGTTTCCAATGCTTACTAAAAGATTAACCAAAAAGATTCAAACAGCGCAAAATAAATGTATCAGGTTCTGCTTGAATCTGAATAATAGAGCACACGTAGGAATCAAAGAATTCAAAGATATAAATTGGCTCCCCACAAAAGAGAGATTTGAGCAATGCACTGCTACAAATGTTTTCAAGTTTTTTAATAATTCAGCCCCTTCCTATATGTCAGAGATGTTCTCATCAGTTGGCCAGGGCAGGATCACTCGCAAATCTAAAAACAAACTAAATCTACCGTTCCGAAAGACTAACATGGGGCAAAATGGTCTCTCTTATATAGGACCCAAAATTTGGAACAGCCTACAGTCGGACCTCAAATCTTCAAACAATGTCAACAGCTTCAAGCATAAGATCAAGGACAAATTCTTTAATGATCTTCAGAAGCGAGAAAATAGTCCTTATATATATTATTGAATTCCTAAAAGCTGTAACAGAAATTATCCTTCAACAATAACAAAAATGTTTTTCTTTCATTTTCCTTTTGAATAGCACTCCTGGAGGGACCATTATGGAAACAAGGTTGCATTGACCTTTTAATGCTATCCCTGCCATCTTTTACCATGGGGTGTTTTTAAATTAGGTTATTAATAAGATATGTAATTTTTGCCTGTAATTATTTCAAATTGTAGACATTGTAATTAGATTTCTTTTCTTTTATTAATAGTTATATATTTACTTTGATGGCAAAATTATACATACATACATACATACATACATACTTTTTCCAAAATACACGTCTTGAATGGAATCCTCTTGGCCATAAAATAAAACATTCTGTGAGTATTCAGTACACAAGATGCCCTGATAAGGTTGATTGAACGATGTCGCAAGTGTCTTGACAAACGTGGTATAGTTGGAATGGTTCTTATGGACCTTTCCAAAGCGTATGATTGCCTGCCCCATGATCTCCTTATAGCAAAACTAGAGGCCTATGGCTTTCGCTTGGGTAGCCTAAGAATGCTCCATAGCTACCTTACTTCTCGAAAACAGCGGGTGAGAATTGACTCTAGTTATAGCTCGTGGCTCGATATCACATCTGGTGTACCGCAAGGTTCAGTACTTGGTCCTCTGCTATTCAACATTTACATAAATGACTTGATTTACTTCATTGAGGAATCAGAAATATGTAACTTTGCCGATGATAACACCTTATTCGCCTGTGACCAAAAAATTGAACGAGTGATATCTAGTCTGGAAATCGATATACACAGTATCTTAGAATGGTTCGAATCTAACATGATGGTTGCAAACCCATCGAAATTCCAACTAATGTTCATGGGCCTAAATCAAGACAACAATCTTTGCTTGGAAATTGATGAGAAAATAATCCCATCCACTAATCAAGTTAAACTGTTAGGAATAACGATTGACGCGAAACTGAAATTTGATACTCACGTTGAGTCCTTGTGTGTAAAAGCAAACAGGAGTGTTAGTGCTTTTTCCAGGGTTGCAAGATATCTTCAACAACCTCAAAAAAGGTTACTGTATAATTCGTTTGTTATGTCAAACTTTAAATACTGCCCCTTAATTTGGATGTTCTGTGGAAAAGGTGCCAATAATAAGATCAATAAGATCCACAAACGAGCATTACGAGTTTTATTTGATGACTATGATGCACCATTTGCTGATCTTCTTGTTAGAAGCAATGAGAAAACTGTCCATGTTCAGAATTTACAAAGACTAATGGTAGAGATCTACAAAACATTAAATCATGAGAACCCTCTATTTTTGTCTGAACTATTCCAGAGAAGAGAGATATAATCTCAGAATAAAGGACACTGTTTTACTTCCAAGCACATCCACCGTGGCATTTGGCATGAAGTCCATATGTTTTAGGGGTAGCATACTCTGGAACAGCATACCAGATGTGATAAAGAGCAGCGAAACGGTCGCTTCCTTTTGCAAAAAAATCAAAATATGGGCTGGGGAAGGATGCAATTGTAAATTATGCTGCCTATTGTAAATATTATGATTTTGCTGTATTTAGGTTAAATAGTTGGTTTTTATTAGCTCACTCTTCTTAAGAGTATGAGCTATTATTAGTTTTATACCAACTGTAAATAAGAAGTTTATTATTATTATTATTATTATTATTATTATTATTATTATCATTATTATTATTATTATTATTATTATTATTATTATTATTATTATTATTATTATTATTATTATTATTGTTATTCCTGAATTCAAATGCAAACTTCGTGCAATCAGAAGATTGATAGGAAAGTCTACCATGATATAGCATTCATGACATTGAAGGAACAAAACATCGTTGGAATACGGAATACACAATGACCAGGAATGAAGAAGACAAAATGCTGGGGTAAATTCTGATTCTGAACAGTATTATCCATTGTCTTCTGGCCCAAACGTGGACTTGCCATCTCTCCTGGGTTTATTGAAAAAAACCGCCACCTGAAAAGCTGCTTCTGCGTCGGGAGGAAAGGAAAGCTTTTGTGAAGGAGAGGGGAAAGGAAAGATAAAAAAGCTTCGTATCTCTCCTTCTCTCCTTCGCAGAGATAATTTTGGGAATTTTGGTTTTTCGCGTTTCTTGGACGCGGAAAAGACTTAGGCAAGTCAAATTCAACCAACTAAACTGGAGTCTTTCAAGAGCAAAGGTAGCTTTACAAACTTTTTGAGAAACATTTCTCAGGTAATCAGGTGCGGATCTATGCAGACGCTTATAGGACTCAAGTCTTTGATTTTACATTCTTTGCAATTTGTCTAATCTAGCGCTCTGGTGATACATGAGTTCCAAGCTTTTATAAGACTCTAGTACATCATTTGAACTGCTTCGATGGGGCTTCCATTGTTTAAGTACCTTTTATAATGATAAAGCATTCCAATCCCCTCTGAAACCTTGTTAGTAGTGTTAGCCAAATGATTTGACCAATCCAGAAAACCGTCTTTGCTAATCTTATGCAGCTTCCTCTTGCCACCAATGAGAATCACGGCAATACATTCGTCATTATCAATGTTAATATTAGTCACTGGTGTTTTAAGAAGACACATTTAAAACTAAATGAAATCTCCTAAACTTAGATTCCTGAAATTTATCATCTATCAAGTGTTAATTTATCTTGGACATTAGTGTATTTTGCTTCAAATTCTTTAGGCATTATTGATTGTGCTTCATTTGCCGCTAGAAAGACGTTTTGCTTTGCATTCCTGGCAACGCTTTCAAAATTCATATTGTTTTTGTTCTTCTTTCTGAACAGTTTTATGCTTGAGAGCATAGGTTTCAAATTTTTAAAAAGCTGGGTGTAAAATTCTATGTCCTATCGCTTTGAACTGAACGGCTTCAAAGAAATTGGAACTATTTTACAGTAAATCTGTCGTTAGACTCTTCTGAAATCTTCAATATTTTAATAATTACTGTGTCTTTCTTCTTTTTCAAGTATTCAAGAAAATTTTCGAAAAAAACTTAATACTACAGGGTGTCTCAAAAAATTGTTCGACGTTTGATTAAATACTAAAAACTAACTTGTTGGGGAGACCAGATATGCTTTGTCCGAGGAAACTCATGTGTCCCACCGTGCAGTAGGTTATAGCTCATGCGCAGTAGCGGTTTGGGGTTGAAATTCAGACGGGCGCATGAGCTTTGACCCACTGCACGGGGGGACCTATTGGTTTTATCAGTCAGGCATATCTTGTCTCCCCAACAAAACGATACACTGAATGAACGCTTCTTCAATTGGCCCTTTTCCTGAGATTTTAGATCAATGTTTGACACCAGAATCTTGGAAATCCGCTAAAAATTCATGGAGTTACGAGCCTTTGAAGTTCACGTTTGTGCGAAAACTGAAACCAGAAGCCTCGAAATGGCAGTTTTGTAAACATCTCATAGCCCATCGTTTCTGCTATTTCCATAGGCGTAGGAGACAGGAGGGCTGAGGGGGCTGCAGCCCTTCCATCTTTGGAAAATTTTGCAAAAATCAGCCATAATCGGGCAGAAAATCGCCTTAAAGTAGGGCAAAATTTTCGTAAACAATGGATCTTTTATCGGGCAGCCCCCCTAAATTTTACTTCCCCCTACGCTTATGGCTATTTCTCAATATTCAGGGCGAACCAAATGGGATTTGAATAGGTCTTCGATAACCTAACTTTCATGCATATGGATGCTTTGAGGAAACAGATTCAGTCTCTCGTTGATTATGTTTTGAACCAGTGTTTTTGGACATATGCAATGTTAAGCAAATTCTGACAATGATCGCAAGGATCTAATTACTTTGGAAGTGTATTTGGTTTGCTCTGATATCAACCACAGGTATGACATTAGACAAGCTTCTTTTACCTCGGTCTTTGAGGCTTTTTGCATTACAGGTAATCTTGGGGTCTCTGGTTTCAGCTATCTTATACTTTTGATCTTTGAAAGCTCGCGACTCAGTGAATTTTCAACCGATTTGCAAGGGTATGGTCTCTAAAACCATTTCATAATCTTAGGAACAGGTTTACCTTCCCATGAGTCTGTTCATGTTATCGTTATTTTTCAATATTTAATCAAACGTCGAACAATTTTTATGAGACACCCTGTATCGTAATTTCTAAACCTATTGACGAAAGATCAAATATTTTTTCAAGAAAACCATAGTTTATAGCTACAATATGGTATCAAGCAAAACTCTTTCACTCTTCTGATTTGTGATTTAAAAAGTTTGATGACATCACATCATAAAAGGAGCTGAAATATAAAATAGGCTGTAATTTCGACAAATATTCAAGATTTCTGAAAAGTCTAAGGGGAAAATCATAGGAAAGTGGCTAAAGTGTCTTTCAAGCCATCCAATTTAAAGAAATAGGTCATTGAAGTTTTACGCCCGCCTTTTTGCACCGATTTAAAGATTTGGAACCTATGCTGTGCTTGAGCCATTCTTTAGCGATGGCTAGTGGTAACTGTTGTAATGATATTGAGAAGCAACAGGCTCTTGTTGTAAGTCAGGCTCTATACCTATGCATGACAGTTGTGTGTTTCTTCAGTCGACTTGGGGGGAGGGGGTTAAATATCTTATCATGATGGACAGTTCCTGATTATTTTCCCCTCGCTTTTGGGCACGTGTTAAGAAGAAATAGACCAGAAGTTATCTACCTCGAAACATGAAAACAGCAAATTAGTCTTTCATTTGTAAGTCCAAATGATTTTTTGGTGCAGGTTTTGAACTTGATTCTACCAACAGTTGGTCCCCGAAAGGAACTTCTTTCCCCGGACTGACAAGAAAGCTGGTTAGAGGTACGAAAGAGCTATTTTGTATCCAAGGAGCATTTTTAATTGCTTAAAATTTAACACAATGGCAGAACAGCGTTTGGGCAATCAAAGTGTGTCTCAGAATCTTGCCCCATCCTCTGGTCCGAGCTCTTACGTATCGAATGATAAATATTTTTATCATATTGTGCCGACAGCTTGGATCTTTAAGAGCAAAAACCTAGCCTCTTAAAACGTCAAACATTTAACGTAACCTGAAATCCAGTGCCTATTCGTACCATTATAAACAAATTTGTGAAGAAATTTTTTTTGAAAATGTCCAATTCCCGTCTGTGCCTTAT
This sequence comes from Aurelia sp. 3 sensu Dawson et al. (2005), assembly GCA_964020215.1. NCBI lineage: Eukaryota > Metazoa > Cnidaria > Scyphozoa > Semaeostomeae > Ulmaridae > Aurelia > Aurelia sp. 3 sensu Dawson et al. (2005). Next base: position 301,301 of record OZ026573.1, on the reverse strand, counting down.
ATTTGGCGAAGATCGGTAAAAACAACGAAAAAGTGGACAAGATTTGTGTTTCCTATCATTTTCCCCATTTTTGTCTCAGCCAGTAACTTTTTGTTTAAGATTCTGCACCTTTGTCAAAGTATAGCGCACTTGAGAAGTTTGTTGCCAGCGACTGCAATTTTATTGCTGGCGACTAAAACTTTGGATCCGTAAACAAAAGTGTAGCAAGATTAGCCTCTCGTTTTTTTTTTACACTCTTCCAGCCAATCTTCTACACTTTTGTGCCTCTGTCTTTCGATAAATTTTGCTCTGTCGCAGCTTTAACGCTCTTCAACCGCAGGAACTTTGTAAAGGATCAAACGCTCTTCAACTGCTGCAAAACCGATCAAAATTGTACCATTACATACAGTGAAAAAGTCATTTTAAGACTCCATGTACACTGCACCGAAAAACTTTAGATTGGAATCAAACGTGTAATGGATTAGCGTCCCATTTACACTGTCCCTAGTGGTCTGTAATACGTTTGCTCCTATCTACAGAACAATCTTGCGTTAGGGCAGTGTGGATACTTTTCAACCGTAAAAAACTTGTCACGGATCAAATCTTTACTGCAGTGTAAACGTGGACTTGGTTTGTCTTCATCACAACTTTCTCTTTCATCACAACTTTGATTAAAACATGGTGGTAAATTCAACATGTTTTCGGTTTCGCATGTTTTGCAATTTGTTCACTCAATTCAAAGAACATTATCAGTTCAAAGTCTGATAATCCAACATATAACCAGTGAAAAGGTGCTATTGTATGCCTATTCTCGTTCAAACTTGGACCCCGTTTACACTGTACCGGTACAGTCTTGTCCCGCTTCATGTTCAAGAGCGTGTAAACTGCTCCAGCTACAGGACAATTCAGTTCTATAGGTGAGAGAGACAAAAATGTTACTAATTAGCAAGAACAATGTTAGCAAGAGGCTGATCCGACACAGTTTGTTACTGAACCATAGTTGTGCCGGCACAGTGTAAACGGAGTCTTATTCCTGGCATCTATATTCCTGGCATCTATGGAAAATCTTTTCGGAGCGGTGCAAACATTCTGGAACTGTAACGACTTGTAGCGGATCGAAACTGTACGGAGCAGACGTGGTTTTGGTTAGGGGATTTTTGGAAGGTTCTGTAATACACAATGCTCTCTTCTGATCTTTCTTTCCCTGTGTCCTCCAAACATGTTTTCAAGTGAAATCTCCATTTTGCAGACTTTCCGAAAGTTGTCATGCGACTCGAAAACAGCACATGTTGGGTGAATCAATTCTGTCGATGCTATTGCACACATTATATGCATACTTCTTTGTTTTTAATAGCCAATGTTTTTAATAGCCAACGACAAAATGAAAGTTCGGGGTGCTATATTTGTTTTCATCGTTGGCGAAAAAATCTCCTGTTCTTTCTCCCTGCAAGAAGGGGGGTTTTCATCGCCAGCGACATAAAGCAGCCTAGTGGCAACAGAAATCTTCATCGCAGTTTGCTCTGGGCTTAAGGGGGGCATTTGTTTGAAACAAAGCATTGATTAGAGGAAAAACAATTGCTGTATAAAGAGATAATGATGATCATAAAGCAAATACACTTCAGTCAAGCAGTCTTTTGTGAATCCATGGATATAAGATTATTCTATTTTTTGCCTCTTGATCCTGGAGCTCCAACCATTGCTGCACGAATCTCCATAGGAATAGCAGGATTGCATTTGCAGATTTTGCAACCCCTTGCGTTTGTCTGGTACCCATGTTTACAATACATTCGGCACATCTTGAGAGGACATGCTGGCCGATTGCACCTGCAAATTTCACAACCATTTGCGTCTTTCTTGAATCCATGCTTGCAGTACATTCTACATCTCACTGGTCTACATTCCTGTGGCTTACATTTGCAAAGGTCGCAGCCATTTTCATCTTTTTCAAAGCCATTCCTGCAAAACATCCTGCACATGCGAGGTGGACAAACAGGTTCGGCAGGAGGGTCGGCCTTACATTTGCAGATCTGGCATCCATTTTCATCCTTTTGGAATCCATTCTCACAATACATCAAACACATTGCCAAGTTGCATGGTTTAGGCTTGAAAACAGGACGATCACAATGGCAGTAAGGGCAGCTGTTCTTGAACTTCAATGAGCATGTCCTAGGGCAAGGTCGAAGGGGTGGGCAAGGAGGCAAACATTCGCAAATATCACAACCATCAACCTTCTTACATTTACCGAACCTTCCTTGTGGGCAGTGGATCATGGGGCATGGCTTTCGTGGGACATCTGGAACGCATTTACAGCTAACATCGCATCCGTTCTTTGCAACTGGTTTTTCTGTATGATAACCATCTGGGCACACTGGACAGTTAATGAGAGGGCATGGGACAGAGTCTCCTGTTGACAAAGAGATTAAATATGTTGTTGTTATTATTGCTAAATTTACAAACTGCAGTGAGATAAATCTACATTTTCATTCCTTGTGCGGCCCCCTTATTTCATTACGACGCTGCTCGACGAGAAAATGTGTATGATAAATGTTCTCCTTTCGATTAGCCTCATATAGCCAATTGGTAAATCACTGATCAAAACCTCTTACACATTCAAACTAATCACATAATAATTACAAAACAGTCAATCAAATCATGAAAGTATCCAAAAACAATTCAATCGACGTTTTTTGGTGAACAGAGGGATCTTAGTGCGCATGATCTTCAACTACAGAGCATGCGCACTAGACAAACGCCGTGCTCGCCGACCAAAGCTAAGCTACAGCAGTGGAGATTAGCTTTAAGGAATGAAAGTTATAAAAATTGAGAACTATAGAGATACAGGTTAAGACTCAAATCCTTACTGGTTGCTAGAGTAAGCAGACAATCATCAAATTGTACATTAAATCGCCAATTGAATCGTCATGTTCTAAGTCTTTGAGACAAAATCGGTCGTTCTGGTTGAGTTTTCTAGTACCCTTCCAAGAGGAACTTATTTACATTATTTTCATAAATCTATTCGAAAAATCTCAAGGGCTCTAGAGGACTACTACCTTTCACAGATTGATGCGTAAAACTAGAGCCTCTCCCCTGATACTGGTGCACGGGGGGGGGGTTCTTCCATAGTAAAGGTACCTGGGGATGTGCCGCCCGCAAGGATATACTTTTTCAAACTTTCTAGTCTAGCCAAGGGTATACCTTTTGCCAATTTTAGTCCATTTAGTCTGGGCAAGGGTATGCTTTTTGGAAATTTAGGCCAAATAAATGTCAAGCTTCGGTAATTCCTGAAGATAAAAAACCAAAAAATTTTCTCAAATTTTGGTCCAGAGAATGCAAATATTTGGTAAGTTAAAATGCCAAATCGCGGCACTTTTAATGTAGAAGTTAGTCTAGCCAGGAGGGGTATCATTTTCACAAAAATTGTTCTAGCCAACGGTACCATTTTGAAACTGTAGGTCGCCAGTGCGTGGTGAAGAACCATATATCCTACAAGAAGGGAGACTGTTTGCGCTAAACACGGCGGATTTAGAGGAGTAAACCTCGAATAAAAATCCCATTAATGGTAGCAGGGTAGTGGACGAATAACTCTGGCAGAGGAACTTCTGAGTCAATGGCAGACCATTCCCATCGGTAGTCGGAAGAATTTGTCAAAAATCAACGGATAGCGATGAAGAGGCTAGTTAGCAGCCACTGCGGGAAAAGTAGTTCTAGGGGCTTGCTTTCCCTAACAGCCCCTAAGAAATATCATGGAAATGCTGAAAAGAAAAGGTACAGATCGTGGCAACAAAAGGGGTGATGATGCCGAAAGGGTCATCAGTCCAGCCCGGTGGATGGAATGTGCTCCAGCAGGCAAACATGCACCGTAATCCAGTTACTGCTAAAAAAATATCTACATGGAATGCGAGAAGTTTACACCAAGCTGGCAAGCCAGCAAACGTTGCCAAAGAAATGATTAGAATGGATATAGATGTATTAGGAGTATCAGAGACATTTTGGAAAAATACAGGGCACTTTTGATACAATTTACCCAATGAAGAAGAACTTAGAGTTGTTTTTGTAGGAGGCAACGACCACAGAAAAGGCGTCGTTGCTATTATCATGAGAGGCATTGCAAAGGATAGTGTAATAAATTGTAATTTGAAATCTGAAAGAATAATGATCTTCAGGGTATCAGGAAAACCTTAAAACCACCTCCTTTGTCAAGTTTACGCACCAACTACAGCAGATCCAGATGAAGAGATTGAAAACTTTTACGAAGAAACAAATGCAATAAATAAATGAAATAAATAAATAGAAAACGCAATAAATGAAATTAAAAAAATGGGATGATATAGTCTTACTGATGGGAGATTTCAACGCCAAGATCAGAAAAGGGAAACAAGATGAAGTCGTGGGAACGCATGGCTTAGGCAAAAGGAATGACAGAGGGGAACGAGTAGTAGAGTTCTGCATAAAGCATAAATTGGTAACTTACTACTAACAATTACAAGATATACATATTCTCTAGTTATCCTATCATTTTGTACTCCACCACATCACCATTATTCTCTGAATCATCCACGGGGGGGGGGGGGGGTTCTTCCATAGTAAAGATACCTGGGGATGTGCCGCCCGCGAGGGTATACTTTTTCGGACTCCTAGTCTAGCCAAGGGTGTACTTTTTGGCAATTTTAGTCGAGTTAAGTCTAGGCAAGGGTATGCTTTTTGAACATTTTGGTCAAAGAGATGTTGAAATTAGGTAATTTTGGTAAAAAAAACCAACTTTTTTGGAATTTTGGTCGAAAAAAGGCGAAAATTTGGCAAGTTTTGCCTAGAAAATGCCAATTCAGAGCACTTCTGAAGGAAAAATTAGTCTAGCCAAGGGTATCATTCTCACAAAAATTGGTCTAGCCAACGGTTACATTTTGAAACTGTGGGCGGCACCCCCCTAACCGGAATTTAGCCGAGAACTCCCCCCCCGTGGAATCATCATGTTACTTCCCTCCTCCACATTATTATGTTTGCGCCCACATAGTTATCCCCCACATCCGCCTACATTCACCCCTGCGATGTAGCAAACCTTAGCCAATCATGTTACAGTTTACCTTTATTCAAATTATTGTACATTTGTGATTACGTTAGTTTAGCTCTGAGGAAGCCTCGTATGCCGAGGCGAAATATCATCTCCTGTATAACATATATAATCAACATTTAATCCAAATAAAATAGTCGTCAATTCTTTTTGCGTTGTATTGTGATGTTCCTGCCTTCGAATATTTTTACTTGTTCTTCGCTGCAAGCATCTTCCCTTCAAGGAAGATCCAACGCACAGCCTGCCATCGTGGCTTTTCCTCAATACATAAATTGGTAGTTTGCAGTACATGGTTCGAGCAGCGGGAAAATTTAAAACATACTTGGTCAGCCCCAGACGGAAAAACGAAAAATCAAATAGATTACATCATAGATTACATTATGATAAAGAAACGATCTAGGAATAGCATAAAAAATGAAAAGGCCAGACAAGGTGCTGATTGTGGGTCAGATCATAATCCAGTTGTTATAGATATCAAAGCAAAGCTTACAAGAGTGAAAAAGAGCCACTCCACAAGAAAAAAGTGGAACAAGAAAAAAAGTGGAATATTTCAAATCTTGACGAAGAAGTAATCAAAGAGAAATATAAACAAGAAAGTGAGAGACTAATTGACGCAACTGATCACGGAGAAAGAGAAGAGAGAAGTATTAAACAAAATGGAAGAGAGAAGAATATGGAAAAGAAATGAGGAGAAGTACAAGAGTTTATCAAAAATTATAAAGAGAATGTGCAGAAAGGCCAAAAGTCAATACTATAACAAAATTTGTAATGAAATTGAATCAGTTGTTAAATCACATAACCCTAAAATGTACGAAAAAGTTAAACAGCTGAAGCCTAAAAAGTTACGACCAGAACAAGGTTTAGTATCCAGTCTCAGGATTCAAAAGGATTCCGCTCATGAAATACACGGCATATTTTCACTCACAGCAAACCAGCAATCACGATTTCAGCTCTATCAACAACAACAACAATCCACAGGGGGCCTAGTTCTTAATGTCTCAATAGGGCTCCAAACTAAGTATATTCTAAAAACACAAATAATGCTACACAAGGTGTGAAGAATAACGATGGAAAATTTGCTTTTGGTGAAAGAAAAGTACTAGAGGTGGGCAGAATATATCGCAAAACTATATTCAGACGAGAGATCCGATATACTTATTGAAATGAAGAGCATGCACAATACTGTAAATATCTCAGAGATTGAAATAAGGCAAACCATCGTTTATCCACCAACGGGAAAATCTTCTGGAACACATGAAATCCCAGCAGAATTTTTACAGAATATGGGTGACAAAGGAATAGAAATGATAACTTTGATAGTCAATAAATCTATATATATAAGCGATGAAGAGTTTTGTTACGCACATTCCTGTTTGTGACACTTTCCCGCACGCAGCTCCTCACGCCTACTGCTTACCTCCAAAAATTTCAGAAAAAAGATGTAAAATAGCTGACGATAAAGGCTTGCCTGTGGTCTAATACTTTTCTTCGTACAGTATCTTGGGGTAATGTCAGGAGGGGTTTTGTACCCAAATTTTAGCAATTCAATTCAACAATAGGCCTTAACCTTCGACCTTTCTTTGTGGATGCTGATGGCAGCCATAGAAATGTGATGGCAGCGTTCAATCTGAGCTAAAAACAAGTTTTGCAGCTGCTTTTTCCAGACACCGAGTGAGTAAAAGCTTGCAAATAGTTGATATTATGTTAGCTGCAGTATCTATCTGGCTTGTGGTAAAGTATTTCGATGCTCACGTTGGATAACAACGAAGTTATTGCCCTATTTTGCAGAGGCTTTCCTCTTGGTTTTGTCGCAGCGCTACAAATTAAGAATCTGCCCTTGCAGTTTTTTCGGTCTTCTGCTTATAAATTTACTGATTACAACGCATAGAACCTTTACTCAATTCTTAATGAAGATTTGGCCCAAGTTACAAAGTGATTTCTCTTCAAACTGATTTTTGACGCTTTTATTAAAGGCCATACACGCATAGCACGAGTTTCTCTGCTTCGGCCAAAATGGCATACAGTACAAATCAGACCTGTGACCCTAAGAGCATTTCCAAATTTTGAATGGATGACTGGCTCAAGGCCAAATCCAAAGAAATCCTGTTTACCCGTATAAAGAAATGTTTGATTGTAAACTGTTCCTTAACCAAGTTTTTTTATCAAAGAAGAGTATGGTTAAAGTTTCACAGCGAGGGAGAGCCTCGGTTATTACAAAAAGGGTGACTTGGAAATAACCTCAATCACAGTTCAGCAATTCACTCATCGCTGGGGCTAAGCTAAGTAACATAACTGAGTTGTGCAGAGTCTGAATTTGGCGAAACGATTTTCTTAATTAATGACGAAATAGCTATTTCTTGTCTGCTGTTGAATGAAAATAATGCAACTTTAGTAATGAATTAAGCAAAGCTTACTTCGAGTCCAGTAACTGCCTTTGCTACTCCCCTGATTCATCGCTTTTCCATGATTTCAAAATTATGTAAATAATGATGAAAGGTCCTAGGTCTATTTTTCAACAAGTTAGTAAATGACTTCATCACTATTTCCTTCTATCAGTATCATCTTTTGTGCTACTTGTTTACGAACTCTGAAAGAGAATTCAGCATAAAAGGTCCAACAATGGACAGATTTTCTGCCATTAGATCATTTCTGAAGTCTTTTTACTTATATCATGCATGCAGCCGTTAGCTTGCCAACTCGCAATACTGAAAATCTGCCCCATCACGTAAACTCAGACGTTCTTTTGACCGGACATGAGGACTCTGCGACCCGGGACTTACTACCCCAGATCATACGACAATATGACCCCAGGCCAAAGTTTTATGTATTTGGTTAACAAGACTTTGTTATGATGTATTGATACTTCCATTATTTTCAACGTCAATAGATATGCACATGAGTGACTGGGGATCTGGATGATAATAAAGAAATGTTTGCACTTAAGATATAACTTTCTTACTTCTTTGTTATTGTTCTAGAAAAATTAGAAAGGCTAGAAAGACTGGAGTAGCCCTATCGGTCGAAATGCTTTATAGCCCTCCATTCTGAGTCTGATACTTTCATGGCCTTCTAACTGAAACATGGAAATTTTGAAGAAGTGCATATTTGTGGATATTTTTTTTTATTCATATAAATTAATTACAATACAAATTTTACATTCTACTATACTACCCCTAATTACTTTACTACACTACGGGTACGACACCATGGGGAGCGAAAGACCATGACTACCCCTTGACCAATACATAAAAACGCACAACATAAAGTAAAGATAAGAAAGATAAGTAAAGAAAAGAAAGAAAGATAAGTAAACCACTAATTACAAATACAAAGTTGACAACTAATTTTGTGGATATTCAACATAGATATTCATCCATTCTAATTGTGTTTAGAGGGGCCGGTTTTGCTCACAACAACTGGCTAGCTCATTATGAATACACAGAATTCTACGTGACCAAGAAAACTTTGACACGTACTAATGTCTTGCGTGTTCACTAAACCATCTGTGGTGTAAAATTTTCTTAAGCTATATGTATCAAACTTTGGACCGGGGTCGTATGGTCGAATGGTCGTATAATCGTATGGTCTGGGGTCGTAGGGTCCAGTATCACAGGGTCCGGGGTCGTGTGGTCGTACAGTCCGATTGAAAGGACATATCCCATGACACTGAATCCCTTGAGGCTAAAGGTTACCTATGGGAACCAACAAGATATTCCATATTTCAATAAAATCGCAGTTTATTCATATGAAAAGCTGAATTCTAACATACCATAGTATTTTCTCACAGAGCACCTTATTTCCAATTCCTTACATATCAATGCACAAATCTATTTTATAAGTGTACAGTTAAACACGAATGTATCTTTAAAAAAAACTGCTGATAAGAAACTCCATTCTTATATCATCAAAAAATAATAAAAATATAACTTAGCAGCTATTCATTTCATTCATGGAAAGCCTTGGCATAGTTTGACTTATTTTCACTTATTTCCTGTATCATACCATACAGGAAATAAGTATTACTACTGCCTTCGCAGTTTCCTGTATTACTGCGAAGGTACTGGAGCAATTTCTAAATATTGGTAGGCTTCTTTAACAGTGGCAGAAATTGTGGGGATTGGGGACATTGCCCTCAAATTCCGAGGGGCATTTCAACATTTCAAACTTCTTGTACATCTTCCACAAAAGTCATTTTGTTTCCACGAATGTTCCACCAAAATCCGTAAAAATTCTTCTGTTCTGAAAAAATCTCGCACCCTTTTTCGAACGAGTGAAATGCCACTTGTCAAATTCGAGAAGATTAGGAAACTTTATTTAAAAGTCAGAAATCCTTAGGTAAGATCGAAACTGCAATGAAAAGACGAGTCACCGTAGAGGAAGAGAAGAGCTCTTATTAGCAAAAAGCAAAGAAAAAGGATATGCTCAAAAGCATACTCTTCAGCTTTTATTTACACTTTCACTTCTTTAAATTTGAGAAGAAAATGGTCGAAGGGAGAGGCTTTTTTCTCCAAATCTGACCATTCAAAGAATTACCCTAGGAGCCAACTTTCTTTTAGATATTTGAAACGAATCTATGCATGACATGTTTTTATCAATAGGCTCCAGATTTGACCTAAACTGTATGAAGGGAAACAACTATCTGACCCCCCTTTCGAATTCCTGGGTACGTCGCTGGCTTAGAGACAGATGTATCATCTATCTATAGTAGATTTAGAGCATCAATGGTCGGCAGCAATTAAAGAGCCATTGTCACCCAGGGTCCTTTGCAGGCATGTTGTAATGTCAGATTATTTGAAAATAAAACATAGCATACGTAAGCGGAAATATGTATTCACTTTGCAGCAGATGAACTGATGGAGACTGATATCTTTTACTACGCCAAATTTGATTTACAGACTTTCTGAAGATGCAGCCTGTACACAAAAAACTCTAGGTGACAATGGCTCCTCAGGAACTCAGAAAAAAATTGAGGGGACCAACTTTATCATTTGAATGAATTTCAAACAGTGGCCAGGGGCGAAGGGCGCAATTGTCTCATTAATTATTCTGAAACTAAGAGACACGAGGGAGCTCTGAAGCATCTGCTACTGGATTCATGTGCTGAAAACGTAACAATTTTGCTGAGGTTTATGTGAGGCTTATTTGGGAGTAAAGGAATGTTATAGAAAGAGACATGCCTGTTTTTCTCATTTTATGGCGTATAGCATACCACTCTTACTTAGTTACTTGAATTCTTATGAATGACCATAACTGATCTGATTTGATGCAAGGCTGGTAACTTGGCTTTTGTTCAGCAAAATTTTGGAAATTTGGCTCGTTTCCCTTATTGTTGGCTTCAAAAATTAACTTTGGCTGTTTGGCTTGATTTTGGCTTCTTTTAAGATTTTTGGTCAATTTTCATTCCATTCACTTCAAACTGGAGTACAGACGATCACAATCTAGGACATTTTTCTTTGCAAGGCAACATCAAAGATACAGGGTTTTCATCGGAGCTACACTATATAGTATGTGAAAACAATGGAATGCAAGTGCCCATTGCTTGAAATAACAATAGAACAATAGGTGGTACAGCAATGGGTCATTGTTTTGAAAGGTTTTGCTTTATCTGGCCCTTTTCCGACCCCTGGTTTGGTTTCGGGGCGGTCCGGAGATCTACCAACCCTGATTTCATGCTGAATTTAAATGGTGGTCACTGAAAGAGTACGGTAACCATAAAAAGCACTCCGCAGGAGCTAGGAATGTTAAAGCGCGAGCGAAGCGAGCGCTTTTACTTCCTAGTCTGTATATATAAGCGATGAAGAATTTTGTTACGCACATTCCTGTTTGTGACACTTTCCCGCACGCAGCTCCTCACGCCAGCTGCTTACCTCCAAAAATTTCACAAAAACCATGAAAAATAGCTGACGATAAAGGCTTGCCTGTGGTCCAATACTTTTCTTCGTACAGTATCTTGGGGTAATGTGAGGAGGGGTTTTGTACCCAAATTTTAGCAATTCAATTCAACAATAGGCCTTAACCTTCGACCTTTCTTTGTGGATGCTGCTGGCAGCCATAGAAATGTGATGGCAGCGTTCAATGGGCGTTCAATCTCAGCTAAAAACAAGTTTTGCAACTGCTTTTTCCAAGCACCCAGGCAGCAAAAGCTTGCAAATAGTTGATATTATGTTAGCTGCAGTATCTATCTGGCTCGTGGTAAAGTATTTCGATGCTCAGGTTGGATATAGCGAAGTTATTGCCCTATTTTGCAGAGGCTCTCCTCTTGGTTTTGTCGCAGTGCTACAATTTCAGAGTTTGCTCTTGAAGTTTTTTAAGTCTTCTGCTTATAAATTTACTGATTACAACATATAGATTCTTTACTCAATTCTTAGTGAAGATTTAGCTCATGTTACAAAGTGATTACACTTGAAACTGATTTTTGACGATTTTAAAGGCCATACCCATAGCTTGAGTTTCTCAACTTCGGCCAAAATGGCATACCGTAAAAATCAGACCTGTGACCATAGGAACACGGAGTCGTCATTTCCAAATGTTAACGCGATGGCCACAACCAAAAATCCTGCTTACCCGTATAAAGGATGTTTGATAGCAAGTATAAAGCTTGACTGTTCTTTAACCAAGCTACAATGCCTGCCAAAAGTCTTGGAACACCTCTGCAAATTTTGTCTTGTTTTGCGATTTCCCCCTCTCCCCCTCAGAACAATGTTGTGTTGTGGTCAAAAAATCGGCATGATAGGACGATCCGCGACTCTGCTGGAATGCTGGGACAATAACCTTCGAAATCAACATTGTTTCGGGGGCGAGGGGGTATTTGAACCTGATGGCTATGGTTAGAAATGCGGATTATGAAGAAATGGCCTAAGTGTTCCAAGGACTTTTGGCAGGCATTGTCTGAATTTTATTTTGAGAACGGTGATTTAGAAAAAGACAATGTGATGCATCCAAGGGTTTTTGATGGTGCTGATTTCATTGGTCATGACTAAAATATCATATTCCACATTTGTGACGTCATAATTGACAATTTTCCGTATTTTCATTGATTTTAGTCTGATATGTACTTCGCTTAGAATCATTCAAATAATCAATCTATCCAGCTTGCTACACTTAAATAGGATATGAATAATAGATTATTAGTTTATGTATCTATCTGTTGAAGAAAACCCCAAAGTTACATCTTTTCTTGGCCTTATAATGGGTGGATTTATCAAACATGAAAACGAGGCTACAACTTATCTCGCTGCCCTTTGGTGATCCTGAGTCACTTTCACGGACTTCTCTACTTGCACTATTGGTTGCAGGCATGATGAAATATTCTAGTACAGTTAAGAATTGTTAGTGACATTTTTTGCAATGAAATCATTCAAAATTGTTGACAGACACTGGGACAGATACAGATCATAATAATCTAAACGTGACCCTGTTAAACATGGTGAGACGAGCCTTCGGTGTGTCCCTTCGACGTTGACCTTGAGGAATATCTGCAAGGTGATTGTTCTTACGACCTTTGTTTGCAATTTCCACGTAACCACGTAACGTTGTCAACAAAAGGCAATTTAAATGCTCAGCTGATCATTTCTAATGCCTTTCAATTTAAGCACGTAAAACGCTGCAAGTATGGAAAATAGGAGACGCAACGTTACCAAGTCAAAACAATGACTATAGAATTTACGAAGTGCTTGGACTCAAAAATGCTTGAAATCGACAGGTTACAGCCACAGTACACGATTTTGAAATCGTTTAAACATCCCACAACGTTTGGCAAAGTTGTCCTAACTTACTTGAGAGGTGTACCATGACTGAGGTGTACCAATTCATGTACATTCGAGTTGATTGGACAAAGAAATATGGAGAAAATCGAGAAAGCCTACGGTTAACGATTTTTTCAAAATATGAATTTAGACCATATCCAATTTCTTTCTGCATTTATCGTTAACCGTTGGCATTGCCGACGATCCTCCCTCGATCACGAAAGAACCAGTATAAGTTTTGGTGAATTCTGAAACTATCGATAATGTACAGCGACTGGGCACATAATATTTTATGTTACTTTGTGAATTATAGAGAAAATGGGAATTACTTTTCGTTAACTGATAATTGTAAAGTGTGATTCCATTTGCGAGACGGGAGCCGTCTGTCCTCTGCGGAGCAGTCAGTACAGAACATATGGTACAGAAGGAGCCAGGAGCCAGGCATGGCATGGCATGCGAACTTTTGTCACTAATAAAAGTGTTCATACTTTCTGCGCTTAAGGTTTCTTGAACACACAACGTGTAACATGTTGTGTTGTGGTCAAAAAATCGGCATGATAGGACGATCCGCGACTCTGCTGGAATGCTGGGACAATAACCTTCGAAATCAACATTGTTTCGGGGGCGAGGGGGTATTTGAACCTGATGGCTATGGTTAGAAATGCGGATTATGAAGAAATGGCCTAAGTGTTCCAAGGACTTTTGGCAGGCATTGTATGTTACGAAAACAGAGTATGATTAAAGTATAGTATGAAATGTTTTCCAGCATAGACGTGGGAACCGGGGGCCACTGGGGGCACGTGCCCCCAAGATTTTGCAATAAACAAAGAAGTGCCCTTTTTATTTTAGAAAATGCCCGCCCCTTTTTTCTTAACGAAAAAGTGCCATTGAAGCGTCGTGCCCCCCCCCCCCAAGTTTGAGATACTTCCTACGTCCCTGTTTTCCAGAATTCCAAATACAAATTTATCGCAGCAAGGGAGAGTCCTCGGTTATTACAAAAGGGGTGACTTGGAAATAACCTCAATAACAGGTCAACAATTCACTCACCGCTGGGGCCAAGCTAAGTAACATAACTGAGGTTTGCAGAGTCTGAATTTGGCAAAACAAGTGGCACTTGATGACGAAATAGCTATTTCTTGGGTTCTGTTGTTGGATGAAAATAATGCAATCTAGTAACTGCTTTTGCTACTCTCCTGATTCATCGCTTTTCCATGATTTCAAACTTATGTAGATGTCCGTAAATAATGATGAAAGGCACGGAAAATCTGCTTTAACGTCGATGACCATGTTATGTAGGTCTGAAATTATTGGCTATCGGTCCTGGCTCTATTTTTCAACGAGTTAGTAAATGACTGAATAACTAATTTCCTTCTAGCAGTATTAACTTTTGTACTACGTTGCTTACGAACTCTGAAAGAGAATTCAGCACAAAAAGGTCAGATAATGGACAGATTTTCTCCTGTAAGATCATTTCTAAGGTCTTTTTACTTGTATCATGCGTGCAGCCATTAGCTTGCCAACTCGCAATACTGAAAATCTGCCCGATCACCTCATGTGTTCATCATTCGCACAAAAAAATGAGACGTTCTTTTCACCGGACCCGGGAACTGTGCGACGCGGGACTTACAACCCCAGATCATACGACAATACGACCCCAGGCCCAAGTTTTATGCATTTGGTTAACAAGACTTTGTTATGAAGAATTAATACTTCCATTGTCTTCAATGTCAACAGAGGTGCTCATGAGTGACTGGGAGCTGGATAGAATGAAGAAAAGTTTGTATCTAAGATATAACTTTCCAACTTTTTTGCTATTTTTCTAAAAAAATTAGAAAGGCGAGAAAGACTGGAGAAACCCTAACAGTCCAAATGCTTTATAGCCCTCTTCTGAGTCTGTTATTTTCATGCCCTTCTAACTCAAACTTGGAAAATTTGCTTTCTCTGATTTGAATCAAGCGAAGAACTGCATATATGTGGATATACAACATAGATATTCATCGATTTTATTTGCATTCAGAGGGGCCGGCTTTGTTTACAACAAGTGGCTTTCGAATTTCTTGCTTCGTTCTTAGCTCAGTACGAATACACGGAATTCTATTAGACAATGAAAACTTTGACACGTACTGATGTCTTGCGTCGTCACTAAACCATCGGTGGTTAAAAAATGTTATGAGCTAGATGTATCAAACTTTGGCCGGGGTGGTATGGTTGAATGTTCGTATGATTGTGGGGTCTTGGGTAGTAGGGTCCAGTGTCATCAGGTCCAGGGTAGTGCAGTCTTACGGTCCGATTACAAGGACATGCCACTGAATCCTCCATTTGTGGACTTGCTACACGTCTCTCTCGCGACAAAATCGGGAGAAGGCCATCCATTTGAGGCTAAAGTTAACGTATGGGAACCAACAAGACATTCTATATTTCAATAAAATCCAAGTTTGTTCATGTGAGAAGCTGAATTCTAGCATACCATAGTATTTTCTCACAGAACACCTTATTTTTAATTCCTTAGATATCAATGCACACATCTATTCATAAATGTACAGTTGTACACGAATGTTTCTTTCATAAAAAACTGCTTATAAGAAACTCCATTCTTAGATCATCAGAAATTAAGAATTTCCAGTGCAAGGAAATATAACTTAGAAGCTATTCATTTCATTCAAGGAAAGCCTTGGCACAGTTTTACTTATTTTCACTTATTTCCTGTATCATACTATGCAGAAACAAGTATTACTACTGCATTCGCAGTTTCCTGTATTGCTGCGAAGGCTCTAGAGCAATTTTAAAGATTGGCAGATTCTACAACAGTGGCAGAAATTATGGCATATTGTTCAGCTTTATCTACGCTTGGACTTCTTTCAAATTTAAGAAGAGAGTGGTCGGGCAGGTTAGCAATATTTCCCAGTGATTTTGGAGCGTGGAAGGGAGAGGTTTTCTACTCGAAATCTGACCATTCAAAGAAGTGCCCTGGGAGCTACCTTTTTGATATTTGAAACGAATCTATATGTATGCCATGTATTTATCAATAGGCTTCAAGTTTGACCTAAATTGTATTAAGGGAAACAACCATCCGACCCCCCTTTCGAATTCCTGCGTACGTCGCTGGTTCAGAGACTGATGTATCAATCTACAGTAGATTTAGAGCATCAATAGTCAGCAATTAAAGAGCCATTGTCACCCAGGGTCCTTTGCAGGCATGTTGCAATGTCAGATTATTTGAAAATCAAATTTGGCCTTAGTAAGCGGGAATATACAATGGCTCGATAGCAAATCATACTTAGCACAGAGCAATCAAAGGATATCTCAGTTTAGAGAAAATGGCAGGGACAATTTTGTTAAGGTTTATGTGAGGCTTATTTGGGGATACAGGGATGTTATAAAAAGAGGCATGTCCGAGTTTCTCATTTTCTGGCGTTATGAATGATCATAACTGCTCTGATTTCAAGCAGGGTTGGTAACTTGGCTTTTTTTAAGCCAAATTTTGGAAATTTGGCTCTTTTCTTCTATTTTTGGATTTATCAATTAAGTTTAGCTTTTGGCTTAATTTTGGCTTCTTTTGATAAATTTGTCAATTTTCATTCAATTCTCTTCAAACTGGATTACATTTCTAACCTGATTTGTGTTCAAAGTCTAAAATGTTGTGGGACGATCACAATCTGGCTATCTTTAAAACGGGGAACGGGGAACGGGGAACGGGGAACGGGGAACGGGGAACGGGGAACGGGGAACGGGGAACGGGGAACGGGGAACGGGGAACGGGGAACGGGGAACGGGGAACGGGGAACGGGGAACGGGGAACGGGGAACGGGGAACGTTATATTTTTGCAGCCATATGTTTTATGTCAACTTTGCACCTGTACCATTTGTTAGGGAATACATGCCTTTCTCAGGCCTTCCCTTTCAATTCATTTACTCACACAATTTCGTTTCGTCTTCAGATGTAATGACTTCATTGCGGCACATTTTTTGGCCTCCGTGCGAATATTCAGTCAAGGGAAATTATTTCATCCATAAGTTATGGCCTATTGCATTGTACTTTGCCTCCTATTTGGAAAGCTGTCTTCAAGCATTTCCTATTGAGCAATCCCCTTGAAAAACTGCATTATGCATCGAGAAAAATTGCACTTTTTGCACCTTCGTAGTGCGCCTCAGCACATTGATTCCGGGAAATGAACTTTTTATTATGCTTGGAGACAGAGGAACTGGGGGCAATAGGAACCCTTTTCGAGAACAACACATATTTTTTTCATGAGGAACTAAGAATTTGGGTCAGTAATAAAAGTTTCGTAAAATGCTCACAGTTTCTTAGGAGTTTCGTAAAGGTTCCATAGCAGTCTTCATGTTTACAGCCACTTCCCTTCTGAAAATTAAGAAAGAAGGCTTTTCAAGCCCTTTCGACGTCTTCGACGTGTATACATAATTCAAGTACCTTGAGAGAAAGATAACCGAAACAGTAACACCGAACAGTTTCTTATGTTGCATTGTACCGATACACGTAATCTTTCATAAGAAACTGTTTATAAGAAACTCAACTCTCAAACTGTCAAAAATTAAGAAACTCCAGTACTGGGAAAATATAATCTAAGAAACTATTCATTTTGAGTAATGTCTAAAAATTTGAAAAGCTTCGTAAAATGTCATTCCCAAATGTTCAAGGAGGAACAGGAATTAAACATGGAGTCAAAATCGGACAATTTTAAGAAACTTTCAGTACTGGTCCAAATTCTTAACTTCTTATAAAAATATGTGTTATGGAATTTCTTAATTCTTTGGCGATGTGAGAGCCAGGTTTGTTATGAGCTGTTTCTTGTAAAAAAGTACGCGTGACTCATTGTTGCTAGAAGGATTCCTAAATCACTTTATGAGATCGCCAACTAGTAGTAACATAATCCGCACTCAAAAACGTTTGGGAAAATTGACAGTAATAAGTATTTTGCAAAACACTGAGCATGTCGTTTGTTTATATGTTTGTTACAAAAAGCAGTGTACAGGCATGGTAAATCAGACTGTGCTATATTTTGAAGTCATAGATGGGGTTCAATCTTTGTGGGTGAATTTCTATTTCTGGAAATCATTCCTGTTGGTCATTGGGAGGTGAAGAAGGACTTCACTGAGTAAACAAATTTAAACGAAGGCCTCGCACAAAACAAATGATATCGAATCTATGGCTTTTATCTTGTTTTCAAAAGGCAGGATCTTCACCAACGATTCCCTCCTAATTACGCATTCTTAAAAAAATTCTGACATACGGTATTGTGATCATGGGATTTACCAAAGTCAAGAGGGGTTAATGCGTGTTGTCTTCAAACTCTATTGAGTTGAGAGAATGGTCCATTAAAATTCCCATAATCATCACTCTCTCTTTTGACATAGAATAATAATAATAATAATAATTCCAAATCCCCATTTCGGGGCAGTTACGTACATTCGTATACTTAACTTTATTACAAGTTACGATATGGTACGTGACACTGGATTAGACTCAAAGGATGGATTTGCTTAAACCCTTGTTAACAAATTTTAAAATTTCTTTTTCGTATTTAACTAGCCTCTCATAATTATCACTGTAGATGTGATCTATTATTGATTTTTTTGTATGGTGCTTGATTATATGTTCATATGATTCTGGGCCAAGTCCACAAGCACGACATGTAATATTTTCAAAATTTCCTTTGAAGTTATTCTTTATTTGAGATTTCTTTATCTTCTTCATGTTCACGAGAGTCAACAATTCCACTGCTCGTTCTCTTAGGAATGCTGAAGTCGACCTCAGGTTGCCATTGTTAAAATCAGCAGGGGGGCAGAAATGCTTCTCGTACCGAGGCGCTAAGCTTTGGAACAGTCTTGGTACCGACGCTAAGAACTCTTCAACCCTGAGAGCCTTCAAGAGAGAGGTGGAAAAATGAACACTTAAACCTTTTCGTTTTTTTTTTGTTGATTTTTGAACAATTGTAATTTTAATTTAGTTCGAAATACTGGTTTTTATTGTAAATTATTAATTATTGTAAGTTTTTAGCATGGCCCCCTGTAAATCAGTTATTCTAAGTGAGGGGCTACCATGGGTAAAAAATATAAAATCAAATCAAATCAAATCAAATCAATTTTTTGCATACACAGCTTGGTGCGCAAGATATCGCCTGAATGTTTTCCTTTAAGATAACTCTTTAATTTACCAGTAAAGTGAGTTAAGTATCTAAGTTTATTGTTACAACTAAGTTTGTTGCGCAAATCATTCACTTTTCCATTAAATTCGCTTATTAAACGTTTATCGATTTCTTTACCCCACAAAGATTTAGATGATTCAGTTATGTCATCTGTTGAGGTGGGTAGGTTTAGCCAAACAAGATCTTGTTTTACCTCTTCCCACCAACAATTTGGAAAGCCGATTCGTCTTCGTTCGTTGAAGACTTGTTTTACAAGTCGGCTATTAGGGAGGCTACTGATTTTATGAAGAAACATTAATCTCATTTTCTTGAGTTGCAGTTCAATTGGAAGAATACCAAGTTCATTTAGCAGCCCTATGTTTGGTGTACTTTTTTCTAAACCCAATATTGTTTTCAAGGTTTTTGCTTGGATTTGTTCAAGTTTATTGCATTGTGTCTTAGTGATATTGGTCCATGTTTCTCCTGCATACAGGAGAATAGACTTTACTATGGAGTTATAGAGCAAAATACCATTTTCGAAGAATTGTTTTTTATCATTCGAATTTCT
The DNA here is from genome assembly GCA_964020215.1 of Aurelia sp. 3 sensu Dawson et al. (2005). Taxonomy (NCBI): domain Eukaryota; kingdom Metazoa; phylum Cnidaria; class Scyphozoa; order Semaeostomeae; family Ulmaridae; genus Aurelia; species Aurelia sp. 3 sensu Dawson et al. (2005). The sequence continues at coordinate 281,798 of OZ026573.1, read as the reverse complement.
CTTCAGTAATGATGATAGCTCAAAGACCTTACATGACCTTACCCCATTTCCGGCAAACGACGACAAAAGTTAAGAAACTCGAAAGCTGGGAAAATATCACTCAAAAAGTATTTACTTTGATAGAGGAAACCCTTTACACATTTTCGTGTTATTTCTGCTTGTTTCTTGTATCATATTGCTCGGAAGGTACTTGAGTATCGCCCAAACAGAGGAAAGGCTTTGAAAAACCTTGTTTTGAAATATTCTCGAAGGAAGAACAAGTAGTGAACGAGTAGATTGTTATGGAACCTTTAAGAAACTCGTAAGGAACTCTGAGTACTCAAAATCCAATAACGTAAAGAAACTTTCAGTACTGGCCAAAATTTTTAGTTTCTTTTTGAAAATGCACGTGAACTTAGACTACTTTACCTAAATCGCAATGGAAACCATATATTTCTGAACGATGCAAAACCTGGCACGCGCGATCATTAGATTCAAAATAAGCATGGCATCTTAATAGTGGTACTTGCATTTGAATCTATGGCCACTCTTTTGTTCTCATTCTGTTTAGTGCTAGATCTTTTAAGAGTCTTGTTGGATTTCATAGCATTAGACGGTGTTCGATAGAATTTTCCAGCAACATAGAGTCCTTTACGTCAAGTATCACATCCAGGGCAGATTTCATTTCACTTGCTACAGAAGAAAAATTGAATTAGCAACAAGTGCGCAACAGCAAGCAGTTGGTAGAGACTTGATGGCTTTGGGTGTGCCCCTCGCAGTCACCTTAAATCCACAATATGCTTATGCCACGAGGAAAAGTACATGACTGTCATATACCAGGTGTTGCATGTTCTGAATGTTTTGAAAAATATCTGAAAAATGTTGCCTGGCAGTCAGTTGCTTATGCAAAGGTATACAGCAACGAAGTGTCATTCTGGAATACATTTTGCCATTTCTGCTTGATTGTTTTCCTGTTTGAAGTAAATTCTTGTAGGCCAAGACTTGTGGTTGACGTAGGATTCCTTGACTAAACATTCGTACAGAGGCTGAAAAATGTGCCGTAATGAAGTCATTACATCTACAGACCAAAGTAAATTGTCTGAGCAAATAAATTAAAGGGGAAAGTCTCGCAAAACGTAAAGATGAAAGTTGAAATGAAAAATACCTTTACAAATATATCGTTCCCCGTTCCCCATTCCCTATTCCCCGTTCCCCATTCCCCGTTCCCTGTTTTAAAGATAGCCATCACAATCTAGGACATTTTTCTTTGCAAGACAATATCGAAGGCTACACAACATAGTATGTAAAAACAATGGAATGCAAGTGCTCATTGTTTAAAATAACAATATAACAATAGGTGGTGCAACAACAGATTATCGTTTTGAAAGGTTTGGCCTTTTCCCTACCTCGGTTTGCCTTCGGGGCGGTCCGGTGATCTACCAACCCTGATTTCATGCTGAATTTGAATGGTGGTCACTGAAAGAGTACAGTAACCATAAAGGCTTTTTAGAAGGCATTCAGTATACCGGTAGATAGATAGATAGCACTCCGCAGGAGCTAGGAATGTTAAAGCGCGAGCGAAGCGAGCGCTTTTACTTCCTAGTGTTATAATACAGGCCTTCAACCTGAAGATTTTCTCATATCAATTTTTATACAGCCTTCCATCAAGTAGCCAACACAAAAGAGTGTGCAGAAAATAGAGCAATAAGCTTGATATCACCATGGTTAATAGAATATGATATCACACATTGCTGAGATCTCACTACACATTTCAAAGAGAAGAATAAGACAACTTGCTGAGAAAAGAATGAATGAAAACCAATTAGGATTCAGAGAGGGTTGAGGAACAAGAGATGCAGTATGTCAAATAAGGCTACTTTCCGAGAGAATGGTCTGTAAAAACAAGAAAATATGCTTCATGCTTCATCGACTACAAAAAAGTATTTGACAAGGTTAACCTTAGACTGCGTTCACACGATGCCGGCACATTTTGAAAACGATGAAAAAAGTGACGGTAGCAAAATTTGAGCTAGCGTTCACACGATGCCGGCACAATTTGAAAACGGTAGGAAATTTGACGATAAAAACTCGTTGCAGGATTTGATGCCAAAGAATAGTACCTACACCCTAAGAATAGACTTCTCTCGATCCAAAAGTGTCGAAAAATGTTCTGTTTTCATCTTTGTTGAGTGTTTAAACGATGCTGTTTCAAATTTATGCCGGTTACGGTTCCGTTTTCAAAATCTACCGTTTTCAAAATCTGCCGGCAAAAAATGTGCCGTTTTCATGTGAACAGGAGGCCTATCCGTCACATTTTTCACCGTTTTCAAAATGTGCCGGCATCGTGTGAACGCAGTCTTAGTAGATTACTTCAAGTTCTGAAAAAGTACGAGGTGCCCCCAGAGGAAATCAGGCTAATATCGAAGCCAGTAGAATTTCCCGGGCGGACTGAATTTTAGACAATAAAATCTTAGTCACGCGTAACATTCTATTCAAATTCACAGCAACATTTTCACGCATTAACATAGGATTTCCGGTGAATAGATAGTTGCGGCTGAGCAACTTTTTATTGTCTAAAATTCCGACCGCTCGGAAAATCCCGTTGACTGACAATTGGCCTTCAAAGGGGATTCTTTTCTGGCAAGAGGACAACTATGCGTGTGAGTGTCAATGGTTTCAGGAAGGACCAAGGAAATTCAGCTTGTCATTTTCACTCGTGTTTGCACCCATTGTCCGCAGAAATCTCTCATATCCACAGGAATAATGAGGCCCCCTAAGGGAGAATCGCTGGAGCCCTGGAGCCCATCATTTTGAAAGCTTGGAGACCTGGAGGCCGGACAATTCCAGTGGCAATTTTCTCGCATTTTAAGAAATAGAGCCCCTGGAGCCCAGAAGAGCATATGGAGCCCTGGAGCACAGCAATTTTGTCTTTGGGAGCCCGGAGGCCATTAAAATACGCCCTGGAGACTCGGAGCCCGAGATCCCTTAGGGGGCCTCAATAATCAACTGATTAAAGCGGGGAGGATTACTGAATCTAACTGCGTTCAATATCATTGCTTTTTGAAATTCAGGGAGGGAGCAGTACTTTTTCAAATCTGGGCGTTTTCTTTTTGGTTGCCTGTAGAACGAACAACTTTGTCTCAAGGGGTAACGAAGCAGAGACTTGACATCATGGGCAGATTAAACATTGAACTTGAATACTTTTAGAAATACCTACCCTCAGCTGCAACCACACTGAAGACCTACAGAAACAAAACAGGAAAATCTAACTGCCACGCTCTAGGTAGAGTAGTGATGTTAGAGGCACCGAGAAAATTTGAGGCATTATGATTGGGTGGTTTTGACAAGTGAAGAATATTTCAGAATAGTCCTTGCTATTTCTCAAATAAATTATATCCTATCCTATTCTATCCTATCCTATCCTATCCTATCCTATCCCCGCCCCCAATGATCAACATACAGATATCTTTCGACTAACGTCTGTGTTGTATGTCATCACGAGGTGTTTCAGTGGTAGATTCATGTCTGAAAAGAGGCAACGCTTCATAAAATTGACCTCGAGATACAATAAGATATTCACGAAGGCACAGCAGAGAGACTTCCTTTACCCATAAAACAAGACAAATCTGAGCGATGTCATACATGAAAATTTTGGTGCTCAAATATATGAGACACTCGGTTAAATGCTTTGTTCCTAAACAATATATGCTTATATTTAATTTGGCCACAAAGAAGATTTAAACTTACCGGAAATGCTGCTAGCAATATCAACAGAACTGCCATCTTTGGTTGTTGCAAGAAATGCTCTTCACAAATCCCACTGTTGTTCTGGTCGCTAAGGTTCCTGCGGAGAAGAACAGGGTCTTGAAGAACTCCACAATTTTGACACTTTAAAGTTGGTAACTATTTCGGGGCTTATCTAGAATCGCTAGAATTACCTAGAATTACCTATTATCTAGAATTACACATTTTAGTTTACCCTTTTTTACAATCTACTCTGTTGGGAAACTCAACAAGAAAAAACTAGCTACTATACATTACATGTAATCTCATAGAAGACTCAAATACACATTGTTATAAATGACTCATTGCCGTACACATGATCATATGACACGATGAATATGAAAGAGAGAATCATCTGAAGGTGCAGGAGGGAAAACGCGCAGTGACTTACGTGAATGAGCTTTGATGCGCATTCGATCAAGACCGCGCTAAACTTTCCGACAGAGGGGCTGGAGCTTCCGACAGGGGGGCTAACATAACTGAAAAATGGTGTTTTCATGCGTTATTTTGCCAAAGTTCCTCCGACGAGAACCCAAAACTTCCTCCGACGGGGGGCTAGATGCCTGGCGCCACCCCTGGTGCTCCCTGGAGACAATTTGGTGTCCAAGCTCAGGTGATTCAACATTGTTACAACTTTATGTGAACTGAGCAGGATTAGGATCAGTTCAGGCAAAGGTGCAATTCTGCTAGCACCACAACTTCCCTTCGTCACTCATCCAGTACCTTGAAAACTTAATTTAAGCCCACGAAAGCTTAAAAGAGCCTTTACGGTACTTGTGGCACACGCTCTTTCTTAATCATCGCAAATGCGGGGTATTTCCAACATGTAAACAAATATTTGCTGCAGGCACATTCCAAATCTTTCCCAGGGACCGATATATTCTGTTAAAGATCTTGCAACATTTGTTGCGAAACAAGAATGCTCTTAGGTGTGTTGCTCTCCCTGTAAATAGATCATTCATACTCATAGTGATCATAAAGCGACAGGATTGTCTGCATAACGTCAAAGAAACTTACTTACCTTCACTTCTCCCTTTGGATTCTGAGACAATTTGAACTGAGACAATTTGAACAATTTGAACGCCTGTCCTTCTCAGGAGCTGTCGATGATTCTTGTGCTCAGCACCCTTGCATGAAACCTTTTATAGGCAGACAGTATCGAGTGACAGTTTAATAAGGTGTGACAATTAACAATGGTTTTAAGCAAGTGACGTAATAATGGTGCAGCATAAATTTAGACCTCAGCCGTGGGTGGAATATTATACTCAAAAATAGATACCGTAAAAACTTATTTGATTTCGGAGACAACGGAGGGATGCTTAAAAAAGGGGGCTCGGGGAGACTTAACAAAGCATTTCGAGCATTTTTGAAAGCTAAACAAGTGATTGGTTTTTGCGACTTTTACTTTTTTCATTCAAATAAAAAAATGGAGAGTCTTGATACAGAGACGAGCTAAACAGAGCTGCGAAAATAAATTAGCTAACAAAGCTATATGTTGGGATGTTGGGTTGGGTGTATTGTTGATAGTGTGGTACACGCCTGCAAGCATCGGAGTCAGTTCAAAGAATTTAGTGTGATAAAGAATGGTCCACTTTTCCTGTTTTTTCGTCTTTTGAGGATCTTAGTATGAATACCAGCGGAATATTTTCTTTATAAAATGTCAAGCTCAAACATTTGGTATCTGGTTTTAGTGTTGTAACGAACACTTCTCAATAGGCTTTTCAAGTCCATATTAAATTTTCAAAAATTGATGTGAAATTGAACAGGTAATACCTCAACAAAAACGAGATCAAACACCCTCCCCTTCCCCCATCTGGCTGCCAGACCCACATTTTGGGAACTGCGTAAGGTGAATCCACAATAAAGTCAATAAGAATTGCGTAAAATGGAGCCTAATTCGAAATGCAAATATCAATAAACGCATTTACACAGGCATCCTATGTGAAAGCAGCGCTCCCAGCGCTCATACGTGTCCCAATGCAGAAAGGCAAGGATATGACGGTGCTGGCTGTGACGGCCATTCTGTTTAGGCTTGCCCAGTCGACATTTGAAGATTGTTTGCAAGATAGCTAAGATTAACCAAATTAATATCAACCATGAAATGACGGTTTCTTGTGTTAATGGTTTATTTGGCAATAATCTCGAATTCAATATTTCTCGCTTCCTCCTCAGCTTACAATAGACCTTTTAGCTATTCTGAAAAGGAATCAAAATCGAACGATATTTTGCTACATTTGGTAGAATTATCGAATGTGCACAATAGTGATAGAAGCTTTAACGCCACTCGATCGCACGCTGCGTATAAAAATGTATAAAAATAACGCTCGATCCAGGCTCTTTCTTAGAATAGCTAAAAGGTCTATTCGATGAAACCTTGAAATTCGTAGTTTCGGCTAGATTTGTCAAGACTGAAGACAAAATTTTCCTTGTGACAATGCCACTTAAACGAAACGTATCGGCGGGCACAAACCTTCATGATCAAAATCTATCAAATTTCAAAAATTGAAATCTCAAAATCCTGCAAGATTTGAAAAGTCTTAGCTAGTGTTTCAGATGGACCTTTGTAACACCACAATAAAAGAGCCGGAAAGGAGTGTGGGTTGAGTGGACTAGAAATGATGAACAGCAGTAGAACCTTATTGAACTTCACCTTTGAACAATAAACAATGGTAGTATCTGGCTTTAGTTAAAAACTTGCGTCAGGCAAGAGAGGAAATCTATTCATATAATCAGTTGTATCTAATCCTTTGTTACAAAACACATGATTTAACCAAGGAAAGATTATTGGTAACCCTCTATCTCTTGACAGCCAGCTTTCCTGCCGGAAGACAACGCAAAATGGCATGCTTGCCTCCTCAAGTCTTGAAGCATTTAAGTTAATTTTGCCTGATTTAAGGATCTTTCTCCCACCCTCCCTTTCAGACCAATGCAGTTCTGTGACAACCATGGTGACCATACTAAATGAAACATAATAATGGAGCATAAATTGGCTTTTAGATGAATGTGCTTATCATGAGTGAAATTATTCTCTCAAATAGCGTTATTTTTATACATTCTTTATACGCAAGGTTCGATCGAGTGGCGTTAGAGCTTCTATCATTATTGTGCGCATTCGAAAATTGTACAGAGCGTAGCATACTATCGTTCGATTCTGATTCTAGTCAGAATTGCTAAAAGGTCTATTGCTGGGTATCTACAAATGCATTTTGCCAAGATGCTATACAAAAACTTTCATACTGTCGACTTTTAACTATTGTCCACTGATATGGATGTTTTGTGGCAAAACAGAAAGAACGGTCGGAAAAGATAACTGTTCAATGTAAAGATCTTAAAAAACAAATGGTCGAAATACCGGGTGTCCCAAAAAAGGTTCCCGATTTGAGCTGTTATTTTTGTCAAAATAGCGTGTAAATTGATAAAAATGATAAAAGAATCCTATTATACAATAATCAATTTAGATTTGAGTATTTCTTCATTTCTGTATATGCGTGCATTGATTTTTATAATTATTTCACTGAAAAAGGGAATAACTGAAATGTTCACGAAAGAGCTAAAAACGGTCTATCAACAAAATCGTTAAGATTGCAACTCAGATTCCACGGAAATTCTACTTTTTACTTTAACTCCAACGGTGCGGAGCTTGAACTCCATCTTGGGATCCGAGAAACATCATATTGGTCTGTTTTGTCTGCAAAAAGCACTATTTTGCTTTCTGTTCCAAGAAAAAGTATACTACACAAGACAAGGTCCTGTAGTCCGTACTTTAGGATACTGCCGAGCTTGAACAAAAACTTGTGACAATGACAAGCAGTCGTATGCCTTCGCACCTGTGATGTAAAATATGGAAGGAATGGACCATATCTCCATCGCTAGACTTGTCACTTTTCCAAGGGTTTCTCGAGCATAAGATTTTCAGAAAATTCCACATTTTGGAGGTCTTACAATGAGCAATATATTCGGGAAAATTATATAGATCAAAGTTAGCCTTTACGTAAGAGATTGCCGTTTACATCTTTCGAAACGAGAAAATGGTTGTATATCTGGAACTGTTCAAGCAGGGAAACTTTTTTGGGACACCCGGTGTAAGAATGCACAAATGCCATTAGCCCTTTCATTTTGTCGGAGTTTTCACAATAAGGAATCTCCTCCAGCTGCCAAAAGTTAAAACACCATCATATGGACTAAGTGTCATTCAGAGGCAGTAGCTTTTGGATCACTCTTTAGGCAAAATAAAATCTGCAAAAAAATCGAAAAAGTTTACAACCATGACAAAAAACTGGAAGAGAGGACAATGCAGATGTAATATTTGTACCAGGTGAGCCAGAAAAAAGTTCCCACTTTTGAAAATTCAGAGCACCAAGACTACTTCACGAATTTGAATCATTGAAATTCCTGTTATAAAAGCCGAAAGATCAACGTATTTTTGTGAGTTTTCTCGTTGTCGTACCAGCACTAGAAGCATTGGTAAATTCAACTTTATAAAAATTTTATGGTTGCAAAATGACGGGACGACCACCAATTGTTGATAAATTGATTATTAAATATAAATTGACAACTATTATCATTATTATCATAATTATCATTATCAATGGTATCATTATTATCATGATCGTTCCCAAGATTTCGGGAACTGAAAAGAGTTTACAATTCATCTCCCTTTCCACGCTAACCTCACTGCAATTTTTTCATGAAAAATCGACCTAAACCTTCAAAACACAAACCTGAAGTTTCCCAGAAGAAACGGTTACAAACTTGATCAGTTCGATAATTGAGTCATTGGGTTTCTGTAATTGTAGAAATGCGATAAAGATTTTCAAAGATTTATCAACATTCTTTAACGGAAACCAGTATTTTCAGAGTTTTGAAAAGCTTATTAGTTCTGAAAGAGATCAAATGAGATATTCTTCAAACAAAAATAACATAAATGACATAAATGGTCTAAATTTCGTTTCACACAAAGTGCGTGCGCAAAGTGAGTGCGCAGAACGAAATTCATAAGTACCGATAGCAAACAGTAATGGTCCCTACTTTTCCTTCCATGAGTTCGTTCAACACTACCCTGGGTACCAGACTCTCCCAAAAAAGAAATTGAGAATCCGACTGTACCAGACTTTCAATTTCTTTTTTGGGAGAGTCTGGTACCCAGGGTAGTTCAACACATGATGAAGAAATTTTCCTGCTGGGATTACCATTTCAGATTGAAGTTGCTCGGTGCCATCTTATGACGGCAAAGTCAGTTTGTTAGAACATTGGTATTTTAGACAAATCTATTTGCCGTAGCAGGCCGTTGATTTGAGGCAACACGTGCTCCAGATGAGCTTGTGTCCAACATATGAATGACTTTCGATGTCTTACAACAGCTGCACCACTTCTTGGATGAGGCTCTTTCCTTTATTCGCGATCCACGGGGGGGGGGGTTCTTCCGTAGTAAAGGTACCTGGGGATGTGCCGCCCGCGAGGGTATACTTTTTCGGACTTCTAGTCTAGCCAAGGGTGTACTTTTTGGCAATTTTAGTCGAGTTAGGTCTAGGCAAGGGTATGCTTTTTGGGAATTTTGGTCAAAGAGATGTCAAAATTCGGTAATTTTTGTAAAAAAAACCCAACTTCTTAAAAATTTTGGTCTAGAAAATGCGAAAATTTGGCAAGTTTTGCCTAGAAAATGCCAATTCAGAGCACTTCTGAAGGAAAAGTTAGTCTAGCCAAGGGTATCATTTTCACAAAAATTGGTCTAGCCAACGGTTACATTTTCAAACTGTGGGCGGCACCCCCCTACCCGAAATTTAGCCGAGAACCCCCCCGTGTCGCGATCCAACTAATTTCCCATCGCTCAATCAGTACCCAAATTAGGAGACCATGGAAGCCTCCCGTTCCCAGATCGAGAGACAACGAAAACAGGTGTCAAAAGAGGATATCGAAGCACCATTTGGCACTCATAGAAGTTGAGAAACTGTGGCAACGTCATAGATGTCTCACAGAAAACCCTGCAGCGAAGGAAAGCCACCTAGACCAAGGCAAGCAATTATGTTCTGCTACTGTGCAATCACCTTGTGCACTTACTTTATATATGAAACGATCTGGACCATATAAATGTGCATATTTAGACCCTATGTGTGAAACAATTTAGACCCGAAATGTGAAACAATTTAAGTCAAATAAGTGTGCTTTTTAGAGTTGATAGAAATGTATTGGTGAGTAGGTATGAAAGTACACCTTAAATATGTCATTCAGACCGTATACATGAAAAATTAGAGTTCTGTCCACTAAGGCGGGGGGTAGACGACTAGCTATAATGAATCAACCGGATTTTCCCTCTTCAGCATCATTTTCTATTCTATAAGTGAACGGCCGATTTAGAGTTTTCAACTTCTTCCCAAAATGCAACAGTTGATTGTACTAAATTTTGAATAAACGACTCATGAAGTACTAGTAGGAACTCCAAAACAAAAAGAAACCTTAAGCAATATAACAAGATCGTGGAACCATTTGAAAATAATAGCATAATCTATTTGAGTTGGAGCTTTATTAGGCAAGGGTGAAATGTCAACTTAAGCATGACGTTTACAGTAGGAACTCGATAGGGAACAGAAACTTGATCATCAAGTTTAGCAAACTCGCATGTGGTGTCACAGAAAAGTTGTGATCTGTTTGTAAAGCTGCTCTGGAGGAGCGACAACTTCACTTATATCATTCTTAATATACTGTAGGTTTATATTGCGACCTTATTTGGGTCTTCTTTGAGCTTGAAATCTAACCCTTACGTGAAAGTCGAAAACAGCAGTTTCTTCTTGTGTCAAAATCAAGTAAATATTGACGAAAAGAGTTCTAGGGTTGCATTTGAATTTTTCAAGATTTGAAAAAGCGCTAACAGTGTTGTCTTATGAATAAAAAACACCATTAGCACTTCTCAAAAGGAGGAAAACATTCAAGTACATCGCAAGAACAGTTTCTTTCAATATTTTTAAAGAACAAACGAGCCGCTGTCTTTGAAGCCACCACTTGTTTTGTCAAGCCTGTCCATCGACCTGGATCTTAGTATTTGATTGATCATAGGCAAAATTGCCGATTAATCGATTGAAAGAATTGCGTAGAATGTAAAATTACATCATATAGGAAAGAGCAAACAATAGTAGCAATTGAATGGAATTTCAGTAATAAAAGGTACATTATAAACAGAATAATAGCATAGTCGATCAATATCTGCAATTTTATTCTTTCCAGTGATCGAATATTCACCAGGGTCGATGGTGTATCGAAATCGATTATTTTCTCATAATCGATCAAGAATATTCGGTACTGATTGATAAATCGGTTAAACCAAAATGGTAATTGACTATTCGGACTTCGAACGATTGACTGATTTCAGCTGCAGGACGTTACTAATCTTTATGTGGTTGAGTGAATTTGAGATTTGAGCAGATACCTTACAAATTAGGCAATTGTTAAAACAATGGCAGTCACATTCTAAGATTTCATGTGATTGGTTGAAAGGAAGAAGAATAAAGGTTATCATTGGCCGGCTAAACAATTGGTAGGGTTTCCATTGGCTGTTTCGAAGAAAATAATAACCATCCATCCGGTGGCATAGCGACTGCGACTGATAAGGGAACAATTCCATTGAAGTTTAGTTGGATAGGGGCTGGAGTTAAAAAATTCATCTCAAGTTACGAAAAAACACTTGGAATCGCTTGGAAATCACCGAGGTGGAAGTTGGGAGGTTTTATGGGACTGACAACAAAGGAAATGACGAGATAGATCCAAAACTGACAGTGATACGAAGCTGTACTCGACGCCAGTCCAAAACGAAACCAAAACGACTCTTTTTTAAGCCTCAGCTCGTCGCAATCAAAGCTAATTCTGTATGCGTAAAATGACAATCAAAAGCTATTTCTTCGCCAAAAGAGTTTGGTACGTCAAAACAACTGTAACATTCTCTCTCTTGAACATATTACCAAGCTCAAGAAGTCGACGTTCGAATTTTCCAAGCACTGTAAAGCCACAAGCACTCGGTGATCCCCCTTCGAGATGCATCCTAAAATCAATTTCATCCTACAAACTCTTTTTTTTCAACACAAGTCGATGAAAACAAATTTGAATAGCAATGTAATTCATTTCAATGGTTGTAAGGTCAAAGCACTAAAGGTCAAATTTTATATTTCTTTCAACTGTTCGTTCCATAATTTCAAATCATCCGCAGAAGCAATCCAGTTGAAAGAGCCCCTTGCAGTGAATCATCATTTTTTGGAAACGATTTTGTCTAATCTCGAAATCATGCTATATCCAAAATACTGTACTATGATTCAGTTAAACGGCCGCATGTTTGAAATTTAAAAGTTACTAGTTAATCGATTAGTTGATAGTTGTTGAACAGGCCTAACTTTGACCTTCTCAGTTGAAGCCAATCTTTGCGAACTGTATACAACAGGACAATTGAAACTTCATCTCCTCCACAGTATCCGCATAAACGGGGTACAATCTTGTGGTACACCCCTGTATACCACTGAAATCTATCTGAGTAAAAGCTGTCTTTGTCAAATCTAAAAAGTAAATTATTGACTCATGATTATGGTAGGAGCTCAATAGGGAAAAGAAAACTTGATAATCAAGCTTAGCAAACCATCGCTCTGACAATGACCTGCGTTAGCGCAGTGTTTGAAAAGGTTAAACGAAATGATGTTCATAGCATCATCTTGAAATCTGCCAATCCTGGATCATATCTCTGCAAACTGTATCACGTTACCGCTGACTCAATACGATTGATTTTCATACAGTTTACTCCTTGAATCCTCGATAAATCAAGGATATGATAGGATCTCTGTAGGACAGTCCTGACGTGCACATCTACACCAAATCATTTCCCCCTAAGCAAACGAGGAGAAATTGAGTTGGTTTGGTATTAAATTTTGCATGTCAATACTGTTCCTGCGAGTTCGTATCACATCTAATTTATTTCTCGATGATACAACAGTTCAACCTGACACTGGGCCTGCAGACAGAAATGGAGTTTTGTACACTTTACGGGGCTCAATCTTATCAAAGTGGGGCTCATTTGGTAACTGCTTTACTACAGTTTTAGAAAATGCTTCATTTGTTTTGTTAGGATAAGTTTATCAAGAGCTATTTGAGTTCAAAACTGAGAAGCATCTATGACACCATGCATGCATATGTAAAACTTAATTACTATGAAAGAGGGCGGACGTAAAGAAAAAGACAGACTTTCCTTTTCTTCGCGTCCGCCTTCTTCATAGTATTTAAGTTTTACTAACCACTGTTAGTATCAAGTTTTTATGTATACATATATAGATATAGATTTCGCACACAATCGTTGGCGACAAGGCAGTATCCCAGGCACGTACTAGGGAAGTAACAGGGATATTGGGAAAACCTGTTTGCAATCAGCCTCTGTCCCATAAAAACGTCCCCAAAGTAAAAGAGAAAACAAAAGTTTCAGATCTAGGCTACTGCTATGAAACAACGGGTTATAGATAAATCATTTAGTTTCTTTCAACTCGGTTCCTTACACACTCGTTTCTTATCTGCGAGACTCTTCTATACCGCATTTGAAAATTGTGGATACATTTGGCAGCACATAACTATTCATAACATATAAACTGCTGACAGGAATGTCCTCACCCAGGGTAGCTAAAGTCTCCCTACAAAGCCGCTCTGATAGTCCTAAAGTACTATACTCTCGAATCTGGAATAGAACGGGCTCTGGAATAACGGAGTCGGGTGACTTGAAAAGTTACTTGAATTGGCCGACACGCATAAGTAAGCTGTTTTTACTGTAATGATACGAAAAACAAATCTAAAGCAAAAAAGAACAATCCACTTTGGGTCATATTCAAACAATGATTTGATAAGTTTTGATAGGGAGGCTCGAAATTATTAAACGGGGAATCTGCAATAGGGATTTCCTGAGCAAAATAGAGAGTTTTATTTTCAAAACTAAAATGAGGGGAGAGTGCTTTTTCTAGACTAGAAGTAGTCATTACCGGAAGTCATTACCGGAAAATACATTACACCTAAATGTGTAGGACAGAGAGTTTCCAAAAAACACTTTCAAACGACAGTTTTTGACACATTTTGAAAAACCGGACACAATCCATCTTTTAGCAGCTCATTGATAAATCTTTCCTTTCAAAATAGGGGAAATCTGTATAAAAATATATGAATCCCGACAAGAGACCCGCACTGAATGCAACAAAATGAAGATTTTGAATGCTATGAAAACAACGTCGGACGAATCAGTTTCGAAGCGGAATTTCTCCAAACATTTTGAATATTGATATGAATTTCATTGGTAAAACAATCCAATCCTTTGTCGAATCCACCTTTTCAAGAAAAGAGGTGCGAAAACGGAAGTCTTTTGTTGCTTGACATTTTGCAATTTTGAGGCCAAAATCTTGTTCTGCATGCAAAGTTTACTGTATGAACCAATTTTCACACTCATGTCTGTCTTCATTTGGAAATTACGGTGATATAAAGAATTAGAAATCATAAGGGCTTTGACCGTGAAATCAAAAGTTTGGACAAACTTTGTCCAAACATTTGATTTCACGGTCAAAGCCCTTATAACTTTGAATTCTTAAAATCACCGTAATTTCCAAACGAAGATAGATATGAAAGTAAAAATTCACTTCTATTCTAAACTTTGTACGCAGAACAAGATTTTAGCCTCAAAAATGCAATATCTCAAACAACAAAAGACTTCCGGTTTCGCACCTCTTATCTTGAAAAGGTGGATTGGGCAAATGTGAACAATCCGTGGATTGAGAGGTTTGTCGTCTGGCAAAGGTCACACTTAGCGTTTAATAAATTACCGTTTATCATCCATATCCATCTAAAAATATTAGCATAAGGCAAAGCGTAATATATGTCGAATATTTACTCAACAATGCCGCTTCTTATTGAGGCGTAATAGGACTTTTAGCTGTCCTGAAGAGAATCAGAATCGAACGATATTTTGCTACATTTTGTAGAATTTTTGGAATGTACACAATGATCATAATGCATCAAAATAACATGTTAAATAGAACCTCGCGTATAAAATGTATCAAAATAACGCTCGATCCAGGATCTTTCGTTGAATAGCTAAAGGTCTCTTACAGGAACAAGAACTTGCTCCTCCACATTGGTCTTATGTTGTTGTCGTTTCCAGGAAATGTTTTTTAAGGTCAAAGGGAATGGGCTATCAAAGCCACACGAGGCCCAACGTATTGTAGTGAGGGGGCCGTCGACTTACCGTAACGTATGACTTACCAAGATCTTTTCTTCCTTCAGATAGAGTATCTTGTTGAAAGAGCTTGCAAATCAGAATTTCTTGTCTGTGTCTCATATGACAGTCATTTCGTTTTGTTTTGCGTCGTTGCTGTCGATCAATCCAATACAGCGCCTCGAAGAAGGCTAGCTATCAACGCGTAGTAATAATCGAAATGCCGTTCGTTTTGATTTGTGTTAGTGTTGCACTGTTGTATCTATGTATAGTCATACGTAAAGGAACGCAAATTATTTCCAAACAGATCAGCAACAACTGTTTTCTTTTCACCCGCGTTGCATCTTTATTTGTCAAAACATGCAAAACAACACATCAAAATGGTGCTTATTTATCAGGCAACATTCTTAGATATCTTTCTGTTTGAATGTTTTATCAAAACTCAACAAATTTCGCTGCTAAAGCTCATGTAGTCGGCCTTATTTATCTTTCTCAGTAGGCCCTGTAGCTTCCCTTAAGCCCAATATTCGAAATTCGAACTCGACAGTATCAACCCCGGTTAATCCGCGCAGTCAAGGTCGCACTTGCAGATTAACGGTCGAGTTCGAATTTCGAATATTGGGCTTGCTACAGAGCCTACTGAGAAAGATAAATAAGGCCGACTACATGAGCTTTAGCAGCGAAATTTGTTGAGTTTTGATAAAACATTCAAACAGAAAGATATCTAAGAATGTTGCCTGATAAATTGGCAACATTTTGATGTGTTGTTTTGCATGTTTGGACAAATAAAGATGCAACGCAGGTGAAAAGAAAACAGTTGTTGCTGATCTGTTTGGGAATAAGTTGCGCTCCTTTACTTATAACTATAGTACATAGATACAACAGTGCAACACTAACACAAATCAAAACGAATGGCATTTCGATTATTACTACGCGTTGATAGCTAGCCTTCTTCGAGGCGCTGTATTGGATTGATCGACAGCAACGACGCAAAACAAAACGAAATGACTGTCATATGAGACACAGACAAGAAAATCTGATTTGCAAGCTCTTTCAACAAGATACTCTATCTGAAGGAAGAAAAGATCTTGGTAAGTCATACGTTACGGTAAGTCGACGGCCCTCTCACTGCAATACGTTGGGCCTCCTGTGTTAAAGCCAGGTAAATGTTACATTTGATTAAGGGCCTATCTATATGAAGCAAAATGCCTCATTTGCCAGGCCCGGGGCTGAGAGGTGAGATTCCACCTTCCAACAGAATCCTTTGTTTTTTCATTTCGCGTTTACCTGAGGAGCGCAACACCACCGGTATAGTGAAGTCCCACCTCACTAGAGGTGGAATCTCGCCTGGGTGAGGCGAAACTTTTCCATATAAACGAAACACCACCGGTATGGTTAGGTGAATTGAAATTATTCCTTGATTCTCATTGGTAAGTTAATTCTGATTTCACGGAAGAGGGACTTTACTCCACCTCGCCTCTCAGCCCTGGGGCTGACAGGTGAGGTGAAGAATCTCGTTTAAACAGTGACTGAAATTCACCTCGCCTGTCAGCCTCGGGTCTGGCAGGTGAGGTGTTTTTCCTCATATAAACAGGGCCTAAACATGTAGGCTAACTGAATAATACATTTGCAAATCTTACTGTTTTGATATTAAGGAAACAGTTGTCTTTGAAATGGTGTGTGTTTTGTTTGATTCGCCAGGTACAGAGCTAATCTAAAACGAGAATAGTCCATTTAGCAATAGGCATTCGAATCTGATTGAAATAATTCGAGAGATCCATTAGCATGCTTCGACCTTGTTATTTTGATTCGAAAATCTGCTTTTTAGTAGCAAGTGTCGCTCTTTCTGGGCCCTTTGATGAATAGGTAAGATCTATAGACTGCAAGAACTCAGTGTGAATGAGCTGCTAAATTTAGAGTCGCGTATTACAAGGGCGGAGCGAGAGATGATTGTTCTAACTATAGACCGATTTCTGCGTTGCCTGTATTATCTCGTGCATTCGAAGAAGTAGTATGAATACTTAGATAGCAATAGGCTCATATACAAGCATCAGTCTGGTTTTCCATCTTTACACTCAGTCGTCACCGGCCTTTCGGCTGGCACAAATGACTGGTATTCGAACATAGATAGGGGCAAGTGCACCAGTTTGATTCTCGTTGTCCTAAACAAGGCGTTTGATACAGTAAATCATGATATCCTACTAAAGAAGCTAGAAAAATACGGTATCAGTGGACTAGAGCTTGATTGGTTTACCTCCTACCTGCAGGAGCGAAAGCAGCTCTGCAAAGTCAATTCCACCCTCTCTAGTATTAACGATATAAGTTGTGGTGCCCCCAGGGCTCCTGTCTCGGCCCACTTCTGTTCCTTATTTACATAAATGATCTACCATTCTGCCTAAACAAAGGAAAGGTCACAATGTACGCTGATAATACTGCAATTTCTCACTCCTCGAGATGTCTTTCTAAACTGCAGAATGATCCAAACCAGGATCTTGTAAATTTACAAAACTGGCTACATTGATATGAATTGTCTCTAAACGTTGTAAAAACACAGTCTTTGAATATTGGATCCAGACCAAATATTCAAAACATCGAAAAGCAGACTGAAGCTAAGCCTAGGTTCGAAATAGGTGATCAAAAGATCAACATCATAACCGATACTAAGTATCTGGGAGTTCAAATTGATGACAAACTCCAATGGGATCGCCATATTGAACAAGTTAAGGCTAAGGCACTACGAGCTCTCGGTCTAATTAAGTATGCCAAGAAATTTCTTCCATCAGGTGTTCTGCAGAAAATGTATAGAGGCGTTGTTAAGCCACATTTCAGTTATTGCTGCTCGGTTTGGGGTTGTTGTAGTGAAACCAAACTTAAAATTTCTCCAAAAGCTCCAGAACAGAGCTGCAAGAATAACTACAAATAGTCCTTACGATGCTCTGCTCTAAAATCTTGGCTGGCCATGAATTAAAGATTTTATCAGAAAAGAAACAGCAACGCTGATCTGTAAAGCACTGAACTCATTTGCTCCTCAATATTTACGGGAATCTTTACTTACAATATTTACAGTAAATTCTCATAGGGTAGTGATCGCAATCTTCACTCTACCGAAAAAATGTGCAAATACTTCTGTTAAGAGCATGCACCGGCCCAAAAGCATTTTCTTATCGTGGAGCAAAATAATGGAATGACGTGAATAAGGAAATTAAATTGGCACCGTCCCTGGCTACCTTTAAAAAATCCACATGAGAGGTATCTTAAAATTGTACGTTGTAATTCTCTTCAATTTAGGCTTTTCTATTTTTGCACAGGTCGATCTGTAAAACAATTATTTATTACTGAAATCTGTAACCTGTATAAATATTCAAAATGAAATGGAAACGAACAGACGGGCTTTATCGTAAGCAAAAGTACAAGGTCAATTTTTTTATCCATATAAAATTCTTACAATACATGTTTACCTACTCTACATATTAATACTATACAACTGAACAACACAACAGGGACAATAACGTGAGGAGCAAAATGGCATGGCTACCCCATGTTTTTACATATAACAAAAAACAGTGAACACTACTAGGACAATGCACAAAAAGAAAACAAAGAATATTTGTAAACTAATCACTATACGCTAACTACAACCTAAATCAATCACAATGAACGTTTGCGGCATAAAGACTGTGGGAAAGGAGTTACAGAACAATTTCCCTGCTTCCTACCGAATTATGTCAATTTGATCGATGGATTAAATGCAGAAAACCAGGGTTTTTGTTGGAATATTATACCACTGTCTTATCCGCAATCGTTCATTTCCATTAGATAAAATAATGCAACGTAGCTACTCTAAATGAAAGAACAAACAGAAGACGAAAAAAAGGTAAAGGGACTTGATGGTTATTTGGCGTATAACAAAGATGAAAATAACCTCAATTAAACCGACCGGTGTTGTGGATGAAAGCTAAAGTCAACTCGAGAATCTTCCTGTTAAGATCAATAGATAGGTCTTTATTGCCATACAATAAATATTGCGTCAGGACCTTATTTGAAAGGTTGTTATGTCCGAATGGTCGTAATATTGCCGAAACTCCAGCGAGAAGATCTCTTCGTTGCAAATCAAACGAAGGGCAGAGCAACAAGAAGTGTTCAGTATCCTCAATGCCATCATTCGAAGGGCACATTGGATCTAAGGTATCCCTGAAATTGTGTTGGAATTTATGCAAGTTCAGTTTACTGAGACCAACCGTAAGTTGAGTAAGATGGGATAGGCCGATTGGGTCGTGAATACCAAAAACGGGTTTTGCAGGGGGGCGGATTATCGCGAGTAGCTTTTTCTTAAAAGCAGCAACTGAGGGTGCAAGTCTAAGGTCAATTTGGTGGCTCTGATTATCAAAACACAAGCTGTCCTGCTTCAATATTAGATCTGTTTCCTACAAAGCTGCCCATATCAAGTAAACTCCTTCAATCCATTCTGATCATGAAGAACTTAATAATAATCTTCCTAGTTGAAACTCAGTTAGGTACAAGCATAACTCTATCTACAAGTCAATCTTAGAACATAAAACATATACCTAGCATATACCAACGATGCCCCTCCTTTTCTCTAAAATCTTGCTCTTTTCGTTGGCGTGCCTTTCTGTTGTTCGAGCTCTTCTTTCCCTCCTACAGAAAACAAAGCGATGTTATAATTTCAAGCTCGAATAAAGTAAAAAAACAATAACAACTCTCCGGTTTCTCTGAAACAGTTTTGAAAACCTGAGGAATGAAATTTACTAACTCGTGAAATTCACTTCTCAAATAGTACATATTGCAAAGAAGGGGGGAGGGCACATAAACTGTTCCGTCCCTAAAGTGCATTGAAAATAGCCAATTCTGACGGTCAAGCAGTCTCTTAAAGCATTCGTAAATCCTTCTAATCATTTAGTTATTGTTGTGCTTCTAATAGCAAATAGAAAGGTCCATTTTAAATCAACAGTTTACTAGAATATCTGTTGAGTGCTGCGCTATCTCTGGCAATATACCAGTGACAGCGATCAACTTTGTGTGGTTCAAAGAATTTCAACTATAACGCGTGCTAGTTTGGTTCTCAACCAACCAATAAATGTCGCTTTAGAATTAGAGAATAACAGGGTAAAGAGTGACAAACTTATAAAAATTTGCATAAGTTTCAAAGACTCCTCAACTGATTTCCTACAATTTGTCAACTTAAATTGAGATAGACTCGACAAAAGATTTTACGTCTCAGCTTGCAAGAAATACTTAAATTGTTAACATTCATTGACTATCTGCAGATCAGAAGTGAAAAGAGTATCGGAGACTGGGAACGTAGTTCCCAGAAATTGTCTTGGGTTTCAATTTTCACAGAAAATTTTCCAGAAGAAATAGAGGCTTGAAAGAAAATCTCTAAAATTTGTAATTATACTTTGAACTCTAGACATGAAACAGAGTAAAAATTAGTTTCCAAGAAAACACTCATCCAGCTTCCCTGTTCTACTTTAGGGAAAATGTAAGTTGGATCTGTGAGTTGACTTTTATGATGTACCAAGAAAATTTCATTTAACTGAAAATGTGTTTTATGTCAAGCAGATGTAGGGCTAATATTTTTAGAACAGTCCTCAGAAAAATTTTTTTGACAGTGGGTGACATTTAACTTCAACCACAAGAATTCTTACTCAAATATGCAGAATTCTTGAAAACCCCTTGAGAATCTCTATTTCATGCTTATGTGGATGGGCCTATGAGCCTAAAATAGCATGTGATCTTGTATTTTAATTTACATCACATCCTGCTTTTATTGCTTTTTCGCTATTTCAAAACCCACTGCCGTGACTTGAACTTTCATTCTGCTGATAGCTTTGAGTCATTACTGCTTTACTTTTTGCATGTGAATGAGAATATTCATTTTTGCATAGAGGGATCATGGGCATTATGCTGTGACTAAATAAGTTTTGTTTTCCCAGAAACATTTCTGAGACAAGTGAATTTCTATCCATTTTCAAATTCATGGCTGCTTCAATGTTTGTGTCTTCTACCAAATTTCAAATAAATTTTCAGCCTGCTCAACGAAACAGGGATATGTCTTTTTGAGCTGTTGCATCAAAAAAATACCAGAGCATGGCATGCCTGTGTGCCATTAGATGACAGCTGTCCAGCTGTCCAAATCAGGGCATGAAAGCCCGCCTGACCATGTGACCGGGCGGTTGCAGGAAATCTTTATTTCATAGTGTTCTGCAGGAAATTTGCCAGAATATATTTTTTTGTATCGTTCCATTTCTCATTTTTTATAGTATGGTAAATAGCTTACAAGATCAAGCAAAAGTTACCTAATCTATCGCAATTAAAGTCTGGGTTTATATTGTATACAGTAAATACAAGACCATCAAGAACTGAATTTCCCTCATGCTTTTTAGAAATCACAAATTGCTTTATCACTATAGTTTAATGGGGTGCCAGCTCCATCGCTCTAAACTTTTTTTAATATTCAATATAAAAATTTATTATAATAAAGTTTTAATATAAAACTTCTTTAATCTAGCGAGAAGATTTCGACGTTCAACTTCAAAGGAGAGGCAGAGCAACAGAACTTCATACAAATCGTGACTTCATATAAATCAGCTCTAAACATCATACAAATTGTGACATTTCTTTTTACATAGAATCGCACAACTACCTTCGGATCCTGACCTATCTTTAAGCAGGCTGGATATTTTCATTTTTCTCTTCATTGCAGGAAATCTAAGCATGATCTTTTGTCCCGTCGCAGAAAGGAAAATAATTGTCATGCTCTGTAAGAGATCAGGCCAGCATGATCATGAAATTTCATGAAACTTAGATCCAAAGTGAGCCTGAAGCTCCAAGTTGTCAAATAAACTTGATTATGAGGATGCTGTTATGCCTGGTATAGACTGTCAGCTGCTACCTGTATCATCATATAACGAGATTTGTGGCGCAATTTTTCGCCATTGAAATGGTCTCAAAGGAACAAACATGATATGGAGGTGAACACAAAAAGTTTAATATTTTTACCACTTTGATAATTTTGCGGGAATTTTTCAGCTATCAACCTAGATTCCCAAAAAAGAAAAAATTTATTCTACCTCTGCTTCAGATTTGTTCGAGAAGAAGTCGGATAAATTTCTGGGGACACCCTAATTTCAACTTGTTTGAGGAGGTGACGCTATCAAATTTTCAATTAACCTGACGTAAACAGAAGAGCAACAGACCTATGCTTATCAAGATATCTTAAGAGTCCCTAAATCATGACCTTCTCAAAAATTCAACAAAAATTTTCCTCAATTGCTTTGGAAGCTAAAACAAAACTTTGCTTGAATTCTTTCAAGAGCAAAGAAGAACGCTGCTATTTCCAAAATAATCAATCAAGGTATCAAAAAGTCAACGAAGTACCTAAGATCCTTACAAGCCATTCAATGAAAAGAAAGATCGAATAGGCATATGCATACCTTTGTCAAAGTTTGAAAAGATATATTTCAAAATTCCATCGCTCCTTTTCTTTACTAGACTATATCAAACATCTCTTGTGACAACATTTATTGGTTTGTTTGTTCCAACCTAGCATCCAAAAGCTGTTGTTCGGTACAATGAAAAGCTAAGCACAGTTTCCAGGTCCGTACTCTCGAAGTAACGGCACCTTGTTGTCATTTAGCCTCGCATTATAGAGAGCTGGCGACTCTCCTCGGTCCTTGCAGATCTGGCAGGGGTGGCACAGAGGGGTAATCAAGGTAATCAGTGATTACCTATTTTCTTCCAGAGTTTTTGAAGTTTTATAGTTCTCCAAAACTAAATCCAAAACCAAAACATCATGTTCCTAGTTCTTTGAATCGTGAAACGTATGTTGGCGGAGCCCTCTGAAGGTGCTTTGTAACGTACATTGCTTTCTCTGCTGGTTTCACAGACAGTTGATTTACTGTATTACTTGCTAATCCTTGTGTGTTGTGATATCTTTTTGTTGAACATGATAGCTATTGAATTTGAGGATTATGTTGGCTGCGAGGCAATCGTGGCCCTTCCAGATTACCTTGCCATTGTTTTGGGAGGGTGTTTTGACGTAACTTTGTATTGAATTGCTGGTACTGAAACACAGCGCGCCTCGCAGTAATGTAGTCATTCAGCAATCTGATTACCTCAAGCACTGTTGCTGTTGATAGTCCAACAAGGGTATTTTGTTATGGATCAAGGTTTGTGTAACGAAACTTGTAGAGGTAGCAGATGGGTTTTCTGGAAGACTTCTCCACTTCATTCAGATCAAATGATAATTTAAATCACAAGCAACGATGCCCTTGAAAAGGATGGACGGCTGTGGCGAAGAATAAAGTACGCTGGGAGAACGAGTGTAGGTCTTTACCACTGATATGCGACAGAAATGTACTGAACAAGACTGCAAGTACAGCATATTAAATCATTCTGAAGTCCCATAAGCATACGTTGCATCGTTTTGAGAGAAAATCGTACCAAAAATAGTGATCTGCGGTGACTTGGCATCCTGGCAACAACATCTCACAGGCCAAGGAAGTCAAATCTACTTCTGATTACCTTGCCCTTCGGGGGCTAGGATAGGAGTGTTGAGGCTGATGACGCCCGACACAAAACTATTTCTTTGATATAGAGAAGGGCTGCTGTACACAAGCCTTCAGCCTCCTACCGCAACATGATCTATCATTCCACTACTGGCGTTTATTGCAGCCAAGAGGCATTTCAGTTACTTGAAAGAGCGTATGTGATTCTTTCAGAATGATAGAATTTTTACGGATTTTTGAAAGACTTTTTCCATAACTAACTGATTTTTGCCAAAGGTGTACGAGACTTTTTTGGTGGTGAAATGCCCCTCGGTTGCGATGAAGACTTAGATACACCAAAACATGTTAGAATGGACCACGCAATGTGCTTGTTTTCATCAAGTCAGTAAAAGACAATTTTTATCAAAGTTCTCTTCAGAGCTTTACCCAGGAATCTATTCTACATTTAGTTAGTAAAATGAACAATGTTTAAAAAATTTTGTCTTTGGCAAGATACGTATTGTTGTAAAAGATATTGACCCTCTGTTATTGTAAAGATAAGCAATTTTACAAGATCTGATGTGATTTGGTAATGGGCATGAGAGCTGTTTGTAAAATATAGGCGTTTCCCGGCGATGAGAGGGCGCGGCCCCAACAAGTTTTACCAATTTGATTACCTACTTTTCCCCCTCCTAGCCGCCCCTGAGATATGGGTAGAGATGGAATTCGACTTACATACGTTTGAGCTATTGCTATCCTTGCACCAAATTCAAGGATTATCACTTATTCTACCGGGTGCCCCAAGGAAATTGTTCTAAGTTTGACAAAATAATGCAAAATGACGATAAAAAACAAGTGGGCTCATTCTTCAGAATCTTGCAAATCCGTTGAAAATTCACTGACTTACGAGCTATCAAAGATCACCTTGATGCGACAGCTGAAACAAGGGACCCCTAGGTAACTTGTAATGCAAGAAACTTCAAAATTGAGGTAAAAAGGGTTATCCAATGTAAATACCACTAGTTAATTCAGAACAAACAAAACATGATATCGAAAGTAATTTAATTCTTATGTACAACCATTATCAAATTTGGTTAAGAATGAATGTATCCAAAAACATCAATTGAAAAAATCAATAAGACACAATGATTTTCAAACTTTGCTCGACAGAATCCTCACAGCATCCATACACTTGAAACTAAGGTTATCGAAAATCTAATAAAATCCTCTTTAGTTTGTCCTGAAATAAATGAGAAACAAAAGGGACCATAGCCCACTCTGCTTTTACCTCAATATGCTACTTAAAGGTCTCTGGTTTCAGCTTTCAAGAAAACTTGAACTTCTAAAGCTGTGAATATGCAAGATCCTCGAGTCTAAAGTTGATTAAAGATTTCAGAAACTGAGTTGTGTCAACATGGAGCCCGTTTAGCATATCGTTGCTGTCTAATATCAAATCAAACCTCCAATAACATTTTGGGACACCCTGTATACAACGAAAAACTGCAAAAATCAGAAATACCTTCTGTCAATTTTGCCCTTCATATCTTTTACGCCGATATGTCGGCGCTCTATATTTTCTTTCTTCTGGAGATACGTTTCACCCAAAGTGCGTAATTTTCCACGATGTGGCTTGTAGCCAAGAGGCTTCTTTAGACTTTGTTGTAAATCAAACTTATTATTCTTCATAGGCGATCTGCGGTAAAATCAGAACAATCAATTAAACAAGGTTTATGAAGGTTTGAAACATAGGAATAATAAGCAATAAGACGTACAAAGAAAGAGAAGCAGCATTTAAAGTTATACAACATCCGTTTGTTGGCCAATAATTTCGATTTTCAGATTTCTTTAAATCTAGCAGCCCAACTATTGAGAAACACACCTTCTTTGGAAGTAAAAGAAATAAAAATCTTGATTAAAAGATATGAAACTACAATTTTGCACATAAAGTGATCCGATGTGGTTCAAATGATGATCCTAGTATTTTGACCTATTAAGGCACTCGTGTACTTGAAAACAAAGGTGAATCCCCACACTGTGCACAGAGAATTATTATCAGCCTTAATTGCTTGACCTAGACTACTTTGTGGCTTCTTTGGCTTAGATGTTTACATTTTAAGTGGCATCAGAAACAGTCACTTATCTAAAAATTCAATTAGGTACTGGTATAATAAGTCATCTTGCACCCAATGAACAATTCGAATATCTGTAAAATCTCCACACTGCCAGGGCAGGCTTCTGGCAAGTTACGAGTAGCTCAGGATCTTGAAATATCGTCTGGTACGTCTTTTATACCAAAATAAAATGCAAATATTTGAAAACATGTAGCTTCAAAGGAATATACCATTTGAAAAATCTGAGATATGCTAAGTACACTCTGACAATACGGCAATAAACTTGACTGGAAAATACCAATTACAATATTTGCCAACTACTTTTGATATGGCTGAAACATCTACATTCTTACGCATCGAATCATTCACAGTTTAATTAGTTTCCGCTAATAATTTTGTCTTCTGGAGAGAGAAATCCCAATCTGGTCCTACAAACTGCACTAACCCTCATCATTAAAAACGGTCCTTATTAAAAAGCCTCCTTAACAGAAAGGTCTTTAAAAAGTACTTTTTCAAGATTGGAAAGTGGAGTTTCCAACTAAAAGATTGACTACATTGATAGCTATACATTTTCATGCGGAGATATCAATGTTTCAATGTTTCATCTTGAAATATCGTCTGGTACGTCTTTTATACCAAAATAAAATGCAAATATTTGAAAACATGTAGCTTCAAAGGAATATACCATTTGAAAAATCTGAGATATGCTAAGTACACTCTGACAATACGGCAATAAACTTGACTGGAAAATACCAATTACAATATTTGCCAACTACTTTTGATATGGCTGAAACATCTACATTCTTACGCATCGAATCATTCACAGTTTAATTAGTTTCCGCTAATAATTTTGCCTTCTGGAGAGAGAAATCCCAATCTGGTCCTACAAACTGCACTAACCCTCATCATTAAAAACGGTCCTTATTAAAAAGCCTCCTTAACAGAAAGGTCTTTAAAAAGTACTTTTTCAAGATTGGAAAGTGGAGTTTCCAACTAAAAGATTGACTACATTGATAGCTATACATTTTCATGCGGAGATATCAATGTTTCAATGCAAATACCGGGTGAGCCAGAAAATAATGCCATGCTTCCAGAAAGGAAAAGTTATCAACACAAATATAATGAGGTATCATCATACAACAACTCATTCATTTCTCGAAATTTCCCGTCCTTTTCCAGTTCACCTTCTGGGAGATGTGACGAAAGCCGAATTCCAAATTTGCTGGGGAGAACGAAAATGGAATATGGAACACAGATCAGCAATTTTGCAAACAATAGATTTCCCCCAGACGACTTCAAGTCCATTTCTACATTAAGTTTTCACAAAATGTTGATTAGAAAATGATGGCAATTATCTTAATACTTCAATCTAAATGAGAAATGTAGGATTCGAAATTTTCATTCAATGTGGTCTTTCGGACAGTCTTTGCCTAAAACGACCATGCAATATGTCAAAAGATGTCAACATTTTCAACTAAACGGTGAAACAAAGTATTTGCGAATATCTTTCGATTTCAGAGAGATAGCTGTGATGTAGCTCGTGAAGTTTTTTGGTCACCCGGTATTACCAGGTGTGCCAAAATAAACTATGCACTTTTGACGGGACATGACAAATCACATACCGGACCAATTTCGAAGATTTATGAGTTGATCTTTAGCAGATATCCTCAGTTAGATGCTGGTATTTTGGTAAACTTTTAGTGTTCTTTTTATCGCGGTATAGGCGAGTTTCTTAACATTTTCGATTTCGAAAACACCGAAAACGGTCAAAAAACGTTGATCAAATTTTATAAAGACTCAACATGAATGGAAAAACAGAGCTCGCTTTCGTGTAGATTTTGCAACTTGGAAATTGATCAGTTATAATACAGTGTACGAGAGTAACTCTATGTCGCATGGAGTTTTAAAATATTTAAAAATAAAATGATACAAAGAAAGGTATTTCCTTCAGAAAGTTCATTAAATCTATACTTATATGTAGGTACTGCCTTCGTTTTTCAAGGGGGTTAAAAGACAAACAACAGTAGTGAAGCGACATGATGAGGTCAAACAGGCATGGAGATTCGATCAATTTCTAAATCCCAAATCACCACGAAAACGTTCTCTCTTTGTCCATACATGTTGAGTCTTTAGAAAATTGGATCAACGTTTCTGGACCATTTTCGGTGCTTTTCGAAATCGAATATTTTAGAAACTTGCTTATAGCTTCATAGATAGAAGAATAAAAATTGTACAATAAAATACTAGCATCTAATTTTGGATCTTAGCTAAAGATCAACTCGTAAATCTTCAAAATTGGGCCAGTGTACGATTTGTCGTCACCTGTCAAAAGTATATAGTTTACTTTAAAGCATCCGGTATATTTCTCGAAAAAATACTTTTTAAATACAAAATGGGTTGCCGTATCTTGCCCATGGGGATGTTTCGAGACAGTCTCTAACAAAAGACTAAGAATTTCAAACTTGATTTTGATACTTCATAAAATATTTTAGATACTTTTAGATACATGGGACACTGGACATTAGGTATTGTAAAGCGCTAAAGATAAATAAGCTTTTTATTCGATTTGGCGCTATAAAAGTTTTAATGTATTATTATTATTATAATTTTAGCTGACCATGACAAGTCCACGTGCAGGAAGAAGAATGACTGAAGGTAGCTACAGTGTACATACCTGAAGTCGAACATCGTTTTCCGAGAGCCTGTACTCTCTTTCTGCCACGAATCTACTTTTGCTTTCACTGTTCGATATCCACTTTTAGGTGTTGCGCTTTGAAGACTAAGTTTTGGCGTTCTATTTTGAAAACTATACTTTGGTGTTGCCTTTTGATGACCAATTTTTTGGGAAGAAGTTGGAACTTCAGGCTGCTGAAGAAAAGTAAATCAATGAAATAAGAGGATACTATTTCATTTAAACACATACTGTCTTTGTGTTGATAAGGGTGAATGTGACCATCCAACAGAAAATAATTAATCATGCAAGCTATAGTTGTTCCAGTAGCCTAAAAAATAAACTCCATGATAACGATCTGATTCCTTCTATACCGGAAAGAAAGCATGGCTCCAGGGCTTAAAGACCTACTAGATTTCTTTTTTATTTCGTTTGAATGACCAGTCATATTCATGACAATATCAATCTAACTCAAGGTAGCAAGTGATCTTATGCAACCAAATAAACATACTCTGTTCTTTATCATTCAGTACAGTGAAAACGAAGTAGTAATTGTTGCATGCAACTGATTACAGAACAGATCTCTCCTTAGAGACATTTTTCAGTTCAAGGCAAAAGGTAAGAGTTCTGGAAGCAACAGATTGTGAACAAATGAGCTATTAAAATCAAGTTGGCTGTTGAAAAAAGTTCGTGCACTGCTATTGGTTACACATTCAAGAATTAAGGGCACATCAATTTAAAATATGCTCAGATGGCAATACCTGCTCATTTTGGAACTGTGTATCATCTGAAAAGATCTATTATGGAGGGAATAAAAGATCTCATATCCTTAACACGGTGGTGTAAACAGTCATTACGTCTGTCATTGGATAGAATCATTTTAAAGGATCCTTAGTAGTTACTTTGTTGTAATTCAACTTGTAGATGTTATACATCTCCATAATTTCGAATTACAGTGACAATTGGTACCTCCACTAACGTACACATCTATAAAACGGACACCAATGAACAACGGACAAATGTTTTGTCCCAAATACAGAAAAAAGATGCCACCTCTTTACAATGGACAATAACATTGGTATTTTGCTGTTTGTTTGTTTGTTTGTTTGTCAACTTATTTTACAATGTGTTTAAGCCTACTTTAGACAATAATCTAAATCGAGGAGTGTATATAATACATTAATTAATATTTTGACAACC
Organism: Aurelia sp. 3 sensu Dawson et al. (2005); assembly: GCA_964020215.1. Classification (NCBI taxonomy): domain Eukaryota; kingdom Metazoa; phylum Cnidaria; class Scyphozoa; order Semaeostomeae; family Ulmaridae; genus Aurelia; species Aurelia sp. 3 sensu Dawson et al. (2005). Next base: position 252,335 of record OZ026573.1, on the reverse strand, counting down.
TTTAAATAATCTAAATAATTAGAATAAAACTAATTTGCAGGAACATATTTACAAGTGCTGCATTTACAGTTCTGGCCATCACACTTTTTTATCATGTTTTTAAAGCTGTTTAGATTTTCTGCCGATTTCATTTCCTTTGGCAGTCCATTCCAGATTTGAGGTCCCAATGATCGAAGGCTATTTGAACCAAAGGTGACTTGATTTGGTCTATCATGATGTAAGTCTCTCGATGATAATTGAAAAACATGCCCCTTTAAGAAAACGGAGGGTCGCAGAAAGATACACTCCTTGGTACACTTCAGAGCTAAGTAAGCTCTCGCAAGTAAGAGACAGAATAAAGAAAGCTGCAGTTAAAAACCAATCTGATTTGTTATTTGCTGCATATAAACAAATCAGAAATAAAGTTACTAATATGAACCAAAAGCTAAAAAGGGATTTTTTCTCTGATAAAATAAATGCCTTTGAGGATAACATGAAAGAAACTTGGAAAACCATCAACCAGATGATAAATAAGAGATCCAAAACTACTCATATTTCTTCTCTCGAGGATGGTGACAAAGATATTACTGACTCTCAACAAATTGCCGACGCTATGAACCAGTATTTTTGTAACATAGGAGAAAAGCTCAGCAGCAAAATTCCAACAAGAAGAAATCCCCTGTTATCTGGGGATGTTAAGATAAATCAGCATTCTAAAATCTTTAGGTTCAAGAACGTTGATGAAATGCAGATATGCACGGCAATGAAACGCCTTAAAAAATCTAATGGATTTGGTTTAGACGGTATTTCAAGCTATTTTTTGAAAGCCGGCATGCCTGTCCTAGCTAGCTCATTGAGTGCCATTTTTAATAATTCTTTGAGGCGGAGTGTATTTCCTGATTGTTGGAAAACAGCTAGGATTGCACCTATCTTCAAAGATGGCCCTGAAAATATTAAATCTAACTACCGTCCAATTTCGGTCCTACCAACGGTTTCGCGTTTATTTGAGAAAGTTTTGTATGGCCAACTTTACCAATACCTGGATGAAAATAAGTTGCTTTACTTGCACCAATCTGGGTTCCGATCATTGCACTCTTGTGTCACATGTCTACTCAAGAGCACGAATGATTGGTACACAGACATCGACAGAGGCAATGTCAATGCGGTCGTTTTCATCGACCTTAAAAAGGCTTTCGACACTGTAGACCATAGTATCCTGCTAGAAAAGTTGTCACTTTATGGCATAAGGGGTATTGAGCTTGAGTGGTTCAGATCCTATCTTAGTGGGAGAAAACAGTGCTGTAAGGTGAATGGGCACATATCGAACATTGAAAGTATTCGATATGGAGTTCCCCAAGGGTCTTGCTTGGGACCACTTCTCTTTTTGATATATATTAATGACCTTCCACTTGCACTTGATAATGCCAAGGTTACTATGTATGCAGATGATACCAGCATCTCTTATTCCTCTAAATCAGTTGATGAAATCAATTCAGCAATCAATGATGATTTGTCCAATCTCAAATTATGGTTAGAAGGCAATAAGTTGTCTCTAAATGTTACGAAAACTCAAGCTATGCTTATCGGTAGCAGGGCAAAACTCCAGAACATTTCTAACAGTGATGTCATTAGCCCTAAGTTTGTTATTGATGACGAAGTTGTCCCGATGATAAATGAAGCTAAGTACCTTGGAATACAAATTGACAAAACATTGGGTTGGAAGGAACATATCAACATTATTGCTGCGAAGATTTCGCGAGGGATAGGGATGCTGAGATATGCAAAGAGGTACGTCCCACTCAGTACAGTAAAAACCATGTACAGAAGTATAGTCGAACCCTATCTACGATACCGTTGCACGGTATGGGGATGTTGCACTGAGGCAGACTTAAAAAGATTGCAAATTCTCCAAAATCGCGCTGCCCGTATTGTGACAAATAGTGCTTATGATGCACATTCCTTGCCCCTTATTAAAGGTCTGGGCTGGCTAACAGTTAAAGAGCTGATCAGGTTTGAAACGGCAACTACTGTTTTCAAATCTGTTAATCAACTTTGCCCAGACTATATGGCCCAAATGTTTCAAAGACAGCGTGAACAGGCAATGAGGACGCTAAGAAACACCGAAACTGACTTGAGACTTCCTTTGTTTAGAACAAACAATGGACAAAAGTCATTTGCATATCGAGGGGCTACCGTTTGGAATAGTCTAGATCACCAAATCAAACTGTCTCCCTCGCTATCAAACTTCAAATTTAAACTAAAGGAAGGATTATAAAGCAAACTTTACGTACTTCCTTCCATCAAGAACACATATATTAATTTTTCCTCTCTGTTGCAATTTAATTTCCTTTTTTCGTTTGGATAGGAACAATTAAAATTAGGTTTTTTTAGGGAATTTATCTGACAATGCATTAAGTGGTATTAGGAATTTATTGAGTAATTAATTTTTCCTTTTTGTTTTTCTTTTCTGTTTTAACAGGGCATATTGTAAAGCAGTTTTTTTCCCGTATCAACTGAATGTTTTTTACCCTGTATAAATAATTTAAAATGAAATGAATGAAATGAAAGTCATTGGAGTTTCATACTGAGTAGTTGGAAGATTTTATTGTGAAAATATCTTGCAGGAAGGAAGACTTTAAATTTTTCAAAAGTCTTAAAACTTCTGTGCAGTGGACTCTTAAACGAGGAAAATGCATAAAGTGCACCATATTTTTGCAAAGACTAAGCTGATGAGAAGTACCATACTAAAGGGTAATATTCAAAATCATTGTAAACAAAAAGCTTTGAACAAGGACCTTCAATCCCACGATGTTCGCAGAATCGAAGTTCCAATGTTCTGCATTTCTCTATGTCTCAATATCTCCAGGCTTGGAGAATATTCAACTTTTATGTCGCTAACAAACAACGCATCCGATTTCTGCTGACCACCGGAATGCCATAGTTAATAAAACATGGATTTCTTTGAAAATTCTACCAATTTTTCTCAATTGATTTAGAACTTATGATGTTTTTGATTCTGTCAAGAACGTACATGAAATTCGTTTGAAAAAGAAAAACAAAGATAATGTTTATAGCAATCAAGACATGAGAAGAGTCAAAACCAAAAGGTTCATCAAAAAATGAGAAAATTTTTCTGGAGATTCACGTAGAAATTAGAAAGGCTTTCACAATGAGGAGAATCCTTAGCCGCGTAACACAGTCATCACTTTAGACCTTATAGTAAATTAATGTCAGTTTAGTAGAAAGTGAAGTATAATAACCTTGGGAGTCTTTGGTGTGTTATGTGTCATTTTCATCGTTGACAGAACATCAAGGGCATCTTTTGCAACAGTCTACAAAATGAAAATTAAGTTGGAAATGATAATGATCAGAGACGATGCAACACTGGCCATCAAACTGTGTATGCCTAAGATTCTTTAACGTTGATATAAAGCACAGCATATAAGGTAGAGATGATCCTTGTGCAAAGGATCACGTCAACTTTAGAATTGAGAACTCTAGAATCGACTTTGAGTTTGTAGGAATTGATGGCATAAATTTTAAAGGCTACGGCTCATCGAACATCGAAGCAATTACATTGGCAACTAAATAAATGCTTGCTTGATACCCGATGTGCTCATGTAGACTCAAAAATTTACATGGCTTACACGGTTACTCCTTGCCGGTGTTAGCAGATATTTTGGAGCAGGCTCCTTCAAAAAGCCATCAAAAATAGCTGATGCTCAAATTCGGTTGGTTTTTTAGACTTCCAGCAATGATGACTAGATGTTTCAACACAATTTATCCCCCTGAAAGGACTAAATAGAAATGAGTTGGTACGCTCTTGAAGATAAATTTGACATTCTTCGAAGAAGATAACAATTGCTAAAGCGTATTAAAATCCTCGCTGAATGGTAAAAGAAACTTTGGGAATTTAATTATGATTTTAGACTGTCTTCTGAACCTTCCTTGAACGGGCAGTCTCAGGAAGATTCCTCAAACGGAACTGCGTGGCCGCTTTTAGGCAGGTAAATGTTAATATGGACAACATGTCGACTATCTAGTAGGGGAGACCTAGCCTCATGCCATAAGAGCCATCAACTTTACGCTCATCTTATTGAATTAAATTTATGTTGTTGTCGCTTCAGTGAGGGCCTTATTTTCCAACTGTTCTCAAACCGGACAAGAATTTCCGGTGGGGCACAGATCTGTTCCCCGACCAATCAGAAGGGAATATTTTGAATAACGTGGTGGCTGATTTTTCTTAAATTTAAACATCCCGCCAAAGGCAAACAAAGCGCGTTCGACTGAACGGCCGCAACGATCAAAATCTCGAAGTACCGAACGAATTTAGGAGATCTTTACGTTTTCAAACAAGCAAAATATCGTTCGTAGGTAGGAGTTTTCAGCTGAAATAGCTCGAAGAAATATCCATCTGAGTACTGATAGCTTGCTTTGCCGTGTAGCACGCCAGTATGAATACTTTTTCGGCGTTTTAGGGTGGGTGGTTTGGAGAAAAAATGCAAGTGATTTAGGCCATATCCGTTTCTGGAAGCGTAAGGACATGAGTCGTAGTTTGAGCGTCCATCAATCCAGCAATAGCGATAGTTACAAATATACAATCAGTCTAGGGGAGACCAGGACTATTTGTAACTTCTTCTTCTTCAGGTGCCATGCCGTATGGCTTGGGCGATCATGGACCTCCATTTCTCTCTATCTCTGCAACTGTGAATTACTTCGCAGCTCCTGTCTAGTTTTAACCAACCTCTGATGTTGTCAAGCTGTTTTATTCTTTGTCTCCCTCTGTCCCTAGTGCCTTCAATTATTCCTGTTGTGATCAATTCTTCTATGTTTTCTTCTCTAACTATATGTCCGAAAAACTTCATTTGTTGTTCTTTGATTCCGTTCAGTAACTCTTTCTCTACGCCCACTGACCTCAACACTTCATCGTTACTTTTCCTTTCGGTCCAACTGATTTTTTGCATTCTCCTGTAGCACCAAAATTCAAAACTATCAATTTTCCTTCCTTCTTCTTTTCCTATGTTCCATGTTTCACAAGCGTATTTCATGATGGGCCAGATATAAGCTTTTAATGTCCTAAGCCTTGTTTGGATTGAGATATTTTTGTTACTTAGAATATTTGTCATATTTCCAAATGCGCTTTTTGCTTGTCCGATTCTTCTGTCAATTTCGACTTTGCTTCTGCCATCTGAGGTAAGGATACTACCCAAATAATTAAATTGCTTCACTTGCTCAAGTTCTACTCCATCTATCTTGATGCTGCACTTCGGAATCTCTTTCCTTTTAGAAAATACCATAGTATACGTTTTCTTCTTGTTTAGTGATAAGCCATATAATTTACTCTCTTCTTTTATCTTGTTTACTAACTCCTGAAGATCTTTTCTGTGTTCGCTATGAGTGCTGTATCATCTGCAAACCGTACATTGCTAATATTAACCCCTCCCACTTTAGCCCCTGTTATGTCTTCTATTTTCTTCATTATTCTTTCGCTGTAGATGGAAAACCCGTCTGGAGAGAATACGCAGCCCTGTCTCAAGCCTCTTCTGATACTTTTCCATGTTCCTAATTCGCTTTCATATCTGATTGTTGCACTTTGATCCCAATAAATGTTCCTTATTAATCTCCAGCTTTTGTTGTACTTTGTCAAATGCTTTTGAGTAATCAATCATGCAGACATAAATGTAACAGTTTTGGAAAATCAACCATATCGTCTAAATAATGGTTAATTTCGTTGTTGGAGGAAGATGATATTGTGGTTGTATCTCTTGGAATGAAGTGGATCTTAGTTTCAGTCATGTCGATACATTTTTGTGATGTTGTGAAAATTTCAAATTTTGTGGTCAGGTGTTTACAGTTGCCACATAGCTAATACAGGGCAATTGTAGGCCACTGTAACACATCTTTAAAATCACTACAGAGTATCATTAACGACTTGTTTTGTCTATGTACTCGAAACGTGTGAATGTCATGTAGCAGAAGTGGTAATATTCAAGCTAAAGTGACAACATCCAAGCCTGTCTTCGTTTCAAGTGTATGAACGATCAAAAATACAATATTAGTCAATTTGAAACTGCATAGGTGCACGCTGTTCGACCAGAATAAAAATCGTCATTCCCCCCCCCCCGGACAAGTTGGCAAACTTTAATGAAGATTCATGTATCCCAAAAAGTGTGAAGAGGGTTTAAGTAAGCATGCTCTGCACAAATCAGTTTATTTGCTTGCTCATATGCTACGCATGGGAGCCAGTTTTACAACTGGCCCTTGTTACAACACATATACTGTAACATTATCATTTCTTTGATCTTCAGGGAACGATAGCCTTTCAAGTCGTTATATTTTTTATAACCGGGGAGCTACAACTCCCTGGTCATAACTTTAAATCTGTTTTAGAATAACTGAAGAACCTTCAACAGCACATGTATTGCCTCTTTAAGAACACAAGTAAGTTAATGTTTTACATAAGTTGTCAGGCAAGATTCGAAAAAAAATTGTTTTCTATTGATAGATATTACTACAATAACAATATTACTTTCTACCACACAAATTCTAATTACTGTACTACACTACAGGGACGATACCATGGGGAGCAAAAAGATAATGACTACCCCCTGGCCAATAAGAAGACACGCAACGTTAAACTAACAAACAACTACACTACGATTTAAGAACTAATGGATAATGTGTTAGATTCTGTCTGACATTAGATGTCTGGTCATTCAAAAAATTACCAATACAAAACTCTTTAAAGCCCAATCTTTCATTTGCAGGTTATTCCGCCTGACATCCAATATGAGTCTGGCCATAGTCATCATAATTTTTGAGAAAGTATGATACAGTGATTGCCCGCATACAAGAAAATCAAAATTTTGAATCAGGCTGTTTGGCTTCTTATATGGAAGAAAATACATTCATGAGAGGCTGGGAGATTTCTTATATGCCCAATAAAAGCATTAGACTTCCCTCCCCCATGCTATGCTTTCCTCCGCTAAATAGCATTTTTCAAATTCTTAGACCAAACTGGATACATGCAAAGGCCTAAAGTGCTAAATATGTCAATGATGATTTATTACTTCAAGTTATCTAATATCATATATGAAAGATTTAAATTGCAATCCATCCTATTCAAAATTTTAACTATTTATAAGAAATTACAAAAAGCAGGTTGTGTAGTTTCCCTTAAAGAAGAAAATATTTCTTATGCAAGCAGGCTGCGGTTTCTGATATGTTCATTGTATGGAGGAAATTACTGTACTGTTTATAAAATTTTATCCACTGTATTCGATCGGCATAACTTGAATACACACCTTGAGAGAAAACTTCAATTTTGATGCCCTCTCTTGTTTCTTCTTTATGTAATCATCGATGCTTTCCATGCTACAAAAACACAATTACAATACTGCTGTATCGTTTTAATGAAACTAAATTGTCGAATAGAATAATAGAATGAGTTAACGACTTGTACGAACAGCTATTCCACAACAGCAAAGCAGAAAATGGCAACAACCACCTTCACAAAATGTATCGTGCTAATCTAAACATTTGAAGAGACTGTATTTCTGACAAATATACTACCCCTATAAGGGCTGAAACAACTCTTTGCGGGAAAGATTCTGGAGATGGTAATTTGATGTGCGCCAGTTGTTAATTTTATATTTAAAGGGGGACAAAGTAAATGACGCTGAGCTCCGTATTTGAGGAACGGCCGTGGTAAATAAGATATCACCTGAATAGTTACAGTAACCATAAAACAGATCTAAAACATTATCTCTTCCCTTGTAGTCAATACTGCATGTTAAAACATCTCTTCTTAGTTCGCCAACGAAATAACCTAATAGTGTTTTTGTTTCTTTTTCTACTATTAATAAGGAAGTTGCAGGAGAAAAGCTCTAACTTGTTTGATAATCTTTAAATTCCGAAAGTTTTTTCTCCTGCAACCACCTTAAGTTACCGTTAATATTTTGTAGAAAATTGTAAGTGGCATTTGTAGTGAGGACCCGGTGACCTTGTGTCTTTCCTCGCTACAAATGTCACAGAAGTTGTATTGAATTGTTGTTTTTAAAATTCTAGATTGATAAAAAAAATAACCTAAGCCATGGTCTTACCTCCAAAACCTAGCCTAGCCTAATTCTAATCCGTGAGAGCTAGTTGTACTGAGCGATTAGGGTTGGTGCTAGCGATCATTTGGACTCGACTTAATAGGTCTACCTAATGTGGTTTGATGTGAATTTGATTGGAATCATTCGGCAGCTCCCTTGACATAAGCTCTAGCAACCATAAACACGACTGGCAATAACTAATGACAAATTAGTCACTTACCAACTGAAACTCTTATCATGAATTTTGCTCCAATCTCGTTTCCGTTCTGAAAGAATCGATAATTTATCATGAGCGCAAGGTTAACTTAAAATCAAAAATGGTAACCTAAATCTTGCAGGCAATTGCAGCCTTCGCAGATCAAACCAGAACGTATCAGTGCCAGACAGACACTAAATCCTTACTGGTTTACAAAACAATAGGACAAAAACAACGCAAAAGGAAACCTTGACTATCTTACTCCCAGGAAACTATAGATTTACGAATGGAAATCAAAGATATTGCAAGAATCTTTAACAGATTTGTTTCTAATACTATACATAGAGCAGCCTGTCCCCAATGGCGTACCAAAAGAATTACCTTCATTATTACCGCTTAGTGTAAATTCAAAACAAAAAGAGTTTAATCGTAGCTATAACTAAAACCCACGAAAATAGCTTTCTTTATACCAATAAAGAAATCTGGAACATTTTTCTGGTGTTCAGCAGGCAAGGAAGGAAAGCGAAGGAGCTCTTTTTTCATGTTACCCGTATGATTTGTTTTGGTAGCCACTTTTCGTCTTCCTTTCGAAATTGTTCACAGCGTAACGGTTTTGATGTTTGTGCGATCGACACTGCTGCCAATAAGGCACTTCCCATGACACTGATGGCGATCATAGGCCTGTTGTCACTACTGGCGTTGATGCTCGGTCTGATGAAGACGCTGGATATTGCCTGACCATTACCGCTAGGGGAATCTTCGTGCCACAGCCACTGCCGAATTGCCAGTCTTTTGGGCAAAAATTAGCCACATCCATGACACAACATGGCAGTTGCGTAGGATACCACCATTAATCTTTTCCAAAAGCAAATCAGGCTCGAAAACAATACCTCATGATTAAGTGCTTGTGCGAAACCGGCAGTTGGGGCAGGACTCCTCAAAATTCCTTACTTGTTACCGAAATTTCTAACTTGTCCTCCAAAGTCTAATTTGTCCTCAAACTTTCTAACTTGTCTTCGAATTTCTAACTTGTCCCCAAAATTTCTTACTTGTCCTTAAAAAGTATGAATTGTCCTAAAAAAAATAGAACTTTTCCTCGAGAAGTATATAAATACGCTGCCTAGTCCCGAAATCGGGCACAACACAAATCAATACAGACAGTAAATTGTAAGCATAAAATATAATAACTAGCTTATTGTTTCAAGTTCTCTTTCCTTCTCCTGTTATCCCTTTGTCTCTCGTATGCATTCATTCTCTTCTCGTTCACTTTGTTGCATGTTTGATGAATCATATGTCTCCATTCAGTTTTATTCCCTACCTTTGCCTTCCATTTTCCTAGTGCATTATCACACTTCAGCACACTTTTACACGTGTCTTTATATCTGAATTTTGGCCGACCAACAGGACGTGTTCCTTCAGTTAATTCACCATGTAACAAGGATTTAACTGGACGATCATCTTCCATGCTGGACATATGGCCTAGCCAACGTAGTCGACTTCTCACTAATGATATTTCTATATCTTCCGCACATACTCTTGTGAGAACTTCCTCGTTGCTGATGTAATGGTCCCATTTTATCTTTAGAATTCTCCTTAATGTCGCTGTTGAACAGTACAGAGTTGCCTGACTTGCTGATAAGTCAAAATCCAAGTTTCACTGCCGTGCATTAGTAGAGGCATAAGACATTGATTGTATACTTTCACTTTTGTGAGATATGGCGTAATCTATCAAAAGCACAAGATGTTGCCTGGATGCGCGCTGTTAATTCTTCCTTCATTGAACAAACATTCGTTACATAGCTACCAAGATACTTAAAGCTATTTTTTATAAAACAAAATGGGAACTCAATCCTACTTTCATGAAGGAGATCTTTGTTGAAAAACACAGTACTTACGGGTTAAGAAGCTGCCGTAATCTACTGCTGCCACAAGCGCGCACTAAGTGCTATGGCTTAGAGACGATCTTGTTTCCAGGGAGTAGATTATGGCAGGCACTTCCCAATGACATGAAACAATCAGATTCCCCTCCACCTTTAAAAGGAGAATAAAAACCTGGAAAGGAGAGGGATGCAACTGTAGACTGTGTAGACCTTTCGTGGCTCAGGTTGGGTTCTTAAAAGGATAAATGCACTGCATTGTAAATACTAAAATTTTCTGTAAAAAAAATTGTAAAAATCTGTATATATGTACCGGGTGTCCCAAAAAAAGTATACGGATTTCGTCGACCCTAGCAATAAGAATATAGCGTGAATCAATCCGAAATTATTTTCAAAACATAGTACCTCGATAGCTAACTTGAACATAGATACCTTATTTTTTGATATCGGTGCGTTGAGAGTGAAGATACTAATCTTCAAAGGACAAATTTGCTTCCACCTCGAAACCAGAGCTTTGGCGTTTGGGTCTAGGCAAATTCTTGAAGCGCAGTGAATAAAATCAACAAAATTTGAAGACGGCACAACAGATGTGTTTTACAAAATACAGTTTATGTGAGACCTATCGTCAAAGGAACTCCGAAATCACACATGCTATTCATCTGTGAAAGTACTCCCTTGAGCTCAACGCGCTTTTGACATCGTTGAATCATTCCTTGAAAAGAATTTGTTATCAGATCTCTGGAGACCAGGTTGATCATGACGTATCTTCGAAGCTGCTTTCCCAGGTGGGTCATCAACAAGATAGGAGACATCTTTTGGTCCCCAAAAGATCTCTAGACTTTCCAGTCTTGACTCCTGAGAGATCTGATAACAAATTCTCTTCAAGGAATGATTCGACAGCTGCACGAGTCTGTTGATGCTCAAAGGAGTTTTTTCGCCGATGTAATAGTAAGAGTAAAATCAATTGTTGATATTGAGATGAATGAAGCTGATTTCGAAGCTCCCTTGACGATAGGTCTGACATAAACTGTATTTTGGAAAACACATCTGTTGTGCCGTCTTCAAATTTTGTTGATAATATTCACTGAGCTTCAAGAATTTGCTTAGGCACAAACGCCAAAGCTCTGGTTTCGAGGTGGAGGCAAATTTGTCCTTTGAAGATTAATATCTTCACTCTCAGCGCACCGATATCAACAAACGAGGTATCTATGTTCAAGTTAGCTATCGAGGTATGTTTTGAAAATTATTTCGGATTGATTCACGCTAAATTCTAGTCGCTAGGGTCGACCGATTCAGTATACTTTTTTTTGGGACACCCGGTATTATACCGCATTATTATTTATGTTATATATATCAGGAGATCCGTGGTTCGATTCCCGGCTGTGGCGCATTTTAATTTTCTCGATTTTCCTGAGAATTTTAAAAATTGTTTCCGTTTGCACCGAAAAAGGAGAAATCCTGGTTGCTCGCTAGCTGTTGAATATTTATATATATATATATTCTTTTCGATATATTATATATATATCGAAACTTAAAAGAAGGCATTAACAAAAACAACTCTCGATTCTGTGGCGACTAGTTTCGTCTGTTCATGCAGACTCTTCAGGCAAAAATGATTAATTTACGATTGCAACAGATTTTATGTTATCGATTTAATTGTTATTCATATTGCGTAACATTTCTAATTATATTCATGTGACGTAAGATTAAGTCTCCGTCTTGCTTTAGCTATTTTCTTGACACGTATAGGGATTTTAGTGTTATGGTTGGCTTTAATGTCCATTCCCTTACTTCTAAATGCTTTATTATCATCATTTCTACTACAGTTACTTTCAATGTCAGTACCAGAGCTAAAATCTACTTGAGTTTTGCAATAGTCTCTTTCACCAGTGATGGCTCCAAACACTTTTTCGAGTTTGTCTAATTTCTGGCCAATTCTTTCGAGTGTAGATTTATCAAAATATTCGTTGTTTTCATATACTTATATATATATATATATGTTATGCGATTTTTTCTTTTATTTTGAAACAATTTTACTTTGTAGTAGGCTTGAGTTAGCTTTTATTTTATGCTATCTATTATACGCCTACTTTAAATAAATAGATAATAATAATAACAATATTGACATTCTTTAGTTTGGTTTGATCAATGAAAAATTGCACTTCTGGTCCAATGCAAATTATAATAATAATAAATAATAAAGCCACTTCTATAGCGACATATATCCTCAGGGCTCATAGGCGCTTAACAACATGAATATTAAAATTAGAATCTAGGATAAAGCTAATTTACATAAGACCACAAAAGTAAAATTTACTTAAAATATCCAAGCCATTCAGTTAAAATGTCCATCTCAAGATAAAATTAATCAATACCTCCAAAAACTTAGCCTGGCCCTATTGTTCCCATTTTAAAAATCCAACATCTAAGAATAATACGACCTAAATAGGTATGTCTTCAATGATTGCTTAAAACTACACAGTGAATCTAATGAACGAATTGAATACGGAAGTTTGTTCCACAAAGTTGGTGCTGCATGACCGAATGAACGATCTCCTGCCCTTTTCAAACTCGTCCAGTTGTGTTTCAATAGATATCTATCACAAGCTGACCTTGTCATGCGAACAGGCTCGTACTTTGGCACAAAATTATCTCAGTTTTTGTGGTGTTGTCCTCAAGAAAACAAAGATTAAAATGCACCGAAAAAATAAAGATTGTCTGCCACTTATGGCCTTCCGTATTCGGCAAGACCTTAACAATCATATACTTTCTTTGCAACTTAGATCTAGTTGCGCGCGACGAAGGAGCAAGCTTACTAAAGAGATTCAGCATTTGTTGATTGTATCCTTTGTTACTTTTGATTATCTATTACCGCTGGCTAGTTTACATTGAAAGATTCGCTGGTCACATTTCATTTGTCACTGAACTTTGATTGTGCATTTTTCTTGTTAACCAATGATCAATAATCGTGGTATTCGATCGTCTGCAAAGGTAATGTGATTGCAAATGGGCCTAAGGCTGTGTTCACATTGCACAATCTTTTGTAAGCGCATAAACGCTCGTGCAGAAATCCGCCATACTGGTCCCTTAGAGCGTTCAGACTGCAAAATATTTGCATGCGGAAAGAAGCTTGCTCAAGCGAAAAAACTTGTTGGTTAGCAAGCAGATGACTTACACGCGCGTGCAAATGAAATCTATTTTGAGCTTTTCATTTCACAAGTAAAAAGCGACCTGCTATATGGGATCCATCGAAATTCAATCGAACTTCCTCTACATTTCATGAGACACAGGCAGTAGTGAGTACAGGCATCTTCACACTAATTTCAGTTCTTCCATCGACACATTATAAGGGGAAGATACCGAACATGGCGTAAGTAGCTGTAAGTCGGATTTGTTAGGTAAATGATTTGTTCAGTATTGTTGACCCTGCGTTCATTACCGTTCTTTGCCGTCATAAAACATGGAATATGGAATGATGGAACAAGTTAAATCCAGTTCAGGAAGGCAGAGCAGAAACTGTGTAAAATCACTTCATCGAGCAATCTGAGATAAGGAAGTGTTTGGATCGATAAGCTTTTGAAATGATAAATCAAGAGTTTCAGGCCAAAGGAAAAAAATATCAAGTGTTGCCAAATTTTGGGATCTGTTGCAGGGAGCTTGAGGGACTCAAAGTTACTGCGCGCAGTTTCTGCCCTGTCGTTCAGGAATGGTAGGGAATATTTGATTTACAAATTTGGTGTTGCCTCCGTTTGAGTTGACAAATTTTCTGAGGTTGCACGCGCTTGATAACTTATAGTTACTTCGAATTTTATCAGTAACATGTATCTAAGTTCTAGTTGACGTTAATTAGCAAATCAACCACACTAGCAGCCAACCTGATTCAAAGAAATCATCGTTATTATCATCATTATTACAATGCTATTATATTATCATCAAAGAGTTGTTACTAGATTCCGATGTTTCTCTGCGCTCTTGACTTTAAGATGTCAGTTCGAAGTTGCTGCGGCAAAATACAACCAGTTTTCAAAAACTGGCAAACTTATTTCAAAAACTTCTTGTTGGGGAGATGGGAGACGATTTGTCCGAGGAAACTAATGTATCCCCCGTGCAGTGATAGTTTCAACCCCAAAACGCTACTGCACATGAACTACAGGGTGTCTCAAAAAAATTGTTCGACGTTTGATTAAATACTAAAAAATAACGATACGCTGAATGGACCCTTGGTCAAATCGCCCTTTTCCCGAGATTTTAAATTAATTTTTGACACAAGAATCTTGTAAATCCGCTGAAAATTCATGGGGTTACAAGCTTTTGAAGTTCAAGTTTGTGCGAAAGCTGAAACCAGAGGCCTCAAAATGGCATTTTTGGTAAAAGCCCCATAGGCCGTCGTTTCTGTTATTTCTCAATTGTTTCAGGGCGAACCAAATGAGATTCAAACAGGTTTTTGATAACCTAACTGTCAAGCATATGGATGCTTTGAGGAAATAGATTCAGTCTTTCGCCGATTATGTTTTGAACCATTGTTTTTGGACTTACGGAATGTTAGGAAATTTTCAGAATGATCGCAAGAAATAATTTACTTTAGAAGTCCTATTTGGTTTGCTCTGAGATCAACGAGAGCTATGACATTGGATAAGATTCTCTTACCTCCGTCTTCGAGCTTTTGCAATACAAGTAATCTGGGGGGTCTCTGGTTTCAGCTATCGCACATTTCCGACCTTCGAGAACTCAGTAAATTTGTAACCGATTTGCACGATTTTAGTCTCTAAAATTATTTCATAATCTTAGGAACAAGGCTGTCTGTCCATGAGCCTGTTCATGTTGTCCTTATTTTTTAATATTTAATCAAACGTCGAACAATTTTTTTGAGACACCCTGTATAACCTACTGCACGAGGGGACACATAAGATTCCTCGGACAAAGCATATCTCGTCTCCCCAGCAACTTAAGTAAACCTTACCTTTCTTGATGCCACCAGCTAGCTTTGGAATCTTTGTCCCTCTTGTCGCGGGAATCTTCGTTCCAATTGTTTTGTCAGCATTATCTGGATGAATGAGACAAGATGTCAGGCTTGGGCTTCTCACTCCTGATACCGGGCCAGTAAAAAACAACAACCCCATTTTGAAAGGATATTGCTTCCTGGATTTCAAGATGATAATTATGGTCATTTAATGATGGACATGTTCAAATCTACTTTATAATTCAACTGATTGAAATTGGTCGCTCCGTGATGGAATTATGAGGGTTTTCTCGAAAAGCTCCTTCAAGAACTCTTTAAAATAGGCCTAAATCACAGCCAAATCACAACATTTGCTAATATTATTGCTTTGATTATCAAAAGGGGATTGCTCTTTGTTCACTTGGTATATTTTGCGTTGCACCAAAGTGTACAATATCTGTCAAAAAGTCTTTGGAACAAGCTTCAAGATATCGACACATCTTCAAGATATTGACACATTTTCTCACAGTTTCACCAAAAGCGATCTGGTACAACACCCTAGAGCTTCTATGGCACCCTTGAAAGCACATCATTTCCCTCCATCTTTGAAAAAGGATCTCCATCCCACCAAGAACTATTACAATATTCACTGTGCTTTCCAAATATTAGACCATTCGCTCAACTTATCCGAGAACTTATCGACCATTCTCGATTCAAGATTTCAGATTTCCATTGATCGAGCAGGCTCGTAACTGCAAGAGTGCGTAAGGGTTCATGAAATCATACTACTTCTTATAAATCCGTGTGACTTCATCCCCGAATTGAAGCAAATCGCCGAATCCTCTGTGTATCTGGGCATCGTTTACGAGAGACTACTTTTTAGAAATCAAAGACTCAAACACACTCTCTGAATTCAAACAAAAAATAAAACTATGGGATGGGAGTTCTTGCGTCTGCAGATTGTGCAAAACTTTTGTCAAAGACTTAGGGTTTTTTTGAATATCTTTAATTTTTTCGAAAATTGTAAATAGGGTTAGGGCTGTTGGCGTTAATTAGCTTTAGCTATTTTTCATGTTGCCAACTGTAAACAAATTGTTAATAATAATTTATAATAATAATGATACAAAGCTGACCAAAATTTTAAGAACTCTGATACTATGCCTAAGAAGTATTAACTTTTAAGAGTTAAATACAAGGATATTACAGCAAACATGTCGATTGAACCTATCGTCTTGAATAATAATAACTAACCGTTTATTGCTTGAACATAATAGCACATTGTTTATTCTTATCTGGTGTTCTCAATATCACGAAGGGTGTCTGCAGCAGTGTTAGAGACTACATTGGCAATGCAAGCATTTTAAAAATAAGAAACAAAACAAGAAATTCTCAGTACAAAAGTGCAAAAAATTTTCATGTTGAATTAAGAAACTTTAAGGTAACTCTGCTTTCCGCTCCAGTGAGCAGCGAGTTGCCGTTTTGAAAAACCACTTTACTCAGAAAACAGTTAATTTCTCCAATACTATTCGGTCGATCGAAAATCGGTAAAAAGGCTATCGTTCTACATAGTCTTGGCAATCGAAAGATATCCAAATCGCAATGGTTCCGTTAAGGCTGGCTTTGTAAATTATTTTTCAAAACTTTTTGTTGATTTCAGAAAATTGGATTTATCTCCAAAACTACTCGAAAAGTTTTCGGTTTTCTTTCGCTATATCTTTAGCTAGATTGTTGATCTACAACTTTACGAAGTCTGGTTGAGAAAGCTAGGCTAGATTTGTCGCAATCGAATTAAAAGCTTGTTTTTGCGTGCATGCTTTTACTTGCGTAAACACGCTTTTGTTTGCGTTTTCCTGTTCAGATTGACATTTCCCCTGGATCCCATATAGCAGGTCGCTTTTTACTTGTGAAATGGAAAGCTCACAATAGATTTCGCTTGCACGCGCGTATAAGTAATCTGCTTGCTAACCAACAAGCTTTTTTGAGCAAGCTTCATTCCGCATGCAAATATTTTGCAGTCTGAACACTATAAGGGATCAGTATGGCGGACTTCTGCACGCGCCTTTAAGCGCTTACAAAAGATTGTGCAATGTGAACGCAGCCTAAGGCTGAGTGTTTGAAAGCGTGATTCGTAGCATGGTAATCTGTTGACCAAGGTTTTTACCCTTCAGTGTCGAAAGGCAAACAGAAATATAAAATTCGATTGCGACAAATCTAGCCTAGCTTTTCAATCAGACTTTGTAAAGCTGTAGATCAACAATCTAGCTAAAGATATAGCGAAGAAAACCGAAAACTTTTCGAGTACAGGGTGTCTCAAAAAATTGTTCGACGTTTGATTAAATATTGAAAAATAAAGACAGCATGAACAGGTTCGTGGAAAGATAACCCTGTTCCTAAGATTATGAAATAATTTTAGAGACCAGAATCAAGCAATCGGTTGAAAATTTACTGAGTTACGAGCTCTCGAAGATAAAAAATATGCGGTCGCTGAAACCAGAGACCCCCCAGAATACTTGTCTTGCAAAAAGCTCGAAGCTGGAAGTAGGAGAAGCTTATCCAATGTCATACATCTCGTTGATGTCAGAGCAAACCAAATACGACTTCTAAAGTAAATTATTTCTTGCGATCATTCTCAAAATTCCTTAACATTGCATAGGTCCAAAAACAGTGGTTCAAAACAAAATCGGCGAGAGACTGAATCTGCTTCCTCGAAGCACCCATATGCTTGACAGTTAGGCTATCGAATACCTATTTGAATCCCACCTGGTTCGCCCTGAAACAATCGCGAAATAAGAGAAACTTCGGCCTACGGGACTTTTACCAAAAATGCCATTTCGAGGCCTCTGGTTTCAGCTTTCCCACAAACTTGAACTTCAAAAGCTTGTAACCCCATTAATTTTTATCGGATTTGCAAGATTCTTGTGTCAAAAATTCATTTAAAATCTCAGGAAAAGGATGACTTGACCAAAGGACAATTCAGCGTATCGTTATTTTTCAGTATTTAATCAAACGTCGAACAATTTTTTTGAGACACCCTGTAGTTTTGGAGATAAATCCACCTTTCTCAAATCGACAAAAAGTTTTGAAAAATAATTTACAAAGCCTGCCTTAAAGGAAAAGTTGCAATTTGCATATCTTTCGATTGCTAAGACTATGTAGAACAATGTTCTTTTTACCGATTTTCGATCGACCGAATAGCATTGGAGAAATTAAATGTTTTCTGAGGAGAGTGGTTTGCAAAACGGCATCTTGCTGCTCACTAGAGCGGAAAGCAGAGTTACCTTAAGTACCATAGCCTGATCCAAGTTTTTTGTAAAAACGTTTATTTAGAACACATAATAGGCAAAGGCGAACAAAGTCATAATTTCAGCTTCTTTGCAAAGACATGGTTGTGTCATTTCTCAAACAATGAACAATTTCTTCTACTCACCCGGTACGCTAGTCAAAGATATTCGCGACACAGCGGCAACTTTCAAGCGGTGAAAGTGTTTCGAAAATTACGAGGATTACGATAGTTGCGAATCTCAAAGAAAGAGAATGTGCGAACATGAATGAAATTAGCACGCGACTGTTACGGGTGGTCATATAACCAATCAAATTCGTAGCACCAGAGAAGACGTTTCATGTAATTTCGGCATCAGCCTTCGAATCTATATCTCTATAACTATTCATGAATCTTGTCAACGTTTGTCTTGGGTTGGTGCAATATTTTGAATGGGCTTTGAGGGTATCAAGAGCCATATGTGAGGTGTTTCAAAAGTAGAACAGAATTAACAAAGGCCAAACACGCACCATTGGTTGAACCAAAGACTTTGCGTAGGCATTCTTCGTTATGCAAAACACTATCTTCCACCCGCTACGATTGAAACAATGTGTAGAAGTTTGGTAGAGCCCTGTTTCAGATATTGCTGCCCGGTTTGGGGGTAATTCTGGTGTATCAATTATAGGGAAATTGCAAAAACTGCAACGTCGAGCGGCAAACTTCATCACTAATAGCCCATTCGATGCTTCGCCACTCCCAGTCATTTGTGCACTTGGATGGTCCACAGTAAGAGAAATAATTGATCTTGAATCTGGTAGGACTGTTTACAAATCCCTGAATGGTGATGCACCGTCCTAAATGCGTGACATGTTTACTGAAGTCAACGTCTCTACAACACTGTCTCTCAGAAATTCGGATCAAAGGGTCCCTTTTCTAAGAACCACCACAGGACAGAGATGCTGCTCTGACCAACGTGCGCAACTTTGGAATGGTTTTCTAAAAGACTAAGAATACGTACCCTGGGTGCCAGAGCCTAATAAAAGTTTTAAAAAATAAAAAGAAAAATAGAAAAAGAGAGAAGAAAATTTTGTGGGACATCCGGTGCAAAAAGAGGTGTGAAAATACAACGAAAGATTTTCAAAACCTGTCGCTTTGCATTTTGCAGGAAGTTCTTCCATCTTCGTCGAATCGGTTTCCGTGCCGTTCTCTTCTTTGATACTTTCAACGGTAACTTTACTGCATTCTACTTCCTAGAAATAAAAAAGACCAATTGGAAGCAAATAAAAATACCTTAAATTTTCAGGACTACACTTTCGCTAATCAGGGAAAGTGGGGGGAGGCAAGAGGCAATTTTTTCGGGTCCTTAGAGCCTGACCTTGCTATTCAATTCTTTGTCAACTCCTCCAGGGATAGCTGAAAGGCTCTACAACTACATTCTGAGCAAATACAAAGAGAATGATTGCAATATTTTTCCTGTCAAGCCTTTGCCCTCTGCTTGCTTGTTTGCTTGCTTGCTTGCTTGCTTGCTTGCTTGCTTGCTGGTTTGTTTGTTTGTTTGTTTGTCTTCTGCTTGTTTGTCATCTTATTTCATATCGAATGTCTAATCAAACCCAGTTTGTTGTATAGGATAATGTGCACAAGACAATAATCTATATCGACAAATAAAGAAATGATGCATAAATATTGTACATAATCCAAAGATCTATCAGGCATTTGCATTAGCAGTTTGGGTCATCCCACTTGTTTATCATATATTCAAAAGTACCTAAATTTTCGGCAGATTTTTTCTCATTCGGCAGTCCATTCCAGATATGAGGTCCTTGGCCACAAGTACCAAAGGTGAATTGACTTGGACTATAATGCTGTAATTAATTTGGATTTTGTGATGAGTAAATAGATCTCACTTTGAAATAGTCGTGCATGAAAGGTGGGTTTATATTCAAAGAAACTCTTTACCAAGAACTCTAAACTGGAAACATGCGTGGTGCACCTCTCTCCTTCAAAACAAATAATAAATAATAAGTAGTTGTTTTATAGTCTTTTATCTAGCCCAAGGCTACTCAAACGACTTTACATCTTACCCCCTGGTCACTATGCTTAGTAGCATATAGCAGGGTGCAGCCACAGACGGCGCTCATAACTACGGACCAGGTACCCATTTATACTCCTGGGTGGAGAGAGGCACAATTTGTGTTAACACCTTGCCCAAGGATGCTATCCTCAAGTGTGGCCAGTGCCGGTATCGAACACACGACCCTTGGATTGTGAGCCCGACGCCTTACCACTGTGCCACCGAGGCCACGGTAAGGCGTCACGGTAAGGCCACGGTAAGCGTAACAACGTCGCTGTAAGAAGGCTGTATAAAATCTGAGTGAATGTTCTTCAATTTTTCAGTGTTTTGCAAAAATACAGCCAATGAGAAGCATCATACTGTCAGGTGAGTCAAAAAACGATTGCCGTTTAAACGACCACTGCTCCAAGAATGTCAAAAAAATAATATTGAAAACTGTCATCTTTATTGCCAATACGTTAAATTAGAGTAAAAGTTCAACCGACTTTAATCAGCCATTCCTTCCCCTGGAAAACGGAGACTCTCTGCAGAAAGCCCCCCCCCCTTCCAAAAAGCTGCAAAAACCCGTTACAACGATGAGCAAAATTTCCTTGGTTTTCCTTCCTAAAAAAGATGGCACTATCATGTATTCATCTATTTGTCCTCGTGGGAGCATGGAATACTCCTGAACAAGTTATTCATACGAATTGGGGGAAAACTTGTTCATACGTACGTGCTTAAGCATGCAGGAGTCATTGTTATAAAGCAGAAATGTTTGAAAGATTTGCTCGTGATTTTAGGCACGTTTTGAAGATTTCTTAAAGAGGCTTTCTCAAGAAAATGCTTCATAGCTTCGGAACAGGATAGCTGATTTCAGTCAAGTAAATTTATAATAACCTTATTCGTACCAAAAACCTTATCCTTTATCAGGTGGGACTCATTTAGTCCTAAGAAAAACAAGATCGATCTGATCTTCAATCTTATGCATAGGACCTTGGTTATTTGTTCGCCATGTAAATTGGACTCGGAAATTGGTACTTTGGAAGATACATTCAAGCAAAATGGTTACCCTGACTACATCTACTCAATTGTGGGCTAAAGCTTTTCGTCCAAAGAAGTGTCCAGTGTACATCACATTTCCATATATCTATATCAATAACTCGTCTTTCAGGTTTGAAGGTCAAATTAGTATAGCCATTGATTGTTGTTACATCACCGTTGCCTTTAGGGTATTTTTAGCATCTCAGGTTACGCTGCCGAAAGTCCAAAAGGATGTCATACTTGTCATAAGAAATGTGTAATATGAATTTACGCGCGAGTACGAAGCTCGGCACGTAGGTAGGACATCCTAAAGACTTGTTGGCAGGATGAGACAACGCGTGCCCCAGCAATACGGAAAGCTACAACATAGGGCTCGAAACTTTGCAAAATTTTTGAATTGAATGTGCAAAATGTTGTTGCCTATTTCTTTCAACTGAATAGATCGAATGATACTTCAGGTCGTTTGCCATAATTCAAGATAGAACATTTGTAATATCGTTATTTCTCTTGGAATTACAGCGTTCTAAGATTTATAAAAGGATGTACGAGGGGAGGTATCAAAAGCTTTAAAACAGATTAAAGGCACCTTAAATCTTAAATTGATTGAGGAAAGTCAAAATGACCAATGCAAGAAATACTCTGTTTTGACGATCTACAAGATGATAGCAAGCAAACGTCTGTAGCTTTTATGGTTTACGATTTTAGCATTTTGATGAAGTCACAACTTCAAAACAAGCAGAAATGTTAAAATGGTGTAACTCTGAAATGGTTTACGATTCAGCATTTTGATGAAGTCATAACTTCAAAACCAGCAGAAATGTTAGAAATGGTGTAACAAAAATGCTCTCTCTGGAATCATGGATTCCAGCTTATTCTGGATGTTGTTCTTTCATAGAAAGATAGATTATCAAGAAACGACCAAGGTATTTCGGGGAGACACCAAGTACCACTGAAATGAATGAAGACTTTCAGAGTTTGCCTTTAGATACATTTGCTTACATTTGAATCAAGCTTCTCTTCTTCGATGTCTTTCAATTGTTCACTAGCTTCATTTTCCGCTGTCTGTTCCAGCAATTCCTTTATCAATTCTGCATTCTACAGGGAGACAAAATATCATATTAAGCATTTTGAATAGAAAGAAGAGATGTGGTGTAAATAAGCCCTTGTTAATGATGACAGCGTTTTCCTGGCATTCTTTCAAAATTTCTATTTCAACGAACCTCTTCTCGATGGGAAAACCAAAATAGTCACCAAGGCAACTACACCTGTCAATAACTTTTTAGACAATGACGACATTCATGAGAAGTTTTAAGGATCCCTTGTGTTACAAAATAAATAGCCGACATATTTGATCAGGCTTGCAAGCGTCAAAACAAAAAACATGCCAGAAAGTCCTTCGAGTTCATGGGCTTGATAGGTGAAGTTTTATCTAGAAGAACAAACGAACTTAAAAGAACAAACTTCCTAGAAAAACTAAATCGCTTTGCCTTTACACAGAACCATTCAAGAAAATTTCAGTTACCAATCTGCTGGGTTTTATGGGGATTTTCATGGAGCACATATGGATGAATTGAATCCTGTATAAAGATTTGTTTTATCATATTATCTCTACATAAAGAAATTATCATATGTGCACGTCAAAAATTCACCCAAGAATCTTGGAAGATAAGATCAATAGTTGCTGACTTGGCCATATGACAAAACCGTACTACAAGCCTTACACACATTAGCATGCTTATAAGAATTATTGAGATGGATGAAAGATTCAAATATTTTGAACAGGAATTCTTAAGAAATAAAGAACTTTCTCGAGAAGTTTTCGAAAGCACAAAACACAGAAATAGATAGCCAGCATTTGATAAGGTAAAACAGAATATGCCAGGAAGTCCTTCGATTACATGGGCTTAACCCTATTTCACATGAAGGTGGCGTTTTCGCCACCAACCCCCAACCAAACTTTGCTATACTGCGCTGAAACGACACAAGATATGACTGGATATGACAACCAAACCCTGGTGAATTTAAATCAAGATTAGATAATTTCAATACGTCGTTGTTTTTACTTGGCGAAATCAATCTTGATAAAACCAGTGCCTGAAATTCAGCCAGATGGGCAAGCCTTGCTACGAGATGGCAGAACTGGATGGCTGATTTTGAAATGCCCATAACGGCAAGTGGCATAACAGATACGAAAAGAAAACGAGCACTTCTCCTCTGTCAATAAGGCCCAAGAGTTTGAGAATTTTCAAGTGAATTCCTGACACGGCAACCGATGAAGACTATGATGTCACTTCATAACAGCGAAACTTCAAGAATATTTTGGCCACAAAAAAATAGGCGTTGTGAAGTTTATCGATGAATTGCGCTCGTGATGCCGAATTGCGCTCGAGATGCACAACTGCGCTCGTGACATTTTAAGAATTATCGCAATCTGACCCCTAATGTAGGACTGGATCTAGTACAGTATCCATTAGTTTTTAATCGTTCGTAGTTTGTTGTGTGTAGGAAGATTATCTTGCTTGTCTTTACATATTGGCCATGGGGTAGTCATTCTCTTTCGCAGCCCATGGTATCGTCCCTGTAGTGTTGTAAAGAAATAAGGGAAATTTTGTAAAGTATGTAAGGTATGTTACGAGATTTTTATATGAATAAAAACAAAGTCTATCCCTTTCGTCAACTTGGACCAGTTTCATACGCGTCTTGAGAACTTTAGTCCAAACATGTGAGTTTCACGACACCGATTACGAAATCGAAGAGCAAATCATAACAGGAGGAACTTCATCCAAAATTCGGAAAACAGCTCTGCGAGGACCTGCTTTTCTTTTAAAATCAATGGTACTGGAAGGGAGACGCAATGAACCAAGCGCATTTCAAGCAAATGACATAGAATCAAAAGAGAACAGTGTTGCTAAACAAATCGAATAAAAAAAGCTTCTAAAAGGTATTCTTCCTCGCCTCCTCTCCGCATCGAGGCTCACTGTGCTTGCACACTTTATTACTTTCTGATAGGAGATCGCTTCCGATCACATGATCCAAACGCTATTTAAAGAGACAAATAACAATGGTTCTGCGACGGTATATAAGTGCCAACGCCCGTATTCCACCTCAGTATTTCTGAGCGCATGTTTCCATCCGCTTACAACACATTACTACGACGATGAATTCAGAAGAAGAACAACGCTTGTTGGCTCCAGTTGACGAAGAC
The DNA here is from genome assembly GCA_964020215.1 of Aurelia sp. 3 sensu Dawson et al. (2005). NCBI lineage: Eukaryota > Metazoa > Cnidaria > Scyphozoa > Semaeostomeae > Ulmaridae > Aurelia > Aurelia sp. 3 sensu Dawson et al. (2005). Next base: position 227,693 of record OZ026573.1, on the reverse strand, counting down.
GACGATTCAACGACGCCAAAGCCCGATGACGTGCCTAAGCCTTGCCCAAGGAAAAGGAAAGGGATAACTCGATCAGAGTTCGACAATCTTCAAGTTCAGGTCAGCAGAGTCCAGAAAAATACTAAACCTTCCTCCGATCAAAGCTTTTCCTTAGCAAAACCTTCCTCCAATTTTTTAAATACCAGGGCGTGGCTAAGTCATGGCTAGGGTGCGCCAGTCTTTGTCTTTGGTATTCTACGGTGAAAAACCTTTAAAAACGATACAAAATTATAACCATTTCTTGGCAACTGCTGCTGCATTAGACTTACTACCTGAGCTCTACGTTGTCCTACATGACGTTCTTATAAGGGTGGAGTCAAATGCAGGACTCAGGTAGTAAGTCCACATGCATTTTGGGGAGTAACAACAACAACAGTGGACATCGATGGCCTAAGCAAGTGGTTCAATGAATGTGGATTTGCATCAGATTAAAATGGAAGTGAATTCTTGTGATCTGCGTAAACATTTAGTGATTTGGTTGCGTGTTGGAGGAGCCAGCTTTGATGAAAGACATTGATGTTCCCCATGACACGGAGTCAGAGCCAACAACTCAACTGAAAATGAGGGAAATGCCAGGTGGTGGATTGCACTCTCGCTTCTGACGAAGTGGTGACCGACACTCACTGTATGTAGTACCTCTATGCACTGATTTGTAATGTTAGGAGTACAGCCAAGAAACAAAGATCTTTTGGACATTGTCACATGAAAAGTGTATAGTGGTATGATCAATGGATTCCCAGCATCTTTTTTCATCATAAGATTTATTGTTGGGAGTCCAATAATATTTTGAAGATGAATAAGAACACACACACAATATGAAATTGGTTATGTACCATGAAAGACATTGCTTGAAGTTTTGATTGAGGATTGATAGCAGCAAATTTCAAAATCGTTATGAAGATACAAACAAAGGGTGCGGAATAACTGAAACTAAGATTGAAAGATGTTTCAACTCGGACTGACCCTCAATCCAACTGGAACATTCTGTGATGTCCTGGATAGTAATTGTGTTTGGCACCCTGGTTGGTGAAGTTGGTTGACATCACTGTTTCAAGGAGTTTATGATGAACTTTGGAGATTGAGAGTACATATTATGGAAAATAGCCCCACTTTCTTTGAGAAATGAAATTGCATTACACATGCAGCAAATTGTAGTTGAAATATGTCAAGGGTATTGAAATGCATATTGAAAATGAGTGGATATACCAGTAATCAATGCTAAAAGAGTATTGTGAGACAAACCATTTGGCATTTCTTGCCAATGCACTCTGACTTCATTGCATATAACAGTTTCTTGCAATAATTTATCTCAGTTTTATTGTCGAAATATTTGTCCAAACCTTCCTCCAAATCTCTATTTTGACAAACCTTCCTCCAAATTTCCATTGTTCTACAAACCTTCCTCCGGTCAATGACCGTGCGACCGTAATGTTTTCTGGACTCTGTTCAGGTGAGCTCGGTCACCGCCGCTATAAACAATTTCGGCGACATTCTCAAATCGTTCATTGGTGACGGTAAAAAACTACGCTTCGATGACGAAGTTTTGGCAGCTCAGTCTGCATCTTACCCAACTCAGGTTGCAACATCCGCGGCTCACGCTGCTACCTTTTTGGGGATCACACAACTTTCGCTCCAGCTCAGTCTGGCTCTCGTTCGTTTGTGAGGGCCTACGCTCATAACGGTATATGTGCTGCCAAAGAAAAGAATGCAACTATTTTGGTAAAAGGAATCATTTTTCCGTACGTTATTTATCGTTGCAAAGAATCAGAATTGTTAAGCCTACTTTTGTGTGTTTTTCTGTAGCTGAGCATAGATGAAACAATAAAATAACAAAGAAACATAGATGAAATAATACAAAGAGAGCAGCCTCAACGGAGGATTCCGTACCACGCGGACAAAAGCTAAAAGAAGCCTTGACACAGCTGGAAAAGGGGGATATCATCGAAAAGGTGCCTGAAAATGAAGGGACACCTTGGGCATCCCCAATTGTCGTGGTCCTAAAAATACGAAGGAGTCAGAATTTGTGTGGACATGAGAGTTGCAAACGAGGCTATGTATCGTGTGCGTCACCCTATACCAACCGTCAATGACGTGAGCTTCGTGTCAAATTGTGCTAAAGATTTTACAAAACTCTATTTGTAAATAACTACGTTCAGTACGCGCATTGGTCTTTATCGTTACATGCATTTGACGCGTGGGGCAAACGAATAAGCGCAAAGTTTTCAATGTATGTTACAGACTCAGCTACACGGATCCAAACGGGTCAAAAACATCGCAGACGACATCATTGTGAATAGTACAGCACGCGAGGAGCATGATGAAAATATCGATAAATGTCATCCTCGCTTGAAGCAGAAAGGCCTTACTTTAAACCAGAGCAAGTGTAAGTTTCATTGTGAAACTCTTGAATTTTCTGTACAGATATTTCCGAAGATGGAACAAGCTCAGATCCGAAGCGTGTCAAAGATTTATTGAATGCACAAATACCAAAGAGGTCCGTTGGAAGCAAATTCACCGGGAAGTATTTAACTAGCTTACTAAGAAGGCCTTTTCTACCGTACTATGCATGCCATACTTTGATAAAACAAGGGCGCATAGGTTCTAGTCGATGCAAGTCAAGTAGGACTGTGTGCAATTTTATCACAGAAATCACAGGGATCCGAGGATCAGAACCGGTATATAATGCAATGTTAAAAAAATGAACTTTTTACCATCTGAAACATTAGAAAAGATATATTACAGCATTATCATACCAAAGATAACTTATGATTTGCGGATATGGGGGACATCGTCAAAACACCTTATGCAAAAGATTGAAATTCAGCAAATTAAAAGCAACAAGGATAGTAAAAAAATAGGCATAAACAAGGTAAATGATAAAGAAGTTCTGCAAAGTGTAAACGGGCAAAATCGATTACAGTTATGAAAGGAAGGTTGTCATCGAGATGCGCATAGTAAAGGGAACAGAGGGTCACAGACTTATGGACATGTCAGCAAAATAAGAGGTCTGCAGTTACAGCTTAGGAGACTGAATACAGAGAAAGAAAGGAACACACTGAATTACAGAGGAACTTCTATTGTTTGGAACAGTTTAACAACAGATGTCAAGAATGCTAGCAGCAAAGAAGTTTTCAAACAACTCTCAACCAAGGGTCATAACAGTGTTGAAAAAATAACATTTTAAACAGGAACAGTAACAATCAAAAACAAAGATCTTGAAACCCAAACCTCTTTATACTTTCAGGCATAGGGTCTAGATTTTGAAAAATTAAAAAGGAGAAAATCATTAGCTGATCATCTATTACTTTTCTATTAACACTTTAATTTGCAGGTCCACATCAGTCAACTTGAGGCTGATCTGATATAACATTAACTTGGATCATTTAAATAAAGAATCTATATATCATATGTGTATGCATGTATATATGACATTTATACGTATGTGTGTGTGTGTAAGTACTTTAGCTTCAAAATTTGGAAGGTTGCGAGTGAATACCAACTTGTCTGAGATACAGTCAGCTCAGCACCTCTAAGACCACTAAGTTTGTCTCTCAGGTGGGAGAAATTTCTGAGTTTACATTGTGCGTCTCTATTTCAAGGAATTTCATGCACACATTTATCATACAGTTTTGAAATTTAGGAAACAATTTAGAATTTCACAAAAATATACTAGGTAATTACTGAACAGTTGTAAAAGCTCATTCATACCCATATTATCGTTACAAAGGAAAAAATTGACATAATTTGGCAAAGTTATTCGGAGCAAGGTGCTCTTAACAAAATGTAAAGTATTTGTGTTCAAGTGGAAGGCTGGTCCTACTTTTCAGAAGTTCATGCTCACCATACCACTATACCTCCAAGGTGGAATCAGTACAAGCCATCTGCCAAACACTTATACACAAATTTGGTTTGTTGTCTTGTTATTTCTGTTGTTCAGAGTGAATATTTAGTGGGAGGAGGCTCAATTCCAGACTGGCAGCATTGCATATTTTTGGTCCAAAATGGAGATTTCTGAAATATTTGAAGGTTTCTCCCATTTGAGAGAAATCCCTGTTTGGACTCTAGCTGGACTAGTTTTCAAAGGACCTTTCTTCCTTTACTCCATCTTTTTGTGACTTTGAATCCTTTTTGATTGAGTAGCCAGACTCCAGAGTATGCCAGCTTTCTATGAGACCTTCCTTGGCTGTGGAAAATTCAGTGTGGAAAGTTGCTTTGTGTAATGTCAAAGGTTTATGCAATGCCAATTGCCTAAAGACAACAGTCCTATTGTTCTACCATTGTTCTTGATGTTGCTCCCAGGGGCGGACTGGCCCGGGTGGCAAGGTGGCAATCGCCACCCGGGCCCCTCAAAACTGTTAAAAGCGGGCCCTTCATAAGAAAATTTTTTGAATTTTATTTATCGATTTATAGCTTTTTGCATACTCCAAAGTCAGTTTAGTGCAACTCACAAGGGCCTTAGAGTTATAGGGGCCCAAAGAGACTCCTTTGTAATAAACGTACTGTATATGGATAACCACTATGCCCCAAGATTTCAGTGAATTGAAAGGCGTTACAATATAAAGTTTGATTACTGATTTGATTTGATTTGATTTGATTTGATTTGATTTGATTTGATTTGATTTGATTTGATTTGATTTACAGTAATCCAATAGGCCCCTTTAATCAAATAAAAGCCAAAAATAGAAGCCGAATCTCAAATTGTCTTTGGATTTTATTCATAGCATAACCTATGGCTTTTACGTTAGCGAATGGTGTTGATGGGGACTATTGCACCCCACTTTTCTCTAAAGATGGTTCTCACTCAGGATTCAAAAAGAAACAGAGGCTCACGTTGGCTCATACTGTATTGTATATAAGATAACTGCTACCAAACTGTCAAATGTTCAATTTTAGCACTAGTAAATATGGTATTAGGGGATGCTTTCTTAGCCAAATGATGTTTCTTCTAAACCATTTTCTTGCTCTCTAATTCATAGCGTAACTGTCACAAAAACATCAAACTTTCCTCAATGCTAATGGCATGTATGATACAAGGAGATGCATTCTAAGCCAAAGTAAAGGGCGTGGCCCCAAAAAAATTTCCTTGGGGCCTCGCCCCCAGACCCCCTCCTTTCCCTGCTCTCACTAAATTTACCTTGGCCACGCTGTTGTCTCCAGCTACTAGAAAAACACTAACGCAATTGCTTTATTAGCATTGATTTTATTACATGATTGATGCCCGGATATTTAAAAGTTGCAACTTTAAAAGTTCATTCATCTTGTAGAACGAATGCAAAAATCCACAAGATTGCTAGAAGTATATCGTTTCTCAATTGAAGTTCTGTTTCTAAAATTGCCTTGAGACATCTTTCTTCAACAGTAATCCTTTTCTCTATTTCTTAGTGAATCTTGCATGAAAGACGCAGTTTCCCACAATGTAAATGGCAAGTTGTAAGAAATTTCTCCCGGAGCATAGCCTCAAATGGCAAAATTCTGCTCGCTTTGCTCACACTAGATTATGCCTCTCCGTACTGTAACATGTTTCCCATTGTGATAGGCGTAGCCATTGTACACATTATGAAAGTATAGGGCCTAAGTTGTTGATAATTCTACTTTACACATTGTGCACTTGACTGAAAACATTTTTTCGGTCGGCATATTTTGTTCTGTTCCACATGCTCATTTCTTTCACAATTTCATTTTGCGAGAATTTCTTGCGATTTTGAGTATCCTCTCATTCGTGTAATGGTGGCAATTTTATATATGAAATACAAAATCAACAGTCATGAGGTCATTGTCAATATGCTTATAGATGATATAAACACTCAAAGAACACACATACATTTGAACGTTTCGGCTTAAGCAAGATGTCAGCTGTCAAATGTAGGCATATGCATTCAAAAATATCTAGCAGCTTTGATTTCCCATAAGGTAACCCTGCAATGATAGATCTTAGTGCCAAAAAGCCCAAATTTTGTATACATTCTTCTGATGTGTGAAACACACCCATTGAACGCTTGGCCACACCCATTGAGCGCTTGGCCACGCCCTACGGGCCCTTTGTAGCCATGAAGCCACCCTTGGAAAATAGTGCCAGTCCGCCCCTGGTTGCTCCAAGGCAAAGATAATTGGCAGACCATGCATGTTTTCCAGTGTGGTGTAGAGCAAATTTTCTTTTGTTTCTTGTTGTTGGCTTGAACCTAAAAGGTACTCCTGTGAAATAAATCACTGTGACAACAAAATTTGATTGCATGGCCAATATTTAAATTTCCTTTTCTTGGCAAATAAGACTAAATTATTTTCCAGGTAGAGCTGATCTTGTGATTCAATTTAAAATTAGCAAATCTAGCACTTCTAAGGCAGCCTGGTCTGATGTAATGATTTGCCTGGTCCAGTGCAATGATTTTGTGTGTCAGTCAACACCTAAGAATAATCAATATTTTCAGTTTCAGTTTTCATTGACAAATATTACTAAATACATGACACAAACATCTGCAATTAAATTTACCTAAATTAACTAAACAAATACATGACAATCAACTATACATAACTACAAAATACAACCACGCCAGACACAGATGAAAGTAAAAAAGGCACAATACTGTACAGAATGAGCATAGGTTTCTGAAGCAACCAACAAATTGACCACATTTGAAACCCATGCTCGTACGTATTTAAGGTATATTTGTCTCAGTAGGAGCTCTCTAATAGTTAAAGTAATCGAGGGAGAGCCCCTCCCCCCATCTAAAAACTAAAAAGCAAAGAAAAATTCATTTAAAAAAGAACACAAGACCAGAAGATGTCTTCAAAAAGTGAGATAATTAGAAAATGTTTGCTCAATTACATGTGGAATTAAAGACTATAACCATTCACAAGGAATTCTTTCAATTTTGAATCTAAAATAGTAAACGAAACTGACATTTTAATAAAAGTCGGTATGCCATTCCAAAGTTTAGCACCAAAATACTTTATAGACCTGAGACCATAGAAAAATGTAATTCTTACATATTGAAAATGTCACCTCTAGCTGCCTGACAAGTTTCACGGTTGCAAACAGTGTTCCTAAGCTGAAAGCAGTTGTGAAAGTGAGAAGGTGAGCGACCATTGAGAGACTTGCACACAAATTTGAGTGTATCATGGTGAATCATGTCTTTTAGTTTTAGAATCTTTAACAAAAAGAAGATTGGTGTTGAGGGAGAGAAGAAAGGCTGAAAGGAAATAGACCGGAGCTTTTTTTGCAACATGAAGAGTGGTTCAAGGTAAGTATCATAGGAGAAGAGACCCCAAGTTGATGAACCATAACTCAGAAAGGAAGAGAAGATGGAAAAGTAAAGATTTTTCAATGTCAAGAGGAAGGAGATGTTCAATTTTAGAGAAAATCCCAGATGTCCTTGAGAGTTTCTTAGTAAGTTCAGAAATATGAAATTTCCAGGAAAGGTGCTCATCCATCAGTGCACCTAGAAATTCAACATACCTAGATCTGGTAACAGAATTCTTACCAAATTTAATAAGGATATGCTCAGGCAATTTCTTTCCTGGGGAGTGAAATGCAACATAGTTTATTAACTTCAAGCCAGGATTTTACTTTTAGCAGTTCTTTATTTATTTACATTGAAGTTTAGTAATATTTTCAGTTTCAAAATAAATATTTGTATCATCTGCAAACAAGAAGAAAGAAAGGAGTTTCAATACATTGGGCAGGTCATTGATAGAGATCAGAAATAGTAGCAGGCCAAGCACAGATCCTTGAGGAACACCACAAGTAACTTTACCGAGACTAGAAGAATGATTGTTGATTGAAACAAATTGTAGTCTCCCAGTGAGATAAGACTCAAACAACTGCAGTGATGAGCCTCTTATTCCATAATGATCAAGTTTCTTTAGTGGGATGTTGTGGCTGACAGTATCAAAGGCTTTTTGCAGGTCAATAAAGATTGCATTGGTAGGCCCAGAAGATTTACTCTTCTTAAGCGACTGAATTACCGAAGAAACCTCATCAGGAACAGTGGGAGAAATGAAGAAGCTGTTGTCATTAAAAGAAGCTAGATATCTAAGAAGAGAATTAGGATTTCTTGGGATTTTACCAGTAATTTTGCTGGCAACATTGAAAAATAGTCATTAAAGTTGTTAGCAATTATGATAGGATCTGTTATCTTATTACCATTATTATTAGTTAGGAATGAGATGGAATCTGTTTCTCCACTATTTGATTTCATTTTTATCACACTTCTGATTCGCTTCCAGAGCAATTTCATATTAGATTTGTTTTCGGTAAAGTAATTTTGAAAGTAAGTTTTTTTATTATTTCTTATCTTACTAACAACACGATTACAAAATTGTTTATAATGGACATAAACGCTTGGGGCTCAGTTTGTTTGAACTGTTGGAACATTCCGGCTCTGACGCTCATCGTGCGTTGGATATGGTTGTCAATCCATGGTTTGTTACTTATATTCAATGATATTTCATTTAATTTCTTTTTGGACAATGCTTGTCAACAAGCTATTCAGGTTAATTAGGAATTTGTCAAATTTATGATTAGCAGTAGATTCATCAGCATTTAAAAATGCAAAATCCAATTTTTGGTAATCATCAAGGAATCTGGATTCATCAAAATTTGTGTAATTATAAACAAAAAAGGAAGAGTTATCATAAATAGGTGCAGAGTTATTGAAAATAGAAAACTGAGGGAAGTGATCAGAAATTTGCACTAGGGTTTATCGATCATTTCATACAGTCTAACAATGAACAGACCTGGCCGCTTTAGGCAGGCGATCCCCCGTGCGCGCCTCCAAGCTCGCCTCGGGTTAGCAAGGCGAGCCATTCATCGCTCACCTCAATGTCAGTTCGCACCTTAACCGCCTGCCTTGGTTTTCCTTTCATTTCTTGACACCTCTTGGAATAAAACTAAAATGTTGATAGGAACTTGTTTTGACTTCAAAATAACATTAATCACCCTTTAATCTCTTAGGAAGTAATCTGCTTCTGTAAACTCGTTAACTACTTTACAAGTAACGCGAAAAACAAACCAAACATTTTAAAATGCAAAAGCAATGGAAATCCTTTGAATGGTTTCATTTCCACCAGACTGCTATTTCAAAGGCCAACTGAAATCCCAACATGTTAAAACCGAATCATTTCAATATGGCGAGTAAATAGAAAGGGTCAAAGAGTAATCAAGGAGATGGATGGAAAGAAGATGGTGACGTACGTTCGTTTGGTGCAAACTTTGCGCTAAACATAAAGCTTCCATTCTCTTGAACCCGCTTTGTAAAGGCAGTGCGAAGGCCGTTGTTGAAGCCTACATAAATGGAACAAATTTTGTGAAGAAATCAAACACCCATTGTCAGCTCTCAAAATCTTTTTTGGTACAAAACGATTGGTACAAGGCTGTCAGCTCTCAAAATCTTCTTATCTGGAGAAAATTCCTAGCATTGGGTTAATTTACTATTTTAGTTTGACAAAATATGTGATGTTCTTGCAACAACTAAATCGGAAATAAGAAACCTTCCAATACTGGAACATCAAAATATCAGTTTTGGAATGACTGCTAGTTTGTACTAATGTTATTACAAAATTACATTATGTGATTGAATTTTGGTTCTGTTCAAGTCTTGTTAGTGCTTAGTGAGTGTGTAGTTGATTTGCGACCTTATAAAGCTATTGTGTTGTTTCTGTTGGAGAATCGCCATCTTATTTTGTAAACTTAGCTGTTTAAAGACCAATATTGCATTTGTCCCTTATTCATATACTTTTATTGACGATTTTCAATAGACTAAAATCGCCCGCCTGACTTTACCAAGGAGAGCGATGTACCGATCGCCTGCTAAAACGCTCACGGCCAGGTTTGAATGAATACGCTTTTTCAACAAAACGGTGCACGCTGGGTAATCAGGATCGATCTCTCGCACACATTGTATTTCTATTGTGCTCGCCTATTCTCCCAGGCCTTACTGGGAATATTTTGGTTCTGGTGTGGCCAATTGCACCCCTAATGCATATCAAGCATGTGATGATGTGCAATGTAAAATCACCACAAATTTCATCAGAGCTTGTCTATTGGAATTTTCATTGATTAGAGTAATAAACTGTGATCATGTCACAATGACGAGCTTGGACCAAAGAGCACTAGCTTATCAGTTTTGAGCAAGACTAAGTGTTTTGATCTTTTTTCATCTGAACTATCTAGGTTCCCAATAAAATGCTAAATAATGCAATTCTTAAGTGTACTCTTAAAAAACGGAGCATCCAGGAATGAGAGATTTATACTTTAATACAACATTGCCAAGAAAATAGCACAAGGTAAAATTCTCAAAGATTTCATACTGCAACTTCTTGATAAAAGCAGTTAAAACCATCTCTCAAAAATATCAGAATTTGTCAATCTTTGGAAGCTTTTTTAAAGTGATATTACATCTTACAGGATTATCTTTAGCACAACTTTTATGATTATTATCAAAACAGTAAGGGTCTTTAGTTAAGTGCAAGATTTTTATCCTTGTTTGGAAAGGGAGACCTTGGGAAGAGCAGGCATTGGCCAAGGTGTGCGAGAGCTATCACCTGCCATTCCCAAGCGCAGCCTGCCTCAGGCCTACGCTACCTCTGTACTTTCAAGTGTGGTAAATAGATTATCGTTGCGGCATTATTACTTTCAAGTCGAACACTTGAAAAGCTCATGCTGTAGCTAACTAATTAAAACATCAATTCAAGCAAAAGGAAGCAAAAATGCCTTTCCCTTTTGTTTCTATTTGAATCTGGTGTGCGACTCAATGGTAGGACAATAGGTCTATTGTTTAGAAACAACGGGCGTGGTGTAAACCTTCCGTGTGGCAGAAACAAACTTTCCACCCAGAGCGAGAGATGCAAAAATCAACAATAAGATCTTTTATTCTCACTTGCAAGAAGCTGTTATGGGGCTGCGTCACAGCAATTCATAGTACTTGCGAGGGAATGCAAGTTTTCCAACCCTGGGGCCAAGGCTATGCACATATTCTGAAGCAGAAACTGATAGAACTTGAAACCGTACAAGCCTATGTGTAGACCCACTAATAATGGGTCTACACGTAGGCTAAAACCATACGTGCTTGTACAATCGCAAACCCTACTAGGGTATCGGCGGCATTTGTCGGACGGCGGCATTTGTCGGACACTTTCGGAATCACTTCCGCTAAACAGATGCAAGCACTCGCAAAATAAACATGAATCGCACTCACCACCTTCATCATGTTATACTCTGACTTTTTTGTACAAATAGAGTTTAAATAACAAGCTTTAGACCGGGGCAACATGCCCACAACGGCCAGAAACGCTTTGTGCGAACCTTCAAAATGGCGACGAACACGCATGTACTCTTCAATGTGTTTATGAATGACATTTTCCTGTCTGTAAGATATACTAACATTTGTAACTACGCTGATGATACCACTATCTTTGCACGCCATCCAATTCTTGAAACAATTGTTAGACAATTAGAAATGGACGGTACTGTGGTGGCAAAATGGTTTTCTGACAATTACTTGAAATTAAATGATGACAAGTGTCACCTCATGATATTTGGTAACAAATGCTCCAGAGCAACAGTTACAATCGGAAATTCGACAGTTGATGAAAGCGATTATGAAAAACTGCTGGGTGTAACTTTTGATAAGAAACTAAGCTTCAGAAAACATGTTGAAGATTTGTGCAAAAAGGCCAACCATAAGCTCCACGCACTTGCTCGCTTATCCGCCTATATCGATCCTATCAAATCTGAAATCTTAATGAATTCTTTTATTAAGTCACAGTTTAATTACTGTCCACTTGTGTGGATGTTCCATGACAGGGTGTTAAACTCAAAAATAAATCACATCCAAGAAAGAGCATTGCGACTGGTATGCAAAGGTAGTGATACTGAGTTTGAAAAGCTGATGAAAAATACTTTAACCACTCATCAGCACAATCTGCAGTTGTTAGTGATTGAGATATACAAGACAAAAAATAATTTGAATCCATCCTTTATGTGGGATGTTTTTACCAAGAAAAATAATCATTACAAGTTAAGAAGTGAAAATCATTTGCAACTGCCAATGGCAAAGACAACAACATATGGAATAGAAAACATTCAATACAGAGGTTGCCTTTTGTGGTCAACTTGGCCAAAAGAAATCAAAGACTCAAACACACTCTCTGAATTCAAACAAAAAATAAAACTATGGGATGGGACTTCTTGCGCCTGCAGATTGTGCAAAACTTTTGTCAAAGACTTAGGGTTTTTATGAATATCTTTAATTTTTTCGAAAATTGTAAATAGGGTTAGGGTTGTTGGCATTAATTAGCTTTAGCTATTTTTTATGTTGCCAACTGTAAACAAATTGTTAATAATAATAATGAAAACATGTCATCCCTAAAAGTAACAAGTTACATAAAATACTTTATACAAGATAAAAATTTTGTATATGCCACTCTCCAAAATGGGCATGACAAAATACATTTTACCGCTGTTAAAGTCCACAACCTTACATCATATCGGCAAGTCCTTTAAAATACTAGGAGATCTGGATCTAGCCAGTCTTTGTCCTTCTTGCAAAAAAGATAGTATGTTGATCGAATGCAAATATTGATTGCTGTTCTAATTACGTTTGTTGCATTTACTTTTGGAACTCCAAATGTATTTACTAGATTTTGTCCAGAATCGTTTTTACCGATTAGTCCCAAAGCACTCATACTCAGATTGACGAAAGTAGCGTTTTTGTATCTGGCATGCAAGTCTTGAAGCGTTTCATTATAGCTGGTTTGTTTTCTTTCACTGTTCTCCTTTACTTTTGTTATGAATCCACATGTTAATTCAACGACAACGACATTTTCCTTGCGGTGTACTAATATCAAATTAGGCCTTTTTAATGATCTTGTTACTGATGTTGGACAAGCATACCCTGGAAGATCAGCATATATCTGAACATCTTTTAAGCCTACAAGTGCTTTTGTGATGTTGGCGAGGATGGAATTATGACGCCATGTGTAACACCCTTGTTGCAGATGTACTTTACAGCCCAAGGCGACATGCATTAGAGACTGGGCATTACTGTTACAAGCCAAGCAAATGTCGCTTGATGCTTTCCCCCACATGGTCATGTTTTTAACTGTCGGCAGGGTATTGTTCAGATATCGTACTGTGAAGTTGTAAATGTTCGATGGTAGGATGTCCCTGGTCTGTCTCCAAAGATTGTTGAATATATCTGAGCCATGTGACCACATCAGTTTCACTATGTATCCTTGGTATTCTAGTTCATCTGAAATTCTTGTTATTTGCTGAGATCTAACAGCTTTTGTTACTTCCTTTGAGTTTTCATGGGTGTCATATTGAATATTTGTTTCAGCTGTTGCTTGATGTAAAAATCGTATATCGTGATTTGGAGACTTTTTCAGACATTTTCGGCGGGTATTTTGGCATTGAATAAACTTCGTAGACACCTTTATCAAGTCCAAACCGAATCTCTTTTTTGACAAGGTAATTATGTCAAGTGTTCCGTTGATGGGGATTTCAAGCCATTTTCTTAGGTAGCTGCACGAGATGTTATCAAGATTTTGCTTAACCCACGTCATGCCTAAGTCCGCGACGGTGAGGTCCCAACTGATTTTTGACAATAGATACTTGCCGCATAACTCTATTTTATGCTTTGGGTGTAAGGGTAGTTTATCTATATTAGTGAGTATTTCGCGGCATTTTCTCACAAGGGTACTCTTATGCTCTTCATCATCCATCTGAAAGTTGAAATGTCTGCCAAGGTACGTAAATTGCTCATTGACCTTGACAGGTGGAATGACAGAGTTATTCGTAAGCAATTTTGGAAGGAATTGAACAGCAGTCGTGCCCTGTTTTTGTATTCCAAAGGTTTTACACTTGTCAACACGTATTATCATATTTGCCCATGATACCCATCTGGTAAATGCATTTAGTAGTATTATAATAATAATAATAATAATAATAATAATAATAATAATAATAATAATAATAATAATAATAATAATAATAATAATAATAATGATAATGAACAACAACATGCCTTGAAATCGGGATCTGTCGGGAGGTCAGCTTGAGCGCGAAGACTGGACCAATGACTGTTATGCATTGTTTAACTCGTAATAAATTACATAAACTGACAATGGGCTCGATCGGACGTGACAATCGCATTGAAAGAGGGGTCTTGAAGGAAGAGGTCTCAAAAAAACGTTGGCCGCATTTGCCGGACACCCTTGAAGTTATCCATCGTCATTCTCACAGAGTTAGTTACCTATGCATGGTAATGATGTTCACAGTCTTATTGAATATATTGAATGAGAATCGATGATATTTAGTTGCCGAATAAAATATGATAATTTACTTTTCATCTCCAATGGTGCATGCATGGTTAATTCATTCATAACAGGAATTTCTGGCCATGGGCCTAAGGTAATCACGTCTAGCAAAAGGGGAATTTCAAGTGCGGAGAAGAATTACCTTGCATAGAATAACTCAATATAAACTCAAGATAAACATTTCATTAATAATAATGGCGGCTGGAAGATTTTGTATACGTCAAAAGGGTCAAATTCATGTTTAAGATATGTGTCCGACAAATGCCGTCACAGGGCGATAAACATTGGCGATAAATGACGCCACGATAATCGCGGGTAAAAACGGGAGAGAAATTAACTAACGTGGAGAGAAATTTTAAGGAAAATCAAGTAATATGCCGATGAAAGAGCAAAACCACACCTCAATACCTTAACTTCTTGTTCTTCATTTTGGTTTAGGAGTCGTGAATGCGAAAACCTAAACCGTCCGACAAATGCCGCCGATACCATAATAGGTAGGCGGTACTTCTACCAGATGTAGGTACGATTCTAGACTATTCCTACCCAAAACGCATTACCTATCTAAAATTTGGAGAAAATTTAACCTGCCGTTTAGAAGAGGGGGGGCAGGGGGTTGAATCCCAAACGTCAGATTGACGTTTATTGGCGTACCAAATCGACTTGTGAGTAGGCATGCTTAGGTAGGTCCAAAAGGATCCAATTCTTCTTCAATTTACAAAAAACTCAGAAAATACCTACCTTTTTATTAGCCTTGATTCCTCTCGCTTTAGCCATTTGTTGGAGCTCTTTTCTCGTGAGTGCCTTGAGTTGCTCTTCCTCCATAATTTTCATCTTTTCAAGAACAGAAACTGTAGGACTCCGCCATGAAAATATGAACTAAAATAAACCGCCAAATCTGCAAATCGATTGTTTTCACATCCCTCGTTTCCAGTCTCCTTGACCACATTCAAAGTTTGACTTACTACAGTTCGTCCTCAATTTTCGCATTCTCTTTCTGGCTTTCTGGGTCTGGGACACGGGGGGGGGGGGTTCTTCCATAGTAAAGGTACCAGGGGATGTGCCGCCCGCAAGGGTATGCTTTTTCAATCCTTCTAGTCTAGCCAAGGGTATACTTTTTGCCAATTTTAGTCCATTTAGTCTGGGCAAGGGTATACTTTTTTTGGTCAAAGAAACCCAAATTTTTTTCAGATTTTGATCCTTAGAATGCAAAAATTTGGCAAGTTTTGCCTAGAAAATGCCAACTCATGGCACTGTTGATGTAGAAATTAGTCGAGCCAAGGGTATCATTTTCAGAAAAATTGGTCTAGCCAACGGTGCCATTTTGAAACTGTGGGCAGCACACCCCTGCCCGAAATTTAGCCGAGAACCCTCCGTGGTCTGGGACAGACTGGCTGCGTGTGTAATTTTGGCTCGGGCGATTCTGTGTAATGAAGGGGCCCGAGACTCCAATCGAGCAAAAATTTTGCAGGGCATTCCTTTAGAAAAATTTTCGTGGGTACGTTCCGTAGATTGGCCTCAAATGGTATTGGACTCTTTTCAAACAATGTGAACGAGTACGAGTAGTTGCATTTGCTATCTACCTTCTCAATACCCTGGGCACCAGAGCCAAAAAATAATAAAAGAAAAAAATTTCCTCTTACCAATTTCCTTTCATTTATATTTTGAGGCTCTGGTACCCAGGGTACCTTCTCAAATGATGTTGGACAGGCCCGTGAGAACTTTTTGGGGGAGCTGAAACAATAAGGTGCGAGTGCACTGAGCAAAAGTGAGGCTCGCCCCCGGGCCGGAAAAAGTTCTAATGACCTTTAGATTGTTGGAAAATTTGATAGAAATTACTGCAGTTTTATACGATTGCACAATACAAAAAGTGATGATTTGATAAATTCTGGCACCTTCCTGGAATCCTCGAATGTAGATAAGTTTATTTCAATGAGCTTGCCTTTCACAACCCTTCTTAAAAACATGAACGAACTTCAGCATAGTATTGGGGGGTGAAGCCGCCCTTTAACATAGAGCAGAAGTTGAGGGTGACAAAAGCAATCTTGGTAAGCAGTGCCAGCCGTCAAAAAGTCTAGAGGACTTGTCTGGAGAAATTATTGATTTTATGGCATATTTTTGATTGATATTCACTAACTGTATTGATTTCATGGTTGGATTGCGAAATGTGGCCAAATTTTAGTGACTAAAGAGTTAGATCGGTCATATAATGCATAAAGAACTGCTCTTGGGGAACGCCTTATTGCCTGATTCATAGATGAGAAATGCTTTTATTTGTCCTCAGACTTCAAGATCTAACCCCAACCTCCCGTGAGAATGTTTTTGTAAGTAGTCCTGCCGGTGTGCATAAGGGTACCGAAACGCATATTACACCGGCGCATTAAGGAAAATGCATTTAATAAAGGTAACACAGACTTCGGAGGATCTTCATATCATTTCATCAATAATTTCATACAAACAGTTCGTTGTGTCCGCAGTTTTCTCTCGAATCGTCTGACTCCTAGCACTTCAAATTGGGGGGTCACGCTTAAAACAATTAACACATTCAGATCTAATTCTTTGATGTCCACATATTTTGACGAAAGACCTTTCTGGGAAGATTCTTCACAGTAGAGCATGGAATCGTCTACAAATGGTCTTTAAATGCTTTGTGTTATCGTTCTTTAAATATGGAAATTTTAACACCTGAAAATTATCATTATTTCACATTTCAAAATTCTAAATGTTGGATACTTCTATCTTTTCTCTAAAAACGTCATATATACAGGGGCGGCGCCAGCCATCAAAAAGTGGGGTGGACAAGAGGACGTAGCGAACGTAAAATGGGGGTCTGGAGGCTTGCCCCTAGGAAAATTTTTAGGACCACGCCCTCTAGAACGTCGGAAAACGCCCTTTTGCAAGATAGGATAAAGTTTCCGTTCATCATTGATTTAATGTGATGTTATTTGCAAGCCCTAATTCACTTGAACGAGAAACCATGAACGAGAAAGCAGAAAAGTTCGATTTGACACCTATCTTAATTACCTTCACACGTATATAGGTGAACATTTTAATTATCTAAGAAATAAAGTCCCATATGGTTGGTTGCAAGCTACACAAACCAAATGACTAGGACTGATCACTGAATTGTAAACGAAGGGAAACGAGTACCGATCCGTGATAAGCCAAAAACGACCCCCCCCCCCCTAACCTGTTTTCATCGAATTTAGACGAATTAGAAAATCAGTTTTCAAACAAAGTGGGGTGGACATGTCCACCCCAGTCCACCCCGTGGCGCCGCCCCTGTATATATATTTCAAATACCTAAAGAGGTCGGGCCTAGATCGCTGTAAGTTGAGTGCAGATATAGGCAGAACTACCGTTTGAAAATTAACAGACTTGCAAGGGCAAGAGGGAAAGTTGGAAGGGCCCGGGCTGACAAGCGACATCTTCCTCCATCAGGTTTATATTGGACCCCTTTGGCCAGAACTTTTTCAATTTCGTCAAGTTATACATTTACAGATTCTTCATTCGCCTTTCAGTCGAAAGGCATTCGACACAACCAAGACAGCGAAATTGAAATTTCGCGTTACCATTATCTTAAAAATTGGGGCCCACGTGCCTTCTTTGGATAACTTCGACTGTAAGACAAACTAAATCACTGTTGAAAGAATTATTAAAATGCCCTTATAAACAATTTTTGTTGATTCCAACTGGTTGCTTTGCCACTGTCATAAAGTTCGTCGGGTCTCAATCTCGTCCCAAGAGTGAGCTCGGCCTCTCAATCTCGTCCCAAGAGTGAGCTCGGCCATTTTCCTTCAATTTGCGTTGCCTAGCTCCTAGCAAACCGTGAAATCCATAATGGCTGCTAGCACCGATTTTCTGGTCACATTTGATTGAAATGTACCAGGGTGTTTATTCGGTTTCGTGATCAGCGTATGATGTAAGAACACCCTGGGAACGAGGTTGCAAAAGATCAGTGGTTCAAACATGGTTCAAACAGGAGGGAAAATTGCACTTGCCATGCGCAAAGGGCGTACAAGGGATCAATGATCACAAGGTTGATTTCTTGCGACTAGATCGAAAGAGCGGTTCGCGTACTCGCGTTACCAGTTCGCAATCACCAACGGCATGCAAATTGCGCTCACTGATCTCAATGATTTCGCTCCTGTTGTCTATTCAAGTATTCTTTCCCTTCCCTTCCCTTCAAATTTTCCTGCCCCGTGCAGGTCGCACCGCAGACTAATCATTTTGTGATCCAAATGTCTAAGATGGGTTCTAACAGGAATTATGGAATTTACGGCATATTTTGAAAAATGATGCGGGGACGTGAGGGGTGATCCGTAGATTCATACCAATGAATGGAGCTAGGGTTCCAGAATTTACTTCAAAAATTAGGAAGCTGAAAAAGCTTTGACCCAAGACTGGCAAGCAGACTGAAACCCTCTATGAAAATAACTTCTTTATCGGGGGTCTATTATAGTGTGGCGGTTAAGCGGATTCGGCCTTATTTTGGATGCGGAATACGGTTGCTGCAAGGAAATCAGTGCGGTATACGGTTTTTGTATTGCTACGAGGTTTGCGGAATGTTGGAATTTAAACGAACAGTTTACGGTTTTTCGCTTCCTTCTTAGAACCTTGTACTAGATAACCGTTATTATCTATCGGCATAACGGAAAAACCAGACCCAGGACCAGTAGGACCAGACCCTAACGGACCGCACCCCAGCAGAATATCCATTCATCTCCATGTTTCCAGATAACTGATTGGGTACATTGATAATGGGCTACTTGCTTTTTTACACACTAGAACCTATTTCTTGGTTCCTAGAAAGCCCCCTGAGGTTTAACAATGTATCATCTTAAAATGAAGAAAGCTAAGACAGTTGGTTGTTGTAGTTTTGTTTTGTATTAGATTTTGGCATTGTATGTTATTTGAATCTTGTTCTGAATATCAATGAGAATCTTGTCCTTGGGAAATTGATTACAGGGCCTTGCTAGAGTTCATCATGCGTGGATCTGCGTGGGTCTTCGTTCCTTTCAACTGGAAGTTCGTCTGTTGATTAGATGATCAATGTAGCAGATTGTCCATTCTTGCAGTTAATGTGGTATCCAGAGTTTAGTTATTTCTTTTCAGAGATGATTGCATTGGCCCTGTCTTCATTTTTGAAATGAAATTTCTGTACCGTCATTACAAACTCACGACGGAAAGGAATCGGCATTAACAGGGGTCTGGTCCGTTAGGGTCCGGTCCTATTGGTCCTGGGTCTGGTTATTCCATTATGCCTTATCTATCAGGCATTCGCATAGCTGTAACAGTACGGTCATCGCAAATTGTAGATTGAAACAAATTTCCTTAGGATTCCTGCTTCATTTACATGAAATAGCAATCTTGAAAAGAATACTTTTCGTACTGAGGAAGACTGACGGTTACGGTTTATGAGAAAAAATCTTCTTGCGGTTGACGGGTAAGAGCACAAATTTTGGCGGTTTTTAGGCACCCTATAATAGACCCCCTTTATCTTGGTCTGTCAGAAATATGCAACATATGCAATGAAATACTGTAATTTGCTTCATTAGGCCCATATAAAAGGACACTAGATTTACCAGATAGGGTTTAATCATGTCTGACATATGTTAAAGGCAGTCTGTCACGTATCTGATTGGCCGCTACAATCAGAGTTCAACACAACAGATTTCTTTGTGAATCTGTGTACTTGAAACAAAGGAGGGCTAATCTTCTTGAATTTCTACGGCCATAGAAAATCAGAGGATCATCAGCCATTCAAATTTCCTATTCTTTGTATTGTCATTATCAACCAATCAAATGCGTGACAGACTGCCTTTAACCCTATTTGACATGGGCGTTTTGAAACAACTTCATCCGTAGGGCCGCCCTGGGGACGGGTTGTGGTGTTGTCCCCAGAGCATGATTATCATTATGATGTCATATGGTCGTAAAACATTACTTTTCGTAAAGAAATGAAATCTGTAGATCAAAATATATGCAAAATTCACAACTTAGATTTAATTGGACAAATTAAACCGGATTACGAGAGATACAAACCATATTATTTACAGAGTGTGGCATGACAACTTGATTACAATGGAGACAGGGCTAAAAATAGAATGCCAAAATGGTCACAGTTTCACTGCAATGATAGAAAGTTAAACTTACTAAATCTTAGAGGCATTCAGCAAACATGGAAAAATATAATTGAAAATGTAAGGGGGTGGAATCCGCCCCCAAGGGTCGATAGGGTTAATGAACCTGGATCCCCCTCCCAACTTGCAAAGTGCTTCTGCTGAATAAATTTTCCTGCTGTGTTTTGAAATGTGATGTGCGACCACTTCTTATGGTAGCAAAGCAGGGTAAAACATTGACGACACAAATGTAAGTTCAATATGGCAAGGAATCTTCAAGTATTTACATAACTACACTTCTAGTGATTTACAAATTTTATTTACACTGCATACATTATACGTGTTATATATATATACAAACACAACCAAGTATTCTCAGCAACTCACTAGACCAACGCCACGAATAATAGTGTCCTCTCAGATAGGAGCGAGAATTGGAATATCATGTCTTTTAAAGTTTCGAATACAAAGTGAGAAATCACCGCTGGCTATTGCCAAATCAGGGAACTGTTGAATGAAACGTCTGTCTACAATGTCTCTACATTGTTAGGTTGTGCTGTAAGATATTGAAATTATTGTTCACAATGTAGCTCAGTTGCATGTTGAGAAAACTTTCCGAACGGAAAGTATTTTATCACCTGAAAATTGCTTGCGAACAAGAAATTTATAACATGATCTGTTTGTTGTATTGTTGTAACAAGGAACTTGAGACACCGAGGGGCATTTCACTTGCTTGAAAGAGCGTACGAGATTTTTTAAAGACAAAAGGATTTTTACGGATTTTGGATGGATTTTTTCGGAAACAAAAGGATTTTTGCCAAAAGTGTACGAGATCTTTTAGGAGTGAAATGCCCCTCGTGAGACACTATTTCGAAGAATCTCCAAAGACGAGGGCAATTTTGTATCTCAACAAGATCACTTGTGATACGATAAAATCTTGTAAAATTTGCCAGTTCCCTAAGTCTAGCAACAGGCTTTTTGCTATACTGCACAGAAAGAAACTTATCTAAACTGATCTACCTACACAATACTATTTTACATGTTGTATTCTACAATAACAATTACTATTCTACATGTACAATCGCATCAGTGTCTGTAATACTCGTAACATCGACATTTTCATCATTCATTTTCGAGTCCATGGAGTCATCAGTACCTTCTACAACATTATTGTTCAATTTTTTACTGTTTGAATGTGTCTTCATGTGCTTCGACAAGTGGTCACTTCTGGTGAATCTTTTGCCACATTCCGAGCATGAAAATCTCTTTTCTCCTGTATGAGTCCTCAGGTGGCGTTGAAGCTCATCAGATCTTGTGAAACTTTTGTTGCAAAATAACCAGTTGCAGACAAATGGTCGCTCGCCACTGTGCCATCTTAGGTGAGCTTTCAGATGAGACGTCTTTCCGTAAACTTTGCCGCAACCAGGAATATGACATATGTGTTGTTTTGGCTTATTGGGAGAACTCCTTCCTGACTGACAGTTAGGGCATTTACATCTGCGACATCTGCGTGTGACACCCACCGATGGAGAGTTCGGAGATCGAAGTCCACCTGAGTGGGGAACATTGCCAAGGTTCATCAGTGACGAGTGCCCCAGAGACGAAGGGCTGGTATTGCTGGAGGAGAGTTGTGGCAGAGGCAGCAATGAATTGGGGTTGACCAGAAAATGCCCTGACATGGTTGACGGATGGGCCAGCCAAGAAGGCAACAAATGTTCATGGCTCACTGAAGGTCGACGTGGTTGAGGAACTGCTGTCTTCATGGGACATGTAACTGAAGTGCTGTGCTTAACAGGGCAGTGGGAAATTGTGGCTCTTGATGAGGCCTCGAATGCGTGCTGCGACGTCTTGGACATTTCTGGGGCGATTGACAATACTGTGACTGGTGCAACGGGCACTTTTGAATGTGAGCTAACACAGGCATACTCAGATCGCAGGTGAGGCTCTTTGTGAGGCATCAGTGCGTGGTCATGACAACGTGGTATCACTCGGGAATGCACTGAAATATCTGTTTGCCATGGTTGAAATAACTTCTTTGCTTGTTCAACGTCGAAAATCGATGATTGCTGACCAATTTTCTTGCACGTAGCTGCTAGCATGGCCAAAGGCGAGTGCGTTTTGTGATCCTGCAAGAAGGAGTAAACATAACACAAACATGTCGAGAAGCAGAAGTCACATATTCTAGTTATTCTGCAGAATCAATCTAATTGTCCTTTCAAGCTTATTCTTGAGATCATAAATACTGAATAGATTTTGCATTTTCGTGGATATTCTTGTGGATTGATCAACAGAAGTTGTTCATCGTGCATTTGATGGGCAAGGTACGGCGGAAGAAGGGAGAGGGGGGGAGAGGCAGTGCAAATGAAAGGTTAAAACGACATTTGATTCATCTGAGCATACGACATCAGTATAAACCTGAAAAGATCTAAAACTGCTAATCAGAAGAACCTCCGCTCGTTAGCATGGCAAAGAGATGCCGGTTGATAACACAGCAGACCTCCTTGGTGACGTTGGTCGTAAAAATTATTTATATCCTAGTCGTCAAGTTGAAACTCATGAAAGACCTGAAGGTAATATCTTTGATTGTTCATGGTTCTGATAACCAAAAAGAAGATTTACCCTTGACAAATACAGCTATTCAGGGGACTAAACTCTACATCAGACCTTTACAGCATAAAGTACCGGCTGTAGCAAATGCGTTTCAAGCGAAGTCTTACTTAGGCCATCATGGCAGAGAAATTAAAAACAAACTAATTTTTAAACTGCTTTGAGACTATTTATACAATTTTTGGGTATAAAAGTGTTGTTAGGATACTAAGATGTCAGTAATATCATGACAACACACTTCTTGCGCTTGTGCATGATTCTATATATGTGTACTCATTGCGTACGTTGCGCGCCTATCTGCCTGCTCGAGAGAGGGGCATTTATAAGGCTCATTTTTGCCCGTCTGTTATATTCTCTTTTCTGTTTTATGATCAGATGATAAGTAAAGCAAGGCTATTATAACTGGACTCTTTTTTGAGAAAACTTAGACTAAAAATAAGTCGATCTGCTGCGCTGTGCCGGCCACCCAAGAACTCATGAAATGGACGCAATTTTAGGAGACAAAACCTTAACATCAAGTTTTAAATAGCGCAAAGTTGCCTTTTTACTTCCACAATATTTAGGTTCAACCTAGAATGAAATTAGACACATATCGAAAGTTGCCCCTGGGTTCGACAGCACTCTCTGTTCTTCTCCTCCTGTCCGCACTTGGACACAGATTAACGGAAAATAAAAGCACACTTACACAAGAAAGCATGAAGCCTTTGCAACTTGGAGCCGTAGGCGGAGACATCTTGTTGAATAAATGCCTGAAAATCTTTGATAAACAACAGAAAATACCATGTGAAATTTCACGTACTTGCTCGATAAGACTTGAGAGACGAATGAATTCAAATTCTCTCCTCCTACTTCTAAGTCCCTCAGCTGTTTCTCGCTCTTAAAACTACAAAGGAAGCCGACTGAATAGAGCAGACATCATAAGGGCCGCAAACCAATCATTCATGGAAGCGGCTTCTTTTATGTCATAGTGATGGACCGCCTCTCGCTGCGATTTGGCGCGCGTTAATAGGATTGCATTGTGTCAAAGATGAAATGGGTGGGATCTGGGCGGTCAACTAATGAATACATAGGAGGGAAAGAAATTAGTGCTGTTGATCAAAGAAAAACGCCGACAAACGACCGCTATGA
The DNA here is from genome assembly GCA_964020215.1 of Aurelia sp. 3 sensu Dawson et al. (2005). Lineage (NCBI taxonomy): Eukaryota > Metazoa > Cnidaria > Scyphozoa > Semaeostomeae > Ulmaridae > Aurelia > Aurelia sp. 3 sensu Dawson et al. (2005). The sequence continues at coordinate 203,487 of OZ026573.1, read as the reverse complement.
TTGGTCGAATTAAAATAGAGAGATCGTGTGTTGACACATTCACGATATAATAACCAAACAATACGAGTTTCTATTGTTTATATCCGATCAATCAGCCCACCACACCATTTATGATTCAAAGATGGTCATCGAAAATTCTTTTGATGTTTGCCGCCGTTATTATAATGTGAAAAGATTTGGGATTATCAATTCAACGAGTTCACAAACAGGATTTATGCTGTGAGACTAAAAGGGACCGGCTTTGCAGTAAGTCTCCATGCTTTTGTGTGCTCGCAGAGCGTCGGTGAATTGAATTTGTAAGACTTTGGAAACCCTGGTTAGAAACCATAAGAAATGCGAGCTGATAGCTGTGCGTTTGTCTTATCCGCGGATTGAATCAAAGGCTGGCCTGCCATAGGCCTATTCAATGGCCTGCCAGCTTGACATGTTATTCACTTCGCTCCAACTGCAGACACACCAAATGCTAGCCTTCTTTTAGCATCTACATACGGACGCCCCGTGACTATATCAGGATTGAAAACCAACGAAAAAAAGGCGAAAGCCCCTCCCCCACACTATTCATTCATAAGACATCAAATTAGTTGAATTTACGCAGAATCGATTCCGTTTTGGAAGGGCTGTGTTGGCTGGTGTTGGCCTAAGTCGGCCCGAAAACAGAAAGCCACAGCATAGGGCAACAAATCAAGAAACTACTCTAGTAGTAGTACTACGGTATGTATGGAAGGAGTTAAGAAACTTTTAATGGCTCATTTCAAAGATATAATGGCAAATATGTCATAAGAATCCAAATTCTTGAATTATACAGTTTGATGCTTTGCAAGAAATCCAGATTGTATCAATATTTGTCACGAATTGGCTAAGCTAATTTCTAGGCCAAAGGTGCGTTTTCTTGACAACTTCACTCATTCGAAAAAGTGGACAAGAACTTTCAAAGCAAAAGGATTTTAAGGTTTTTGTGCATTTTTCTTCAAAGCGAACAGATTTTCGTCAAGGTATACGAGATTTTTTGGAAGTGACATGCCCCTTCCAATCACCACATGTTTTGCCGAGTCTTTTTACCCAAATCGCCAAAATTTAATCTTGTTGTTTTAAAGGTATACCCTTCTGGGTACCAGAGCCTCAAAATTTAAATGAAAGGAAATTGGTAAGAGGAAAAGAGAGAAGGAAGAAAGAAAGCTTATTTCCTTCCTTCCTTCTTTCCTTTCCTTCCTTATTTTTTTCTTTTTATTATTTTTTGGCTCTGGTACCCAGGGTAGTATACCCTTGGCACTGGGATGGGATCCCTTTTGGTAGGTGATGGGGTCAGACAGGGTCAGACACTTTTGGGTTTGGGAATCGTTGGATACACTATTATTGGCATTTTTGGGGATGGGTGGCGGAGAATAGTTCAGTTAGATAGAAAAAGATTTGATAAAATTCAATCGTACCTGCCAGTTGATTGTGTAGTATTGCTCTTTTCAGAAGAAAGTGAATGCTGAGCTCAGCTGGATTTCAAACTTTCAATTTTTCATCATTTCATGGTGTTTTTTATTCTATTGACTATGATAATATCTTGCAACGAGTATATTTTTGGGGTCTAAAGATCTTCCCCACTTAGAATATTCTTCAAAATTATGTTTTGACCACCACCCATCAATAGTGAGGCCCCTTGGGGCCCTTAGACTAAAAGTACGAAAAAGTATGCTCTTGAGGGCGGCACGACCCAACCCCCCCCCACCCCCGTGCCGTGGTGATTGAGCATCTTTCGTTTCCAGCTGACATCTTGTTCAAGAAACGTATCTCTAGCCAGAGACGCAAAAACACTGCAAACCTACAAACCTGGTTTGGAGGAAGGTTTTGGCCAAAAATTGAGGAAGGTTTAGTTGTCAAAAATAAAATTTTATATTGTTGGCATAGATTTAGAAAATGAATCATAAATAAATGCATGGGACCATTAAAATCATGTCAACAGTATGCATATGGTGAGGTTATATTTCAAAACTCTATCAAAGAAGAAAGATCAGGTTTGATCAGACAATGTGATGAAAGAGAGAACGTCTATGAGGAAATATGCATATGTGTCAGGGAAAAATGATTTTTGAAGAGCGTCCCAGAAAAGTACTTCTGTTTGCAAAATCACCAAAATTTTATTGTAAGGCAGATCTTCAAATTTCTTTTTCTTTCCAGTAGATCAAAAAAAATATTTTTGCGGGCAAAGGTGATCTTTTGATTTATTTTTTGATTAAGTGAATCAAACTCTTTTAAGTGCTGCCTGGTTTTGAGGCCTTCTGCAAGAAAGCACTTATGTTTATTTGAGTAATTTCTTTTGTTATACTGAGTTGCTTGTTTGGTCATTAATATCAGAATGAAACGTGAAATGTTATTGTGGACTTAAAGAATACTGCAAAATTTTCAATGTAACGGTCATTATAGGCAAGATTAGCGATGTTGCTTAAACAGTGTTGCTTAGAATGAGGTTTTCGCTGCATTATTTCATACCCGTTAAGTAAGGGAACAGATAGTTCACCATCATTAGATATATTTGAATTGTTGATAAAAGTTGTTGATAGAAGCGATGAAAAAATTTTATGATAACTTTCGTAATCAAATTTTGGTGATTTTGCAAACAGGAGTATACTTTTGGACATCCAAGTAACTTTTAGATGTTCTCACCTTGAACTCTTTGTTCCCCCTTCATTGCCCCAATACCTTTCAATTAATGAACAGCATCCTTAAGATTGTGGCCTCCCTTGTATTAAAACCTGGTTAGAGCCCTGCTACTTGCACCCAAACAGACAAATGATATTGGAAGGTCCCTAATTACATGCTTTTGTATGGTTTACAAAACACCGTCGAGCTGTTTTGCTGTTTTCCAGTAATTATTTATCGTGTTAAAATGAGGAAGGTTGAGAGCATAAATTTCAGGTTTGGAGGAAGGTCAACAACTTTTTGCAGCTCTGTCTCTAGCATAATCCATATGCACTCACAATAAGAAACAAACTATGAAACTTTGAGTATATGAATTCATCTTTGTTCTTGAAGGAGTTTGTCCAACTTTTCTCTTTTTCTGCACACTTCGCGTTCCACGCAAAAATGCGAGTACTTTAGGATATAAAAGGAAACCCAAACCACTCTGTATCTTGGCCTTACTTGAGGCCCCTAAAGGGATCTCGGGCTCCGAGTCTCCATGGCGTATTTTAATGGGCTCCGGGCTCCCAAAGACAAAATTGCGGTGCTCCAGCGCTCCATTTCATGCTCTTCTCGGCTCCAAGGGCTCTTTTTCTTAAAATTCGAGAAAATTGCCTTTGGAATTGTCTGGGCTCCAGGGCTCCAAGATTTCAAAATGACGGGCTCCAAAGCTCCAGCGACCCCTACTTTGGGGGTCTCTAACTTCATACACAACAGCCAGGTAACTATTCACATGCGTTATTGATATCAGAGTCAGTCACGGCTATCGGGTTGAAAGAAAAGAAGCTATTGTGCTTTTCCATTGCTTGATTATTCGTTGTGTTTTCTGTTAATTAGAATGAGATTTTGGCTGTGTATGATGCCCTACGCCATTACTCCTAACACACCCCAGTAGTGACCTCGCCTCGCGGACCTTGAAAATACAGCGGGGGATTATGAAAACATGCATTTTCAGCGGGGTTTAGAAATATCATGACGGGGAAATGAAATTTTAGGCCGAGGTGCAAATCACAGATTTCTTCTTCTTAACTTTCCTTGAAATCACAAAAAATCACATACAAAATTCACAAAATCACAAAAAGATCGCATGCAAAAAGCACAAAAATCATAAATCACTGAGAATTCACAGAGAAATCACACAAGAAATCACTAAAACATCACAAAAATAAAAAACCATAGACAAAAATCATGTGATTTTTAAAATCACAAAAGTCACGTTCGCTGATTTGAGAAAAAGATTTGCCCCTCGTTTTAGGCTGTTATCTATGATGGAACTTGCATAATTTTGACGAGGAAGCAATCAGCGGGGAAACAACAAAAACAAGACGGGGTAAGCGTTTAAACTCAAAACTTAGCGTTTAAACTCAAAACTTAGCTGGAAATGAGTTTTCTTGGCGGGTCATCCTTCAACCTCGGCGGGGAAACATTTCAGCGGGGTCGTTACTTGGGGGGAGGGGGGTACTTGAGTCATCTCGCGTCAATTCTCGAAAAATCAAATGCATCAAACGCACTGTAAAATAACTTTGTCAGAATCATTCATGACGCTAGAAAATTCATAGAGGATTATTTTTGACAAAAACTTACAAGGAACAACCGCATCATGAACGAAAATCATAATTTTTAGTGCATTTTATGAGTTGGTGATACATGTTCGGTTTAAAAGCATTTTGCAAGTAATAACAAAGGTTGAAGAAAGTTTCATAACTTAAATTTGCTGCTGATTCTTCTTTCTGGCAGAGCCAATCAACATTCTGGAAGAAGCTACAAGCGTTTCATGCCACTTCTTTGTAAATCCATGAGTGCATTGCTCTTGGAAAGGCCCTGTGGACGATAGCAGTCCGAAAACTAACTGAAATGATCTTTCATGTCATGTGCGCCCCTGGCAAAGCGAGTTATGAAAAGTACGCTAATGGCGCACCCATCTAGGAGGTGCTGGGGGCATGTTCCCCCGGAAAGATTTTTAAAATAAAGATTATTAGAATCACGCTGGTAGTTATTTGCACCTTTAAATTAAATTTTGATGTCATCGAACTAGCCTGTCATTATGCACAAGAATCACGATATAATAACAAGTTGATTCTTGATTTGTGGCTCTTCATGATCATGAAACTGGGAGTAACCTGAATTTTGAGCCATATTTGAAAAACTGAGTTATTATTCATTAGCCCCTCAGGCCATGGGCTCCAGATTCTTGAACCCTCTGAACCCTTAGGGTTTTTATGAATATCTTTAATTTTTTCGAAAATTGTAAATAGGGTTAGGGTTGTTGGCGTTAATTAGCTTTAGCTATTTTTTATGTTGCCAACTGTTTTTGGGACACCTGTATTTTCATGACTACAATGCCACTTGTTATCGAAAACAGTAGTCGGTCGAAAATAAGCAGTTTTTGGGACAAACGTCATCAGAGATGCCTCATGTCATAGTAGACATCTACTATGATCATGTTAAAGTTGTCCGCCAAATTTAGGAAAAATAACAGCAGAAAACAACCTGTATTCGGGGCAAAGGTGGTGCAAAATTTGTTTATGAAGTACCGGTTTTCGGACAAAGGTAGGCCACCATTTCCAGTGTAGCATGCGCACCTTGGACGGACTAACCGGACTAACGAGACCGGGGCTGCCTGCATGCAGGCTTCACGATGACGGGGGAGGGGATTTTGAAGTCTAGAGGGGAGAACAGCGATTCTTCGAAGTGCAGAGGAGGTGAGAAGTTTTAACTCGGTTTAAAATTTGCTCTGAAGTGCTCTTCTTTTAAGTTTGTTAACTGCACTTCAACCCATTCTATGAAGTGTGATTGAGGCCAAAAATACAATTTGATCATTAAAAAGACAAGTTGATAGCCTTTTATCCATTTGTACAATGCTACCTTGCTGGTCTCACACAAGTTGATCATTGCACATGCAATTCGATGGGGTAAGCGAGCATGGACAAATGCAAGTTGATCATTGCACATGCAACTCGATAAGCAAAGCGAACATGAACGCATGTAAGTTGATAAGCAAACATGCAATTTGATAAACGCAATGAACCACTAAGTGATGCTTCGAAAGTTGATACTAATTAGCAAAGAAAGGGTGCAATAGACCTCTAACCGATGCAAACTAGTGTGCGATGGACCTCTAACCGATGCTACTTAGATCATTGGACCATGGATCGATAGACCTTCCAGTGAAAGATGACAAACTCTCTGGAGAGCACCCAAATGAAATGCAAGGAAAGAATGCAAGCGACATCATCAGCACAAAGAAATTATTCCCAAAGAACAACAAGGCGATTCTTAATTAAATTTCAACCACCCCTCGAAGCATTGTCCGTTTGTTGTCTGCTGAGATGGGAAGTTGCAAGATTTCGTTTTCCGCCCTTGTAGGACTGGTGAGCTTCTCTAGACTCGCACGAATATGAGCTGAACAAGGTTGTTCAGGAGGCGAGATGCTTCAGCGAAACGCCTGTCGCGTCAATTCAGTTTCTTTTTCACAGCCTCCATTTCCATGTGTCTTGATTCTTATGATAGCAACCGTACCTAAGGGCCCCTAAGTGATGGGGACGGGGGCCAACAACATAAAACGAAATTCTTTGGGCATTAAAGAAAAAGTTGCATTTATATTTTCTCAACAAGAGGTAAGGCTATTCGTTCCGATAATAACAACAATGGCTGAAACTATGATTTTTGAAATAGTTGCACGAGGCAACCCTCTGCAATATACCAATCGTTCCCTTTCGCAAGGGGCCTCCATAGTGGTGGTGATTCAAGCATAGGCCTACAATTTTTTTGACTCTTCACACATTCACGCACTGCACAATTGGATTTTCACTCTAATCATGCAAACAACAAATGTAATATCAGCTAGGCCTATTTCTTACCAGAGAGCCGTGTTTGAAATGCACTACTTTCATACATTGAATGTCTACAATTCACAAAAAGTTAAAGCCTTTTCACGACAAGGGCGCAAGGAAAATTCATGCTTCACGCTTCATGCAGGAATCTTGATTCACGAAATCACGCTTAAAAATCGAGATTTCACTATTTCACGCACGAAAATTTTGTTGCGATACACGTTTTTTACATAAGAAACTGGTTTATAAGAAACTAGTACTAAAATGGACAAAATTTCATGTTAAATTAAGAAACTTTAAGTACTATGGCCTGATCCAAGTTTCTTGTAAAAAATAAACGTGTAGCCCAATGTTATGATACTTTTGCAGACAAATTTGTAACTTGTTGTTGTTTTCGTGTTGTTGGCATACACAGGAAAGTAATCATTGAAACGATGCCAGAAATGTGCATTATTTGGACGAGAGTAGACTCTCCGTGTTGGACTTTATTATCATGCGAATGACATTTTATTCTTTATTCCTCTTTTTATTTCATTGTATTTTTCTTTATAAGGTAAACTTTAGATGTGCTTTATTGTTTTATGGCCCTGCAATTTAAGTTAGGTTTTAGGGATTTTTAGTCAGTCGAGTCGAGACGAACGCTTGGTCGATGCAGAACTGTTGATGCCGCGCATAAAGACGATTTAGAAGAAGTACTGAAGAGACGAATCAAAGATGAACTACAAATGGTTTTACTTGAGACCTTGAGCACGATGATTTTAAGTTAGGTAGGATATGCTGCACCAAGCTGTCATTGTTGAGGTCGTAAGTTTCCTTTTATAGTTTCTAGCTTTCCGCTACGACTCACGCATTTGTTAAGCCCGTTAGTAGCTTAACAATATGGCCTATAACGCATCACACAAAAATATGGAGGGGGCACCTCACAAAGGTCTATTCAAGCAACATTATATTTTTGAAAGGGTTCATTACCCTCCTCATTGCTCCATTGAGCTAATGTGAATTCTTTTGGTAAAATTTCTATGCTCTGCCAAAGTCACAAGATGGCTCTGCTTTCAATCAAATGAGAGTTTGTCATCTTTCACTGGAAGGTCTATCGATCCATGGTCCAATGATCTAAGTAGCATCGGTTAGAGGTCCATCGCACACTAATTTGCATCGGTTAGAGGTCTATTGCACCCTTTCTTTGCTAATTAGTATCAACTTTCGAAGCATCACTTAGTGGTTCATTGCGTTTATCAAATTGCATGTTTGCTTATCAACTTACATGCGTTCATGTTCGCTTTGCTTATCGAGTTGCATGTGCAATGATCAACTTGCATGTGTCCATGCTCGCTTACCCCATCGAGTTGCATGTGCAATGATCAACTTGTGTGAGACCAGCAAGGTAGCATTGTACAAATGGATAAAAGGCTATCAACTTGTCTTTTTAATGATCAAATTGTATTTTTGGCCTCAATCACACTTCATACCATTCATACAGGCAATGTTGTTGCATGATCTTTTGTTCCCTAAATAATATCACAAAATTCCATAGGACAAATTTGTTCGTAAATTGCCTTTTTCCATTAAAGTATTAAAGTTACGGGCAAGATATGTAATAAAGATGTAGGAACCGGTGTGTGGGGGGGGGGGGCACTGCACATGCTCCCAAAATTTTGCAAAAAAAAAACAAAGAAGTGCTCTTTTATGTCCAGAAAGTGCCACTTTTTCTTAATGAAAATGCTTCCTTACGCCCTGAAGATGAAGTTGAAGTTGAACATTATCTTGTTGAAACTTCCAATGAGAGGAATCTGTTTGATTGGATTGCTTGCTATTGCTACGTGATTTTAACTAAACTATTTGACTGAGTCTCTTTGCTACTGTTCTTGTTTGAAAGTCAAGCAGCGAACAATGTAAAACACGAAAAAATGGTCAATTCTCACTCAAACCTAAACTCCTCGTCAGTGGAATACACGATGATCAACATGCAATTTCAAAGATTAGCAGAAAATAAAATGTTGGTAATTGCTTTCGAACTTGAAAATTGAAATGATGTTTTTGGACAGCCGGCTGTTGCTCATTGCACCTGAGTGTGTCGGACGCACGTTTTGCAAGAGTGTCTTGAATTTGTCATTTCAGACATAATTGGAAAAAGCTAGCTATTACGCTGCTTTCAGGTATGCCCAATTTGAACTGTTATTGTATTAAAGAAACTTAAGATGACGTACCACGGTTAGGCTTATTATATAGACTGATTACAATGAGTCCCAGTAATCGCTATTCAAAACGAGACTACCACACCAGGCCGAGCGTTCAGCAGCCTTTAAATAATGATAAGAACAGCCATATAATCAGTTTAGGCTTATTACATGGATACAGCCGATTAATGGTCTTCCTCAATAGTCTTCTGGCGGTATAAAATATGAAGATTGAAACCATGATGAAACTTGAAACATGTCGACATACTGACAGCCTTATTTCTGACACCAATCAGAGCATGAAACGGCAGATAATATCGAAAGATGAAGTGAGCATTCTATGGAAGAAGCGTATTCTTTTTTTAGGCATCTTCTGAAAACATTAGAGTTGGTAGAAGACAAAATTCCATCATTCTACCGAAAACGGCAGACTTCGCAGACTTCCGGTCGCTTTTTACAAAAGCCCATTCAATTGGTCATTCTGTTTTCGGAAGACTTCCGAAAGATTTTAGACGAACTCATTGGGCTCTTCTGGAAACGGTAGAGAGCCGAGGCTTCAGAAACCTGCTCCTGGAGCGGGCAGACTTTCGAAAGATCGCAGAGAGCATTGTTTCGTGAATAAAAAAGTTGTCAAAACTATTCGAAACAACAATAAATGACACTCTGCACATTCTGTTCTCTTGGCATTGGCATAACAAAAGGACATTGGTTAAATTTGCTCGGCCGAACAACGACATTCGGACTCTCATTCTTTCACACGCTAAAGATTGCGGCGACGAACTTTTGACCAAGATGCATTGCGTTCTAATTACGAATCCTTAACGATCCCAATCTCGTCCCCAGAGTGAGTTCGTTGCTCTACCTCTACTCTGGGATACATGAGGCCCGGACATGAGGCCGTTTGGTAATCTGATTGGCTGTTCGCCATTTTGGGCCGTAACTCCAATTTGCGCGGGGTAAACGACCTCGGCATGTCAAAATTCGACGTAAAATCACATTGTTTACCTACTCCGACCATCATTTACAACTTATTTCCGCTTATTTCCGAAGTTCGAAGAAATACGAGCCATTTTCTTTTGGAACTTGCGATGAAAATTTCCCAAATTTGCAACTTAGGCCCATTTTCGCTCCAAACAAACCGAGCTCATTTTCACATTAACACTTGCCAACCCCAGATTATTGATTAAATACCTGCAAAATGGTTCAAATAAGGTCCTCAAAGTGTTTGCTTTCTATTTCTCCATTCATCTTCTGCAGATTTAGCGCCAGAGCAACGGCCATTTTCCGTAGCTTGGCGTTGCATAGCCAACGATGAAATCCATAATGGCTTCCAAATTCGCCCATTTTCTGGGCAAATTTGATCGAAGTGTACCAGGATGTTCATTCGGTTTCGTGATCAGCGTATGATGTAAGAAAACCCTGAGAACGAGGTTTTAACGATCCTATAGGAATTCAATTAAGGAACGCAGTGCATCTTGGTAAAAAGTTCCTCGTCGCCATCTTTAGCATAATCGTCTATTCCCATTCATTGGCATTTTCCTTACCCTGGGCATACCAACGCCAATTCTACCGTTTCCAGAATGCGTATTCTTATAACATTTTTCCCTGCGAAGTCTGTCAACGCTACCGTTTTCAGTATTCTCATTCTGTTGGTAACTGACATTTTTCCCTGCAAAGTCTACCGTTATAGAAGACTTCGCAGACTTCAGATGCCCAAAAGAATACGCCCTATATCTAGCTGCATTTTGAAATACGCCGAAAACTTCATCTGAGGCTTGTGTTTTGGGGTCCAATCAGAATTATGTTTTGACGAAATGTTTATTCACTTTGTCTTGATCTTTATTTTCTTCTTTGCTTCGTATCAACCTATGTCTTCAGTTGGCCTAACCGCTTATTGTTTAATCATTCGAATGCAACTCCCTTGTATTCCTGTGTGTTAGTGCGGCTCCGCAGATGTTGAAACAAGACAAACGAGAAAACAAAGATCAAGGCAACCTAACACCCTAGCGAAATATCTTGAACACTTTGAACTCCTCCGGTCCATACACCACTTGTTTTCTGGCTTACATGTCATTCAAAATTCTCTGGCCAGCTTAAAATCAATCATCTGAAACTCAAAGATCTTAGACTTCAAATGCTAGTTACTGCATCCGACTGCATCTTCAAGAGTGTTTCGATTTTGATATAAAAATCTGATTCATGTTGGCCATTTTCTTTCAGCTGCAGGAAATTTGAGAACAAAACGACTGATTTTTCGCAATCGATTTTTCGCATCCAAGCGTGGGCAGTTCGAATGCAATTGTTGTAGTGGCGGCGCCACGGGGGGAGGGGGGCTGGACTGAGGACAGATCCCAAAATTCGGCAAAAATTGACAAAAAAAAATGACACAAAATAGTTACGTATACCTTTAGATTGAAAAATTACGTCAACCCCCCCCCCCCCCATTCATTTCGCATTTTTCAGAGCTAGCGCCGCCTTTGAATTGTTGTGAGGTCCGAAGTGCCCATGAAAAAACTAAGAAATGAGATAATTCAGTCACCAACACAAATATTGCGTTTTTGAATTCTGTTATTGTTTTAGGCACAAAGTTCAAATTTTGAATGGCAACTGAGCTACAACAACACTTCGCCTCCTAAACTAACCCAAACGAAGATGCCCAGAATGCAGCTGAACTTCGGACCTAAATCCACGGTGTCACAACAGAATACAGTCATCTCATTTCTGGTTATTTCTTGAGCAGTTCGGACAACACAACAATGATGTCCGAACTGCCCATGGTCCATGTTCAAGACTGCAAATCGTACTGAAAAATCAATATGATGGACTGCGATGAACTGCAACCTCGCACAATTAGCAAATGGAAAGACTTTGCTGGTGAGAAGATGATAACTATTTTCAAGCACTACTATACATACTTACGCAAATAAGACAAATACCAAAAAATAAAATCTCCTAAGTAAATGAAACGAATAATTATTCTAAAGACCAATGTAACTGATGGCAGCCATGTTGTGCCCTCCTGGATCAGCATCTCTTAATACTTTTTGAAAAAATCCGACAAAATATTTATTTCGTTTCATATCTTTAAGGACGGTTGCCCTTCGGCAAAAGCCGTTTTTCAAGGGGCCCTCCGATAAAAAAACATTAATTACAAAAAAATGCATGCAAACATCCTGCTTTATCGCACGGTACTGATACAGTGCAACCTCAAAATTTTACTTGACTATTGACTTTCTTATTTCAAAATAAAAGCCCAAATGGGAGAAGTGTTCATCTCATTCACCACCATGAACTGGAGTGTAGCTTCAACTACACGCCAAGTACGTACATTTTTACTAATTGATACCAAATGAAATTGACAAAATATTGATATGATTGATCTCTTTCGAGTTGCAAGAAAGCTAAGTTATTTACAATCTATTTTCCTCAACTTATTTACCATTAGATTCCCAGCTTCTTATATCTCCAGAAACTGCTGAACGAATCCTGAAACACAGTGCTTTAAAATGAGTACAGTAATGTCTCACATATAAGGAACAACTTTTTCAATTTCAGATTCAAGTCAGGGTATAGCTTCTTATTAAAAGAATCATGTGCCATTGATAAACTTCTCAGGCACAAGCTCTATGATTGTGAAACAAACAATAACATGTTGATTTGTATTTGTAAATTTCACTTATAGGAAAGGCTACAATCATTCCAGGAAGGTGTTCTTTGCTTGGTTTTGCTTAGTTTGAATCGTACCGTATTGAATATCTTATCAAAAAGTTTTGTTACGCTTTTCAAAGGATTTAATACATAGTTTTTCAACAAGAAACAAGCTTTTTTCGGACTTGTACCAGTTTCCTACAATGTGAAGTATTTTTTGGAAAATCAGGGACTGTGCTTCTTAAATTTTGGTTTCTAATATGCGGGACACTACTGTAAGTCAAAAATATACCATCCCGTTTTGAAAAATTTAGCCCTTTAAAAAAGAAGTGAAAAATGAAAGAGCAGTCATAAAAAATTTTTGGCCCGCACTTTGGTCAATTGCTTTGTAGCAAATAAAATTTAAAGTTCGACAACGTAAACAGTCTGCAACAGACAATGAAAAGCACAGGGAATAAACCTCGTTTTGAAACTATTCCCTTGTTGAAAATCTATGAAGCATATATGCATATCAATAACAGTTAGCAACTGTTAGCCGTAGGCTTTTCATGGTGATCTTTCTTTGCAGGAATGCTTATCGTTTATCAATGGTAAACACAGAACGTTATAAATGCTAGAAAATATCATCTTTGGCTGTAGCCTCTTAGTCGCGGCATTTTCCCCAGGTTTTTGACCTGCTGCATGGTCTCTAAGTTATGAATTTTCAAAAAGGTGGTATATTTTTCTATCATTTGACTAGAACTAAATACTGCGCGTCATAAACACTGGTGAGAGGAGGAGGGGGTCACTTCAATAGGCAGATGGCGTGGGTGTGCCATTTTGAAATGTGAAATCAAACCCTTCAATTTATAAATTTTCAAAAACCCATATCTCAAAGCTTATTGCAATAGGAAATGGATACCCTTAAAATTATTCATATCAGAAATTAAGACCAAAATAAATATCTTAAAATCAAAAGTAAGTACCCAAACATTATTTTATAGATGATACAGAAAATGAATGATCTGTCCAAAGAAGAAATGCAGTCTCTTGGTGCTCATCCAAGTGTAATTGCAATAAAGGAAAATGTAAATGTCAGCTGTGAATTCAACTTCTCCCTCGTGTCCCAACAAAGTGTAAAAGAAGCTCTGTCATTGCTAGACCCGAAGAAAGCCACCGGATGCGATGGAATAACTTCTGAATTTTTAAAAATGAATGCCGAGCAACTAGCGCCATCTCTATCATCATTATATAACTCATGTATTACTCAAGGAAAATGGCCCATCGAGTGGAAAAAGGGCGAATGGGCACCAGCTCACAAGAAAGCAGACAAGGATCTCGATGAAAACTACAGGCCAATAACAGTTCTCAATGCAGTTGACAAGGTATTTGAAAAAGAACTCAGCAAGCAAGTTATAGATTCATTTGACAGCAAATTAAGCCCATGTTTAACTGCATACAAGAAACATAAAAGCACAGAAACTACGCTGCTGAGGCTTATCGAGGATTGGAGATTAGCCTTTGACAAAGGAGAGATAACAGCAATACTCTCGACAGACATGAGCAAAGCCTTTGATTCCATGGTTCCCAGTCTTCTGCTCAAAAAGCTTGAATCATATGGCCTATCCGAAGGCTCCCTGAGACTGATAACTTCGTATTTTGAAGAAAGACAGAACAGGGTAAAACTGGGGAACATAAGAAGCGAATGGAAAGAAACAACAAGAGGATGTCCACAGGGATCAGCTCTTGGTCCCATGATGTGGAATATTTTTCAAAACGACCTAGTCTTTAACATAAAGCACTGTCAGATAAGCATGTATGCTGATGATCATCAGATATATTACTCCGGTGAGAACGGCAATGAAGTGGAGTTACGTTTAAACCAAGATATTAAGATGGCTTCAAAATGGTATATAGAAAATCACCTGAAAGCGAACAAAGACAAATACCAAGCAATCGTTCTTCAAAATAAAAAGATTAGCAATGTAGAGATAAAAGTTATGGCTGACGAATGTAACGAAGCCGAGCAAACAAGGTGTCTCAAGCTGCTCGGAGTTGAGGTTGACGATGAGCTAACATTTAGCACTCACATCGGCAATTTGTGCAAGAGAGTTAGCCAGAGAATTGGAGTAATTTCCAGATTCCGTAACATAATGCCCACCAATGCAAAACTAACAATATACAAAACAGCAATTCTCTCTCACCTGACATATTGCAGCACAGTCTGGCATTTCTGTAAAGTAGCAGACAAAAGAAAAATAGAGAGACTCTAAGAAAAAGCTCTAAGAGTTGTTTATTGTGATAAATCCACACCATATGCACAACTCCTGATCAAAGCGAATCTGCCATCTCTCGAGAATAGACGATTGCAGGACATTGCCATTCTAATGTACAAAGTTAAATACGGTTCTGCTCCGCAGCCTATGAAAGATATTTTTACAATAAAAGAAACTCATTACAAATTAAGAAACAACAATTTCATTATTCCGAAATTTTGTACAGTTAAATATGGAAAAAACTCAATAAGGTACTTTGGACCATATTTGTGGAGTAGACTAGAGAAAAAATTGAAGGACTTGCCAACAATGAACCATTTTAAAAGAAATATTAGAGGAATGGACATAGGAACTCTTTTGGACCGTCAACTGTAATTTAAGTGTACATAAGATTTTGATGTAGATTTTCAGTAAGTTTTTTTTTCAGTAAGCTTTTTTTTCAGTAAGTTTTTTAAGTTTTTCAGCAATTCTAACTGTACTTTAACTTTATGAACTTTTCCGTTGTGTCCCCAATTAGCTTGTAAGCTAAATATTCTAGACACATTAATAAAGCTTTTGATTGATTGATTGATTGATTGATTGATTGACATTCATGACAATTTACGATCTGATCAAACACGATATGCTAAAATATATTTTTTGGCCTAAAAACACACCCACGACATGGCACTTCCTGATCCGTATATATGGAAGTGAACCCCCAATTCCCTTAGGCATAGACATGCTCACAAAGTTCTGTACATTTCAAAAATTACATTACATGCAATTTACATAAATATTGCTAGTTCGCAAAATTTGCCAAAATAAATATATGATACAAATTGGCTTTGATAAATTACTTTAAAATAAAAACGTGTGTTAGATATACCCTGAGATCTGCCACGGTAGACTTCTTGAATATACAAGTTCACCATTTGCTATTGGCAAATATAATTTCCGTCAAGTCTGTACGAGCTGCTTGAGTCTCCCAGTTTTGCGAAGATTGAAATCTTGCAGTAGTCCTCTCTGTTTAATAGAGAAAGAAGTAATGTCTGTAAGCTTTGAAAACACTTGAAAGCAGGTCATGAATACACTTGACTTCCCCCAAGAACTTCAGAAAGATCTTAACTCAAAACATTATTTACAATCTTTTTTTTTGTGAGGGAAATAGTTTAGAGGGAAAACAAAGATAATAGCATCGTTTGAAAGGAAGGACATGCGAGGAAGGGATACTTGAATGTGATCGAAACAGCACACGAAATCTTTGAATCGATTTCTTTAAGATCATAGGTAGGATAACTCACCACCTGTCAAAATTGCATACACCTATTTTTCTTCAAGAAAACAAAATTTGGGTCAGTATTGAAAGTTTCTTAAAATCATCAGATTTTGAGTACTCGGAGTTTCTTACGAGTTTCTCTATGGTTTCATACAACCTCTTCCCTCGAGAGCATTTCAAAACAAGGCTTTTTCAAGACTTTTCTGATGTTTAGAAATCACTCAAGTACCTTTCGAGAAATATGATACTGGAACAAATTGAAATATAGCAGAATATGTTAGGGCTCTCCTTTATCAAAATAAATAGTTTCTTAAGTTATATTTTCCCAGTACTGGATTTTCTTAATTTTTTGGCGATCTGAGAGTTGAGTTTCTTATAAGCAGTTTCTTATAAAAATAGGTGTATATCGTTCATGAAAATAATACATAACAAGAAAGTCTTACTTCCTTATATCTAAATATATGACATCTGTCAAGTTTATTAACCTTCCACGGGACACTGAATGTCATAAGTCAATGGGGAAGTTAACTGCCAGTAGAAAGGTTTCACTGTGGTATTATTCTACTTAAGAAAGATGGAAAGAAGCAAAGATGAAGGAGCTAAAGGTCCCTTCCCTGTTTCAAATTCATACTCGATCGTATTGATTGCTTGACAAGTGGTAATTTGAATCAAACTTTCATCGGTAAGAGTGATGATCTGTGATACAAGAAAACCTTGCCTCCAGAAAATGTACCAGGTTTAACTTGCATCGCTTAAAAGTTGCAAAAATTCATCCGTAGACCCATCTCAGAAATACCCTCAAACAGAGCATGGTCTGGTGTCTGTCTTAGAATTTACGTATCATGAAGGTGATCAAAACCTAATATCATTTTCATCATCAGTCGCTTTCACTTGGCCAACAAAACTATATAATAGGCTGGCCAGTCCTTGCTTGTAATGTGTCTGTCGTAGTTTTCTTGTCGTACTTGTGCAATGTGTCTGTCGTCTTTAAGGAATGTAAAATTTTACCAACTAAGACAACATGACTTTGAATTTAAAGTGAGTCATTTATTATCAAAGTTCCACAACAAAACAATATTCAAGGCTATCTAAAAGGCAAGTTACTGACCAAAACACTTTGATACAACCAAATGGCGACAAAAAGACATAAACTTAAGACTCTTAATCCAAGTTAGACTTTAATCGATCGATGAAGCACGACCCTTTTGGACTGTGCACTAGATTCATGTCTACATCTTTTCAAAACCTGCAAGTTCTTTTTGACTCAACCGGCACCATCTCGTGTTATTCTTTATTGGGTGCACTGTTCTTCGAGGGAGAAATGATGATAAAAAGATAACTACAAACCTGCTCATTAGCAATTCCATAACTAAATCCATTGACTTGTTTCAGTGTGCTTGCATTTTCCATTGACGTCAGACTTCGCTCCTCGCTATCAGCCAGCATCTCTTTACCGTACTTTACTCTATCTTTATTTAGCCTTGGTTTAGGGGGTGAAGGTCCTCCCAAACTCTTAGCTTTCTGCGCAGCCAAATGGGCAGTTATCTGTGATGCTAAGCTACTACTGCTTTCTTTAGCAGGTTGTGGTTTGGCTTTCACAGCTTGATTCGAAGATGCAACTCCATTCTCTTTGAAATGAAAGTCGACATCAGTCCTTGGAAAGGGTCTATTGAAAGGATCGCGAACACCCTTTTCTTTATAGTATGAAGGGATATTTGTATTGATGTCAGTATTTCGAGAGGCGTGTCCTCTGCGGTTATCCCACTGGCCATTATGATAATTCAATGGTTTCTCATTGATCAACACATCTCCATTTCTCTCATGTGGGTAATGATAAGAATCATCGACCCCATTCATTCTCTGCACACTCTTTGCACCGCCATTTTGAAGTGCCACGCTCTGCAAATAGTTGTACGGACGGTAATCACTAGGTTTATTTGTCACATTCTGTGCGTAGGCAGGGCGATGTGAGGCCGGTTGCCAGATCTTTGAAGCAAGTCCTCTGTCACTGTTGGTTTGATGATGAAAATTGGTTTCCTCAGTTGACATGGAAGTCTCCCTTGCCAAATACGAAGTCGCATTTGTGTCAACGTTGCGTGGTACGACCTACAAAAACCAGATTTCATACGTTTGAGATGCTTTGGGTGAGGCAGGGCAGACATAACAAATGAACTTACAGTAGCCATATTAAAATTCATGCAACCCCTGCTTTTGAGAAGCATTTACATCTGGTACCAATAAAATTGAAACAATATGATATTTTGAAAAATAAACATGACATTCTTCAATCTCTAAAACGTAACCAATATCCAACTCACATGAGTACCTTTACGATGTTTCAACAATATCAATTTCACAAAGAATTTAATCTAATTTTTCAGTTCATGGGAAATGGTGACCTCACTTTCGCATTTAAAATATTTTTCAGTTATCACATACAGACATCAGCTTTTGGGCAAAGTTGAATGTCCTGATTAAATCTTCAACCAAACTGATGTCCCAGTGACTCCGCAGAATTCGATGCATTCATTCGATGCATTCAAACCTACATCATACGATCCGGTTTCATAACCTGAAGCAATTAACGAAAGTCAATTGTGGAAAGCTCCCTAAGTTAACTCTATTAACGCCCTTGTTGTTCCAGGGACGAAGAAACATAGGAGCCGAGGGGCAGATGATGAGGAGACACCATGCATGAACTGAGTCCTCACTTTCATTACTTTCATCTTAAATAATATCTGGCTCATATGGACGACCATGCTGAAAATATCCCTTCAACCCAATTTTGCATGAGAGGGGGGGGGCGGGCGTTACTAAATCCCCCAGATGATTTTTAGTGATTACTCTAAAATAGTAAGACAAGAAGTGGGGTAACCAATCCAAAGTGACTTTTCATCAAATTTAATGTGTAATCTAACGTGACTGTGAACCATTATTGGCGCGTGGGAGGCGCAAAATTGACTAGAACCTTTGCAACTTTTCCAGTTCACTTTCAATTTACTTGTAACATGTCACCGTCGTGAAGATGTTGGATAAGGATGGAATTGAAAGTTTAACGTTGGAATTTCATGTTATTGAAATATCTTGTGGCCTAAAAACTATCTTGCTAGAGTGACTTCACTACTTCCTACGTACTTGAGTACTTTCTTGTTTAATAAACATTCTTTTTTAAATGTAATGAATAAGATAATTTGAGTCGATAGAGTTACCTCTTCTTTTTGTCTGCAACCTTGAAAACTGATTTCAGAGCCTCGTTGAATACCTCCGTTGAATACCGGGTGTCCCAAAAAAAAAGTTCCGGCGTTTGATTGAACGCAGAGAAGAAAGTTTTGAATCTGATAATTTCTAATCATTATAGTTACATGCTAGACATTTCAACTTACAATTTGGCATATCGTATGAAGAAATTGATAATCTGAAAATGGAGCTATGTGCTCTAACATTTCATGTTCACGTTCAAGGCAAAGCCACAGAGATTGTACGCCTTTCTTCATTATTGCGGTAAAGGGGGAATATCCGAATGAGCAACAAAAAGCTGAGTTCACATTTTCAATCATTACCATGACGACGAGCAAGAGTTCCGTTCTTGAGCATACTCAAAGCAAGGTCTGAAAAATAGAATCCAAATGGTGTCGAGGGAGCATACTAATCCGAAATGGACCCTTGCATAATATGGCACATCGAATAAAGAACTAAAAACTATTTTAGAAAAGAAGCCGTGAAAGTCTATGAAACCGTGGAACGTAAAAACTCCCGTTTGAAATTCCCAGTTGGCATAATGCAACAAAAACGGCAGCAAACTCTTTGTCCCGAGACAGTCCACAAAATTTGATAGAACAGGCGGAATATCACACAACCAAGAAACGTTCAAAGCTAAATTCCATTCAATTACAAAGCGACTTTTTCTCTTGTAAACAAAAGAATTTCTACCTCCTACCCTCTATTAAGTGCAAAATGGCCTTTACTTTGAATATGCTCAGAAGTGAGTAGAAACCTTGCCCGTTGTCAAGGTAATGAAGGCATCACTAACTCAATGTTTGTGTTGGTCTTTGAGGGAGTCCCCTTTGACCACCATGAAGGCTGTACAAATCTCCCTCGCTTTGTCTTGAACATGAACATGAAATGCTAGACCTCATAACTCCGTTTTCAGATTACTAATTTCTTCATACGATATGCCAAATTGTAAGTTGAAATGTCAAGCATGTAACAAGACTTATTAGAGAGTGCCAGATTCAAAACATTTTTCTCTGCATTCAATAAAACTCCAGAACTTTTTTTGGGACACACGCTACTTTTGATAGATCTATATATTTGAAGTTGCACATGACTAATTATCGCAGAATCACATGCGTCCGAAAGTCTCTAGTTCGAAGTTACTTTTCGGGAACTTTTCCGGCCAAAATTGTTCGATTTGAACTTAATACTGTTAGTTAATCTAATCATATTTGCTGCTGATTCAAGAGACTTTCATGTACTTGGCAGCTGCTTAAATACACGTTCTTCAACCTACTCACCAAATTTCACGGATGATTTACTACCTTATACCAGGTGAACAAGAAAACCGTGAAGTGTTTCGAGGACTGTAGCATCGCTTATAGCCACCAGATCGTCCTGAACTAGATTTCTCCGTGCAGTCAAAAGTCTAAGTTATATCGTAAAACTTTCCCCACTGACATCAGTCGCTTGATGTATTTCTTTCAACCAGTTCAACGTGCCGTAAATCCCTGCTCGCTGACAGCACTATTTCTTAACTATTTCATTCTCCCCTGTCAATAACACGTTACCTGTAACTATGGCGAGGCTAAAATGCTGAGGGCGCTTAGTTAAAGATATCATCAGATTGCAACAATCCCATACAAGGTATCACGATGAAAATCCTTTTTCATCTAATGCATCACTTAGCGGTACTTTCTTGGAATATTAAGAACTTATCAAAATGATTTACTAACCCATTGAAATCCAGAGACATCAACATTGTCACGTCTTCTCATATCGGTATCACTGTTTCTTTCAACCACTGATCTCAGTGGATATTCTTTACGACTTTCCTTTTCCACCACTCTGTCTTCCTCTGGACGAATGTTTCTTTGCTCATTATTCGTAGCTCTGAATGAGTTTCTGTCTCTTCTTTCAAATTTACTAGCATTGTACACATCAGCTTCGGATACTTCTCTTTCTTTGCTTTGCTCAGTTTCTGAAATAGGCTCCTCTTGATGCTTTTGACTACTTCGAGTTGGCTGATGTCGGGAGTGGTGAGGTTTGCTTTCAAACTTCTCCCTGAGGAAATAAAAAAGGTTAGTCCTGCATGAGTGCTGAGTCTTTGAAATCAAGGAATAAGCTGAACCTTGAAATCATTCCCAGAGTGAAATGAAATATGCTCCTCGTTGTTTTGGGGATCTGAAATTACTTTAAATCGACGACGTATTGAAAAAATCAAATTGACGACTTTTTGGAGAAATCAAGGAAGCCCTTTTCCACAAAATCCTTAATTCGGGAAACTTGCTGTGCGGAAGAAAATCATGAAAAACACTCTTAACGTAGGCTCGTCTTTCAGCAACAGAACAGCGTTTGAAGCATTTCAATCGGCCACTTACCGTTCTTTCAAAACAAATTTCCTTGGGTCACTTGTTTGGGTCACCAGGTAGATAATAAACGACTCCAGTTTAGAAGTTCAAATCATCACCATCATCATCATCATCATCATCATCATCATCATCATCATCATCATCATCATCATCATCATCATCATCATCATCATCATCATCATCATCATCATCATCATCATCACCATCACCATCACCATCACCATCACCATCACCATCACCATCACCATCACCATCACCATCACCATCACCATCACCATCACCACCATCATAATCATAATCATCATTGTCATCGTCAGCTGTTCAGGCCACTGCTGGCCGATGGCCTCTCCAACATCCGTTTCAATTTATTCGCTGTTTTTGACATCCAGTTGGGACCTATTGCCTTCTCAATATCATCCTGCCGTCTTCTTGCTGGTCCCCATCTAGTTCGTTTTGTTCATGGTGTCCCCTCAGTAATTTTCTTGGCTCATCCGTCATTTTTCATCCTTCCAAGGTGTCCTGCCCAAGATCACTTCACCACATCTACATTTTCCATAATGCCATCTACCCTTGTTTTTCTCTTATCCATGTGTTTCGCTTTTTATCTTTCCTTGTTATACAAAGCATCGATCTTTTCACGTTTCTTTGTGCTACTGCTAGCCTTTCTCTTTGCTTATTGGTAAGTTCAAATGCAGCAACCCTATAACCAAGCATGAACGATGACAAAATATTCAAACAGAGTATCGATTTAGGAACGGGAAACATAAAGCAACAATGTTACCTTGCCCAGCGGTATTTGCTTTGGATATTATCATCAGTTCCATCAAGCACAGCCAAAACTCTTTCTCGAGAACCAACTATGATAAGTAAACAGATGGGACATTGTTATACAGCGATTGAAAAATATGAACCAAATTTAACTGAAACCGCAGGAGGCCTAGGCGATTAACTGAACAATAGTAAGTAAAAATTCAAACTAGTTGGTTGCAGTACCTTTGTGTCTTATTTGTTGCACCTCTCTACGTCTGTGCTGTTTCTCCTTTATTGACTTCTGCACTGCATAATTGTTTGAAAGTCACAGTTCCAAGTGAAGTAACTAATATCACACTATGTATATGAACAGTATAATGAGAGCGACCAAGACTACTATTTATGAATTTCATAATTTGGTTACTTCACTTCGAATTCTAGCATTGGAAAAATTATGCAGTGCAGAGAGAAATACAAATAACACACAAACGTGACCAAAATAGTTAATTTTACCATAACAATGAACTCATTTTGACATTTCAAACTTATCATTGTTCAGTTGACCGCCTGGGCCTCCTGTGCTGAAACCACCACGAGAAGAAGCCAAATTGCGCATCTGTTTCCCCAAGGGTCAGAGGGTACTGGCGGCAATACCTCTCATGGAAAGAGGGTGGTTTCATCACTCTCACGATAAACAAACACAACCAGGATGGACATCTTTTGGAATGAGAATCAAGGTTTATGGCCAATTTAACCTCCCTCAAAATAATCTGTGGTTAAATTAATGGTCTGATTGAGAAACTCACAACTACTGAGACTATGCTAAGAAAAAATTCAATGACTCACTTTTCTGATTTGAGGCTTCTTTCCTGAAAAAGTAATAAAGAACATAACTATAAAAAATCATCTATGAGTTTTCTTTCTTTTTCTACAATTCATATAGAGAATTTACAACAAATCTTCCATGCTACTTTCCTTATCTAATTACTATACAACATCAAAAGGGCGATACCAAAGAAAACGAAAGATAATGACTACTGCATGGCCAAAACATAAACACACGCAACGTTAAACAGCATACTACTATTGTACACTATGAACAATTGAAAAACTACTGGATAATATACCAGATTCTGTCTGACATTAGATTTCGGGTCAGAGTTTGGATGAACTTAAGAAAGTCACGAGCGCAGCTCGTTCTTAAATTTAAAATTCATAAAATGTCCGAAATCTAATGTGAAACAAAAATTTACACAGAAAGAAGAACACACGTGAAGAGACAAGGTGGTTGCTTAGTGTACAGCTGAAGTTTCAAAAGATCTCAATCAAATCGATTGAACTCCGTAACAAAATGCTTCAAAAAGGAGTGCGGAATTGGAGAGGGTTACAACTTCATTGTCTGGGGCAGTCAAGCAATCCCATTTTGTGCTTTTCAAGCGATCGTGATGCACTTTGAGAAATCTTAGGGAAATGTTGAAAATATTTGCCACGAGGAAACAACCCACGACGAAACAACCGACCCCCCCCCCGTCGTGAAATCTGCTCTCTGGAACCAAAGACTTGACGCTGTCCCCATCCGACAGTATTTTCAACGCAAACTGAGTCCTCATATTGTAGAACCTAACAACCTTACCTTATTGAAAAAATACTAGCGCTAACAATCTGAATTCATTTATGAACAAAGTAGCAGATAAAAGAGCCAATGTCTCAATATACGAAACCGATGAAAAGCTCCGGATCTGCAACGCAAGGAACAGAGACGATGGAAAAAAAGATCTCCTTGCATCTGTAAAAATGAGGTTTTCTTACCGCACTACCGTGCTTAAAACTTTTAAATCCGGTATAATGACCCTGTAAACGGCTTTTGGTGGGAAGTTCTATGAAGTAAAATCTCATTTGATATCTGAAATTAATCAAGTTCATTAAATTTTACTCCTTAAATCTCACACTACAGTATTTATATCTCACACTGTTTATCACTGGCTTGTGCATTGTCTCCAGGACAAATTGCAAGATGCGCAGGTTTTCCGATCTTTGAATCATTAGATTTTTGTTGAAATTTCAAATCCTGATTACTATTTTCTGACAAATGCATTCTTTCTATAAGAGGAGAAGTTACATACCTTGCCTTTTCAGTAGCCTCTTTTCTCAATGAATAAAGAACCTGAAGAAATGAAAAGATCTGAGCTCAGCAGCTCTAGCTAGAAGTCCCAAGAACTCTGGAGATCTTAAAGTACAATCGGTATCAAGACATCATAACAGTCTAAAGTTACATTCAAGTTTATCTGCCATACAAACACGTGCACCAATTTCATTTGCCATTGCCAAGCAAAATGTCTTTATTAGATCGTCTGTTCGAAGGGTGCCATTGAAACTCAAGTCGGTAAAATAGCAATCCTTTTCCGTCCAGTACTAAAACATAAATAATCTAAACATTTAGCAATCGCAATATGCATACTATCGAAGTGATTTACATGCTATGATAGATGAGATCTCATAGGTCTGCGAATTTCCTATGCATTTGATGATTTCAAAATGTGGAATCAACATAGCAAAGCTAAGGAAACAATGACGTGTTAAGATGTTGTCTTCGTCTGTTTACAAACTACAGTAGGGCCAGCATTTAAGAAACCAATTTTCCACTCCTTAGCCTGGAATGTTTCTCATATCTGTGATACCTATCCATTTTTTTACCTGAAAGTTTATTATCCATCTAAATTCTTTTCTGGAAAGTCCTGAAAAATACTTTACAACAAATGAGATTGTTCTTTCGCAGAGTCGAAACGTTCTTTCGCAATGGTTTTCATAAACATGGTTGAGTCGTCTTTAATATGAATACTCACTGAATTTGTCTTTAACATTACTGGTTATTCATCGGATTTGTCCTTGATTATTACAGGTTATCAATTTGAGTCATTTGAATGAGGATTTCTATATTTTCATCGTACTGGCTCTCAATATAATGTTAAACTTCGTTTCCCAAGAACCGAAAGAATGGGATTGTTTATAGATACATTAGCCGTGTGTGTATGCCATCAATGATTGTAAAGAAAATCAGTTAAAAAGTAAAACTTCGTTGGATGTAAGGTATCTTCGAAGCAATTTGTTAGGTATTCCGCGTAAATTGGAATGCCCATAGGCTAACAGACGGGAACCTAATATTGACTGAAATACAGGGAACTTCATTCTGGGTGTGAGCCTCAAGCGTTTCTCATACGTAGGCGGACTAACTATTTTTAGGTAGCCTAAAAGTTTCCGTTAGGTGGTTTCTTAAATGCGGGCCTTACTGTATTTGATTTGTACTTACTGGGTAAGTGGTTCGATGAAGCAACGGAGTCATATCAGCACTTGACATCTGAATCTGGAAGAAACGGACACGAGATGTCATAATACATACCAACCGCTCATATATTTAACAGAGATTTTAGCTGAAAGATCAGTTCAGTATACCTCAAAGGCAACGGTAAGAGCAATGCTAAGCTACTTTTGTTGGAAAAGATGTGTCTCAATATATATTTCTCTGCTGTTTGAGCAAACATTATCCTTCCCTGCCCCCTCCTGAGAAACTGAAAGATCTCCAATCCTGCAATGGAAGACAAATTTTGCTTCTCGAAGTGAGCGATCTAAGCCTCTGCTTTAATAGTTTGCTCATTCAAAACCAAACTATAGGACACATAAATGATATTTTAATTTCACTACGAGGATACCAAACTATGAGGGCATGTTATCACTCTTTGCCACAGGTCAAGGTTTCGCAAAATCTGCAACCAGAACGATCAGATATCGAAAGGTCCAAACAGTGGGCCTAAATACCTGACAGATTTGAGTTAATAGTTGCTTTGATTTATCGACGAATGTCTAATGAGTTCAATACTACGTTTCAGTAAATTTCAAAATTTAGGTTCATTAAACGTCTTTGGGAAATAATCTCGATTATAGAGTCCTTCGACTTGGTGCCAAGGAAAAGCTCAGTGAACTTGAATTGTTGCACACTCAAAGAATTAGACATGCTTTGAAATTGACACTCCAAAACTGCTTAGTCTGTGAAGGATGTCATTCCTGTTATGAAAATCAACAACACCTTTTCAACGATTATCCAACAGCTTCAAGAGGATGATTGAAGGTTAGAACCACTTTCATTTACTGATCAAAGCTATGGGAACTTCAATATGTGCTTATTTTTTCTATCCTGCATCTAAAAGGTGCAAGCTTTTTTCCATTAACAAGGAATTGATAAGAGAGCTTTTGAGCTCCAAATTATGCGAGCTTTAACAATGATGATATACCAACAAATACCTGTGCCAAAAAGAAAAATGTCTTTGTATCATGCAATGCCATCTCATCTTCATCCTCCTCTACCTCGGACTCTTTTCCCGATTCTATATGATCTCGATTCCAGGGATACACTTGGGATAAAGGGAGAAATACAGTTAGATGCGACAAGGCCAGAAGGAAGGTGTTTTGTGGGCCTAGACTTGTCATCTGGTATTTCCATGCATGCAACCGGACTTGACTTCAATATTTTCAGATAACAACACTTCTTTGGAGTTGGCAATACACTGAAAGGATGTTTAGGACGTCGGAAAGCTTAATCCCTTTGACATAAACATTTTAGCACGAGGCAAACATGAAACGAATATCTCAATTCAGTTAAATTATAGGCCTCGAGTAGGCTTAGGACACGGTTCCTTGTATTTTTTCAATGCTCTTAATCTGATTGTTAGGGACAAGAGAAGGTTATATTTGACAGTGGGAGAAATTCGATTTTCACAGAAACTGCTATACGTGGGTGCTAGAATTTACATTCCAAAAATGATTTCTGGCCCCAGCGACAGGGCCTAAAATAGCAAGTGATGGTGTTTTTCTATTTGCATCGTGATTTTTTTGTTTCACTATTTCAAAATATATCAATGCAGGTATTCTCATGCTTTCTTCAACAAATACACTGCTGCCATTCCTTCTGGCTTCGCTGCGGTGAAATTTGTCAAGTCAGCACTGCATTGTAGAATTGCATGTGCACGCCGAAACATTATGCTTATGGATTATATAAACACTATTCTGTAGCTGAATCATCTTTCTTGACAAACTTTGATTTACGACAATTCTTTGCCTGTTCATTCTCAAATTAGGGATGCATAATAGGTTTTTTGCACGTGGGAAAAAATTTTCAAAAGAAAATTTACTTGCTTAAAAAGTTTTGTCTTTCTGAGCTATTGTATCAAAAGAGTGTCCGGGGAAGATGTGCTGTAACCAGCGCACAAACTTTACAAACTCTGCGTGATGACGCCTGATACTTTTGAGTGATCATGTAGCGATTATGCCCATAAAGCATCGGTTACTCACAACACTGTAAGCGGCAAATGACTATGCTTGCTGCTCTTATCAAGAAAAATTTGAGAGAAAGAAAGATCAACCTGCTTGTAAAGAGGCAGCGCGATGCTCCTTAGCTCTGGCTTCTTTCTCACGTTCTTCAAGCATTTTCTTGTGACGTTTACGTGCGAGATGACCTCGGGCATCTGAGGAATAAGATTGATAAATCAATTGATGTTCTATCATATTCAAAACACAGTGCTTACATTAGAGCCAAGTTAATCATTGTAGCGCGACATTCATTCCTATATATTCCATCATTCGATCACATTTGAAGTACCGATAAAAGGCATAAAGTAACGATCATTCACAATTTCACAAGCCAGATGTGAGCAAATTTATGTTTGTATTTGTTAGGATCATAAGTTTGATGAGTGCTCACATTACGAAGTCGATTTTACTCGAAACTGGATGGAGCATGCTGCTTTGTTCGAAAAAATAACAGTTTTTGATTACCATGTCAATCGATTTCCAAATCACAAGTCAACGTTGCCCATCCAACGTGTGTAACTCAGGTAACTTTTTCATTATTTTAGAAAGCAAATGTCATCGCATATTATTATCCAACAAAAATTTGGCAGAGTATAAGATTTGTTCAAAAACAGTTAATTCTTACTTAAAATTTAACATATAACATTTTGATTTATATCATGTTTAAGTGGATATTCAATTAAACCAAAAGTAGTAGCTGATGGATTAACTGATTGATTGATTGGTTGATTGATTGATTGATCAAAACAGTCTTATTATCAAACTGCAATTAATTTAAGTGCCACAAACCTGGCCCTTTACTGTTTATATTGTCATCATGTCCTGAAAAACAGTAGTACTGTCATCTGCAAGAAAGTCTACTACGACCGATTTAGAATCACCATTAAGCCTAATAGTATACAGGGTGTCTCAAAAAATTGTCCGACATTTGATTGAATACTAAAAAATAACGATACGCTGAATGGACCTTTGGTCAAGTCACCCATTTCCTGAGATTTTAAATTAATTTTTGACACAAGAATCTTGCAAATCCGATAAAAAATCATGGGGTTACAAGCTTTTGAAGTTCAAGTTTGTGCAAAGCTGTTTTCTTGTATCATCCTAAAATATTAAAAATATACAAAAACAACAACAACCGTTAAACTAGAACACACAAAGGAAAATTATGTCGTTCGTAGCGAGAAAGGACACAAGGTCATCGAGTTCCCACTACGAACGACATATTACAAAAATACAACGATAAATCTAGTATAACAAAAAAAAAACGTACATTACGAAAATTTGGGTGTTCCAGGTGCGTCAGAGATATATATCTCTGCCTCACCTGGTAAGGTGCGAAAGCTGAAACCAGAGGCTTCGAAATGGCATTTTTGGTAAAAGTCCCATAGGCCGTCGTTTCTGTTATTTCTCAATTGTTTCAGGGTGAACCAAGTGGGATTCAAGCATGTATTCGATAACCTAATTGTCAAGCATATGGATGCTTTGAGGAAACAGATTCAGTCTCTCGCCGATTTTGTTTTGAACCACTGTTTTTGGACTTATGCAATGTTAAGGAAATTTTGAGAATGATCGCAAGAAATAATTTACCTTAGAAGTCATATTTGGTTTGCTCTGATATCAACGAGAGGTATGACATAGGATAAGATACTCTTACCTCTGTCTTCGAGCTTTTTGCAATAGAAGTAATCTGGGGGGAGGGGGGTCTCTGGTTTTCGCTATCGCATATTTTTTATCTTCGAGAGCTCATAACGCAATTAATTTTCAACCGATTTGCACGATTTTAATCTCTAAAATTATTTCATAATCTTAGGAACAGGGTTGTCTTTCGTTGCGCCTGTTCATGTTGTCCTTATTGTTCAATATTTAATCAAACGTCGAACAAGTTTTTGAGACACCCTGTACCCTTTTGACTTCTGCGAAAATCACAATCATTGGCTGCTGTAATTTTAAGATTTACAACATCATAAAAATTGGCAGAAATATTTACGGATTACTGATAATAAATATTGTATTTATTTGGAAAGCGGTTTTTAGCGACTCAGTTGATTCTGGTAAATAGGATAAATAATTTGAGCGTACTTTAAAACGCCCTCACAAATCTACAGAGGTGATCTGCAACTTCTTAGCACTTTCCTTGAGCTCAGTACCATAAAGCATCTAATTGTTGTCAACAAAGGAAGAAGTTTCAATTTAGTGTTTGACGCAACCTTAAAACTCATGAAGGTGACAGTTTAAGCAAGGTTAACATCATATACATGTCTTAAAATTTAAACCAGCTATGTACAATTATAACTACGAACCTTGTCTTTTATCATTAGAATGGTCATCATTTCCTAGAACGTACGGTATCGGATATAAGCTTAATGGAACCGAAAGAAGGCAAATTAAGGGTTTAGTAATAAGGAACTATCAGAATACAATTATCTTATCACTTATCGAATCTCACTAAAAATCATATTTTAAATCCGCTATATAAACCTTTTGACGGAACTTCCAGATTCTTTATTGCATCATTTTTCAAAGTTAGTCAATACTTCTAAGTTTTTTAAATCTTTGCATCTAATAGATCTAATGTTTAGATCAGCTGGTTCTTCTAAGCCTTTACAGAATTATTTCTGACTTCAGCCATTTCTTCTAAGTTCTAAATCCTCTGGATCCAATTTTAATCAATAAATTGTTAGAATGCTAAGATGAGAGCCTAATACGCTCTTCCATTTCCAAAACATTATTGATAAAGCATTAACAATGAACTTTGCGCGTGATAATCTGTTTAACTTATAGTGGAAAGTGATAATGTATAAGTGCTTTCCTTTCTTTTAGATTACTTGTAAAATTTAGATAGCTTTTTCAATTGTAAGTTTTCAACATTGTAAAACATCTTCAACTACGTGGTTTACCCTGTGTAAATATAAAAAAAAATCAAATCAAATCAAACAAATCCTTGGCATTCGAAAGTATTGCTGACTGCTGACAATTTATCTGCCTAATAGCATGACTGGAAAGTGTCTGGCAATAATGGAAGCACCGTTGCCTGGAGGTAGAGCTTTTTTAAAGCTGTAAGACAGACAGCATCCAAAAGAGAATAGAAAGACCACAAAAGCTGCCTTTAGGAAAATCAGCACAAATGCGAATCCACTATACTTTTCATGTGGTCAATTTCCGGCCACATTGACAAAAATCCTTTGGCAAATGAGTAACACAAAATAGCGATAACACACAGCTGAAACTTTCCCTGTGGGGCACTGACAACTTTACATAGCAGGGTTATGATACGAACTCAATGTAAACAAAAATAATGTCTCCACTTGCGTCTGTGCACAGGTGATCAATATAAATTCAAGCGAACGTTCTTTTGCTTCTGACTGTATACAAGCGCACTGTCTACATTCTCGGTCCACATGTCTCCAACTCTGTTTGTGCGATCATCCTCATACGAAAGGATTCCTCGCATGAAAAGACAAGTGATACTACAATGATGCCAAGCGAGGTGTTGGTAACATGAGTTGAAAATTGACTTACGGGCTTGTATTCTAACTGCACTTCTTTCACGTCTTTCCTCGATCAATTCAGGTTTTCGTGTTTCTTCTCCTTTCATATAGGCCACACGTTTACGAGCAAGCCATCCTCTTACATCTAAAACAAAAGAATATCGACATTGCTCACCTTCAAAAGAATCCTTCTAACCAAAAGAATGCTTCTAACCTCGCTTCTAATGATTCGCAGCTATCACTCATGAAAGCCAAGCTGCTCTAGTAGTCGACAAAGAGTCACTGGTTGACAATGATGCAGCCATATGCAGATTTTCTACTTCGATGAGTGCTCTTTCATTCCATTCGGTCTTTGCTTCAGTACTCGGACCAAATGATGACATTTCTTCAGTTCTTGCCTCTGCACTGCCTAACATTGAACTGAATGAATTGTATTGAGGAAAAGCCACGATAGCAGGCTGTGCGTTGGATCTTCCTTGAAGGAAAGATGCTTGCAGCGAAGAACAAGTAAAAATATTTGAAGGCAGGAACATCACAATACAACGCAAAAAAATTGACGACTATTTAATTTGGATTAGATATTGATTATATATGTTATACAAAAGCTGATATTTCTCCTCGGCATACGAGGCTTCCTCAGAGCTAAACTAACGTAATCACAAATGTACAATAATTTGAATAAAGGTAAATTGTAACATGATTGGCTAAGGTTTGCTACACCACATTCACCTACATTCACCCCTGCGACGTAGCAAACCTTAGCCAATCATGTTACAGTTTACTTTTATTCAAATCATTGTACATTTGTGATTACGTTAGTTTAGCTCTGAGGAAGCCTCGTATGCCGAGACGAAATAACAGCATTTGTGTAACATATATAATCAATATTCAATCCAGATAAAATAGTCGTCATTTCTTTTGCGCTTGACTGCGGTGTTTCTGCCTTCGAATAATTGAACTGAATGCTGGATCGGGGCAGCATCCGTTCCACTGTGGTGCAAAACTTCTGCATAATACAGCGACTGTTTCAAGTCTACGTGGTAGATTGACAGAAAGAATCAATAAAACTTCACGCCTCGATTAAGAAGAATTAGATGACTTATACGTACGCTTCTGGATCATTATGGTACTTTTTTCCATCGATGCTTTCTCATTTCTGAATCTTATCTTGTAAAGCCACGCTTTGATGCCTGAAAAAGAAGAGAAAAATTTCACAACACATTGTACTAATGGCTTCTTATGAAGGATTTTTTAGGATCCCGGAAAAACCGAGTGTCTCAAGCAAATTAATGTTTGACTTAATTTCATCAGCAAACGATAAAATTTTGATGAGGCGGAACTTAAAGTTTCAAAATACCTGAATTTGACCCTTAGTTTACGTAAATTCACTCACTTGCAAGGGGGACGCTCACTCGTAGACGGCACCTCATTCAAGGATGATTAAGGAAAAAAATTTTGCCCAATGTATCTTGCAATCCTCGAAAGAATTGTAGAAGAATGTCTTAATCAAATGTCCTATTCCTAGTAGTACATTCGAATTGTGAGGTATTTCTACAAATGAAAGGAAGCAGTGCCTTAACCCCCCTGGCTACAGTAATATTATAGAAATAGAAACACATAGCAACCTTGCAGCCAATCTAGTATCTGATTTAGTACTTGCACCATAGCAATATAAAGTAGATTTACGAAAGAGGAAGCTCTTTAACGAAAACATGATTCCACTGAATGACCAGAATGTATATTTTCAATTAAACTCAGTCATTTCCAAGGATCTTTGAGAACTACTTCCAAAGTTAGAAGTTTATAGGGGAATTTAATAATGTTTTTATGCTTAATTCGACATAAAATGTTGAAAAAACAATATCTACAGAAGCAGACGGTAAATAAACTGAGTTATGTCATACCAATTAGCAGCTTTCAGAGCTTCAGTAAGATCATCTATACAAGGAATACATCAAAAAAAAAAAATACATGGAAACATGTTTTCTTCAGAGTGTCTCTTTCTTTACAACATTATCAGGCATCAATTTGCAACTTGTTGAGAATAGCAAAGGTTCAAAAGCTTCTCAAAACATTGTTCTTATGAAAGCTGAAGGCGTCTCTCGTCCCTCCAAGAATCACAATCTTATGAAATTGCCAACCGTCCTGTTAAAATTGTTGTCTGGGACTGCACCAGTCATGCTCATTATACAACCATTAGCCCTGAAAGAGTTTTTCAAGCTCGCTTTGCATATCAATCCAGTTTGGCGGGAATTTCAAGGGTCCGGAAATCTTTCAGGCCACATGCTTGAAGTCATTTCGCTAGCTGCGTTTCCATTGAGAACCAAGAATGTAAAAAGTGAATTGAAAAAGGCAGCTTGAAATTTCAGCTGTCAGTAACGCTCAGTTTTAGGAGAATTTTCTTTTTATGCTTAGTTGTTTTATGGTGACTAAAAAGAAGAAGAAGGCATGCCGAGAACTTCGGAGCTGGCGTCCGCCATGACAGATCCTATTAGCCATCAAACTAGATTCGAACGTGATTATGACGTCAATATGCATATCATGTAAAAACTTACATCTTTGCATGATGACAGCTTTTCGTCTTTGATCTTCTAGCATTTGAACAAGTTCAGTTACTTGAAAGTATTTCAGGAAAACCTGTGAATGGAGCGTGGAATAAATTGAGCAAGACGACAGTTTATTCACAACCTAGATAACATGTGGTGTACCAGACATGGGCACTCATTCAATGGCACTACTCCCATTTTACGATTTTTCAACAGAGGAAATTTCAACCTTACCTACATTTGGAGATCATGTTCGAGTAAAGCTGATAGATAGTTGCTGATGTATGGAGCAAGAAAGTCGAAATTGCTGGTTGCCTCAAGCCTAGATGACTTGATATCCTTCAAACTAATTGAAAAAAGAATGTACTTTGTCCGGTATTCTAATTTTCAATGGTCAAATCCATAATCATAAATTAGAATCTTGCGATAACTAAGACAAGCAAACACATCTAGCACTGCTACAAGTAGTTATATACAACTACAACTGCATATATATATATACAACTGCAGGTCTAAGAAAAGTATCCACAAGTTCTTTTTGCAACAGGTCCCTTTCAACCTACTTTTCATGAACGAATTTCTTTTCTAAAAAAAGTTCTCAACGGATGGTTTGTCAAAAATAGAGCATGAAAAGATTCGTGGAATTGGTGGTAGAATAAAAGTCAGTTAGGCTTAGGCACCTTTGTCTTTCCAATTCTCCAGTTAGTTTCAATGCCAATCTTTTTCAGAATTGCACGACATGTGGCGGCATCCCGTGGCGGATCGTCCTTTGTGTAGTAAATCAAGCGTTTATATCTGCAAAACAAAACAAAATAATTATCTTTGCTAAAATCTTCGCGTTGTACACAACTTGAAACTTGTGTCAAAAACCGAATAATTTGCTTTATCTTCTCTTCAAACACTGGTCGCAACTAAAACCCGAAAATTTTGCTGCAGTTAATTGGAAACGTGGCTGCATGAGAGAGCCGTGTAGTAGACGAGGAAAAACAAAGGTGTCCACGGTAGCATATGGCTCGAATCTTTCAAATCTTTGAAAAAGTGGGTGTAAAATTGAATCACTTTCTTAATTTAGATATCGTATGATCGTCAACTTAATTATGCATTTTTCTGAATAATTATTGCCATAAAACCTCGCACGTGTAACTTTTATTTAGCTGAAGATGAGACAAGCTGGTCTCGAAACCTACTAAAAATAACCATAGCTTAGTCGAATACCTTATTAATTACGACTGGATTGGTCTTGATGTCTTAAAGGGTCTGTTTCATCCAGCATTCCTTGCACGTGTCGTTTCTTGGTTGGCTTTTGTTTGCCGCCATTTTCATGGCCCATGAAAATGGCGACAACAAAGGCAAACCAAAAGACGACACGTGCAAGGCATGCAGGATGCAACAGACCCTTTAATTAACTGGAATTGTCGATACTGATTTGTCTTTCTCTGCAATGACCCTCAAGATGTTCGTCGTGGTCCTAGAGTTCAAATTTATATTAAAGCTTGGACTTGCTACAAGTCTCTCTCTTGTCATCACAAGACATAGAGCAGAATCAGGGAGAAATTACAGGCGGAGAGAGAGACTTGTAGGACTAGAAAACTGAAAGCGAGACTCTTTTGTCCATAGACAGACGGTGGACAAGATTCTGTCCACCGGCAAATCCTTTGATGTAGGCTGAAAGCCAATCAAATGAGCGACACGTGTTGCTGCATAATGACGATTAAATCTAATTATCTACTTCTTTGTGTTACGGTCTCGATTTCGATTTCCTGATCTAACAAGTCTCTCGCTCCTTCCATTTCCCTCGCCCTCACATTTTGCACCTTAAAATATATGCTGAGAATAGAGAGAGACTTGTAGCAAGTCCAATTAAAGCTGCGCTTTCCTACCAATGTTCTATCACATTTTGCTGTGAATTGAATGACTTAAAAGGAACCTTGGAAAATTTGTTGTAAATCTACCGTGGCAATTTTTGGTATCTTGATTAGTTTCCAAATGGCAGCATTTTTTTTTATTTTGTAAAAATTCGTAAAAAATTTAAAGAAATTTAAAAGCATCGTAAATCTTAAATTACTTGAGGAAAATTGATACAATCTTCAAGAAACCATTATTTATGAAGGTCTACAGTATGGTGGTAAGCAGAAATCTGTAGCTCTCCCTCTTAAGGATTTAGAAATTTGATGACAAAAAGCCTCAAAAATAATAAATGCTGCTATGTTGAAACTAATCAAGATATCAAAAAATTGCCTCGGCAAATTTACAGCATAAACCCAAAGTTCCTTTCAAGTACTTTAATTCGAAGAAAAATGAAATAGAATTTTACACCCAGCCTTTAAATGATTTGAGCCCTATCCTGCGCAGGGCAAGTAATGCTACTGTTGCTATTTTGATCTCGAGACCATACAATAAATAGGCATATTTCGAATGGTCAGAGACGAATGTTAGCTGAACTCACCTGTCAACGAACTCGCCAAAAGGAATCCTCTCAGAATAACCCTGTAAGAAAACAATGGGAGATAAATGCTTAAAAGAAAACCACAAAGACCACTGGTATGTCCAATGAAGCTGTACAAAAATAACCGGTTCTGCAGAAATATTCTTCTAAAACAGCTTGGCAGGGGTCTAGTTACCTTATACTGCATTCACACTGACACACTTAAACCAGCTTGATCTAAACCAGTTTAAATTTCAACCAATCAAATGACTGGATTTGTTGGATTTACCAATCAGAAGGCCTTATTCGAAAACCAGGTTTAGTTTAAGCTGGTTTAACTTGCAGTTTGAATGGGGCATTAAATGGTATATGGAAATATCGGGAAAAGAAACTTCCACTATTTGAAGAGTGAGAAAATAGACCATCATAGTTTATTTCATTTTATAATGTTCTTCAACTTCATAAGGAACTCATTATCATGAAATCATCTAGTCGACTGATAAATATTTCAGGAACTGATGACAATAAAATTAAGAAGAACTGTAAGATTACATTTTTCATCAGAAAATTCATTGCACCCCACTTCATAATTAGTATTCATTACATGGCTTCAGCCATTTTTACACACTTAGATCC
The DNA here is from genome assembly GCA_964020215.1 of Aurelia sp. 3 sensu Dawson et al. (2005). Classification (NCBI taxonomy): domain Eukaryota; kingdom Metazoa; phylum Cnidaria; class Scyphozoa; order Semaeostomeae; family Ulmaridae; genus Aurelia; species Aurelia sp. 3 sensu Dawson et al. (2005). The sequence goes on along the minus strand of OZ026573.1, from coordinate 166,858 downwards.
CTATCAGCCAGTTACCTAGCTTCTCTAGCTGTACATTTAAGTTTTTTTGCTGTACGATGCTCGCTTCATCTTCAAATACTAAGCCCTCGTAGAAGACACATTTCATTGCATTGGTATTTCTGCAACGCCTTGGGTTCAAGAAATTTCCGATGACCGACGACATTTTACTTATTCTCGTGCAGTTTTATTGATAATATGTGTTTTTGACGAACGAAGGCAAGAAAGAAGGATGCTCCGACAGCATGAGCACCTGACACTTAACGTGGAAATTTTCGTAATAAATACAGAAACAGACAGTACTACAGGTTAGTTCATGTGTCTTATAAAAGACACAACCTACCTGTCTTCTAATTCTTGATGTCTCCAAAACACCAGTGTATCGCAACTGAGTCATGACTTTTTCTTGATCAAATTTCGCTGGTATGTTCAAAGAATTTGGACGGATACATCGAATAAAATGAGGATCGGCGTGGATCATTTTTGCCATCAACGATCGAAGAGAATTCTAAAAAATGAACAAAGATGCTGTCATAAACCTATGTCATTATGTCTATATCCACTTTCTGTGCCAGTCTAGAATCTTAAATTAAGAATTTTGGACGGGAACCATCAATCATTTCACTGAAACTTTCTTGACTAATATTAGCTGAGCATGAATTATTATTCTGTAAAGATGTGGCCGTGATCTTCTAGTTACAAGAACATTGTCAAAACAGTAGGTCACATGCAATAATTTGAGCCATTTTTAGAACGCACAGGAAACCGAATGACAAATTGCGTACCTACATGTTGGTCAAACTTTACTTTCCAACGACAATTAAGCTTGCTCTTCTCACTGACACAAAACTAAAAATTTCAAACGTTCCAGCCATTTTGCTAAGAAATTCAATGAGGCTAACATTTCCAGTTATCTCAAGATCCTGGCTATTCAGTAAAGAACCGTCAAAAAATATTTGTGGAATCAGGATGAAAATAATGCTTTTATCAGCTGTTTCAAAGTCATACTGATGACTATCATTTCAAATATCCAACCGATTACTAGCATTTTCAATAATTAAGGCTTCATTACAAGTTTTGAGATCCCTCGTACTTTTAAGATGCGTCATGTCTCCCAAACATTATTCTTTGCCAAAATTATGTCCGTTGACTTCCCAAAAATAATCAGAACCTTGCTGTTCAATTTGATTCAGATTATGAAAGAAAACTATGTTCCTTATGGTACTCAGAACATTTACATTCCAAGTGTCAATTGCCAAAAAGCAATACCCTGCCCCAAAAAAGAGTCTTTCGTCACTTTTAAAGATTGAACGGTGATAATTTGACAATTTACACATTTTTGATGGCTAAAGCCGATGGAAATCCCTCATTTAATGGTAAAATAAGCTACTGAAATAAAACTAAAACTTTCCAAACAAAGGTAAGGCATAGGGTTAGAATTTGCAATAGGTCTTTCCAGTTGGATATCAAAAGCGGGGATACATCTTTTCTTACTTACCCAGTTCAGTGTGCAAGCCAAAATCAATAGATGTTAGAACCAATGATCGCCGTTTCTAAAGAAATTGTACTTACGGGCTTCATATCATAGTTCGAGACGTTTTAATATTTTTCATGATTATCAACTTTATGAGGATCGAAAATCACACTTACTCGAAAATGGACTGACATCGTCAAGTGGAGTCTGTTTGTGGACAAATGAGGCGTAGAATGCTTGTTTTCAACCAACATACCATCCTAAAATTTTTGCAATATCATTCATTCAAGCTCTCATTCAAATAACAGTTTAATGCTTCTCAGTGTCAAATACGAATAATACAATATAATTACGACATTGTACTGTGACAAGAAAATACGCACATACGCAGAAAAACACTACAAACACAAAAGAAATTCGCATATAAAACCTATGGTTTCTGAGCTTGGTCTATCAAGTTCATTACAGAGCTTTCTGTAAAGGTCTGGGACGGCACATCATTCTCTGAAAGGTGATGGATATGCAGCAGGAACAAATCTTCTTCACAATGCAAAGGCTGACCACATAAGATCACATTTAACCTCAGTTGCTGGGCTCATTAGAGACCAGACAGTCTAAAACCATGAACTAATTGTTACTTCAGTTACTTCACAGTGATATCGAGCGTACTTTGCAAAGTGATTTTCGTACTCCTTCGAGTTGTCTCGACAACATGACACTGGAGGATGAGGGCCTCCACAAAAGTTTGGATTTTCTTCTATGACTAGAGCATATCTATTGCCCATCAACTAATGGAATAAAAACGGGCTCCTATTATGATAATTAACAACGGTGAATTATACTTGCTCCAAATAGTCTAATTCTTCCAAGTTTCGCTGTCATAGACCTCTATCAAAAGCTCTTTTCTTGGTCAAACATATCTGAATTGCATGATGGAGAGGCTCACACTACTCAATTAGACATCTACGTAAATTATAAGCATCAAGCTCCTTGCAACAGCTCCTTCCTAGTTTCTAATAACTTCATAAAAAATGTGGAGGGTGTTAGGCACTGAATTTTCACATTTGTCTTGAAAATATGATAAGGAAGTTAATGATGATATAAAGAATATTGTTTATACCTTCATAACAAAAGAATCCCCCGATGAAATACTTCCACGGCGCTTGGAATCATCTGTGAAAAAGTTATATTTGCAAATAATTTAACTATCAATACTGTATCAACACAAGTATTTGCCTGTCTAAAGGTGAAATCTCAAGGCACTACTGTACCAGTGCTGACGTTGTCTCTTACTGCCTTGAGACTCAAATAAAAACAAAATCTGGCAAGGCCTTTGACGATAAACTGGATAAAGAAAGGGTTCATTTTTTTCAATATGTATTGATCGAATTTTACAACGTCTCGCTGTAAATCAAAGTTTCATCATCAACCAAATGAGTGAAATCGTAAGCATCTTTCAATTTACGGGATGAGTCAGAAAAAGCAAGGGGCGATTAACAAGCCATATTTTTGGGGAGGAACAGGTCAGACCGCGTTTCCTGGAGTTTCTAAAAAATTAGTTTGCTGCAATCGGATGTTTTTTTCCATATCTTATCTATCTGTGATTCTGTGGTATTGCTATGTCATGTCAGTGAGAAGGTATCGTTACTATAAGAGCTTTCTACTTCTTAAACTTGAATTCACTCAATGTAACGAGAGATGTGATAACTATTTAAACCATCATCTTTTCAAGATTGTGGTCATATGCCATAGAAGATCAATCACTAAATTACCTGGTGAATCTGATGCTCCTTGAAATATAGTTCGAACCAATCGATCATCTAAAATTCAAACGTGAAAAGATAATTAACTGCATAGTTTCTATAGGCAATTCAACCTTTCTGATTGGTCAACGAATGCAATTCACCTCAGTTAAATTCATTAAAAGCAAATTACAATGAAATGTAAAAACCTCTTAAAATACTTGTATTCTACGCAAATTCCTCTGAGGGTAAATGATAGCCCGTAAAAGAAAGATATTAAGAGAAAGATCGTTCTACAGGCTAAAAATTCTAAAGCTAACGCACCACGAGCATTTTGAAACAAAGATCTCCCTGAGGATTTCCAGAACAGAATTCAAAAATGAACATTCTCACAATTACGAGGCAAAGCAGAAATATGACTCTAAAGGATTCAATTCTAATAAGAAGTGGCGAGACAACATGTTATAAAACGTAGGAAAACGCCTCCGGAACAATCTCCCTCCTCCCCTCAAATTCATTTCTAACTCAAAAGTCTTCAACAGTGGATATGACGAAACTACAATTGCAAGAAATCAGACACAATATCGCTATAAAACTCGACCAGAACTATTTTGCTTGTCTCGCCGTGTCACCCATGTGTTTGCATCATAAATGTAATGATATTTTTGTATTGTTTTGTTAACGGCCCAAGCTAGATAAGCTTGCTCTTCTTTGGTCCCGTAGAATACAGCTTTATAAGTGTACATTGCATTCAGAAGTTTCCTGTGCGGATTTTGCACTGCTTTATTGTTTGTTTTCTGCTGAATTTTAAGAGCAAACGAAGGGGCTGGCCATCAGATTAGTAGCAAAACTGAAATTAAATCATTTTGAAAGGTTGTTTACTTACCACTAAGTCGTAATAATTGCATTACATCAGATGATATTGTATCTCTGTTCTTTTCAAGAAAACCTGACGCGTCATACGCCACCTAGACGAAAAATTATCATCCAATCTCAATCAATATTTATTCAGCTTAGAGCCTGCTAGAATTAATTACATTTCTTACTAGGATGATGATCAAAGTCATAAATTTAAGATATGCCCCTTTTGTAACTTGATAGGGATAACAGATAATTAACTTTTCGTCCCAAAGTATGTAGAAATTGGAACCAAGCTCTGTCATCAATTATAATTTTTGCTACAATTCTAGAGGAATCCCCAAATTAATTAAAGAAATATTCTTAAAAAGAATAACCCGGAAAGGATCCACTGCCAAGTTTGGCTACAGCAATCTTTCACGTCTGTCCATGTTCAGCAAATCATATAAGGCCCCATACTCAACTTACTGTGTGTATCTAGGTCTTATAACTCAATCTCCTTAAAATACCTCCCATATGCTGGTAAACTGCCTTTAAAGACCCGTTGCTGACCATGATCCTTTGTGCGCCGATTGAAAAAGACAAAGGGAACTTAGGCCAAAAAGGACTTTCAAATAACGCGAAAGTCGCCTTTGGTGCAACAAAGGATCATGGTTAGCAATGGGTCTTTGAGATGCACGCCCCCGGACTGCAGGTGACAAAGACCTTACTATGACCAAAACAGAAATGCATTTGAGTTTACCCTACATTTGCTCCCCAAACCTGGTCAGCTTGATTAAACCATTTCAAGCTCCCTTTAGGCTAAGAAGTTACCAAATGCCTTTCTGTGACTTCTTTTTAAAGCCGTTAAATAGTCTATCATGTAGTTATTCTTATTACACAAAAAGTCCATGGGGTACCCTGGGTATTTGAGACAGTCTAGTGCCCAGGGTAGCCATAGGGTAGTCACTAGTCATATCCCTTTGCTGCCATTGATACTTTGCTCTTCTTAAGGTGTTGTAAAGTATTTTGTAAGTAGCGTAAGCAGCAACATAGTTTTAAACGTATGATAAAGTAAAAATAGCAACTGGTGATGTATTTTGAAATGGTCGCCATAGATGCAACACCATTATGATAAGAATGTGCTGATATTCGCATCGCTCCATCAACAATGACAATGAGCTGCCAAATTGTTGAGTAGATATTTGCTACTATGAAAAGTGTGCATAATATTTGTTTATTGAATAATTGGAAGATTTCTAATTTCATATAAATGCTCAGCAATGAGCAGAAAATCTGAAAGTGTCATGAGATTGATTTCAAGCTGCAATGCTGTATCAATATCCCACTTATTTCTCTGTCCTCTCCTTCTTACATCTACATCGATTTTTCATCAATCATCTCAACTGCTAACGACTCAAACGTTTAAAATCAACTATAACGAAAACTCCCTTTCTGAAAAGCAATTTCGATTATAAGTTGAGAAATACAAATAGCTTCATATTTCCAGCTGTACATAGCGTTGATGATGATGATGATGATGATGATGATGATGATGATGATGATGATGATGATGATGATGATGATGATGATGATGATGATGATGATGATGATGATGATGATGATGATGATGATGATGATGATGATGATGATGATGATGATGATGATGATGATGATGATGATGATGATGATGATGATGATGATGATGATGATGATGATGATGATGATGATGATGATGATGATGATGATGATGATGATGATGATGATGATGATGATGATGATGATGATGATGATGATGATGATGATGATGATGATGATGTGACCAACATTTCACACCAAATGATCCAGTAATAAGGTCAGATACAGTTGCTGCAATGGTCTCACTTACCTTTCCCGCGTAATGATGAATGTAGAACATTGATGTGGAATCTTTTGGTTTCTGGAAGTATGACTTGCCCAGATTGTCGCAGAATTTCTCTGTTAGTATAATTGATAATGTTCAGCATTTCACAAGTATCTGTAATAAGGCCTAAATTCCAATACCAATACCTTTCACGCTAACCTACAGCACATAGACTTGATATAATGGCGGCTTATCAAATCATTTTGAAATCACAAAAAATGAAGCAATTTCAGATTGATTTCCACGCACTAAGTTTATATGGAGACCCGCGTGATATCTTGAAACCCAAGTATGCATCTTGGTTAAAAGTTGATGGCCACTATCTTTAGTGTAATCGTCTATTCAATTAGATGAGATGAGCGTAAGATTAGGTTCGTTGTGGAGTGAGGCTATTGCCTTACCTTGTGGGTCATTTGGTAGTACCGAAAGGGGAAATGGTAGGAATTGATAACTCACTACTGAAAACATGTGAGGGCAAATGAATGGAAATAGAGATCCTCCGTTTTAAAAATTCTGGCACTGACATACCGTTCTTTCAATGACACTTTGATATTCCTTATTACACAAGATCTTACTGCAAATCAAATCTTAATCTAAGGCACAAACTATAGATTGACTTATACGAAGTTTCAAACGAAACTACTTCCTGTTTCTAAGTATACATGCACTTCAACTTTGAAGGGCTCTTACTAAAAATTAGAAAAACTCAATAAATTCACAAGAGGGGGTAGACCTTCAGCACATATGCTGGTTTTCAAGGGTCTCATAAAACAAAAGTTAAAGTTGATTTCGAAAAAAGAAAAACAACATATATGATTGAAAACCTTTTTTGCAATCTGAAATCATGAGCAATGTGCTAAGTGCAAAGGACAAGTAAACTAAAATTCTTTTTAAAAAACATAGAGAGAATATGTCTACCTAGACTTAGCTGAGAGGCCATGAGTCAAGTGCTAAGAGTCAAAACGTGTGAGTAGAAATCGTTCTTTTTACTTAGTTATCAGAACAAATATCCTAGGCCCTCGAGCAAAAAGGTACAACTTCTCGTGACTCATGAGGAACATCCACAGCACTATGCATAGGGTAATAATGATAGTAATAATGAAATACTGAAATACGCCACGGAAACTTTAAAGCGCCAAATAAGAATCAATTTGAGAACAGTCCTATTTGAACGAAACCTGGTAGATTTGGCATGCAAGAAACATAACTTACCAACAAGTGAAAACACTGTTGCTCTTGGGAATCGGCTTTCCTCATCCAGTAACGCAAGTAGCCCCATTGGTCTCTGCATGAAATAAAAAACATCTATTATTGTATTTTGCTCATGAAATCACAAATAGGAAGACGCCACAAACAATTTCACAATCTGCTTACATATTGCAGCAAATGGTTGCTGTCTAAACTGGACGGTTACAACAAACAAAATGATTCCCACTTCAAGTGATTGAGAGGGATAGTGAGGTGGCTAAACGCGGATTTATCGCAATTAATCTTTTCTTTCCTCACCTGCAAAAACATTTCCAGTACAGGCCTGTTATTCTCGAAATGAATTGTATCTAATGGAATCCCTTCACTTTTGTATTCTTCAAATTCCCATTCAAAAACATGTTGATTGAAATAAAATTGCAACTGCTCGTTTGCAATGTTGATACACAATTGCTCGAAAGAATTCTGGTGAAAATTCTCGAAGCCAAATATGTCGAGGATTCCAATCTTCTTGTAATTGTTTCTTGGGCTAGGAATAAAACAATATTGACAATTTGAAAGCAGTATCGTAAATCGAGTCTTCTATATTTAAACAGTAAATTGTTTTAACAAGTAGTAGATAACATCAAGTTGCAAACGAACGAAAAATGATAGTAGTTACACTTGCACCTAGAAATAAAAAAGAAAAAGATTCAACTCACCTTGAGTAACCATGTGATGACTGCAAGAGAATGTTTATCTTTTTGACAATCCAACTGAAAAGTCGACTATACAAAGCCTGCCAATAACAAATGGTAAAATTCATCAACTATTAAATGCATCAATTCGTCCATTCCAAGTTCCCTATAGCCCATGCAAGATGAGAAACTAAGCAGTCAATGAAATCTTGTGACAATACAGCCTTTGTACAAGGCCTTTATGATTTTCTGCAAGAAGTCCAGCCCGCAAAAAAAGTTCCAAAAACTAGAAGAAACTATTCAACCTACTAGGATATTATTTTCAACAAGAATCCGGCCCTGGCAGAATGGTTGCTGTTTTGGATCTTACCACAATCCTGATAAAAATGTTATTATGCCTTCAAAGGAGACATGGATATGAAAGAAAAATCGAACGGAAAAGAAGGGGTTTTGAATTGATACAGCTCCCAATGCAAGTTGGGCATTCAGGTGTAGAGGGTGTATCAAAAGACTGCTGCAGCCCGAAAATCATTGGATTTATAAGAATAGATTTTTCGTCCAAATGTCTATTTTTTATACACCCTGTAGATCAAAATGCAACAGTAACAATAACGTTATTGTCTGACACATTGCTCAAAAGGCTGTGTTTGAACATATTTACCTAAACAATTATACAGGGTAACATAAAACATGTTAAGGGAGTAAAAGGTGAAACACAAACCTTTGCAGTTGCATCTCGGCAATCAAGGCTCTGCTCAACTGTGTTATATCTAACGATTGTTTCACCTACAAAATAAATTACATGACAAAAAATCAACGTATCACACAAAAGACCTTCGGACATGTAAATGGTAAGCAATGTCTAAATCAATTTCAGGAACAAGAATATGACTATGTCTGGCTTTGAGAAAATCATTATCTCATTTATGTGTACCCTTCCTTGATACAACCTGTGTAAGTTCCGTCTTTCTTTATTGCACTTTGTATAAGTTCCGTTTGCCTCTGTCCTTGGAGACGACTTAAGTTGCTTTCAAGGTGCCAGTGATCAGTGAGGGTTGGTTAACGTCGGCACAACATGGAAGAGATCGTTCGTATTTTGAACAATGTGAGGCATCGGTTGGTCCACAAAGACTAGGAGCAAAAAGAAAGCCAAAAGTGCCCAGGTATCTCAAGGTAGCTATGAAGAGCCTATGAGGCCAGGCTACTTCTTGAGAGATCTACAGTGAGCCACTCACCTCTTGTTACAGAACTGGTTGATGTGATTGCGTTTGAAAGGTCATCTGGTTTCACGCATAGCAATGATGCCACTACAAACAAAAAACAAACAATCAAAGTGCCCCTCACATAACAGCAACGAGCAAACTGAAATAGCAATGGAAGAATCAAGGTCAATGCAGTTGCTAAAGACTGTAGACTTTGACCAAGCCCAGAGGCTATACTGATTACAGTGAGTCCCACTTATTGCTCACCAAAACGAGACTACTGCTTGCCAAACCGAGACCGCTCACAGTGGGACTCATAACCAAACTGCTAAAAAACCGGCCTGCCTCACTTCTGGATCGGGAAGGACCAATCAGCTTGCTGGTAGCGTTGTGCGCGAAGGTGATTGGCCCATTCTTCCAATTTTTGATGCCTATGTTGTCATCTGTTTCGAACCCCTCCAGTCTCTGAATTCAATGTAAACATTGGCTGCCATTCCGTTGAATGTCAGTCAGTGAAGGTGAAAAGGGCGGCTGTTTGCCAAAATAAAGACAAAGAAAACGACTGTGGAGGATCAAAAGGGGCACTGTACGAAAGAGTTATTTTGAAGGGGAAGCTTCGCCAACTTGCAGTGGAAGATGTATTACTGTTTTGCGAAATTAAATCGTCGAACAAGATTTCTTTTTGGCTTGTTGTGCAAAACAAAGGGAACAGTTTGAAGGTAAGAAACACTTCGACCAACAAGTTGTATGAAACTCACACATTAGATGTGGAAAAATACGCAAGTTTCTTGAAACATTCCCACATAAACAGCAGAAGCATTTGTGCTTGAAATTCTGTGCAAATGACGATAAATGCTTGCTCAAAACAGATTCAACGGTCACGTAAACAAGGGGCTTGATAAAGATTTCTCACAAAGCAAACGACCGATCAATTTGTCTTTCTTTCCCTCAAAAGTTTAAAGTCACAGATTACAAAGCTCCTTCAAACAGAAACAAATTTAAACCTACGAAACAATGCAGCCGTCATAAGAGTTTTGTGGATAACTGTGTATTCCTTGGGACAACTATCTGAACAGTTTGAGAAGCTTTAGTGAGTGTTATTTCTTTGCGAGGAAGATCTGTGTTTGTTTCTTGAGCTTCCCCAGACCGAAAGAACATTCCAGAATAATACCAAAATACCCCTGGGAGATAACGGCAGAAAACTCGCAAACTTTGATATAAGGAATGACCAAAACTTCATGAAACATTGATGAATCAACAGTAGGAGAATTAGCGATTAAAACTGCTAAAAATAGTGCACGATTATTGCGTAAAACACATTCAGAATAATGGGTTGCTTGGACGGCTTCGGCAAAGAGTTCCGGAAAAGGTCCGTTGAGAAACCAACTTCTATTTGCATTTTATTTGGGGAAGAAATATATTTCTACATATCACCGAGTAATCAGTATTCTCTCAAAGAAATAAAAATAGATTTGCATGATTTGCTGATGAGATTCTTCTTGATAGGAAAACCTCAGTACTTCAAAAATCGTCAAAAATACCCCCCAGAGTGAAAATATCAAATGGCAAATTTGTAAACAAAAGACAAAACTGAAGTCGGTCGCAAACTTTTAAAACCACAAAGAAATTAATAACATTCTTGAAGATACCAAATTTTTTGCCATTTGGTAGATATTATTTCGATTATTTTGCAAGGTGGGGTAATTTGGGTCTACGAAATTTTGTTATGAATTGCGTTGTGCAAGAATTAGCAGTGCTTCCCAAATCAAAACAAAAATGGAAATAAAATTGCAAGAAAATAGAGGTATACATCGAAAATAGCGTAAGATACATTTTTCCGCTCATGTTTTAGTTGTTTCAGTACAAGACGCAAAGATTTCACTTGCCTTTACTTCGAAGGAAACTTTGTTTACATTTCCGTTTTCAAGGATGAGGCTTTGCATTGTGCTCTGATGGTGGTACGATTTTTTTTAATTTTTCTCTGTGCAAGTTTTCAACTCTTTGGCAGGGAAACTCTGGAAATTCAATCACAATTATCCATAGAAACATTCTGAAATTTTGTTTTCTTGAGTTTACCAAACTCCCGATGAAATAGGTGCTGCTTTTCTCTAATAGACCCAAAGTTCCCGCTGACAGGCTGAAATTACACGCGAAAGTGAAGATGATAAAAAATCAAAAAAATATTCAAACTTCAAATTTAAGAACGGGAACAAGTTTCCAAGAATAACAAAAGATTCAATGAAGGTAAGACGAAAAAACATTTTCAATATTTCCAGCAAGTTTGTGAGGGTACTCTATTTGTTTCGAAAAATGCCCATTGTGGATCCAAATTACGCTACCTTACCCTACTGAAAATTTGATAATTCTACGAATTTTGAGTACTGGCCAAAATTCTTAGTTTCCTATAATAAGAAATATGTGTATCGTTAGATATTACATGTTGAAGCCATGACGAAGCAAACGCAAACGCTTGCCACAAAACTGTTTGTTTCATTCACGCCACAAAATTATTATTTTGTAAAGGAAGAGCGCGGAAAAATCACATGACCTCCACACCTCCACAGCTTTGAAGTTTCCTGGCGGCACTGCCAATCAATGGAGCGACGTCTGTCTCAGTCTAACGCAAAACGCAGACCACGGTGGTATACTTTCCAAATCAAATCAAATCAAATCATAAACATTCTTTACAGTTGGTGTAACGTAGTTAGGAAAAAACTAATTAATACCAACTATTTACAATATAATTTACAAGTATGTCTAAGAAATATATACAAGCTACACAACGTAATGGGCAGGCTATTTACAAATTTTGCAATTACATGCTTCACCCGTCCAGGTTTTGATCTTTCTTTTAAAGCTTGCAACTGTTGGTAGCTCCTTTATTTCATCGTTAAGATTGTTCCACAATAAACTTCCTCTGAATGAGAGTGACTCCATGCCAAATTTTATCGTCCTCGTAATCGGCAATTTGCACAGATGCTTAGTTCTGAGATCATACTGAATCTCCTTCCTTTCATGAAGGTGCCAGATATATGATGGATTTAGATGGTTCATTGACTTAAAGATTTCTAGCATCAGTTTTTGGAGATTTTTAATATGGATTGTAACAGTGTCACTTTTCTCCAAAAGTATATTAAAGGAAGAGTCGTAATCATTGTGGAGTATTCTTAAAGCACGCTTGTGGGTACGGTTTATTTTATGGTTGGCATCTTTACCACAAAACATCCACACTAATGGGCAATAGTTAAAGCTTGAGATGATTACTGTGTTGCACAGTTTCATTGCCTGTTCTCTTGAAAGATAAAATTTTAACCTCCTAAAAGCACTGACTTTTCTGTTTGTTTTGTCGCATAGTGTTTCTACATGCTTATTGAATCGAAGTTTGTTGTCAATTTCAATTCCAAGAAGTTTAACATGTTCTGTGGACGATATTTTTACACCCTCTATATTTAAGCGTAACTTGTGCCTTTCATTTAGTCCCAAGAACATCAATTGGAACTTATCAGGGTTTGCTACCATACCATTAGCATAAAACCAATTTAGGAGTGTACTTAGGTCGTTTTCTAAATTTGTCATAATTTCGCTAATACGAGTGCCACATGAATACACAGTGTTATCGTCGGCAAAATTACATATCTCTGAATTTAATTCCATATAGAATAAATCATTTAGGAAGATGTTGAATAGCAATGGCCCAAGAACAGAGCCTTGAGGGACGCCAATTTTGACATTGCTCTGAGAACTTTTATAAGACCCAATTTTTACCCTCTGTTTCCGATCCGTTAGGTAGCTATACATCAGTCGCAAGCTTTTTTCATTAAACCCATAGGGTATATCAGTTTGGCGGAGGAGTGAAACTACGGCTTGTAATCAGTCTACCCAGAGGCTATGTTTTCATTTAGGCTTTTTCGAGACCTTTCTGGAAAAGATATCAATTATGACAGGTTGGCTGCAAAGGAATCGGTTTTACAAACATAAAGAAAAAAGTAAAGTTTGCTACCTACAAAAGTCAAGCTGAAGACTTAGATACGTTTATACCTAAGCACAGCTAGCAAACAAAAATAAATCTCTCACAACTGAATTACTTACAAACAAAAACGTTGTTTTTTTGAAGTGAGGAGATTGACTTAGATGTTGAATTTACAACTTCTATTGTGCGGTATCTTCTTTGTTCTTTATTTGTACAGATTTGGCTACGCAGTTCCTTATACTTATATCAGCAGCTGGCAAAGAAATCTGCTTCTAATCAACAGGAAAGTGCTGTCCAGTTTCACAATTAGAACAGTGATTACTGTATCATTATCCACTAGGTAATTGAAGTATCTTACTTACCCTTTCAATTGTCTAGAAAAGACTTTACAGTAGGTATCCACAATAAGAAACTCATAGACTGAAGTTTTGAAAAGACAATGGGAAAACAACGGATTATTATCTTAAACAAAGGGCTGAAAGTGAAATAGTGTTTCCTATCGGTTGTACCTAGTGTATCCTTGCGATATATGGTGGTTTCTGTTGGTAGATTGTGAGTCGGATGCAGAATTCATTTTTATGAAACACGGCTCAAAGTGAAGATTAAAACATGCCTATGATCAAAGCCTCTTGTTTACGAGACATTTACACTTCAAACTGATAAATCGGAGGCTCCCTCATAGCAAAACAATAAAACGTATGTATGGCACATAGAAGATTTAGATTGGTGATCGGCCTTGTACACAACTGACACTGATATCTAAACATGAATGCATTGCTTTGATGCACCCATTAACGAGATGATCATGAAAGGTATATCTTCGAATTCCGTTGAAACTAGAACGGACAAGTTGCTTCTTGACCAAATCCAACAATGTCAACGTACACAAAGAAAGGACCACGAAACTATAAACCCCTCTAGCTAGGACACAACTCTATGACACAATTTTGAATCACAAGTTTGTAGCTGCCAGAACAGAGTCTGAAACAAGAAACATTCTGCTTCATTACATGCAAAAATTACTGTTTGCACCTATGACAAAAGGTAACTATACGAGAAAGAAAACATGAAGTGTGCATACCCGTATTGATTGTATCTGTGCTTTGAATACAACTTTGTTCCCCATGGTGTCTCATAGAATCATCAGCTTCAATTTCCACATCTCCAAGATGAATTACAGCTGCTAAAATGCAGTACAAGCTTTGCACCTCCTACAAAAATGAATATATCTTACGCAACTTTTCTACACTTGCGGTACAAAGGCTGTAAGAACTAGATCGGTAAACTTGTATGTCCCAGCAATGACTCTGACTTGTTTGATATCAATAGCAATACATGAGCAACAGCAACATCACTTTGTAACGGAAAATTGGCTTGGAACCAACAGAACAAAGCATATTATACAAAATTTAATTAATCAATGTTGTTGAGCATATTTTGACGTCGTGATTATGCCTCAGTATAACAGTAAATTCTGAATAAGGAGATGCCTTTCCAAAGAAATTCCGAATTCAACAATGCTTCAAACTTTACTTATCACCAGATAGAAACGTTATTAGATTTCCAAGCTCTTCGTAAACTATGGTACTTTTAAAGGCAGTCTGTCCCCTATTGTTCTGACCTTAGCAACGGCTTTATTTACCTTATTTACGTTGGAGCTAAATTCATGCATCACTGAGTAACTATGACCTTGATTTCTTTGGATAAAGCGAATTAGCACAAGCCTCTCAAGTGTACAATAGAGATTTTTATCGAGTTTATTTTCATTCTTCGAAGGGGACAGACTTCCTTTAAAAGATCTACAGTTGTATAAGTATGTATGTAAGTATGTAAGTATGTATAAGTGCAAACTCATTTTACTATGTTAAGTCAGGAGTGATGAAGAAATTTTTTGATGGCAGTAAAACAGTAAAAATATTAGCTGTGGCAAACATGGTTTTGACATAACAATCTGAGCGCTATTTCACGTTCCGAGATATGATTCTCTGGTTAACATTGAAAAAGAAACAAGGCAAAAAAGGCACAAATACAACATCTATTCCGGCATCTTTACTATATTTAAAAATCAAAACGAAAATTTAATTTTTCAGGGGATATCTCCGCTGGTACAGAATTCGTTTAATGAAACATGGTTCAAAGTTTAGATTAAAGCTTCTAGTCCACGACATAGGTGAATTTCCACATTCAAATAAAAGATATGCGTAAAATGTAGTACACATACGATTTTCATTGCTTAGTCAGCCTTATACATAGCTACTGACAGATTTCACAGCTGGAATACATGGATGTACCCAAGAGCGACATGATTATGCAGTGTATCTTTTCCAATTCCTTTAGAAACAAGAACGGCACACATTACCTCTTGACTAAATCCAATAATGTCGAAGCATTTCTGTATTGCCATGAACTTTTCTTGCATCACCGGAGTGCATGCAAATTGATCCAGTGTTTTGTCATCTGTGTTCAAATACCTGTAAACAAAAATTAAATTGATATCAATTTAATGACAACAGCAACAACATCTAAAGAAAATGAATGAAATCAAAAGATGTGAGCGTCTCAAAATGGCGTATTGTATTAATGATCTCGGTACATGCATGAAAAACATGTAGCTAAAGAAACAATAACATTTGAAACACTAGACTCATTACATAAGTCTCAGCATCGGTCCTTGAATTTGATGGTTTTGCTTTCAGATTAAAAATGATAAACGAATGCAAGGAATCGCGTAGTGAGTCTAGTGTAGCAATTGCTTTGTCCCAAATTTATATGCTATACAGTTCCGTTTATTCACTTTGTCACAGAACACTTTTGTTGCACAAATCTCGAGATCAAACAAAACAATTTAGCAGCTGTTTTTGTTGTGAAATACTTTTAACACTTTATCCTCGAATCATACTTGATTAAGTAGAAGGCTATTCTGTTACAAGCAGAATACTTCACATATATCAGTAGGCTCTTTCGTGCACACTTTCAGGAAACTTTGATAACTTATCCGACTAATTTTCTCAAAATGGATACTTAATGGCTCCTTTAGTGAAAGAGCGTTTTAAGTGGCTAAGTTTTCGATAAATTCTATCAAACAGATTGGCGCTTTGACAAATTATCATGACTAAAAACAGGGTAAGTTTCAAAACTTCATAGCAAACCTCCAATAGACGATTACACTAAAGATGGCGGCGAGGAGCTTTTTACCAAGATGCATTGCGTTCGAATCGGGAATCGTTAACGAATCTATAAGGATTTGATTATAGAACGCAATGCATCTTGGTAAAAGTTCCTCGCCGCCATCTTAAGAGTAATCGTGTATTGTTCATTTGCAAGTCATGTAAAAATCCCCTTCGTCTCTTTGTGGCAATTTGCATCATCAATTGCGTTAATATTGCTATTAAACAAAGATGATGTTGAAATTTTGAAATAAGACCTTTTGGCTATTCTAAAGAGCCTGCATCGAGCGATATTTATACAATTTTATACGCAAAGCTCGACAGAATGGCGTTAGAGCATCTAATTAAAGTTACAGCAGCAGGAAATTGCTATAAAACGTACAAATATCGCTTGATTTAGATTCTTTTTAGATTAGCTAAAAGGTCTATATGGTCGCCCCAAAATGCCTTATGAATTAACGTTTACCAACCTGTGCTGATCACCAGAACTAAGATCAAAATTTCCAAGTTTTCTATGATAATCAAGGCCAGCGATCAAGTAATACAGGATGTGAAAATTGCGCTCTCCTCTGAAAAAGAAGATTAGTATACCTGGTGAGTCATAAAACAATATCAACTCTTTGAAAAATCGCACAGGAGAAGCTATGCAATTAATTTGAAAATCTCCAATTGCATCATCCCACAACATAATTTTTGACATTTTACTCTAATCTTAGGTGTATTACCTCCGTCCATAATACGGGTTTAGACAAAGTCCTCTTTCCCAATTTGCAATAAAGAGCCAAAAATGGGCTGCTCACTATCGTGTGAATTTGGACATTTTGACTCTTAGCATCGATGAAGAGTATAATTACCCTTCATTCCTTTGAGTATCATTAGAAAACAATGACTGAGCTAAAAAAGCATTGTTTTGCGATTTCAATGGTTAAAATGGTGGATTTAGTTGAGCCGGTCATTTACTGTTTTAGCCAAGCCCATGGAAGCTAGTTTCAGGAATTTTTCAAGTTAGATTTAGATTGTGAATTGTAAATGATGAACAAAATATCAAAATTAATTTAAACCCACAATAAGGCAACAGAGTTGTAATATTTCAAATTTGTCTTAACAGTTTTTGTAGAACAATTCATCAAACTCTGGATAAATTTTTCTGACTCTCCCGGTATATATTTGACAAAGCCAGCAAAATTTTCAAGAGACTAACGGATGGTTACAACAAGCACACCAAGAAAAAAATTGCTTCTATTATACTCTCAGACGTATAGCAAGCATTAGTCTATGTTAGTCAACAAGGTTTTGCAATAAGTTTTGCTGAAATGTCATGTATGAAGGACTAATTAGTGGTCGGATATGTTTTCCCTTTCAATTCCATTGAGGCTTTAAACAACGGTACAAGGCTGAAAAAGACGCTAAACGTTTAACAAGCTGGCGCATCGTGTTCATGTAACGACTAAATCAACAAAGATCTTTGGTTGAAAAGCCAAGACCTGAGATTAGATTCAAAACATTTCCTTTTCACCTCGGACGTTCCATTCCACATAATGTGCGATTTTCCAAAAGAGACGTCATATTGGAAAAGCAGCTGGAAACGTTGGTACTGAATTTCTGTGAGTTTTGTGTGAAGTGACTGAGTGATTGCAAAAGACGACCAACTTTCTATCTACCAAAGTCATATCGTCATGGTGAAAGAACATTATTCTACAAGATAACATGTGAGCACCAGCAAATTTCATTCCTTCGCTGCAGTGTGACTCCTAATTCAAAAGCTAAAACTGAAGGCACCCAATCAGATGTCTAAGAAGTTTTCTTATGTTAAATTATTTGGATTAATTGTTTACCATGGTCAAGCTATCCAAATAGGATATAGAGAAATCTCTGTGTACGTTCTTCTGCAACTTGATTTAGCCCATGAGTGATATTTTCTGCAGAATGCAATGCCAGTGCCTAACATAAATGCTAAGAAAAGCTGAATCAAACGCCAAAAATGAAATTTAGTAGCTTTATTTTCTGGGTCACAGTTACAGGTGAAATGAAACACATACCTTGACTGATGAACAACTCTTGACTTTTCCAGTAAATATTCTGTGAGTTGTGCTAAAAAATAAACTTTGTTTTGTTATTTTTTCCAGTAGAGGGGTATCGCCCTGGTTGAGGGTAAACGCGTTTTGACCGATTTTAACTCTCTTGCGTTTGTTGCTGAATAACAGGCGTTTGGGCCTAGTTAAAACCAAAAAGTGTGCAAAAATATTTTGGTGACTCCATTTGCTTAACATTTTCTTGTTTGTGTTTCTTAAAACTCCGTCCACAAACAGAGGGAGAAGTGCACAAAGAAGCTCACCTAAGATGCAACTTTAAGCATCCGCCATTTTTCCTTTCACATTTTGTTGCACAATTTTCTTTTGTTTGGTTTCTTGACGTTGTTAAAACTTTCACAGCAAACAAATGGCCTCTTGCCAATCTCCACTTGTCCAGAATAAGTACTTCACGTAAATTCAGAGATATGGCATCCGCTTCCGCCACGACGGGCTTCTTTTTGCACTCCGTCTGATTGGCCTAAAGTCGCCCTTGTTGAGGGTACTGTGGTATCTTCCGGTTCTTGAACGAAATCTACATTGTCAACGCATGACAGGCGACTATTATTTGCTGTAAAAGGACATATTACGGGGCAAAAACAGGTTTGTTCTATCAGTGGACTGTAAAAACTATTTTCTTAAAATCATAAATTGATTTAAGCATCGTTCAGTTCACCGAAGGAGGAAAACTTGATGTCAGCTTGCTTGAAAAGTCTTTGAACGAAGGCGGCAACGAAGGTCAGTGTTTAGGATAACGAAACACAGCTAACACAATCAGAAAGCATTTGATAACAACAAAAACTCTTTAATCGCCGATATGCTGCTAATTTTCGCACCATGTTATCTTAAATTTACCTGAAACCATGTGAAAATTTGGATACCCTCAACCAGGGCGACGTTGGAAATTTATGCCCTCTCGACCACTCTGTTCTCGAGTAGCTCGCTCTTAAAAACAGCATCACCAATGACAAATGTATTTTATATCAACAACAGTAAAGAGTTTACGAAGGTGTTCATGGTAAGTTTCGTTCTGAAAATTTTTTCGTTCAACAGGAATATTCGACCAACGTGAAATGCCCTCAATCAGGGCGACACCCCTCTAGTTCCAGAAGTTCAAATGGATGCAGTACATCAGACTGAATTGGAGCTATTTACTGATACTCTTTACGATTACAAACGCAAAACATCTCCTTTTTGTAACTCAACAGAATAGACCTCTCAGCTATTTTAATGGAGAGTCTGGATCGAACAATACTTTTTGTACATTTCTATAACGCTTCTATAACAACACGTTTGATCGCGTGGAGCTACCGCTTCTGTCACTACTGTGGACATTCGAAAATTCCACAAAATATATCAATACACTGTTCAATTTAAATTCTTTTGCAAGAGCTAAAAGGTGGCAACATCGCAGAGTGTAAAATAACAAGCATTCGTTATCGCAACCATTTACAGGAATTCTAACATGGATCGAGGCTTTATTAGCATTTTTGATCAGCCAAACTGAAGAGCAGGATTTGAGTTCTCATCGACTGAATACCCAGACCGCCTTCATCTCATCCATTAATATTTCAATCCATGTATACCGATGAGATTAAAATCTAGGCTGACTTAAGTAGCTCGGTAACAATTACATTTAAAGTAATGTACACTAAAAACTGTACATTGATTCTATTTCAAGACAACAAAATTACAGATCGCCTCGTTCAAGCAGCACATCGCATATTTCTAATAACTACAAAGAGATCCTCAGCCATTACATCTGTTCAGAACAGTCTCCCTTGCAAATTTTCGAACGCAATTCGTAATTGTCGTCATTACAAGATCTCATGAATAACTGACCTTCAACAAGGCTGCCACCCTGAGTAAAACTCAGCTCAAGAAATTTTCCAAATCGACTAGAATTTTCGTTGATGTTTGTTACCGCATTTCCAAATGCTTCCATCAATGGGTTGACCTTGAAAGAAAATGAGGTAAACTATGATAAAATATGATAGCATCTCTCTTCATTGTCACGGGTTGACGTAGAAAAGAAAATAAGATTAACTATGTTGAAACATAGTAAAATCTCTCTTCATTGTCCCATTTTCCTCATTGCCAGGTCATGCTATTCTGTACCTCAAGTACAGCTGAATCGAATTTACGATTCTATCAAACTCTTCATTAGCAGTGGATGGCAAATTAATTGTTAAGTAACTATATAGCGGCTAAATTAGCTTCATCTTTACTCAAGTATTCTATGTACTTCGTTGTATAAGGTCTAAATAGTACTCAGACATAAACTTTGATTCACTTCTTGCAGCCTAACATATCAATAAGTTTTTTTTGTTTTATTCCTATAAATTGTTACAATATATGTTTACATCTACACCCTACTATCTATACAGATGATACAAGACTATAGGGACAGCATAGGGTTCAAATCTTTAAAAGGGTGGGTGTAAAATCTAATGACGATTAGAATGAAATTCTAATCGGAGTTAAAGCAACGAACATGCTGTTTATTGTTTATTACAGATTTACAAATCTGGCAATTTGAAGTACCATTATTTTTGACTCTCTAGAGGTGTAATGTTTTTCATCAGCTGCGTGTTCATTGATAGCCGTGCATGCGGCATGGTTTCTTCCATGCAGAAAAAAACAGAGTTTGATTTGAGAATTTAGTAAATTTTGCACACTCGTGCTGAGTGGTTGCAAATCAAAATGCTAAAAGTCTCGACAGCGAGTCGAGCAATGTTGGTTGAAAGGGCCTTCGGGCTTTGTTTTGTTGGTTGAAATGGCCTTCGGGCTTTGCTTGTGTTTGTGTGTTACGTGTTTGTGGCCTTCGAGCCATGTTTTTCCTTTTCAGCTACGTTCGAGCTGGCCATTTTGTTGGCCAGTTGTAATGCACTTCTACATTGGTTTAGCACGAGGCATGGAGCCTCAGATTTGGTGAGAAATTTCTTTTTCATTTATATCATTTGTACTGTCGCCTCTGGTTATAGCGATGCAAGTATTTGGAGGTATCATTTTAGCTATCGCTTACAGGGGTTGCATTTGCTCATCTTATTTACGCTTCGACCCTATTTGGCTTCGGGTCTTGCGCTGTTTTTTTTCTCCTCTTGGTTTGGGGTTGGGGGAACACTTTGCTTCGTTTCATTTCATTTCCTCGCTTCGTGTTCTGTGGCGGGAAAAATGCAGGTTTTCCTTCCAACCCCACCTTCGGGAGGGTTATTTGCTTTTTCGGGAGATGGGCTAGTTCCCTCAAAGCCCAAATTGCCCTAATGATGAGAAAATGCAACCTTATGTTTGTCTGATGCTTATGAGGAAAGATTTACGAAAAGGTTGAAAATATCTGAAGGGCAGCCAAGCCCCAGCGGCCTTGGATCTATTTATGGGAGTGTAGCTTTAATTACTGTTTTCTTTGAATCAAAGTGCTTGAAACAGACTTTGAGAAATTCGCTGTAAATCGGCCGCAGAAATTTTTACGGCATCTTCGGTTCAAAATGGCGGCATTGACCAATTTTGAGGCTGTGACGTCATCAAATGTCTAAATCCTTAACGAGAAGAGCTACAGATTTCTGCTAGCCATCATACTGTGGACCTTCATAAACTATCATTTTCCTGAAGATTGTATCAATTTACCTCCAGTAATTTAAGAATTACGATGATTTAAATTTTTTCAAAATTTTCAATTAATTTTTACAAAAATGATAAAAATGCCGCCATTCTGAAAATAATCAAGATATCAAAGAATTGCCACAACAATTTCATATGCCTAACATCAGATGTGAAACAAACTTACAGAAGAAACGGGAAAGTGTACATAGTGGCTGTGTGGCGTAAGCAAAAGTTCCACGTTATCCAAAACCACCTGCTTTGTGGACGAAATTTTGAGCCTGTTCAAGTATACCATAAAAGCTCTATTAAGCCCCCCTCTCTACCAAGCCCCCCTCTCTAATAAGCGCCTCCTCTCTGAGTCAAAATTTGAAATAAGTACCCCTCTCTTTTAAGCCCCCCCCCCCACTTATACAAAATTCTAGAATTTACCAAATATTTTCCGTTTATTTAGCTAAGCAACCTTGTATATTAATTCTGGCATGTTTTGGAATAAAAACTGTGTCGAATTTATGTATTTGAGCCGTAAAATTGTATGTTGATTCCGCAAAATATGGGATAAAAGAACTGAAAAGCTACCAAATATATCCTTGTCACTTGATTTTGTGAATAAGCCCCCTCTCTCTAATAAGCCCCCTTCTGGAAGGTCCGAGATTAAATAAGCCCCCGGGGGCTTCATAGAGATCTTACGGTATTCTTATTCATGTCATTAGAAAGTTCTTTATTACCATACAATGAGTATTGATCCAGAACACTGTTTGGGAAGAGTGTCGATTTGGACAATGTTCGTAACAATTCCGAAACTCTGGCAAGAAGGTCTCGTCGTTGAATGTCAAATGAAGGGCAAGCAACGAAAAAATGATCCGCATCCTTTAATGGCGATCAATCGTTGCGCACATTGGGCTCAGGGTATACCTAAAATTGTGCTTGAATTTTGTGAAAATTCAATTTACTGAGGCCGACCTTTATTATTAAAAGATAGCTTAAGCCTATTGGATTATGAGTACTCTCGAGTACCGAATAAACGGGGGGGGTGAGAATAATCGGGGGGGTTGGAAATGGTTCGATATAGCAATAATGGGGGGGTTGGAATAATCGTGAGGGGGGTGCTTAGAGAAATAGAAAATAGTCGTTTTCTTAGGTAAACAGGTATCTTTTATATATTCATGTGAACAGTGATGTTACTGATACAGTTACTTATGAACTCTAGTTCTGTTGAATGCACTTATTGAGACTTTTTCTTGCGTTTATTCAGAAATTTTGTTTACTACCAATTCATTTTTCCAAAAATTAATAAAAGGGGAGGTTGGAATAAGAGCGGGGGGGGGTTGGAAAATTTTTGAAAAATTAATAAGCGAGGGGGGCGATTATTCGGTACTCGAGAGCACTGAAAAAAGACTGCACTGGTGCGATGTCAAAAAGTAGTCTCGTCATTAATTTCATTGTTGAAATTGCCTCTTCAATAATTTCAATTCATAATTACCTGTGATTTGTAGGACCTAGTAGCATGATCAGCGGTTTACAATGGATCTGCCATTTTGAAATTTGCGTAAACAATCCTTGAGAGTAGGCACGTTTATCTTTATTATCTATCTGTAGCACACGAGATTTGTGATGTGTCAAGAAATGCTGAAAAAGCTTTCAAGACGTCATCCAGAAAACCTTCAAACAAAATATTTTGGCATCCTTATTTGATACTAACAGGAAATAAACAAACTGGCAAGCATTAGTGTACAACATGCTCACCAAAAGGATTTTATTGACCAATGCTGGATTTTTATCTTTGCCAAGAGCAGCTAGTTGCTCTACAAGATAGTTCGATGTTACTGTCTTCCCAGAGCCACTTTCTCCACTAATGACGCAACACTGAAAAATACAAATCAAAGCAGCTAAGAAATTAAGTTGGAAGAACAACTTTGAGATTGTATATGGACTACTGCACGCAACACCTGCACAAAATTACAAATATTCCAGATAGCAAAGCGACTTCTAATAACTACCTCTATTTTCATCAAATCAGCCATCTGACGGGACATTTTTCTCCGTGATCTAATTCAAATTCAAGATTCTCTCCGTTATCTAACCATTAAAGACTGACAACTAAATTTAGCAATATAGTTGTATGTTTACTCTACTTCTAAGTTGGCGAAAACACTCTAGAAAGCTATCAAACCCCTTTGGGAAACAGTTGCATTGTAGGCCGGTGTCCAAAATGGAAAATTCATTACGGCGCACGTGGCTAGCATTGACAGTGTTAGAAAACGTAAACAGAAAGGCTACGAAGAATATAGAATCTTTAAAACTTCAGAATAAAAAACTTTGCCTTCCGACTAACAGATAAAAATGTATTTTCAACAAATTTCGTTACCAAGAAGCTATTCGTAGTCGAGATTGTGGGGTGCATCACATGGGCACGATTAAATCTGAAGTTATCCCAATAGTTTGAAAGCTGGTCCATATATGGTACGTAATAATATGATTATGAAGCAGTTGTGTGATACCTGATTCTTTCGTTTATTGAGAACAGCGAGATGGGTAGATCTGGCAACCTGGTAAACATGAGGTGGCAAATGATGTCCCTTGACTTGTCGATAGTCATCAGCAACCTGAAAAGGAACAGAATTTAGCTAAGGGACCGTTAATTATTTACAGAGGGGTTGGTACCGAAGAGAAATTGGTTGGGGAAAAGAAATTTTCTGACATAAAAAGATTGGGTGAACATTTTTTCATGCAGTTTCAAGGATGGTTAAACAAAGTTTTCCCACCAATTAATGCTAAATTTTCACAGTCACAGATTGTCAATTTCGACATCAAAATCAGCACTTTCAATCTCACTTTTAATGTCTACTTTCATCTTTGTCAAGAATATTTACAGTATCTTACATCTTTAATCTACATTTTTGACACTGACATAATGTTTATAGGTAGGGACTGGGTAAAATTTTTTCAACCTGAAAATTGTTGGGTCGATATTTTTTCAAACACCTGTTCAGTTGGGAAAGAAGATTTTTTGAACTAGAAAACATTTCTCATCAGTACCAACCCCTCTGTAAATAATAAACGGTCCCTAATAATGGGGAAGCAATGCACATTTGAACTGGACAACTTTGATCCACTGCAAGCACCTTTCAGTAAATAACAATAATATGACATTTTGTCCTAAGCTTATAGTACATCTTTCATTCCTGACTAAAATCTCATCCATCGAAATACAACCGTATCTTCCGGTTGGCAAAATCATATTGCATTTGAATTCTAAATTATTTGGTATACTTTATATGGCTCAGCAACCACTTGTTGCATAGTGGCTGGTCTAAGAACACCTGTACTCATTAGTACTGCCATTCTTAAATTCTCTACAAGGGGAGCTACAACATATCTTGCTCTTAGACACTCTTAGACTTTACGCCTTAGCAAGGATATCCAATTACATGGATACAGAAAAAGTAAAACTGATAATGAGGTCTTTTATTATGTCATATTTCAGCTATTGTCCGTTAATTTGGATGTTTCATGACACAGCCGCAAATAGTCGAATTAATAAAATTCATGAAAAAGCTTTGCAAATTGTATACAGAGACACTGAATCCTCCTTTGATGAACTTTTAGCAAAACATAACTCAGTATCAGTTCACCAAAGAAACTTGCAGTTGCTGATGATAGAGATATATAAAACCAAAAAACAGTTTAAATCCACCTTTCATGGAAGACATCTTTGTCGAAAGAACGAACATATCATACAATCTTAGAAATAATGATGGTCTTCTATTACCAAGGGCAAATACAACTGCTGATGGTATCGAAACCATACGATATGTTGGAAGTAGACTTTGGCAGACATTACCACGTGAAGTTAAAGAGTCTCGAACGCTAGAGATCTTTAAGGGTCTCATCAAAAGCTGGACTACAGACAAATGCAACTGCAAGCTCTGCAAAACATATATAGCAAACCTTGGCTATATTTAGTTAGTATTTCTATGTATATTTTTGATTTATAATTAATGTAAATAGGTTACTTTTGTATATAGTTGGCTTTAATTAGCACTGCTGCTACTACAGTCGCCAACTTGAAATAAATTATATTATTATTATTATTATTATTATTATTATTATTATTATTATTATTATTATTATTATTATTATCATTATTATTATTATTATTATTATTATTATTATTATTATTATTATTATTGTTATTGTTATTATTATTATTATTATTATTATTATTATTATTATTATTATTATTATTATTATTATTATTATTATTATTATTATTATTATTATTACTCAATTGCACAGTGTTGTTCTTGATAAATACTGGCTCTTCTATAGTCAAACTGTCAAGCCTTAACAAAAGGCCTTAGACAGAAAGTACTTTCCTAAGAATATGCGCTGTTCCAAGGAGGGCAGATTTTTGAAGTACTCGCATGTCTGTCCGGATATCAAGTTGCTCCAGGAAGTATGTCAGCTTCTTTGGAATTGATCCTAATGCTCCAATAACAATGGGTACAACTTTAACTTTTGCAGCTGAGCATCCCCACATTCTTGATATTTCTACTTTCAATTCGGCATATTTAGTTATTTTTTCAACTTCCTTATCTGCGATATTCTTGTCTGCAGGTATTGCAACATCTATTATGAGACATTCTCCTTTTTCGACATCATGTACAATTAGATCTGGTCTTCGATGTTCAATTGTCCTGTCTGTTTGGATATCAAAGTCCCAAAAAATCTTTGGCTTACCAGTTTCATTTAAAACTTTCTCTGGTACATGATTGTACCACTCGTCGGAAGCACTATATCCAAACTTTCTACATAGTGACCAGTGCAAATTGAGACATACTTTATCATGCCGTCGCTTGTATTCTTTTTGTGCCAACATTTTACAACCTGCAACTACGTGATCAACGTTTTCCACTCGCTCGTTGCACAAGCGACATTTATTTGTTGCAGTGGTATGATAGATTTCTTTCTTCGCCGCATTTGTATTTAGTGCTTGGTCTTGGGCAGCTACCAACAAACTCTCCGTTTCTCTGTTTAAGTCTCCACTTCGAAGTCACTCCCATGATGATTCACCATTCTTCACATCTTTCGTATCTCTGTGGAACTGTCCATGTAACTGCATTACTTCAAGTGCTTCCTTTCTTTCACAGGCAATCCTATGTTGGTATTGATTCTTCTCCTCAAGGTCAGCTTCAGTTACTCCCAATTCGACTGCAGCATGCTCAATAAGCTCCTCTTCACTTTTTGCGATGTAATATTTAATTGATCTTTGTTCTCCATTCACACAGTCGGAAATGCTGATAAGTCCTCGTCCTCCAATCTTTCTTTTCATGTACAATCGAGAGACATTTGCCTTCGGGTGAAGTGCTCCATGCATGGTTAAGGTTTTTCTCGTTTTTCTGTCTAACAGGTCTATTTCATCTTTCGTCCAATTCACTATACCAGCACTATAGCGTACTACAGCGACTGCCCATGTGTTTATCGCATTTATTAGATTTCTTCAGTTGAGCTTGGACTTCAATACAAGTTTTAATCTTTTCAAGTATGTTGTTTTCACCTTTTCCTTCATTTCCTTATGCATGATATCATCGAGTTCTAGTATACCTAAGTACTTGTAGCCACCATCATCGGTTTCCAAAATGCATTCTTCATCCGACAAAACTATTCCATCAGAATGAGCTCTTTTTCCTCTCTTCATGACTAAAGTTGCACATTTTGATACTCCAAATTCCATTCCAATATCTTTGCAACACATTTTAACCGTTTTTACAAGTGAATCGATCTCTTTTTCAGATTTTCCATACACCTTTCAATTCGTCTTTTCCACCATGGACCCTGCTTCTCTTCCTTTTCTTTCTGTTTTACCCCCAGCCTTTCACCGACAATAACTGCTGCTGCACAAATAACATTACGGATGTCAGTAATGTTGGTAGTTGTAATATGATCTAGCACGGCATCAACTTTTTTTGTTCTGAATCTTCCCGTTATTGATATGTCTCAAATTCAATGGCTTTATGCAGTCAGGATCATTTAGAATTTCCTTTAATCTCAACAGAATATTTCGCTGTTCTTCCTCCAGGCCTTCAGGTATCACAGATTCTTTTTTCACAGATTACAGATTTCAGGTATCACAGATTCTTTCAGGTATCACATTTTTTTTAGGCTACTTGCAAATGCACTGATCCAGCCCCACTTTGACTATGCATGCAGTGCTTGGTTCCCTTTGATAAATAAAAGATTAACCAGGAGAATTCAAACCGCCCAAAATAAATGTGTCAGATTTTGTTTAAACATGAATAACAGAGCACATGTAGGAGTTAGGGAATTTAAAAACATAAATTGGCTCCCTACTAAAGAGAGATTTGAACAATGTACTGCTACAAGCGTTTTCAAATTTTTCAATAACTCGGCCCCATCCTATATGTCGGAGATGTTCTTACCAGTTGGCCAAAGCCGGGTTACTCGAAGATCAAAAAACAAATTAAACCAACCTTTTAGAAAAAGTAACAAGGGGCAAAACGGTCTCTCCTACCTAGGACCTAAAATCTGGAACAATCTACACTCTGACCTAAAGTCAGCTGAGAGCGTTAACAGTTTCAAACATAAAATTAAGAACAAATTCTTTAAGGACCTCCAAAATCAAGAAGACAACCCTTATGAATATTACTGAATTTCCAAAATTGCAAAAAAAAACAAGACTCCACCATTACTTTCTACTTTGATACAAAATATACATTTTTTTTTTACACTTTCCTTTCAAGAAAACTTTTCTTTTAATGGCACCTCTGGGGGGACCATTATGGAAACAAGGTCACACTGACCTTTTAATGCTATCCCTGCCATTTTAAACTGGGGGTGTTTTTATACTTAGGTTTTTATATCAGATCTTAGTTTTTTGTTTTTCTTTTTATCATTATTGTTTTTTCTACGCATGTAATTAGCTTTATGTTTATTTTGCAGTAAATTTTATAATTAAGTTTTTAATTTTAATGGCATAATATTACATACATACATACATTCTCCCATGACAGAAGCGATGGTTCGCGTTTCCGTTAATTCTGCAGTATCAACGATCTCATTCGTATCTTCCACTTCGATCTCACTTTCAGCTCTTTCCAAAATGTCTTCAGTTAACTCTTCGACTCTTAAGGTGTCTTCGGTTGCCCTTTGGTTGACTACATTGGCCTCAATGTCAATTTTTCTTTGTATCTCCTCTATTTCAACTGATGTAAGCCAACCTCTTCTTTGGATCATGCGTGCTTGGTTCATCAACTTATTTTCCG
Organism: Aurelia sp. 3 sensu Dawson et al. (2005); assembly: GCA_964020215.1. Lineage (NCBI taxonomy): Eukaryota > Metazoa > Cnidaria > Scyphozoa > Semaeostomeae > Ulmaridae > Aurelia > Aurelia sp. 3 sensu Dawson et al. (2005). Next base: position 137,731 of record OZ026573.1, on the reverse strand, counting down.
TCAGCTCAAACAGACCCTTGTTTTCCCAGTGTATGAGCATTCTTCCACCAACACCTCGACCTCCTTCACTCTTGGCTCTCAAGTAGCACTCCATTAAAACTGAATAGTCCTCCTTACTCCATCTCTGCTTACCGTAAGTCCTTCTTCGAGCAATCGTTGGGTGACGACCGGGTACTGCTTGCTCTGGCACAGCACACCTGCCGGACGCGGCAGCTTCACCTGAGGTTCCACTCCCGTTTACGCCGTTATCTGTTTGATTGTTAAACTCCATTTGTTAATGGGAAGTAGTGGTGATAGGTGACACAACCACCGGTGTGTTTATCGAGGACATTATTATTATTATTAGTATTATTATTATTATTATTATCATTGTTGTTATTATTATTATTATTATTATTATTATTATTATCATTATTATTATTATTATTATTATTATTATTATTATTATTATTATTATTATCATTATTATTATTATTATTATCGGTAGGGAGAAAACATCTTGACAAGATCGCTAAACTTTCAACAACTCCACTGATCATGTTGTTGCACCGTAGCGAAATAAGCGGATTGGGGGGTGAGCTGGCTTGCAAATAGTAAAGGTACATGGAGATGTGCCACCCTCAAGGGTATACTTTTTCGGACTTCTATTCAAGGACAGGCGACACTTAGTACAGATCGAAGTCTTGGCTAAGGTACACTGTTTTAGCAAATATGGTCCAGCAACAAAGGCCAACTTTGAGAGATTTGTGAATAGGAACAGTAAATTTTTCAATTTTGGCCCACAGAACCCAAAACTTTGGCAACATTGTATGGCATTTTGCAGCAAGAAATAAACCTAGCCAAAAATATTGATCTCACTAACAGTACCATCTTGACAACGTGGGCCGCACATCCTTACCCGAAATCTAGCCAAGCGCCCCTCCCCTCCCCCTTACCTAAAAGTATGTCCAGTTCACAAGCAAACCTTGCCAATGCCACTAGTTTATTCATTCATTACATATTATTCACATTTTTATAATTAGATTCAGCAGCTGTTTGAATATCTCCAGATAATCGTCAGTAATTAAGCATTGGAGGGGTCAAAAAGTGTCAGGCTTTTGAAAGGCTACTGCTACCTGACTATATATGCAATGATATTCTGCAGGACCTGATTGAATAGCTAACATGCTCAACCACCCTTAGAATGTTTCCTGGCCGAAATGGTCACTGCGTTCTGATTCTGTAAGGGATTTTCTAAAAAGAATCCTTTCGAGAAACTCTAAAAAACGTGCTAAAATTACGAACAAACTTCCGAGATATGTTTCCGTCAAAGCGATGACTTCAGTACGCTTTGGTACGTGCATTCCTCTTGGGAGATTGAACAAGTTCTCTCCCTAGTATGAATAACTTAGTCAGGGGGATTCCATTCTCCCTGGAGAACAAAATACATGAACACATCCAAGTATCGTAATTGCTAGGAAGGAGAACAAAGGAAAATCTTGCTTGTTGTTTTCACTCGATTTTGCATGCTTTCGAAAGAGGCTTTCCGCAGAAAATCTCCCATTTCGACAGGAAGAAAGGGCCGATTAAAGCCGGAGCAGCATGTTTTTAAAACCCGGACCTTTTTACTTACTCACCCGGTGCCGTTTCAAGGACCACAGTTAGTCATGTGAAATTTCAAAACAAACTTGTGTTACAATTTGAAAAGTTACATTTAAAAAAAAATCGATTTCAGCCACTGAAACAATCGCTACAGGAGTCAATTTCGTTCTAAAAAATTTTCCTATATCACATTTTGGACCTATTCTATGTTGCAATATAGCCACGTATCTTGAAAACGGGTAAAGAAAATATTTCGTGTCTGTCCCAAATTAATAATTGCCTCAAAATCAACTTTAGGCTACAAGCCCACGTAAAATCAAGTTGGCAAGAACAGTTTATCTCACAGAGCTATGTAGAGAATATGTTACTTAAGATGGAGTCACATATAAGTGCGATCAAAGATGGATTCCAAGCTTTACTTTGATATTAAACTAACCTTTGAATTGTAAATATCGAGTTGCTTGAAGGGATTAACAGCGATAAGTATATCTCCAATATAAGTGTAGATTTGATTATTCAAGTAGCGTTCCAGGAGATGACCAAGGATTACATCCTGTATTAAAATATAAACCATATTATTAGTCTGACGTCTGCAATATCCTAAAATCAGTGGATACTGAACATGAGAAAAGAACATCCTCTAAAGCCTTAGTTAAACGAGGGAACAACCTTCAGAGACAGCGCTGGATAACGGAAAGATTCGCACCACCCGTCAACAGCAAATGGTTACAGATTAGGTACAAAAGCAATAAAACACGAATTTAAACAACTGCTTCAAGTAATGGCACAGTCTACATTTTCCTTCGTTCTTTACTGTATTTGATCCCTACCAAGCCGTTTATATGAACCAGGGACAGCTTTTAAGTCGCCACAGCGAGTCAACACTCGCCACAGCGAGTCAACCTGTCCATGGTAAAGTCCTTAAATTATTTACAAAATGACAGCAGTAATCCGTTCACCGGTAATCGCCCCTCAGACTTAAGCCCTCCTCGCAAGGTCAGCATTTTGACAGTTTTTGACACATATTCTAATGTGACTGCTAGTCACCCTAACCTAGAGTGGTAGGTAAAAATTTACTATCAAGATAACAAATGACAAAAAAGGTAAACTGGTATGTCTAAGGTATCAACTAACTCGGCTCATATTTTCGCAAGGCAAAACTTTGGCGAACTGGAAAAAATACGAATTTCTATCGAATCAACTGTTGCGAATCGGCTAAAATGAGAAATTTCTTGGGAATAAACTTTCGCAAATAACGTCTCCTAACAAATTTTTTAATGTCTCAACTGTTCAAGGTTCTTAAATTTCTCTACCAAATCTTCCACAAATATGCTTGTAGGTGGCATGGTTCGAAATGGTTGTTGTTAACTAAGATCAAATTGAATTCTTCGCGTTTATACAAAATAATAAGACTAGGAAAACCAGTTTTCGATCATATACCGCAGGAACCAGAAAAAAGCTCCCAGATTTGAAAATTCCTGACATCAAGAGTACTTAACGGATTTGAATGATTCAACTTCCAGTGAAAAGCCGAAAGATCGAAGTATTTTTGTTGATTTTCTCGCTATCTTAAAAGCAGTGGAAATATTGGGAAATTTGCCTTTACAAGAATTTTACGGTTGCACAATGACAGAAATAAACATTGATCAAATAATAAAGGACTCCTTGCATAGAACAATACAGAAAATGCTTTCTCTCATGGGTGAGAGATATCCTCTGCACATTTATTGCCATGGGACTGAAAATCGTTAGTATTTCTTAGAAAATCTATGTCTTATAACTCTTGAGAGAGGTGAAACGCCCAATGCGTGTTGTTCTGTGCGAGGATAACCATTAGACTGACGACGTGATTCCTTGTATTCGTTCAACATTTATAATCTGATGTTTTAATTTCACTCATACAAAGGACTCACGACCAAACAGATTCTAAACAGGGACTAAAATCTTACGAAAAATCAGAAGAAACTTAGAACATCTTCCATCCTACGAACGTCGAAAGAAAATTCGAACGTCTCTTCGAACGCCACTTCGAACGTTGCTTCGCTTCGAGAAGTCGAACTTTGAACTAATGAGCCAATCAAACGCTACAAATAGGCACGTGGGTTGACCATATTAAGAAAGTAGCGATCTGATTGGTCGCGCCGTGAACGCGGCGGACTTGGCCTAATTAGTCCCTGTATTGAAGCGTAAGGACATAAGTCCCTCAACTGAAGCGATAACAACAACAACAACGAGCGTAAGTTAGAGGGACTTATGTAATGTAGTCTAGATAACCATCACGATTTGGCCAATGAATTAGGCCCATTTTCAGTCATTTTGCAACCACGAAATCTTATAAGTTGAATTTAACTATACTTCTAGTGCTGGCAAGACGGTGAGAAAAAATCAAGAAAATACTTCTATCTTTCGGCTTTTAACTGGAATTTCAATCATTCAAATCTGTGAAGTACTCTTGGTGCTATGAATTTTCAAAAGTGGGAACTTTTTCCTTGCTCGCCCGGTAGATATTTGATTATATGGTCAAAACATTTGGCGGGAAAAAATTCGGAACTTTCCGATTTCAGAAAATTTTGTCTATACAGTTTATACTTCCGCCTAAAACTTGAGACTAGCAGCGCTTGTCAAAATAGCTTACAGCTGCATCTTGTGTCATCACAAGTCACCCATTTAAAGATAACATTGCAGAGACCGTATGAAACAGGCTGATGTCATGTATTTTGACCTTCGGCCACCAATGTTTAAAAACGCCCCCTTAATCGCCCAAGCAACATCCAGATTCGTATTAGAAAATGTTTGTCTGGTAAATAGCCCGCTCGGGTGATAAAGCTCCCCCTCCAACCTCTGGTCTATTGCATCAATTTCAACTCCCTGGCAATTTAAACTAATCCTACTGCACCCTAATCCTTGAGTGGCCGTCTTCAGTTTCTTTGCGGAAACAATGAAAGTAGTCTTTCCGTAGCTATAAAAATCTTCACCATACAATGCGGCTAGACAATTAGCGACAAAGCGTTTTACTTCCTAATTCCCAATTATGAATCCGTCTTCATAATCGGCGACATTTCTTCTATCAAGACGCTAAGTTATTAGGTTTTGACATGGCAACAGTTCAATAAATGGTAAAGCAAATGTGAATATGCAGAACATCCAGCGGCGCTACTTGCAGGAAACACATGAAAGGCAATGAAATACATATGCTGACTATGAGCATTTCAGAAGAAATACAGGCGATGGCCATAACAAACATTCAGACGAAGGTAAACTAAAATGACAAGCAAAAACAAAACAAGTGGGGACCGTGCATTTGGATAAACATCGCACTGAAGCATATACCTGAAGTCACCTGTGTTTCATCCTGTGTTCAAGTGACTAAAGGAAGGCATGGCAACAAAGGAGATGTAGTTGATATTGTCGGGAGTAATTTACGTGCTTTACGGGAGAAGCTAACAAAGGCAATACATTTCGTAGAAAATTCGAAATTCACATATTTGATAAATAAGGCGCATATCTCATCCACAAAGTTAGCTAAACGTCATGGAGAAGTTGTCAGGGAGCTATGGCCGTTTTCATCAAGCTCACTCAAACAGTGCGTTGTTACCATGCCAAACGGTTGATTCGGACACATGTCATATTTTTGTTACGAGATTAATAATGTACCACAGACATCATTTCTTACCTCGTCCAAATTTTCCAATGTAGCAAGGTTAGATATCTTTGCCATAGCCTGATTTCGTCGGTAGTCTAACTTTGATTTGGTGCTGTAAAGGAATCAAGGAACTATCTCATACATAAAAGCAGCAAATGAGATACACTACGCAGCGTATTTACAACAAAGCATGTTATCCCTATTGTAACATCAAAATGAGGTCGTTGTCGGTTAAAATCTCCTTAGGAATCATCCGATGACGTCATATTGGCTAAGGGCGATTGTAAACAACAATTGAAAATGTTGGGGGCATAGAATGCTCGACTATCTGTAGATTGCGTAGTCACGAACTTGACCAACAGATCGAAATCAGTTCCTTTTATTTATTTCGCTAAGATTGCTGTAACGGGAGGGCACAAAAAAGTGTCGATGCTTTTTACTATGTATCAATAAGGAATATTTAATTTTGCTGTATTTTCACAAGCCAAAACTGAGTTAACTTATCCGGTAAGTCAGAAGCCGGGAAGGACAATTTAGAAAACAGGACGCAGCCCCAGTTCCATCCCAAATCAAGCCTGGCTTCCATATAGTCGAAAACGAGCCGAAACAGTCATGTAACTTAGTCAAAGCAACGAGACAAAAATGGGGACTAGACTAATTGTCCCACAAAGCTAACAAGAACATGTTCTCAGGCGAGATTTTATGGTCATACTTCTGAAGAAGCATTTAACAGACCTTCACACTATGTGGAAACCGGGCTGGGCACTAAACGTTGAAACTTTTGCACCTGATATTCAACTCCAAAGTAAACTTTGCGTTCACACTGTATTTGAGTACTGTTTGAAACGAGGGTGAAAGCATTTTGGTACTCTGAATATATGACCTAACCTGACATCAGATGTCGTAGGACTGCAAACAGAAAGACAAGCCTGAGAAAACGCAAGTTAATGGTTACTGGTTGAAACTCTCTACAATCTCTGATACAATCGAAAAAGTGCAGTTAGCTATCGCATAAAATCTCCATTTGGGTCTATGCAACATTGCATCTTTTAGTTAAAAAAAACAGAGCCTGTTCTCAGGTTCCAAGCATTGCTCCCTAACCATTTGTTTGCAATGTGTACTTTAATTTTTGAAATTCCTCTATTGTAGAAAAAATAGATCTATAAGTTGTGCTGATTGGGTCAAGATTCTTATCGATAGACAGCATAGAAATGGTACTTCAAATCCTTTGTAAACCTTCTAGCTAAAAGATGATAGCAGCCATTTTGCTTTGTTACAGTGCGAAATACGCTGCTTATCTCTCAACCAAACGTCGCCAAAATATGTCCAATAGCCCAGTTTGATTCTGAAATCTCAATCAAGCTTCTAAAAATTTTTCAAGCCAACAAGAAACTGGAAGAGCAAAAAAAATTACCTGGCGTCTTCGTCTATTTTCGTGGTTGCTTTGCGCTCATTTTGAGATCGATTGAGACTGAGTATTGTTAACAGCTTACGTCGCAACTGTAGACAAAAGAGGTTAGCTACAAAACGGGCAAGCAATCGAAATATCATAAACATAAACAAAAATCATAAGAAATCAGAAGAAATTGTTTTAGCAACAATTTCACTCAAATCGCGCAAGTCCACAATAGGGCTTTTCTCCACAATGCAATGCTTTAACAACGCGAGCGTATGTGGTGAATACCATTCAAATCAAATTGTTTAGTCATGGGAATTTTGAGACCATTGTCACGTTTCCCTGTCATTTATATTCAAACTCCATTTACGTCCATGGTTAAGAATTCATAAGCTCTGGGAACATGTACAGTGTTTCTACTTTTTGCAGATCATCTCTTAGAAACTACTGTAAGACCTCACATATACTATTTTCTCAACAAAGGATGCATAAATTAAGTTCTAGAAGTCTTGAACTCAATGTAGCAAGCATTTGCTCATTGTTTCGTACACCCTTTCTTCTGTTGAATAACGGGTCTACGTGTAGGCTACCAGTTCACTTAATCGAACCTTTTGTAGAATAGCTGAAGGGTTTCATATAGAACCAGTACGATCACTACGGAGCTGTACCGTTTCTGCAGCATAGAGAAATGAGTCGTAGGTCCTGCGTTATTAGTTCAAGCAAACAGCGAAACTACGACATGTGATCGAGTCTAGCAACTTACTTGCTCTAAACAATTTAACTTGGATGTTTCTCATTTATTTGCAAACTTTTACTCTGATTGACAAAAACATCAAACAAAAACTGCATCGAAATTGCGCATCTCAACCAACGTGTCACAAAGACACGTGCCTTCAAGCCAAACAATATCCTTTAGCAAATCTTTCACTTGGCATTTCTTCCATGTTGTACTATTAAGATACCAAAACACCTTTTCTGTGTTTTCGTTTAAAAATAAACGAGCGTTTTGTAGCAAACCAGCTACTTCTTCTTTGATTTAAGAAGCAGGGAACGAAGAAACGAATATAAAATTTGATCACGACCATTTCCCCGCCAAAGTCTCTCCTTTGCTTCGCGGCTCAAAACTCAAGAGGTCTGGGAAAAGAAGGAGACTTTTGCCTCTATATGTTTATATCAAAAGTGCCTTCGTATTTCTTTTGTTAAAAGGGCAATAAATAAGCTCCCTTTATTCGTAAACAAAAATCTAACATTGGCAAGTAATGATCATACAATCCAAATTCAACGAACTCGAAGAAATAAACGTTTCCTTGTATCTTTAGTTGGATGTTGTAAGATTTTTTGGGCCTTTCTGCTCCTCTGAAGATAGTTTCGGCTTTTGCTGCATTACCACGCCCACCCCAATTGCATTTCAACGCTTGGAGTGAGAAGAGGATTCCATTCGCAGCTAATGCACCATCGTCCAGAAAAGTAGCGCGACGTCCCAGACCTCTTTGAAAAGGTCTATTGCCAAAAGAGTAGAAAAAACGCACAGCTGAGTTTGATGCAGAGCTTGAACACAAAGCATTACTGCTTAAGTTTTATCGAACGGAGATGACATTGAAATTTCAATAAAAATACACTTTTGTTTCCAAAAAGCAATAGTCGAACTAAAATCAGTTTCTACAATGCCAAAAAATGGAAAGTGAATCGAATTGGCAAAAAATGATAGACATTTCAGGCACAACTCGCAGAAAGTAATTAACTACAACAAATTTCAAATAAACTCTGATTCTTTGCAAAAGCAAAGCAAAGCATAAACGTTTGCAGAAAGTACAATTCGCTGCAGCATCTTTCGTAACTGGTAATTATGTAAGGGATTCAAAAACGATTTTGAAATTGGGATGGCTACCCACAAAGGTAAGAAGGGAACTAAACCTTTTAAAAACGACATTCAAGGCCATGAACTATGAATCCTGGCCAACATACTTGACACTTGAAGAGAAAAAGTCTGCCAGGGAGCTTCGATCAAGCAGTGCAAGATCACTTGTGATCCCAAGGGAAGCCGGAACTTTCCAGGATAGCGCGGCAAAACTGTTTAACTCTTTGCCCGAAAATATAAGAAACTGTCGTATCTATAGTAAATTCTTAACATTATCTAAAGACTTTTTAAAAGATAAAATTGTTACATAAGTTTTACATAAGTTTTTAATGAGATATAATGTAATAAGTTAGTGTAAGAGTATATTTTAATGCATTATGGACAACCTTAATTTATTCAGGACAATCTTTACTTTAATTAAAGACAATATTTTAGGTAGTATTTAACAGAAAATAGCCATGTCATGTGGATCTGTTAATATCCATCATTATTATTATTATTATTATTATTATTATTATTATTATTATTATTATTATTATTATTATTATTATTATTCTGCTTTTACACGGTATTGATCTAACAACCGGCTAATTGTCTAAATTATGTTTCTCATCGAACCACTACCCGTGGTCTAGGATGGGAAGCACTTGTGTCCTTCTTCTTATTATTGTCCTTCTGTACAGTACTCCTTTGTTCTTTACTTTGTATCGAGGACCTTCCGTAGAATTCGCGCTGTCCCTAGAAGACATGTTTTTTGAATGGCATCAACCCCCAGGTGCAGGTCTACCTTGTCAAGGTTTTTTCTTACATTATTTGTCACACTTCCCAAAGCCCCTATGACGATTGGTAGGATCATGACTTGATCTACTTCTTTGTTCCAACATTTCAAAATTTCGTATTTCAAGTCATTGTAGTATTCTATCTTTTCTTGCTCTTTTTTCTTGATTCTGGTGTCAAACGGGCATGCAACATCAATGATGAGGCACAACTTCTGCTTCTTATCTAGGACCACAATATCTGGCTTGTTATGCTCTATTCTCTTTTCAGTTTGTATAGACAAATCCCATAACAGCTTAACTTCATCGTTTTCAAGGACTTTCATCTTTGTTTCCACAAAATGCTCATAGTATTTCTCCGTGCATGCAAAACCAAATTTCTTGCAATAGTTCCAATGGATTATTGCGGCAATTTTGTCATGTCTGCACTTCTTGTAATCATTTTGGGCTAACTGTGAGCATTCAGATACAATGTGTGCTACAGTCTCGTCTCGTTCATCGCACATTCTGCATTTGGTTGAACAGTCTTGTTTATCTATCATTTTCTTGATCCAATTTACCCGTAATGCCTGCTCCTGTGCTGCTAGTATTAATCCTTCTGTCTCTTTCTTTAATACCCCTTTCTGTAACCACAGCCAGCTATCCTTGTCATCCCTAACCTCTTTTGTTTCTTTGAAAAACACTGAATGGAGCTTCTTTTCGTCAAAGTTTGCTTTCCGTCTTTTCATGATTTCCTGTTTTTTCCTTTTTGGTTCTACTGACTCTGTAAATAACCCATCTCTCACCACCTCCTTAAGTAGAGTTTCTTCTGTCTGCCCCAGGTAATAGCCAAGACTTGCTTTCTCCAATTCTACAACCTCTTCAACACTCTTAAGTCCACGCCCTCCTTCAGCCCTTTTCCAGTACAAACGGTCCACATCAGATTGGGGGTGCATGCTTCTGTGCATTGTAAACAACTTTCTGGTCTTTCTGTCAATATCCTTCAGTTCATCTTTTCTCATTATTATTATTATTATTATTATTATTATTATTATTATTATTATTATTATTATTATTACTATTATTATCATTATTATTATTATTATTATTATTATTATGTAAACTAAAACCTCATTCAAATTAACAGAAAAAAAAGGATAAAAACACACACTGTTAAGATTTGACGTTTCGATTAAAAATCTTCATCAGCCTAACTTTGCAAACAAGCAACCGAGCATTTATAACCTAAGATAAACAACCTAAATTAAGATACAATAAAGAAGAGCCAAACAATTAAATCTATACCAAGCCTGACAAGAACGCCCAACTCCCACAGAAATAAAAGCCCAAACGGGAATTTTAAAAGTAAAAGTTTTGAAAGTAAATAATCCCAGTGGGTAAACCAATAACCTACCGAACCCCGGAGAGACCCAAAAACCCACCCTTCCAATCCTAACTAACATGGAAATAAAAGCCCAAACGGGAATTTTAAAGTAAAAGTTTTGAAAGTAAATAATCCCAGTGGGTAAACCAATAACCTACCGAACCCCTGAGAGACCAAAAAACCCACCCTTCCAAGCCTGACTTACATAGAAATAAAAGCCCAAACGGGAATTAAAAGTTGAAGGTTCTGATAGTAAAAAACCTAAATGGGTAAACCAATAACCGACCAAACCCCTGAGAGACCCAAAAAAACCACCCTGATTTACATAAAAGTAAAAGCCCAAACAGGAATTTAAAGTATAAAGTTTTAAAGAATAAATAATCCCAGTTGGTAAACCAATAACTGACCGAACCCCCACGAGACCCAAAAACCCACCCTTTGAACCGAAAATACCTTCATCAAAATCCCCTAGGAGAAGTCTGGACACACCGAGGAGGCAAACAAGAATGAGTGGGAAAAGCCCCACGGTCCTCCCCATAACCTTTCCATAACTCGCTATTTGCTGAGTAAGGAATGGCCTGATAGGGGATTCCACCCTAACACCACGTGTATACGCACACGAAGCTACAGAAGAAAACCGCAAAACCACGCCCACCACGCACATCCACCGGATACAAATGCAACAGCAGGAATTAGGCCATCCCGCACGCAAACATGTCCAACTCCACATCTGCAGCCCGTTCATTAAGTCCCCTTGGCAAAAATGTTCCCAACCTATATTGCCAAAACAATTCCTTTCGACGCAGTGAAAATACGTTTTCTGCCCCATCGATGATTTTTATAGTAACATCAAATTTCCCGTTGTGACCCGCTTCGAAAAAATGGCTAAAAAAGTTCGCCTGCGGAATTATTTTGCCCCTGTCCAGTGTACCCTGGTCACGTCTGCGTGCGTATGACCTAAAATAAGATTTGTAAACATTAAATCTCTGCCGAAACTTGGTTTTAGTGCTACCCACATACTTTTTGCGGCAGCATTCACACTGCAACAAGTAAACAACATTTTCTGAATTGCAGTTGTACCTACCCGAAAAAATAGTAAAAGATCTGTTTTCATCAGAATTTTCAAAACTGTTCCCTTCTTTGATCAAACCACAAATCTGACAACTTTTCCTGCCATTGCATTTGTAACAGCCCTTAACCGACAAACCTCCATCATCCGAATTAGGTAATTTCGCCCTAACCAGTTTGTCTTTAAGGTTCTTCGCCCTACGAAATGACAAAAATATTTTGTTTTGGAACAACTTCTTATGTTCCGGACCCGCCAAAAGAATGTTCGAAATATCCCTCAAAATATCATAAACCCTATTAAGAGCTGGATGGTACGTTAGTACTAGCGGTATCCTACCGTCACTCTGGTCTTTACTTTGCCTATCAAGAAGCTCCAAACGATCCAAAGAACGAACTTTATCAATTTGCTGATCAACCTCTCCTTCCTTATATCCCCTATTAAAAAGCCACCCCCTAAGTTCTCCCACCCGCTTATCAAAAAACTGATCTTCCGAACAGATTCTCCTAATTCTTAAAGCCTGGCTATAAGGAATACCCCTCTTAGTATGACCAGGGTGACAGGAGGAGTGGTGCAACAGTTGATGGGTGTCTGTCGGTTTTGTAAACAAATCTGTAATGATTTCCTTGCCCTCTTTGACCACCCGAACATCGAGAAAACTCACCGTCTCCTCAGACCATTCTGCTGTGAATTTAATTGAATGATGAGCTTGATTCAAAGCATCAATAAACTCCCTAAGCCTATCTTCTCCGTGCCGCCAAATTAAAAATATGTCGTCGATGTACCGCCACCATATCCAAGGTTTGTATTGCGCATCAGACAATAGCTTTTGTTCAAGCGCTGCCATAAAAAGAATCGCATACGAAGGGGCAAATTTAGTGCCTATAGCTGTACCTTGTCGCTGTTGGTAAAATTCACCATTAAACTCGAAACAGTTGTTTTTGAGAACAATGCGCGCCAACTCAGTTAACGACTCCGTGGAGACTGTTTTGTCTTCTCGATGTTCGAGTGCCCCCCTCAGTGCCTCCAGCCCCTCCCCGTGCGGAATGTTTGGGTACAACCCCACTACATCAACCGTACATAAAATGGCGTCCTCGGGAATTTCGCCTAGTTCAGAAAGTTTCTTAAGAAAATGGTTCGTATCCTTAATGTACGATGTTACTGTTTTAGCCAGGGGTTGTAAATGGTAGTCCAAAAATTCCGAAATATTCTCTGTAAAATAACCACAATTAGAGATAACTGGTCTCCCAGGAACGCCATTTAACCTTTTATGAATTTTCGGTAGGAGATAGAAACGACCCAGCCCGGGATTATTAATCATAAGATAATCAAGAGTTGAGTCGTCTATATCTCCCCTATCCTTAATAGTTTCTAGGGCGTCAGAAATAATGCTCTGAAGTCTTTCCGAAGGATCGCCATCAAGTTTTTCATACACAGTGCGATCCCCTAATTGGCTGTTTGCCTCTTTTACGTAGTCTTCCCTGTCCCAAACAACCACTCCGGACCCCTTATCTGCCTCCTTGATGACGATCGATCTGTCCGACCTCAGTTCATTTAATGCCGCTCGCTCCTCCCTACTGATATTGCTAAAGTTACTGCCATTTGCAGATATATTCATGATTTCTTCTTCAAGCTTGCTAAGATATACCTCAATGGCAATATCTTTATTTCGAGGATTAAATTTACTTTTTGGCCTAAATGCTGGGTATTCCGAAAACTCTTCTGACTCCCTAAAATGCCACTTCAAACGGAGGCGTCTACCGAAATTTTCCAAATCAATTTTAATCTGTGATTGATCCAATTCTTTTGGTGTAACAACAAATTTAAGCCCTTTGGATAAGACCGAAATTTCCGAATCACTTAAAGCCCTATTTGAAAGATTTATTACTTTGTTATTACTTTATTATTATTATTATTATTATTATTATTATTATTATTATTATTATTATTATTATTATTATTATTATTATTATAATTATTATTATTATTATTATTATTATTATTATTATTTTAAGGAATTAGTATCAGGCCATCTGGGATTCAGCAGTTGCTAAAAGAAGAGTTAAGCATCATGCGAATCTTTCGGGGGGTCACTTGGGGGTAACTGTGAGTTGCCAGAGCAGCCTCAAGAGTATCGGAAAAAATTGGAATTCGTATCTGGCAATCTGGAGTGTAGCTGTTGCTAAAAAAGAGTTAAGCATCATGCAAAATATTTCGGAGGGTCAGTTGGGGGTAACTGAGTTGCCAGGGCAGCCTCAAGGGTAAAGAATTAGTATCAGGCCATCTGGGATTTAGCTGATGCTAAAAGAAGAGTTAAGCATCAAGCGAATATTTCGGAGGGTCTTTTGGGGGTAACTGTAGAGCTGCCAGGATAGCCTCAAAGGAATAACTTAAACTTTAAAACGCTTCCAATCCGTTCTCTATTGGTCAGGGACAAAGGGATCAGGTATTTTAATCTGTAAATAGACTCGTTATGTATAATTTTATCGGTAAACAATCTGTATAAATTCTCGGCTGTCCCAGTAAAGTTTTACTCTGAAGAAGATTTTTAATCGAAACGTTAGCTTTTATAAAACAGTCTTATTTTTCATATTATTATTATTATTATTATTATTATTATTATTATTATTATTATTATTATTATTATTATTATTATTATTATTATTATCTTTCAAGAGCAGAAGCACAAAATGAATCAAATAAATGCATCCAATAATATAAAAATTGGTAGAGCATATGGAGGAAATAACTTTCTCCTAAATACTGGACAGAGAAACATGATTTCTAACATTAATTTAGTTACAACATCAATGAACTGCTAGATGTATAATTTTACGAATCAGCAGTACGGTATTTGCAGTACCATTGTGAAATAATGAATAAGTTTTTAGACTCATCTCTTAAAAATCATCGAATCAACGGTTGGTTTCCGCCGAATAGGTTTATACATTGCATGTAATGTTTACCCAACTTGGTCCACTTTGAGAAGGAATAATGGGCAAATACATAAACACTGTACTCACAATATGAGACTTTAATGAAATTCCTGATACGAAGGAATGCTCTAGTAAGTCGTCGACAAATGGTCGCTTTTCGAAATCTTTCACAAGACACCTGAAAGCACATAAAAAAGGGTACTTAAAAGGGTGGGCAAAACCAATGTCCATTCGAAAGGCTATCTGTTCCTTGAATATGAAAGCATTGATATTGGAAAAATATTTTTAATAAACGATCTGTTCAATTAGTTTTAAAAGTCTAGCAGACAGAAATAGGCCATTCCGTTCTGATTGATATGATATTTTCTCAATTAAGCATCTTCAAGGAACCTTTAGAAATTCATTACATGTACTCATTTTAAACGAAAGGAATCAATCAATCAATCAATCAATCAATCAATCAATCAATCAATCAATCAATCAACAATATATTTACAGTAGGTACAGGAATTTTGAAATAGCGACATTACTGCTAATTAAGGCCAACTACCTTAAAAATTAAGAGAAAATATATTACAGCCGTTTAAAAATAAAGATTGATACAATCATGTATGGTACCCAATCTGTGGTATATATGTTTTGCAAAGTCTACAGTTGCAGTTCTTGCCCTTCCAACATTTAATATGGTTTTGGAAAACACAAAGTATGCTCGTTTGTTTGAATATATTGGTAAAGTCGACCAAAGCCTATTCCCAAGAAAGGATATAGTCTCAATTCCATGTATTGTTGTATGCACTTTTGGAAGCTGCGAGTCGTTACCAAAGAAATAATCAAGGTATCCAATAGCAACCCAAATGAATCACAGCAGATACCTAAAGAGATCCTTTCTCCAAATTACTGAATCCGCAAAAAAATATATTTGATAACAATTTACACAATATCTCTAAGATTTGCTACCTATGCTGGAAAAGGTACCTGGCCAAGGCACAATATATTCTGCTGGCGCACAACCATATTATTTATTGCTACATATTTTCACGTTGCTTGCTGCATTGATGTACAGTTTCAATAGAACCTATTATTTCTCAGATGAAACCGACATTGAGATCCAATGATAAACTAACAGGCATCTACCAGGTGACCTCACAAACTCTACAAACTTTCGAAGGACTCTTCAATCAAATTGCAGACCATCAATAATAAACAACTTCGTACTTTTATAGAAGAGAGGCTCAATTGGATTGCAGAGCATCACAATATGAAAGGCAAGAATTTGCATGACCAAAACCAGGGTAGCATTCACCTAAACACCTAAACACCTAAACAATGCACAAATCTACTGACCATCAATAAGATCTGAATACAAGAAGGGATGAAATAGTGATATGCCAAAGTCTTGTGGAGCCAAAAAACTCTTTCTATTAGAAGATGCTGAGTTTGATACTGAATGGGTCAAAAAAGGCCCAGCGTTTGAAAGGCTACTGCTCCCTGATATATAAGCAATGATATTTTTCCATAACTGATTGAATAGCTAACATGTTCAATCAGTTTTAGAATTTTTCCTGCTTGAAATTGGTCACTCCGTTCAGGTTTTACAAGGGACTTTCTAAAAAACTCCCTTCGAGAAACCTTAAAAATTGGCTAAAAGTACGACTAAGTTTCGCAAGTATGTTTACCTCACAGCGATGACTTAAACGTGCTGTCCTCTTGGAGGAATGACAAAGTCTTTCCCTTGGTATGAATGACTTATTCAGGGGGAGTCCACTCTCCCATGACGACAGAATACATGAATGTACACTGATTGCATATTCGTGGCTATCGCTATTGATAGACTGATTTTGTTGTTGTTGTCATTGTTGTTGTTGTTGTTGTCGTTGCGATAATTGGAACTATGTCGGGAGTCTAACGTGAATGTATGTGTCATTATTGTTAGGAAGGAAAACAAAAAAAATTGCCAGTTGTTTTCATTCGTTCTTACAAGAGGCTCCCTTCAAAGCACCTCCCAAATCAACGGGAAGAAATTACCGATTAAAGCTGGGTAAACTACTGAACCTAACTGGACAGATCGGGAATAATACAAAATAGTTTTCAGCATCGTTGTTTTCATATTGAGCGAACAGCATCTTTTAAACGCCGGACTTTCCCACTGACTCACCGGGTACATTGGAAAAGTTACCAAAATTTGATCATTATACCATTACTGGCATCAAAATTCCGATTTCCATTCCATCATTGGTGGAAGGGTATGAACTGGCATCTTGAAAACCTTACTTCTACTAACTCTGGTCAAAACACCAAAGCTCTGGTTAGAACGTGGAGGCAAACTTAACCTTCAACGTGAATATGTCAACTCACGCTGCACTGATATAAAAAGAAGGTATTTACCTTCAAGTTCACAATCGGATATTGTTCTAGGAATGAGAGTCAGTTCTGATTGATTCAAGCTACTTACCACTAGCATTGGTAAAACCTGTTACCCTTTTTCTGGGACATCCGGAAGTTAATGATAATACAAATCGTGATTAAACGTCTGCAGTCATCACATACCATACCCATTCCAGGTTAGTCAATAAAGCAAATTCCCATTTGAAGGGCTACTTCTCCCTCGGTATCAAGGCAAACATATTGAAAAAATAAACCATTTAACAATTGACATGATTGAATATATTCAAAATTTACCGGCTGAGATCGGT
Source organism: Aurelia sp. 3 sensu Dawson et al. (2005) (assembly GCA_964020215.1). Lineage (NCBI taxonomy): Eukaryota > Metazoa > Cnidaria > Scyphozoa > Semaeostomeae > Ulmaridae > Aurelia > Aurelia sp. 3 sensu Dawson et al. (2005). Next base: position 120,419 of record OZ026573.1, on the reverse strand, counting down.
CATTCCGTGCAGATTTTACAAGGGATATTTTCGAGAAAATCCCGAAGAGAAACCTTAAAAACAAGCTATAACCACAGGCAACTTTTTCCTATGAATTCTACCTTACAGCAATGAATTGAACACGCTATAGCACGTGCTATACTCGAGGATGTAAAAGTCTTCCCTCTTCATACCGCCATTCATACCGCCAAGTTAAACCATCTTAAACTGAACTAGGTTATCCATTGTGCGTTTAATCGAATGCATTTGATTGGTTGAAATCTAATGTGGTTTAGATAAAGTTGGTTTAACTGTGTCAGTGTGAATGAGGTATATATCTCTCAAGCGGACAAAGTATCAAGTGACCCAAACAAACTCATTGAGCTGGATCATAACTAGCTCTCTGTAATCGCGCAATTGACAAATGTTTTGCTCGACTGTTTAGTTAAAAGGCTTGCCTATCTATTGAAGGTCTTTTGGCGCAGTGGTGCAATTCTCTGACTTTGCAGCCAGAACAGTCAGACGGAATGGGTTCGATACCAAGTAGGGCCCCAAACTTGAGCGTCATAACAAGGGGTTGCGGACACGATTACCGCTTAGCGATTTCTGCGATCCTAGCGCTTGGAGCTAAAAATCGCAACTTCACTTCACCTTCATCCTTTTAAATGCTGCATGGTCAATTTAAGCAATAACCACAGTCCGAAAAAACGATTGAAAGAAAATTTCGAATCCTAAAAAAATCCTCATTCAAGGTGAAATAATTGTCATCCTCTTCCAGTCAACATCTTTTGAAAACTTAAACTAGCGAAGGTTCGACGTCGTCTGGGGAAATCTAGTGTTTTAAAATGACTTATCTCTGCTCCTTATCCCATTTCGAGCTCCTAAGCAAATTTGGAATTCGGTTTTTGTCACATCTTCCAAAACATGAATGGAAAAGTTCAACAGATGAATGAATTCCCATATCTTTTAAACTGGTTTTCAAAGGGTGGATATAATTTACACTGACCGAGAAACACCTCAAAAGATAGCTAAGCCTTTCAGCTACATTCTGATACCTTTTTGTGTTCATAACATTTACCTTAAGGAAGATTCGCGTGATTAAGCTCGTGAAGCTTTTTGGGCCACCCGCTATATACCAATACATTAAATGTCATTATTCCCAGGAAGGATAACCAAGCGACTTTTCTCATTGTTTTCACTCGTTTTGCGGGTAACTGAAAGGGATTTTCGGCACAAAACCTCCCATATCAATGAAAAGGCATGACCAACTAAAGCCGGGTAAAGTACTGGATCTAACTGAACTATCCGCAATGAAACAAGACAGTTTTCAACACTATTGCTTTGACATTCAGGGAGCAGTATTTCTCAAACGGGGATAGTTTTTACTGACTCACGCAGCAGTTTACGTCATTTTAAAAGTTCTCGCTTTCTGTTTCCTTCCACCTACTTCGTGCTAACGAGGGTCAAAGTTTGCCGCGAGCTAAATCTGCGGTCAATTTGACAAATTACTTGAAAAGTTCTCTCGTCGTATAAAATCTCAAAAGTAGTTTAAAACAGCGAAACTACAATACTGTACAATAACTAAGGTCTTTTTGCTCGTAGCTGTGCATACCATGACACGTCTTATTATTACCAAAACACGAAGATACATGAAATATGAAGTAAGAGAATGATCTAATTAACAAGACACAATCAAAATAAGAAATGATTCAGCCACTAACCTTGATATGAAGTCCAAGTAAACTTGCGACCATCGATCAGGTCTTTTAACAGTTGGCGGAGGACTTCTACAGTAAAACAAAAGCAACCATCTTAGAATAAAGACACATCCTTATTTGACTCTTAGGGCTTCCATGAAAGTTGACAACACTTGATTTGCAGTCTCTTATTTAAGTTTGGATACATCGATGGGTATTTTTCGGAGACATTTCAAAACGATGCGAGTTCTACCATATGATTTTGCCTTGTTTTTGTCTTGTAACGTGCTTGTTTGTTGCGGAATTACTCATTTCTTGGCCTCGTTCGCGCCTGCAACAGCAGCTCTGGTGACTATCTTACAGTAAACATTATAATCATTAATATTGATCAATTGGATTGAAAAAGCACGAGAGAGGAAAATATCAAATCAAATATTAATGTGTGGGTTTATGGAAAAAACTGCCACCTAACAAAGACATACATTGCAGTGTTACAGGGAGGGGAAGAGATTTACCAAGGTCTCAAATGAGCAAAACATGTTTTTCACATCAGTTGCACGATTTTGTAAGCATACTGCCAGCATAAAGTGCTTATTTGGGTTTAACTACAAAGTTGCACCCTACCAGTAGCTCATCATAAGGGTATATGCTGCTTTTTGAGAAAACTGACACCATAAGCAGTGGTCTGAGAACCAACCAAGAACCAGGCAAGCAGTCAAATCCACGATCTTCACAACAGAGGTGGATGCGCTTAGATCATCCATCATCCAAATGCATTGCCCTCCGAGGGCTTTACACCTCTTGTTAGTATTTAGCTTTCTAATAGGATGCGTGTAAAATAGCGCCGGCAGTTTGCCACTTCATGGTAAATGAGAAAGTATCCGCAAACCCATTCGCTAAAGATTTGGTATAAAAATCAAATTGGCTGAAATCATGGCAACCGTTTAATGCTGATTTCAAACAGCTTATTTGAGAAATGGTGATGGTAATGGGCTTTAAAAAGCGTTAAGCAATTGTGAGAAGATCGTACTTTTCATCCGTTGAATAACGAGTCTTTTCGTCATCGGAGACTGCTTGCTTCTTGCCCTTGGCGCTAAGGCAGAAGAGCTTTTGCAAAACTAAATTGAGCTTGTCACATAATGACAGACAATCGCTCACAGGTTTACGAACTGGCAGCTAAAAACAGGCAACTTGGGCTAAGCTATAGAGAAAGCCAGTTACCAAATTCTTTCAAGTGATCAACCCCTATCCGATGAGGAGCAAACATTGGCAAAGATGGTTCCAAAGTGGTCCTCTATTATACCAAATTTAGTTTCTTCGTCGTCAGCAAGTATGTTGCTGCATCATGGTCAACATTCGCTGTCACAAAATTGAATGAGGGCTCCATTCATGGTAGACTACATTACATAAGTCCCTCAAACTTACGCTCGTTGTTGTTGTTGTTGTTGTTATCGCTTCAGTTGAGGGACTTATGTCCTTACGCTTCAATACAGGGACTAATTAGGCCAAGTCCGCCGCGTTGACGGTGCGACCAATCAGATCACTACTTTCTTAATATGGTCAACTCACGTGCTTATTTGTAGCGTTTGATTGGCACATTAGTTCAAAGTTCGACTTCTCGAAGCGAAGCGACGCTCGAAAATCACCTTCGGGGGGACGTTCGAATTTTCTTTCGACGTTCGTAGGATGGAAGATGTTCTAAGACTGCGTTCACACGATGCCGGCACATTTTGAAAACGGTGAAAAATGTGACGGCAGCAAAATTTGAGCTAGCGTTCACATGATGCCGGCACAATTTGAAAACGGTAGGAAAATTGATAGTAAAAACTCGTTCCTGGACTTTGATGCTAAAGAAAAGTACCTACACCCTAAGAATCGACCAGTCTTGATCCAAAAGCGTTGACAAATGATCTGTTTACGATGCTGTTTCAAATCTATACCGGTAAGGCTTCCGTTTTCAAAATCTACCGTTTTCGAAATCTGCCGGCAAAAAATGTGCCGTTTTCGTGTGAACAGGAGGCCTATCCGTCACATTTTTCACCGTTTTCAAAATGTGCCGGCATCGTGTGAACGCAGTCTAAGTTTCTTCTGATTTTTCGTAAGATTTTAGTCCCTGTTTAGAATCCGTTTGGTCGTGAGTCCTTTGTATGAGTGAAATTAAAACATCAGATTATAAATGTTGAAAGAATACAAGGAATCACGTCGTCAGTCTACATTCAGGGTTGAAAATCAAAGGAAGGCCCTGAGGTATCATTAGAGACAACGCGCATTTAATAGCAAACCCTCTGATACTTCCAACCGAAGAATGAGCACACAATTCTGAAAAGTTATTTAAAAATACCACGGTTAATTAGGGAACAACTTCAAATAATATAACAAATATGAACGGGTAGCAGTGTCAGCTGAGTCACATAAATGAATAAACGACGCTCTGTGGGTTTTGGAGACGAATTCATGAATTATCTTGTTTTCGATACAGGTGAATGGATGAATAAATTTGATCCTAATTTTTGATAACCTCATGAATACTTAAAGAAAACTTGTCGCAAGAATTGTATATTGTTGATTCATCATCATCTTTACGATTGAAGAGACTTATATATCTTGAAATCTCTGTGAGATAAGAAAAACTTCACTGAAACGTTAAACCAAATTTCATCAATAGTCTGGGCCTAAGCAGATGGCAGAAAGAGTCTGTAAAATAACCTACAGTTTGTAAACATTCCTAGCATTAGTATTTAGCAGTACATCCCTGTGAGTCATAGCTTAGCGTATGGCAATTCAATTCAGTGTGTGCGTCCAATCAAATCTATTATGTCATGATTTGTGGTCGCTACGTGAAATAATTCAATTCAACAATTGTGACATGGGTGGCTTACGTAATATAATAACGTCTACGTAGATTTGGTAACAAACGGCAAAAAGGGACCTTAGGAAGATCTTTGCATCATTCTGTCACAAAGCTGCTTTCCGGATCCAATGAACAATATCTACATCATGGAAGTAATGAATATAGCAGCTTTCCGGATCCAATGTCCCATTCACACTGGCGCATAAAAACAACTCTTTTTACACCTTGTTGGATTTCAACTAATCGAGTGCATTTCAATGTCCGATTGGCCAATTATAATGCTACATTCGGTAGCCTGGTTCAGTCTAATAGAGTTTAACTTTCAAGTGTGAATGAGGTATAAGGCTCTATCAACATTTAGAAAACTATAAAATATGGTCGTTCGTAAGGAAAGCAGTGATACAACATTCATTGTTTCCAATGAAACCTAAGTTGAACTGACACTTGATGCGGCACATTTGACGCATTCCAGACAAAAAATATAGAGCAGAAATGCGGCAAAGTTTGATTGCCGCACGTGTCACATCACATCCATTCATTTATTTTTTACATTTAATCATAGACACCAAAAACCTATCAGCAATTTGAATCAAACTACAAGAAAACGACACCACTATACAAATAAATATGTACAAATTGAAAACCAATTGCTGGTCCTCCTTCGGGATCGTGCTTCGGGAAGGATGCCAATTTTGCAGGAATTCCTGCAGTTTCCTTTGAACGTGACCAACGGATTTCGTTCCATGTCTCTGCACAACGATAGAAAAAAATTTCTTTTGGAGAATCCTAGCTGCTGCCTTGATGTCTAGATCTAATTGATTTCTGGATGGATAGCTTGATATTTGAGATCCGGTTATTTGAGATCTTCCTCTTAAATTGTCCGGGCAGAGACCATTCATTATCTTATAGATTATAACGGCACTGTCAAATTTTATTAAGCTTGAGACTGAAAGCTACTGAGAAGTCCATCCATCCTTTAATCGAAAGCCCTCGTTTCGCGTTTGTTCTCCGGCTTGTAGACTATCAAGCTTGCCTTATAGTTTATCACCATTATCTTAGATGACTCTCAAGAGGTGCCTTATACACCTGTTTGGACTTTGAGTGTGGTGGTATTTTTGTCGCTTCTGCAGGGACGAGAGAGCTTTCATTTTACCTTTGAACTTCTGCCATTCATGGTTCTCGTCCATGGAAATTCGAAAGTACTTAGCCTTTCACACTTGTCTGATTGGTCTTTCATTTACTTCTACATCAATGAGTCCAAGCATACGGTTAGTCTTTCGTTTATCACCACAAACCATATACCCAGTGTTTCTGAGTAATCACATGTATTACACTGCGATAGTAGCCCTCGACAGCTCCATTGAGTCCACTGAACACCCTGTTTCTAAGGCTCATGCTTTTGTAATTAAGCCATATTGCACGGTCTTTGCAACTCTTGTCCTGGCTCTCTCTCCAGCGCATCAAGCTCTTGATATGGGGAGTTATCCAGGGTGAAAGTGTATGCAATGCCATGCTTTCTGCGTTTTAACAGTGCATGAACAACGAAGATTGAGCCAAAAGATAGAAACAATTACAATACATTGGGGGCCATCCCAGGCGGTGGACACCAGGGAGCGCTCCCTGGCGCTCCCTGGTGGACACTTTGCAGATCGAACAGAAAAGCTTCCCGATCATATTTCTCATTGTTTAAATTCAGTCTTGATTTGTTTCCTTGTGATCTGGAGTCTGGTGTTAAGTTTTTTGATGACAAAGTGTATGTATTGCAGTGGCATGGTGACAGGAAGCCGGGAGCCACAGGAAAATTGAACGACCCACGGCGAATTTGAAAAGCTTTGCCATGACTGGACCTCTACATCAATATTTGTAGTGTCTTGGATCGATTCTGGTAAAGGCAATCGACACGACAGACATTTCAGTGAGAAGGTGCAATAGAAACCAGTGGTAGCTCTAAGGGGCATATGAGGCAACTGTCCCTTTCACGATGAATACTCAGCTTGGCAGCCCCGTTTTGGTTGGAAGAGTGCCCCTCATGAGGTCCCTAACGTCTTCTCTTTTAACTGTTTCAAACTGAATGTGAATGAAACATATAAATGACAAATTTAACTGGCAGGGAGCCAAAAACTTTACTAAAACAAGAAGCCAAAAATTGCAGGTTGCCTCTCTTCAACTTCGGGCTGGATCCGCCCCTGAGAGCAACCAGAATATTCTATAGCCGAGATGATGGAAGACTTTGAAGATGTCCAGTCAAAGAGCAATTTTCGATTCATTTTACTCCAATCTGTTGGGCGTGGTTGCAAATTTTATTCTGGGGATTTGTAGTATAAGGTATAAGGCCACCCCCCCCATTTTCCAAAAGAGGCAGTCCTGACTCAATTTTGGGAAATTCTACATAAAAAAGGGTCAGCTCTAAAATTCTATAAGTGGAACATTACTAAAATTTTCGAAAAGAATATGCCCGAAATTATCAAAAAATTGACATCTCTCCTGGGTTTCTGTGCAGACATCTGACAAATGAACCTCTCAATGCCTGTCTCACACAATTTCGCACAATGGACAAAGTTCGCATTTCTACATTGTACGGACAAAAATTTGAAAGGCATTTTACACAGTTCATGATAGGGCAAGGGGCCTTCCTCTCAGATAATTGTGAGAGGTGGCTCTTTGAATTCTATCAAATCCGTGGAAAACTTGAAGCAAGGCAAAGAAAGTGACTGGGATATGCTATACAAGTAGAGCAATGGTAACTTCTTGTAAATCGTAATGTCATCTTCACCATTCTATGCCAATCTTAGTAATAGAAACTAAAAATTTTCTGTTAATTTCACTGGCATTTCAGAAAGGTTTTCTTTTGATATGAAGTTGGCATGTTCAGATTCGCTGGATAATTCTTATGAAAGGAGGTTTGGGGGAAAGCCTACAAAGATTAATTGATGGAAAATCTTCCCAAGTTGATTCCTGCCCTAAAACCTTATAAAATCTCTGATATAAGAGTCGATATAGTTTAAAAATCATGGGGTCAGAACTGTTTTCCTTATTTTGTAAAAATGGGGACGTTTGGTTAGGCTTTGTTGACTTAAAACAAGCCAGATAGTGGAAGTTACTACTTAGAAAAATTGAATAACGTTTTCCTCAATCTAGAACCATTCTTAGATTTATAAACTTCCCGACTCTGAGGAATATGATTTACAGTATGAGAAGAAAATAAGCACCTACATAAACTAAAAAACGCAGTTTCGTGTGCCTAGTACTAAGTAGCAGCATCGCCTGCTATGTCTAATGCATTCTAACGAAATATGATCCTGACCATTCTCTGGCATGCCCTTGGAGAAGAAGCGCCAAAAGTGATCTGGCCACCCCAGATGAAAATGGTCCACCATGTTACTGGTCTTGATCTGTCAAGCCAATTCTTATGACGCCAGAGATAGAAATAAACTATGGTCAGTTCGTTTAGAGATGATCAACTGCTATTTTGGTTGCACTAGATTCTCCACTGGAGCTTGTTATGTGTTGAGGCCACTCTTGCAAATTGGTGATCAGCTGTTCAAATTCAAATTCTGAATAAATAAATTCAAGCTTCCTTGTGTTACAATCCTTTGGCTTCTTGTACTCACAGTTTGTACCACCGATAGAAACTATTTCCTTACCTTCAGCTCCTAACCACTTCTCGTGCTTTGTTAAAGCCTCAAAGGTGGGAAAATATGCAAAGCAAAAGCAATAAAAACCGCCTCAAGAGTGATTCAGCTTTAGCGACAACCAAACTGTATACTGGTAGGGCAAAAATAAACTAACGGTGACTCATGAAGTTCTATTACTTTCGTGAAAGACTCCTCGCAAGAGTTCTATTCGAGGATATTTTCTTAAGTATCTATCATCTGCTGCAAGGCAGATAAGGGGAGGGGCATTTCTGAGCACTCAGTCAAGTTGCTCTTTTGTTAAATCTGATGCAAATTGTACTGTTGTAGTAACTGTCGTAGTTGGACATCGATGACATCATGTCATTTCCAGCTGTGGCTACCGTAGAGCATTGGTATGCAGTTGCAGTTTTCAGTAGTTTCTATTTGTGACTAACTTTGATGAACACACATACAATTACTGTTGAATGGGAGCATGTACATGCACAAGGTCGGAACATCGGATCAATGAAACACATAGAAATGGGAAAATTTCATAGATTCATTTTCATTTCTGTATTGTATAAAAGGGCAGAAGTATAGCCAATTAGCAGCCTCCTTATAGCATAAAAATTTACAAAATCAAAGTTCCATGAAGTTTTTCTTCTTGAAAACTGACCGAAAATTTGACTGAAGTTATTTCAACATAGGAAAACCGCAGCCCTGGATGTAATGTTCTCAAGAAAAGAGCCTATGGTTTATCTACCGGGTGTCCAAAAAAAAAGTTCCGGCGTTTGGTTAAACGCAGAGAAAAAAGTTTTGAATCTGGCAATTTCTAATCAATCTAGTGAAATGCTAGACATTTCAACTTAAAGTTTGGCATATCTTAGGAAGAAATTAGTAACCTGAAAATGGAATTATGGGCTCTGACATTCCATTTTCATGTTCAAGGCAAAACCAGAGAGATTTTACGCCTTCCTTCATTATCGCATGAAGGGGGAATCTCCGGATGAGCAACAGACGACGAACATGAGTTCTGCTCATTGAGCACATTCAAATCAAAGTCTGAAAATCGAACCCAATAGGGAATAGGTCTCGGGGGAACATACTAAGTTCGTACTTTTTACCACTCAATTCGAGCTGCACAAAGCCGAAGAACAAAATTTTGCATTACATGTCACGTCGAACAAGGAGCTGAGAGCTATTTTAGTAAAAGAAAAGAAACTTTGAAACTTTGGAACTGTAAATCTCCCATTCGAATTCCCAGCTGGCATAATGCAACAATAAAAGCAGCAAACTATTTGTCCCAAGACAGTCCAAAATATGATTTCGAGCAGGTGCCTTTTCGCACAATTAAAAAGCATTGAAAGCTAACAGAAGAATTTCCGCACTCTCCGCAAATTCCATACTAACTGGGGAAAATGGCCTTTACTTTGAATGTGCTCCAGTGAGTAGAAACTTTGCCCCTTTTTGAGGTAATGAATGCATTGTCAATTCAGTGTATGTGTTGGTCTTTGAGGGAGTCCCCTTTTACCACCATGAGGCAATGAGGCAGGATGCCGTACAAATTTCTCTGGTTTTGTCTTGAGCATGAACATGAAATGTTAGAGCTCATGATTCCATTTTCAGATGACTAACTTCTTCCCACGATATGCCAAACTTTAAGTTGAAATTTCTAGCATGTAGCTAGAATGAATAGAAATCGTTAGGCTCAAACACTTTTTCTCTGTCTTCCATCAAACGTCGGAAGTTTTTTTTGGGACACCCGGTACTTTGAAAGGGACATGTTGAATCCATCATTAGACATTCACAATGCTCCACCCGCTGCCTTCGAAATACCGAGACTCACCTGAGGGTACCAAAGAAAACTTCTGCAAATGGTCAGAAATGTTTCTCTCTTAGGGGAGCAAATTGTGGAATAGCCTTTCAGCTGAGTCAAAGCAGGCATCCTCCCTAAATAGCTTCAAAAAGTCTGTTTAAGGATAACTGCGGGGGTGGGGCCTGCGGTGGTGGCGCTGGTTGTCCCTAGGTGGCGGGCCGGCTCGGGGCGAATAGCGGTCATGTTTTGATCGCTGTTCGCTCTGGGTTATCACGTCGCCTGGGGGCGGCTGGTGCTGGCGCTGCGGGGTCTGCCCCTGTTTGAGAATTCTCGGATTCGTTTTATTTTTCTCTCTTTTATTTCATTTTCAATATGTATGCAAATAATTAATTCTTGTAAATAGGTTTTTAATATTATGGTTTTTATTGTAGTTAGCTTAGGGTAGTTTATTTGGTATTTTTGTAATTAATGTTTTATCGGAGTGATGCTTGAAAAACGGCTTTTGCCGAAGGGCAACCCTCCTTAAATATATGAAATGAAAAAATGAAATGAATGAAATGAAATCATTGCATCCCAAAGCCAGATATAATTTTCTCTGCTCGATGGCATACTCTTGCCAAGATTTTATAGCAAATTTCTCCATCCAAATAAACATCTCGACCATAGGTCGTCATCACAACTAAGGTGGTCGCCCCTGTGAAAGATCTTCCCACGCAGTGGAGGCGCTGGGCAACGTGGCACTACTATTTAAATTCATGACGTACCTTGGGATCTTGAAAAGTGCCCGCATGGGGTGCTGAGAAACAAGAGGTGGGTCACCATCTCCAAGTTCGATTGAAGTGATTCCTAATGACCAGACATCGCAGCGACAATCATATGAATAATCAAGTTGTTGTTCACAAGCAATTACTTCAGGAGCCATCCAGAATGGTGTGCCAACCGAAGATCTGCATTGTGATGCTTCTTGCAGTACAGCGGATACGCCTGAATTGAACAAAGTGAGACAGAATGAAAATAGCTAAGACTTTCCTTAGTATACAATGTCTATTGGCATCAGATCCGATGGACTTTATTTGACGAGGAGAGGAGCGTATAGGACATTTAAGATGAACGATAATACTTACACAAACTTTAAAATTTCCCAATTAATGATGGAAATTGCGCTGGGCACTTCCGTTGCAATCTGCTTCGCCAGGGTGAATTCAGATAGACTGACCGAAAGAACCTCTGTAGACATGTCGCAACTGCAAACCCTAAATTGGCTGGCGTCGTCTCGCATGTGTAACATGCGAAAGCCCAATAGCTAGGCCTAATGCACAGTTCATCAAAATGAGATAATTTTCATATTACTTGACAATTATATAATCATTGTTTTTAGTAGTGGTCCTGCAGGAGGTCTGATAATATTGAAATCATGGAGAGTTAGTAAATTTCCATTCGAAACAGGGTCCCGGTCCTTCCCCTCATTGTGGCCACTGCTCCTCCTTCCCTGTTGCTTGAAATCATGGAAAGTTGGTGACCTGCCTCATCCTCCGTAGCACGATATACAGGGTGTTTCAGAAAAAAAGCAACCCACTTTCATTAGAGATTCTTCAGGAAATAATAAGATTTGAATCAATTTGAGGTGTACATCTGAAAGTACAATCTATCTTCTTTCCAATGATACCCAGTTTGCGTGGATTGAATTTTTTCATTGCTTAATTGATGTTTTCCTAAGTATGGCCTATTTTAAAAGCCAGAAAATGACAGGGAATTTACATAGACGATAATCCACCTTTGTGGGAGCATATTTTATCATTATCTACAAACGAATCTCACGAGGATGAAATTGTATTTTTCCCTCCTCAAGGCATCACATCAAGCGCTTCTAGGCCTGAAATATTTTGAAAAAATTTTTCATAATTTTTAACTGGAAAAAAGGGGTTGAGTTTGCTCTCGCAGCATGCTGCACTGTGATCCAGATCGGAGGATTATGGAAAAAATACCAAACATAAAACCTTTCAAGTGCTAAACACCTTTAAATCTGTCATAAAGAGGATGCTTTAAGCTATTCAAAACCAAAGTCTGCTTGTAAATCGGATTGACGAGTGCGGAGAAATTGCAGTTTGAAGTTGACTAAAATTGTAAGGTCATGATTCCGATTCTATGCATTTCCTGTTGATCAAATTTGAAATAGGCCTAAACCAAATATTACGAATTTTCTATTTCTCCAGTTGCGTTCGTCCAATTTCAATAAACCTTTTTTTAATTAAACCTCTATGTCTGCGCAATTAAACAACGTATCAGTTCCATGAATTTACATAAATTGATGTGTTTATTTGGCGCATTTTTGTCAAGTAGTATTTTTTAGCAGTAAAACAGCACGACACCCGTAAATTTCTTCTTTCCTAGTGCAAACTAAAAAGTGAGAAAAAGAGTCTTAAGAACTTATTTCCCACCAAACTTTAGATATCAATGAATATTTCCGCTAAAGGGTTTGCACAGGTTCGTACAGGTTAAAATTTTATAACTGATATAAAAATCATGTCATTTAGGCCAATGCGTGCTACTTTCGATGATTTTCCGTCATTAGAATGTATATTGTGTTTCTAGGAGGTTCTACTTCATAATTTTCGTTTTTAATTGCACAGCTATAACAACGTTTGTTGTTGGAAGAGAGCTTTCACGCCCTTTGGTTTTTTAAAGATTGGTTCAACAAATCCTTGACAATAGCCAGTGAAGAGGCATTTTTTAATTCTGTACTTAATTCATTCCACACATTTACGCGTCGGTATGAGAAACTACGTTGTCCATACGCTGTTGCAAAGCGCGGTGGGTATGCTGAGATCCGTATCGGTATTGCGGAGAGACCGTGAAATGTTTTCCGATAATTTTGTAAATATTAGCTGCATATAGTTAGAAGCTCGACCGAGGAGTTATTCCCATGAGTGCCGTTCGTACAGACCGTCTGATAATTTTTCTCTCTAGATTGAAAACATTTTATATTTCTTTCTGTTTGCTAGGCCTCTAAAATAACCTTCAAGATATAGATGTCGACTTAAAGCACTTGATCTCTTGTTTCCTGTCGTAGTGGTCATGCTGGTGTGGTGATTAAGCTAGCAAAACAGTAGTAAGGAGAAAAATGTTTAAGTTATATGAAACATGATACTTGAGCCAATTTTCAATTGCTGGACAGTCCGTTACAACTGATTTATGGCTTTGCAACGCACCAGTTCATCAACATTTTATTTTTCATAAAACTTTAGCGATTCAGAAATATTTGTTATATTTTTGAATTGCAAAGGCAAAGAACTCTACAAAATCAAAATTATTGTAACTTGAAAACTTGGATGACAGACCAACTTGAATTTCATACAACTGTTAGTTCTAAAATTCCCTTCATCTCTTGCAAAATCTTTAAGGGCTTGAGTACGATTTAGTATTTTGATGACACCCACAAGCAAAACATGGAGAAATTTCGCAATGCTTCCTACTTTCACCATGAACGTACGCTCAGGCATAAGTATGAATTCACAGGGAAAGATTGTTACAGATGATGACTTGATATGATGACTTGATCAAAACTTTCACAGTCAGTCCATCCGCATAGGGCCATTTTACCCACAAGAGAAAATTTTTCCCCTCCCTTAAACCAACAACCAGCCTGCATGCTCTACTAATCTCTTTTCAAGGAGGTTCTCCTCCTGTAGAGTCTGCACATCAGCGACCACATCGTAGCCTGCGCTCAGGCACAGGCTACCAAATGCTTGTTCTCAGTTCACGAAAACCACGGAACCTATCCTGATTGGCTGGGGCATATCCCCTTTCTTTCATGATTGTCTCTGCCTTTATTTGAGTCTACAGGTATTTGACTGGCGCTTTGATAGACAAAGCTGGCCAAAGAACCTTATTGCGTGAGGGTGTCACGTCTTCCCTTTCTATAGGCCACTCTGTTGAATCTAATTCAATGACTTCGTTCCTCAAGCGTGGGAACCGCGCGTGACTCAGAACAAGGTTTTGGTTGCTGATGCGCAGACTCTACTGGAAGAGAACTTCTCTGAAAAAAATCAGTAGAGACTGCACGCAGACTACGAAACGATAGAATTATCTGTAAAGCAGAAAATTAAACCATTTGCTGCAAAAACAATGGTTTCACAACAATGCTTAACGGTAGTAAATTTGAAGATGACAAATAGACCTTTTAGCTATTCTGAAAAAGAATCTCAATCGAACGATACTTTGCTACATTTTGTAGAATTTTCGAATGTGCACAATAGTGATAGAAGCTCTAACGCCACTCGATCGAATCTCGTGTATAAAAATGTATAAAAATAACGCTCGATCCAGACTCTTTTGCTGAATGGCTAAAAGGTCTATTGCTTGTTGATCTGAAATATTGTTTTAGATCGATGTGACCCAAAAAAAACTTTAACAGCTGGATCATAATCAGCTCTCTGAAATCAAAAGTTATTGACGTAAGCTTTGCACCACTGTTAAGTTGGATGGCTTAGGGCCTGTTCATATGGAGGCGAGCCAGCCCACTTACCGGGCTGGCCTGGTAGGCGAGACAGTTTCATCTTGTGTTCATATGGACAAATTCCAGCCCGCTTGCCGAGACAGAAATTTGACACGTGTCACAAATGAGACACGTGCCCATTGTTTAGAGCCGCAGCGCATGAGCAATGGTGACATTTTCGTCTCGGTAGCCGGGATGGAGTGTTCATATGGGAAAATTTTCATCCCGCCTACCGAGATCTCGCCACTTCACCAGTGAGATCTCGCTAAGCGGGCCAGCCCACCTACTCATATGAACAGAAATCAAGTTTTGTATTGGAATTAGGGATGAGGTGAGATCTCGGCAAAGAGCTCCAGCCCGGTAAGCGGGCTGGCTCGCCTCCATATGAACAGGCCCTTAGCTATCCTTTGAGATGCTACATGGTCACCTTAAGCCATGATTACCATTTGAACATTCAGGTTACAAGAAAAACTTCCAATCATGCATTCGCCATTAAGAGTGAAATAATCGCCGTCGTTTTATTAAATAGACGTTTTTTGAAACAAACGTAGCAATGGCTTTGAAGTCGTCGTTTTTGCAAAATGGCTGACCACTGTTCCTCGTTCACGTTTCGTGCTGCAAAGCAACTTGGGATGCGGCTTTTTCACATCTTTCGGGCATCTTTCAAAACATGTATTGGTGGAAGAGGGAATAGTCCAAGAAATGAACGAATTACTATGTTTTGAAACTGCTTTATGGAAGATACGTATAACTTGAATTGATCAAGCAACATCTCAAAATAAAACTGAGCACTTCAGCTAATGCTAATACCTTGTTTGTGTTCACAACATTTGCTTTCAGAAAACTATCTGCAATCTAGCTTGTGAAGCTTGTTTGGGTCACAAGGTATTCAAAATGATGATCTTCTGAAGAAACGTGTACTCACCAAAATCAATTAGCTTCACACTGGCATCTGAACTCAGAAGTATATTGGATCCCTTTATATCACGATGTATTACGTTGTTCTTGTGTAGATACTGAAGCCCCTAAAATACAAAATGGCTAAAGCATTTGTTGGATTGGATGCACCCAAGCAGCTGTGGGTGAATTGTTTGGAAAGACATCTCACTACAACCTCGGGGGGGGGGGGGGTATCTAAACCTATTATGTGACGGGGACGTGCCATTTTGCGCGGAAAATTGGTACCCATAATTCCGTAAATCCTGGTGGATTTTAAGGTCATAATTCCACAAATCGAATAAATATCTGGGCCATAATTCCGGAAATTATGAAAAATCCCCTGAAAACGACACCCATAATTCCGTGAAATGTCTAAAAATTGTGAAAATGATACCCATAATTCCGTAACGGTTCAAAACAGTACCCCTAAAAAATGGCACGTCCCCATACCACGAAAAGTACTCAGGTACCCCCCGAGACTGAAACAGACAATTACAAAGCCAAAAACTGCTTCGAGCAGGTCAGAAACTTCCTACAACACTTCACACAAAGCAATGTTCTGGTGAACCTTTGACTCGTGAAAGAGATTTCTACTCTCAAAACTGTTGCTAAAATGACTATTAAAAATGGCAGGTTTATTGGCTTTGTTTAAACAGGGGCATTTGCATTATGTTACATCCTTACGAAGCAACGATTAAGTACCATAAGAACCGTGGCTTGAACAAAGTATGAATTGGTCAGTTGGCTGAGGTTTCAGTATGCATCTACCCTTGTAGCAAATTTGGCAATTTACGAGTTATTCTTCCCAATTTCATTATCTCTGGCGCTGCCTGCCACTGGCAATTGGGCTCTGATACTTGATACACAAGATTTACAGGACTATGTTTGGCCTTGTTAGAAATTATACCAAGGAAATGACATTACTCGAAGCGATCACAGTTCACTTAGCCTGCAAATCACTTCGGAAAATAAAATTGCAAAGATTCTTGTGAATATACATTCCATTAACACTAAATGTTTTTTCACATATTGCCCAGTACAGATAAAAGGTTCGATGTGTCCGTTGATGTTGATTCACCGTTGCTATTTTGGTAACAATAATATCTCCTAGTTGCAATGAAAGCATTCCCATAACATAACACACAAAGAAACTAGCAGCGTTGTAGTTTCATCAATATTTACACGACAAGACTCATTTCTTGCTTAGTAATAAGTCTGCGATCTTAACACTACTGTTCCGTTGCTTAAATATGTATTATAAAACACGTTTATATATCAAAAACAAAATTCTTTAAAGTTGAAACTACATGAATTTCTCACAGAGACAATTGACTATATGTCTCTAATAAGATGAAAATATTTCCTGGTCAAGATCTTACGCATATGTGATAACACTTGCAGCAAAGAAAGAATATTTGCAATTTGTCATGGCAATTTTTTTCCACATGTGCGTTGGCTAAATCGTGATCATGATCATGATCAGTGTTTCTGGATGATTTTGTTTTGCATACACATTGATTGCCTAAGAAAGTTGCAACATTCGAAATATCACTAAAATTCAATTTACTCTAATGAAAAGCACTTCTATGAGTTACATCACATTTCGAAGAACATGACAAGATCAGAAGGAATGATTACCAGGCCTAAATTTTGGCAAAGCCTCACTTTGAAACCATAATAGTAGATGCTAAAACTATTTTACAATACAAAGCATTTTTTAAAGATTATGGGGGCTTCCGAAATTTTAAATAATTTGAGTGATTGTGGAGGGCATGGAAGAACAATTTTCAAAAGCAGACTTTATGTTGAAAATGATAACTTGTTGTTCTAGTTGCAATAAAAACCTCCTGTTTTCATGATGCTAGATCAGTGCTATATCTTCTTGGTTTCACAAAGTTGTTGCTATCTTCAATTCACAAAGTTTTTAAATATCGCAAACAATAATGATCAGGGAAAGCAGGCTAGTTCTTTTTCGCTACTGAAAAATGTTTGAATAAGTCCCTTTTGCTGCGGCCAGGTCTAAGACGCGGACAACGCGGACAACAAGGACACACGGACCTAACGAGAACAAATGTCCACGGCTTTCTTGTCTGCCTTTTAGGATTATACACTGAGCAGTCTGAAACGCGGATAGGGAGTTCGCGGACTATTTAGATAGAACAAAATTCAATGATCGCAATTTGTACCTAATCTGCCGTGTTTTCCGAAGTAACCATTACACTACAGTTGAAACAGGTCAGTCAGATTTCCATAAAATGGTTGTTAATGCCTTTAAACTACTTTTCCCAAGCAAGGAAAAACTGTAATTAACTATAGAAATTACAAAAAGTATAATAATGAGAATGTTTTGAAAAGTGATCTTTGAGAGGAGTTATAAAAAGTAGATCGATCGGATTTGAAATATAGTTCATTTGAAACTGCTTTTGATAGAGTTCTGGATGAACATCCTCCAATTAAGAAATAATACCGGGTGAGCCAGGAAGAGTTCCCACTTTTGAATATTCATAAGACCATCAATACTGTAAAGATTAAAATGATTGAAATTCCAGTTACAAGCCGAAAGATCGAAGCAGTTTTGTGGTTTTCCTCACTATCTTGCCAGCACTAAAAGTATCGATAAATTTAACTTTATGAAAATTTTATCGTTGCAAAATGGCTGAAAAATGGCCGAAAACATTGATCAGATTGTAAGGACTCCTGTAACAAAGAACAATACGCAATGGATGTTTCACCGCTCTCAAGAGTTATACAACATCAGTCATCAGAGAAATACTAAAGACTTTCAGTCCCATGGCAATAAGTGTGCAGTGGATATCTCTCACCCATGAACAATTGCTTTTTCTTTATTGACCTGTGTTGGGAGTCATTTATGATTTGATAAATGTTTAAGGCCATTTTTCAGTCATTTTGCAACCATGAAATTTTTTGTAAAGTTGAATTTACCTTTATTTCTAGTGCTCGTGAGACAACGAGAAAAACGACAAAAATACTTCGATCTTTTGGCTGTTAACTAAAATTTGAAACATTCAAATTTTTGAAGTGCTCTTGATGCTATGACCTTTCAAAAGTTGGCACTTTTTCTGGCTCACCCGGTATGTCCGGGCAAATGATAAACCATTTACGACCCATGCTCTGCGTAAAGCTATCATATTGTGTTCAAGGCTCGTGGTAAATAAAACGAAGATCAAACAGAAATGCTGACAATTGGAACAAATTTTGTAACAAGCGAAATTCTTGTGTTAAGTTATTTCGAAAAGAAAGAATAATTTATTACAATAACACCGACAATAACAAATTCTCGAAGACTGTGAAACCTTGTTTCTCTGACCATTTACAATCTAATAACAAAATAATTTGACTGAAGGTAAACAGATTATTTCCAATGATGCTGGAGTAGCAGAAACTATGAATGTAATTTTCGTCACCATTACCGATTCTCGAGGAATAAATGAAAATTCCCATAATGAAAATACATCGGAAAGAATCATGGACTCTGTTGATAATGTTGTACAAAAAGTTTCCAATGATCCGAGCATTCTAAAAATCAAAGGTCACTATCAAAATACTAGCCTCTTCGCTTTTCAAAAAGTTACCTCTGATCCCATAGACAAGCATGTTAGGAATTTAAATCCCAAGAATGCTACAAGACACAGAAAAATATCTATCCTAGAATTCTTAAATCAAATTTTGAAGTGTGTTTGTGTTTGGAGCCTTTGACACAAATCCTTAAAATGATTGTATTGAAAATTCGACCTTTCCGATGAGCCAAAGTGCGCGGATGTCACATCTCTTCCTAAAAATGGACCAACCAATACTAGGACTACTAACTTTACGCCAATGAGAGTTCTACCACGGTCTCTAAGCTTTTTGAAAGAATAAAAGCTAAACAGATAGTTCCTTATATCACACCTTTTTATCCTCACTGCTCTATGGTTTTCAAAAGTGTTACAGTGCTCAACATACTCTCGTTAGACTTTTAAATGACCTAAGCATTCACCTCGATGAAGATGGTAAGGCAGGGTAGTCTTGATGGATCTCTCCAAGGTGTTTGATTGTATTAGACCTGATCTTTTGATTATAAAACTTTAAGAAACAAGGTGCGTACAGCTATTGCGATATATCTTTAAATTGAGGATTTCTGCCTAAGTTTAGAAAATATTGCACTTTGAAAACATTTTGGTAAATTTAGGCCATGGAAAGTTGATTTTCTTGAAACGGCCAGGCCAAGTTCAAGACGAGATAAAATATAACGCTATCAGGTCAACATTTCGTAAAGCGTGGCAAAATAGGTAAAAAAATATCGAGGAATCCAAAACTTTGTACGAAATTGTCATGAAAACCAAGGACAAATGTTAAAATTACAAAAAAGTCTGCTCAACTGCCGTGATGCAGCCAAAGTTTGCGAACAGAGTTGTCCACGGCCTTTGAAAAGTTTGATAAACCAAGAAACTTTGAGTCCAAAACTCTTAAAGAAGTTGAAAGAGCGAAGATACAGCTATTGCGTTATATCTCGATATTAGGCTTTGCGACACTTGGGACGCCTGCTGACGCCATTTATCACAAAATTTTACTTTCTCACCACAGCTTTCATGCAACAGAGGCCGGAAGTGAGTCAGATTTCAGGCTTAGTGTTGTCTGGCGTGGACTAAAGCCAATGTATCTCTTCGGTTCTCTCGACTGGATTCATCAAGCCTAGTTGTATCTAACCTCATCCTTGAAACGACAGTCTCCACCTATATGCGCTCTCTACGAAGGATACAACAGATTCCACAAACATTATTTGCGTACAAAGAGACAGTGCACACTTCCGAAAAACATGGAAAATTAGGTAACAAACGTTCAATTCCGTTATACTTAAAATGGTCCCCTACATCGTAGTCCGCGTTTTAGACTTTACCCAGTGTGTATTTGTGCAATTCTAAAATACGGAGGAGAAATCCGTTGACTATGGTTCTCGTTTGGTTGGTCTCGTTTGGATCGGATCCTTTGGTAATGGCACAATTTCTTGGTTCACTTTTCTCTGATTACCCTGCAAAAGCCAAATAGTGTTGATCTCATTTTGATAGCACAAAGTGTTCTATCACCATTGGGAATGAGACTAATGATTTGAAGTTACCTTTGCTGCCTGCTTGTATTGTATTTTGCAAGACTTTCAATGCTGCTTTCTACATTGATAGTCTAAGCAAGGGCACTAGTAAATGAAGGGGGTAGTGAGGGATGACACGTAAACCTTCCTAATCCTTCTACTTCTGGTAAGAAACTTGCGTTGAAGTAAGTTGGTTAGATATTAACAGTTACAGGTGTGCAAAATCCTCCTATTTAGCCCTATTGGTGCATCTCTGGCACATATAGTAAGGCCTTCAACAAAATGATAAATGGTTTTCTTGCCTACAGATTCTTAAGTACAATTATACTTTAGTTTCCTAACAATTCTTGTTTAAAGAAGTTTAAAGCCTTTCACATGACTGAGGACAGTCTTTCATATGACTCATAACTTATTCTTATCAGAATATGAGAATTCTTGAAAATTCTTAATAATTCTTGAGAATTCTTGTCATTTTAAAGTGAGCAAAGTCTACCATTAAGCATGATCTTAACAACAGTACCAAATCATTGGTTTTTAAGGTGTATTTTGCAAATAAGCATTGCACTTGCAGCAAAGGTTTGAATTCAATAAAGTGTTGCATTTACAAGAGAATAAGAGAAGTAGGTGATAACAGTCTTTTGGAATCATCCATTTAAATTTACTGATACAATAAAGCAATATTATTCTATCATTGAATCAATGAATCATCCCAGCATTGCTGGTACTCACACCTTGAAATAGATAATGAGTAAGAAAATGGCTATTGAAAGGAAACACCTAGAAGCAGGTCTCATTGAATTGATATTGTTTGATGCTGCTTGGTTAATAATAACAGTATCTGGCCTAATCACAAGGAAAATTGATCCAAATCAAGCCTCTGTTAAAAGAAACATACCTTCAGTGTTTCTAGAATTATCAGTGCAATTAACTCTTCTTCAAGAGTATTCCCATTCTTGATGAGTTTCTTTGCTAATTCACAAACTGCCCCATGCTGACAGAACTATTGAAAGATAGATAATAAAACATGTCATATTAACTAGCTGTAATGAAACATAGGAAATGTGTGCAGTTTCCATCAATTATCACTTTTCCGCAAGGAAACAGAACATATATACTACACAAGGGCAAAAATATATCTTCTATTTCCATTTTTATTGCTGCTTGCAGGTAATCATATGTAAAACAAAGCAGTATTACTTCAACTACATGAAGATTAGAGGTCAAAGCTTGATACAGATCTTTTGGAAGGTTCAGTGCTAAGGCAAAAAAGGGCAACCTCCACAATCTCCAAATGCAAAACTTTCCACATATGGGTTTGATGAAAATCTCTTTTGTTTATCTATTCTTACCTTGAGAAATATAAGCAACATGTTCAAATCAACAACCATTTATTGTTCACTTCAGACCATTCTGTCTGTTGTGTCTCAAAACTCTGTTTCAGGTCCAGTTCCCTTTTTTTCATAAAAGGCCATTTTGTAAGTACTTTTAAGAGACAAGCAACAGTTTACATCTATGTAAAATACTCAGGGTTTTTCTCAAGAATATACCTGGTCTAGCAAAACTTTGGGAGAACAGCCAAATTTTGCTTCAGATTGACTGGAATACAATGAAATAAAAATCCTGAAAAAATTTACATCACAGTCATAAGGGCAAATCTGATACCACTACTACCAATATTAGAAATAAGAATCAATATATAATATAAAATCTACTGTGAAACTGCAATGTCAAATTTGGTAATTACAGTAAGTTGAACTTTCCCTTGCAGAGTTCTGAGATTTTCAAAAGCTGTGAACCAATAACTGAATGTCTGGAGCAATTTGAATGGACTGGAGCAATGTGGCTTTGAAACTACGAAACTTCTGGTTCAAAGCTTTGGATGTCAAATTTCAACTATTGTCCACATGGCATTTGTGATAGGTAAATCTGTACAAAATGTTGAACAAACAAAAGAACAACCTTTACACTTTCAATATATCAAGTGTAACAACAGCTTTTATCATAAACAGCCACAAAAGTCTGGCAGATGTTAGAACACATGTTTCTCATTTATTCCATCAAATCTAGTGCACTGAAGCAACAAAATCCTGACACAATTTTGGTCAGTTTGAATGTATGATTAGAGCTTGATCAAGCTTGAAATCACATGCTAAAGTCATTCTCAAACATACTACGATCAAGCTTGATTGAGTATGCCTTTTCGTTGAAAGATACATGCTGCAAACTAGTGCAAGTGGTGCAAAATTCTTACTCAAATCAAGCTCTCAAACATACTCAAATCATACTCAAAACAAGTTAGAATGAAGCTTAAAGCATGCTCCAAAACATACTAGATATCTTTCTAAGGGAAGTTGTAGGACAAAAAATCCCTTCAAACTTCAGTCATTTTTCACTCACCACATGTCACAAAGAGCTATAGATATTTTCACAATGATGTTTGTTCTTTGAAATGATCTAGGAACATCACTTGCCTTGATATATCTCAAAAATGGGCTTTGCTCTCAGCAAGGCATGAAACAGCTTTGAGTTTTGTGTATTTGCAACATAATGATATGGTGTAGATTTCTTCCCGTGCACGGGATTGCACCTTTTGCCTCAAACTGAATTTAATAGCGAAATAGTCTATTATGCAGTTTCCCCATAAACAGCAGCAATTCTGCGAAGAAATATGTGCAGACAGCAGACCAAAGTGCCTTCCAAAATATCAGCAACCTCCTTCACCACGCACAGTAAAATTTTGCATGTCATTGTGCCACTCAGTGCCACCTCTACATCCACCTCCCCATCTTTTGTCAAAAATTGTATCAAAACCCCACCACACCCATTAAAGGATTACAATCATTGGGAATTTCAGAGGCAGCAAAGCTTCCAAACTTTCCCTTCAACAGTCTGTTTCAAGCAGGATGCCTTGCATGTGCCATCTTGGTAGGTCATGCTGATTAAAACGGCAATATCTTGGTAGACCTCGCTGATTAAAATAGCAACATTAAAGGCCAACCAAGAGATGGTACATGCAAGGCATGCTGGTTGTAACAGACCCTTTAACTTCAGAGTAACTTAATGTCTCGTTCAATTCCTACCCTGACCATCCCCCCGGGACACCCCCGGGCATTTGCACAGAGAAAATTCCCACCCCCCCGGGCATTTGACAGTCAATTTTTCCCTGGCCCCGGGGCATTTGACAACCCCTGGGATATTTAAATTGTGTACACTATATACTGTATAGGAGCATGAGACTTGCATTACAGCTTTCATAAGCACGCTTGTAAGGTTTTGCTATTTTTGGGTTGTTCTATCCTATAGTTGCTTCTATTGTTCAAGAATCCAGGATACAAGAATTTGCTGCAATTGTTTAAAGCAAAAGGCACATCTTGTCTTTGCGTGAATGCACGCAAAATAGCAAAGAGCAAGGCTATTCTTTCGCAGATCTATAGGTGCCGTTAATGTTTGTTGAACGATATCCCAGCTTTCAGTTTGTGTCTAGGGTAGTATTTTGAATGCAATTGTACATTGTCTTCTAGACATTGAGGAAGAGCCTTGCAGTTGCAAGAACATTTGTTTGAATTTCCTTGTACTATTGAACAAGAAGTTCAGTTTTGTTCTTTTGGAAATTTTGTTGTCTGTTACAGTTTTGTTCCAGTTGTTGTATCCTGTCAGTATATCTCTGTATATCTCTGAAACACATTCTTGATAAATTTAGATTGTATTATATTTCTGAGTGTGGATCTTCTATTGCATTGTTGGAATCAGTAATATTTAGAAAATGTTAAAATTATCAGAAATCCTTCGCATATCAAAACAATTAACGACATAACTTTTAAATTTCAATGGTAAGAGGTTGAAAGCAAAATTCCCAGCCCCCGGGTATTTGACAGTAACTTTTTCCCGGCCCCGGGGCATTTGACAGTCAATTTTTTCCAAGCCCCCAGGCATTTGCGCACAAAAATTTCGTTGACCCGTGGGATGCCCGGGGGGGGGGATGGTCAGGGTAAGAATTGAACGAGACAACAAATGATGGCATTGAAGATACGGAACACTTCTTGTTGCTCTGCCCTTATTTTGATGTACATAGACGGGACCTCCTCGCTGGAATCTTTGCATTACTACGACCACTTGGATATGTAGATCTTGCACATGATTTTTTGTTAAAACTGTTATTATATGGTGATAAAGATTTTCCTGACTCAGTGAATAGGCATATCCTTGAACTTACATTAAATTTTATACATAAAACTGGTCGATTCAATTGAAGTATTATACCAGACCCTTCCATAAGCCACCCAATTGTAGCGTTGTTTTGTAACCATTGTTTTCAACTTTAATTTTTCTTTTCTTTTTATTTTATTTAGTTTTCTCTTGTCTTTGTCTTAGATATTGTAGTAGAACCGTATAGTATTTTTGTAAGTGACTTAATTAGCAAACTGTATCGTAGTTGTTAGTCTAGTTCCATGTCTTTATGTTATGGCCATGGTGTTGACATTTATTTTTGCTCCCATGGCATCGTCCTGTAGTGTTGCATAGTTATTTAAAGTATAGTAGAATGTAGCCTTGTAGTAAAATTTTATATGGATATATAAAAAAAAGACATAATGCTCCAGTCTGCAAAGTGTTACAGCTGCACACATGCGTTTCATAGGATTTCAATGTGCATGCCAATTTTGAAGGAGATCTTTTGTTCTCTACTTTAAGAACAAAGAAATCTACACGTGCATTTAATGCATTTGGTTGCAGGCTGCCTTCGCTTGTATCTTTATTTTCTGTTTGTATTTTCTATTCCTTTTCTCTGTAATAGTTATGTGTAGTTTTATGTAGCTTTTAATTACTTTTAGAAAGGCCGCAGGGTAGACATAGTATTTCGCTCCCTGTGGCATCGACTCTGTAGTACTGTTACCTAGTTTGTAGGTATTGTAATTAGTAGTATGTTTGTAAAATTTTTAATTGAGTATAGAAAAAAAAACAAACAAACAAAGAAATCACTACTGCTTCACATGAACAAACCAGCTTTTTTTGTCTGCATCCACAAAGTCTCTGCAATAACTGCCATACTCTGCAGACATTTGCCCTAAACAATTAGAATTTGTGTGCATTTGGGAATGAAGTTTTACATACCACTTGGGACTGGCCTTTTGATTTGATGGGATCACATCAGGGTTGCAATGTCTATTGTTCTTGAGAAGTAGCTGCCTGCCAAAACTTACCAAATTCTATGTCCCAAAAGTAAAATACCTATTTTTCTCATAGCTTCTTAAAGAAGGCAGCCCCCCCCCCAAAAAACTGTCCTTCCTATGCCACGGCAGGGGTGGATCCAGATCGGTTTCACCTGTTTCCATGCATCAGTCAGGTTTCCAAACCAAGGAAAGAGTGGGATTATTCACCAAACTTTCCAGCAAATCAAAGTTTCTCCCTATTTGCGCTCTTGAAACCAGCTTCAAGTCTTGTCATGAGATGTCTGGGGTGCTCTCTCCTCGATTAGCTTAAGGGGGTTAAGGGCAGGCCTTTTCGTTTTACGCGAGCGATCGCTCGCGATCGCGTCAGCACTCGCGCAAACATGATCACGCGAGCTCTTTATCGCTCTCGCAAAATTGCCAATTTTAGGGGAAATCGCTCTCAACAATTTCTTGTGAATAGACCTTTTAGCTATTCTACAAAAGAGCCTGGATCGAGCGGTATTTTTATACAATTTTATACACGAGGCTCGACTGAGTGCCGTTAGAGCTTCGATCGCAATTGTGCACATTCGAAAATTCTACAAATTGTAATGAAATATCGTTCGATCCACATTCGTTTTCAGAATAGCTAAAAGGTCTATTGCAATAGGATAAGATTCTCCTTGATCAATGAACAAATCTTCTGTTAAGTTGTGAAAAACGGCATTAATGGATTTGACCTCAGGTGGAAATGATCATACTTCAAGAAAACATCTTTTTCGGGAAAACGAAATACAGTAGTATAAACATGCGATAGAAACCTGATATTAGAATAACTACATTATAAGCTCAGAGTTAAAACTGGAAAGTATCTTACATACTGGGATCGGTAGGGGAGATGATTTAATTAAACATTGGTTCTAAGAGCAACGGAAATATAATTTAAAGAATTTCAACATCGTGAACGGGGCCTAAAATACTAAAAGAAGGGAACCAACTTTCGGAAGAAATTTTAAGTCTTTCAAGAAGACAAGGAATCATCCTCATAGAAACCGCAAATGGGGAATCAACATTGTAGCAGAAGGCTCATCGATGGTACAAATATGATTGCCAGACATCAGATTCGTCATTTCATCAATCAACGTGCATCGATCCTTTACGTTTATCATTGAATGCAAGACCTTTCTTCCCATTTAAAGTCCTTCGATATGAGAGCGTCGTACTGTTTACCGTATCTTAACTGAATTACAGCGAATAAAATTGTGGTCTAAATTAAAGAAGGAGCCAAGAAAATTCCCTGCCCGATGTTCAGAGTTGATAAATAGTAAGACCAAATACACTCCAGAAGCAGAAGATAGAAAGTAAAGATTCATTGTGATCGATCTGTGCTTACCATATGATTGAAAAGACTAACATTTAGTGTTCCAACGATTCATTCTCATTTGACAATGATAATATTGAGATTCACTGTAACTTGCTTTTCCAAGGAATAAACAGTGCTTGTGAATCTTTACCTGAGCGATCGCTCGCGCAAACGAAATTACGCGAGCGTTCTGGCACTCTCGTGCAACTTTCCTCAAGAAAAGGCCTGGTTAAGGGGGTGCTCTCTCCTTGACTAGCTTTGCTACTGAGAGAGTTCCTCCTTAAGAATTCCCCTATCATACAAGTCCTCTAGTGTAGTGTTATTTACCTTTGTTTTTATTCTATGTGTATTGTCTTAAGTATTTATGCGCCTACGAGCCCTGTGGATATGTGTCGCAATATTAGTGCTTTTATTATTATTATTATTATTATCATTATTATTATTATTTATTGTTGTATTGTTAAATATTAGAGTATTTGTATGTAGAGGAACTTAAAATATATATGAATGAACTGAATGAACTGAAAAATATCTTTAAAGGCATGACGCACTGTGGTTCTTCATTATTCTCTCGTGAACAATAGGGAACGTCATGTTACGCTGATTCTGCTTGATGTGTCATAGTCCTCTTCAGGGAACATGTCATTCGAAACTTATGTAATGGCTCCACATATGATCAATTTCCCTTGAAGAGCTGTTACATTTACATAATTATTTTGATATAACACTTTTGTAATCTGATGAACCAACAAGGGTTGAGTGAACCTGTGGAGTGATTTCCCTGAACCGGTAGATAATTGTTTGAAATCAGTGAATGCCTATCAATTAAGAAGTAAACCATTTCTGCAGGAAGTAAACCATGCTTGCAGAGGAAGTTGACAGCAAGCAGTCATTGCTGATACAAAGGGGAGTATCTCTGCCACCTTCACAATGCCATAGAAGAGAAGGTTGAAGGAGAGGTAAAGAAGATAAAAGAAGAGTGCAAGTGTATTTGAAATAGAATGAAATGACAGAAAATTTTTAGGGAGCCCTGAAAGGAGAGTTGTGGGGAAATCAAGAGCCTAACTAAGGATAGGACTTGCAAAGTTCCTAATGAATTTTGCAATTTTTGCATTTTTGGCAAGCAATCTTTTGTTGACTTCATCTTGAAAACGGTATGGTGGACACTCAAGTGGATCAACCATCATTATGGAAACAGGTGTTGCCCATGTTTTCTGAGTGTCCACCATACCGTGTGGTCATGAAAATTTTTTTGGGGCTTTGTCCCCAGATCTTATGATTTTTTTGTGACCTTGAATTGGGCTGGATCCGCCCCTGCAACCCCTGCACAGCCTTAAATTGCATGCATGGGGCCACTAGCTAAGCATAAAACATATGTAATAACATCACACTGCTGTGATTAAAAGCACAACCTTCATGTAGCAATTCATTGGCTCAGGCCTTCTTCTTTTGTTCATGTTTCTCTTTCTATCAACAATTCCCAATATATAAAATTCCAGTAAATTTCAACCACCGACACTACATTCTGAAATTCAATTTTTACCTCTGTAACTATCCAAAGTTGTTCAGTTCCAGTCAAAGTCTCAACAAACTGGGCATCAATGAATTTCACGATATTTTCGTGATGCGAATACTTTTCCAACACAGCCAGTTCAGTTTTTGTTTCTTCATTCTTGCTCAAGTTGAACTCAGTCACCTTCACTGCAACCTCAAGTTCATCTTTGCCTTTGCATGATTTTCCTTTGTAAACTTCTCCATAAGTCCCCTTTCCGATCAATTCTAGTAACTGCCACTCAATTTTCCCGCCTTCTTCGTGCGTCGAGACATTGACAGTACTTTCTGTGATCGCCATTGGTAGGTAATGCTTATAATTCTATTCTCCAGTGGTCATCATTTCACGTTAGGCAGCAGCGGCCGGATTGCTTTGAGCAGGGGCAAGTACGGCCTACCAAGGCTTCCTTCATCTCACAACGTCTTACATTAATCGACTACCGTCTTTGCTTCCTTTTTGTCGTCATTTCGTGAGCAAAAGCAAATTCCTCCATCGTTAAATTCAATCAAGGACATCAGCCGACGAAATAAATATTTAGGTTGAAGTTAGGCCACCCTGCTTCGGCATATTGTAAAATATTTTGGTCATTTAGTTATTTAGCCCCCCTGACATTACCAGGAACGCATGCGTATTATAGAGAACCTGTCACGTAAATCTACTACGTTTGCGAAACCTGCTCTCAGGGCGTCCACCACTAAATGTTCTGACTTTATCACCTTTATATTCAGAATGTCAACAAAGTTGTTTCTCGGCAAATTTTCTATCAATAATTAAGGTGGTTCAATGGTTCACAATAATTGATTTGTGATCAATGAATATCAAACAAGACTTGCTCGAAGAGTGCGGGAAATCTTTTCCTTCTTAACGAGAAAAAATATCTTGAAATTCTGGTCAGATTATTATCATTATCAATTTCTACAAGGTTGGCAACTTACATAGCTATAAAAATGCTAATTAAAGCCAACAAATTAATTACAATGCTATACACAAGTAACAACTAGTGGTCAATGAAATATCCAAATTCATAATCGATACAAGAAAGAAGATGTGAATCGATATAAGAAAGAAGATGTATAAAACTCTAAAAACCCGAGTTGATCTATATATAGCTTACAAAGTCTACAGTCACAGCCTGCATTTTCCCAACATTTTTTTCTATTCCTGAATTGTTGTACAGAATTTGTATCTTTGATATCTTGTGGAGGATATCCTGTTAGATAAACTGAGAATGTATAAAGTGGATGGCCTGGAACATGACTGGTTTACATCGTACTTGGATAATGGTAAAAATTTTTGCAGGATAATGGCTCTTCTTCTGATGTGCAGGAAATAAATTGTGGAGTTCCTCAAAGCTCTTGTCTTGGTCCACTTTTGTTCCTAGTCTTCATCAATGACCTGCCCTTTTCCCTGCAAAAGTCTCATGTCAGCAAGTATGCTGATGATAAGACCATTTCGCTCTCTTCAAACAGCATTGGTGACCTGCAAAATGACTTAAATATAGATCTTCTGAAGCTACAGGATTGGCTGCATGCAAAAAAACTTTCTTTGAACGTTGCGAAAACGCAGTCGCTTTATGATAGGCTCTGGTCCAAACATCCGTAAGATAGAAAGCAAGCCTACTGATGCTCAACCATCTTCAATAGGTGATCTGAAAATTGAAATGATTTGCCAATACAAAATACTTAGGTGTTCAAGTAGATAGTCAATTAGACTGGCACAAACATGTCGATACTATCAAGACCAAGGCTAATCGAGCCCTTGGACTTATTAAATAATCTAAGAAATATCTTTCGTCTGATGTGCTCAACAAAATGCATTGTCGATCCCCAGTTGAATTACTGTTGCTCCGTCTGGGGCTGCTGTAATGAATCAAAATTAACGCCATGCAAAAAATCCAAAACAGAGCTGCGAAAATCGTAACAAATAGCTCAGACGATGCTTCTGCTGCTCCACTAATTCAGAATCTTGGCTGGCCGACTATCAGTAATCTTATAAGAAAAGAAATCGCCACGCTAACATACAAGTCTTTGAATTCGCTTGCCCCTGTCTACAAATCTATTTGTTTTCCAAGTATTCAGATGATAGAGAACGGTCTGTTTGCGCTCAACAGAAACTGATCTTAGGTCACGGGGGGGGGGGGTTCTTCCATAGTAAAGGTACCTGGGGATGTGCCGCCCGCAAGGGTATGCTTTTTCAAACCTTCTAGTCTAGCCAAGGGTATACTTTTTGCCAATTTTAGTCCATTTAGTCTAGCCAAGGGTATACTTTTTGCTAATTTTCGCCCATTTGGTCTGGGCAAGGGTATACTTTTTGGCAATTTTGGTCAAAGAAATGTCAAACTTCGGTAATTCCTGCAAAGAAACCAACATTTTTTTCAAACTTTGGTCCTTAGAATGCAGCAATTTGGCAAGTTTTGCCTAGAAAATGCCAACTCATGGCACTTTTGATGTAGAAACTAGTCTAGCCAAGGGTATCATTTTCAGAAAAGTTGGTCTAGCCAACGGTGCCATTTTGAAACTGTGGGCGGCACACCCCTGCCCGAAATTTAGCCGAGAACCCCCCCCCCCGTGTCTTAGGTTACCGTTATTAAAACTGCCAGTGGCCAAAACTAGTAGTCTTCAAGCGGCAATTCCGAAGTTGTCCTTTGGTTCTAAAAAATTCGTTGATATTTCTTCTGGTTTGTCCCAAAACTGGTTTTTTTCCGTAAATTTGACGGACAAAGGTAGAACCGCTTTGGTGAAAAATGGAATTCCTGGTCTTTTTTGTAGATTTGGCGGACAAAGGAAAAACCGCTTATGTGGAAATTTGAAATACCGGTCATTTGAGCTTCAATTTGGCGGACAAAGGTAGAACCAGCTTACAGGTAAGCTGCAAGATCTTGATTAGATAGGAGGCGAGAAAACTTGATTTTTGTGAGAAATTGACGGAAAGGGAAGACTGATTTTAATACTTGACCTTTGTGCCAAAAACTGGTTGCTTTGGGCAGGAAAGTCGTACTGTGTCATAAAAGAATCGGTTGTTTTTCCCAATTCCTTCGGACAAACATGGGGTCAAATAGTTTACAGTACTTGCCCGCCCCTGGCGTGCCAAACATGCTGCCCTCTATATCGAACTGTTTCCGTGCCATAATTAACAGTATGTACCGTAGGAAGTATGAATGTATTTGTATTTCTCAAATTATAGGGAGGATCTCTTTGAAGGAAAATTTCATTCATAAAACTGGGGTTTAGATTATTCATTGAAATTTCAGTCATTAGTAATTGCATATTTTTCTCATGTGGTTACAGATCTATCCGTTTCCAACAAGGTTGCGAATTTTATCTGCTATTCTTTGAGCTCTCTCGTGAAGCCTATTGACTTTGTTATTCATCTTTCTGCCATAGAACATCCAAACTAACGGACAGTATTGGAATTTGCTAGTTACAAATCTTTGCATCAAAAGTCTCAATTCATCAGTACCAAGATATGCCAACAAAAATGACAAAGCAAATAGTTTGTTGCCAGCCTTTTGACAAATATTGCTTACATGCCTTTCAAAGTTAAGATTGCGTCAATTTGCACTCCTAATAGTTTCTCCTGTTTTGAATCATCAATGACACATCTACCAATATCGAAGCTAATCTCTTGATTTGTTCTGTCACCTAATATCATAAAATGAATTTGTCTTCGTTAAGTTTCATGTAGTTGTTTTCAAACCACTCGATTATAATCTTGGAATTACGTTCTAGCCAAGAGATTATATTTTCGAGATTCATATTGCACGTATAGATGGTTGTATCATCCGTACAGTTACATACCTCTGTCTTGAATCGACAAGATCATTGCTATATTGAAAAACAGAGGTCCAAGAACTGATCCCTGAGGGACACCAAACTTTATTTGTTTATAGGTGCTGAAGGATCCATTGATGTTCACTCTCTGTTGCCTATTTTCCAAATAAACGAGAACAAGTAATAAAGCCTGTCGGCTAAATCCGTATGCATGTCACTTAGAAACAAGTAAATCATGTCGAATACAGTGAAAGGCCTTTGAAAGGCCCATGAATATAGCTCCTATCTCCCAATGTGTCCATGCAAATTTGCCATTTTTTAATTGCCCGCATCAATGCATGTTGGGCACTTTTGCGTAAAAAACCACAAAGCAACCATAATAGATATGGTGATATATGTGCAGAAATATGAGTATTCATAAGCCTTCAAATACCTTTGACACTGTAGGGAGAACAGTATAATAGGTCTGCAATTTCCTTTGAAAGTTTTGATGTCATTCCTGAAAAGAGAAGATGCATCGGCTTTCTTCTATTCATCCAGAAAGGAAGATTGCTCCACCGCGTTATTGAATATGATTTGCAAAAAATGCAAGGTGTAGAACCCAAATTGGACTCACTTTTCAACAACTTTGGAGGAATAGTTCATCCATTTCGATTTTCATATTGTCAACTGACACCAGGGACCGCGGAGCCGGGGGGGCTGGGGGGGGGGCTTTAGCCCACCCAATAATTTTCAAGAGTTAGTTTTTAGCTTTCCAACAAATTTTGTTTTATGATTAAATATCGCCATTTGCTTTATCAAATTGTTAACGCCCTTATTCACTAGTGTCTGTATATCCCACAGTACCGTTTCTCATGCATTTATCAGAAATTTACCGTGGCCCACAAGTATCACTACACATTTCAGATTGCACTACACATTAACAAAAGCCACTACACATTAACAAAAGCCACTACACATTAACAAAAACTCACTACACATTAACAATAGTCACTACACATTAACAAAAACTCACTACACATTAGCAAAAACTCACTACACATTAACAAAAGCCACTACACATTAACAAAAACTCACTGCACATTAACAAAAACTCACTACACATTAACAATAGTCACTACACATTAACAAAAACTCACTACACATTAACAAAGGTTAGCAAAGTCAGATTGCCTCGCGTATTGCCATGATAGCTCTTGCAATTAGGCCCATCACCGTGCATGGACTAGGCCCAATGGACCGAGCATGCATAACACTGGCTGCAATGGCCTGTCTGATGTGTCAACATGAGCTATAGCCCGCCTACAGGTTTTTTGCAAATTGTGGTGCAGCAGTGTGGCAACAAGGTGCAGCTGCTGGTCCAGTTGAAAATGACCTCCAAGAAATTATCACCGGCTATTTCATATCTGGCTTCAAGTATGAAGCTATCATTGGCTTTCTTTCAAAGTACCACGATGTTGAGATGTCAATAGTAACTTTGAAACGACGTCTGAAAGCATATGGATTAAAGAGGAGAAATGCAACGCAGCCTTTGGCACACATTGCGTTCAAAGTATGATCTTGTAGTTCCGCGTACAAAATTGCAACACCTCCTAAAGGAGTTAGATCCACAAGGAGCAGAAGAAAGAAGGCGTCGGCGTTTGCATAGAAGAAGCTATAGATCCCAGGACCCAATGAATGCTGGCATGCTGACGGATTTGACAAGTTGAAGCCGTTTGACTTTCCAGTACATGGTGCAGTGGATGGATACAGCTGCCGTATTTTGGGACTCGTTGTTGCAGGATCAAACAACGATCCACTTGCCATTGGGAAAAATTGTCTTGAGTACATAAAGGAAATTGGCGGATGTCTCCGGTTAGTGATCCTTCTCTCCTGTTAAGTCGTCTTCGCCATCTGCGCGCATATAACATTGTATTGCAGCCATTGTTCCATTCTCAGATCCTGGATCAGATCTAACTAACCGGAGACATCCGCCAATTTCCTTTATGGACTCAAGACAATTTTTCCCGATGACAAGTGGATCGTTGTTTGATCTTGCAACAACGAGTCACAAAATACGGCAGCTGTATCCATCCACTGCACCATGGACTGGAAAGCCAAACGGCTTCAACTTGTCATAAACGTCAGCATGCCAGCATTCATTGGGTCCTGGGATCTATAGCTTCTTCTATGCAAACGCCGACGCCTTCTTTCTTCTGCTCCTTGTGGATCTAACTCCTTTAGGAGGTGTTGCAATTTTGTACGCGGAACTACAAGATCATACTTTGAACGCAATGTGTGCCAAAGGCTGCGTTGCATTTCTCCTCTTTAATCCATATGCTTTCAGACGTCGTTTCAAAGTTACTATTGACATCTCAACATCGTGGTACTTTGAAAGAAAGCCAATGATAGCTTCATACTTGAAGCCAGATATGAAATAGCCGGTGATAATTTCTTGGGATCATTTTCAACTGGACCAGCAGCTGCACCTTGTTGCCACACTGCTGCACCACAATTTGCACAAAACCTGTAGGCAGGCTATAGCTCATGTTGACACATCAGATAGGCCATTGCAGCCAGTGTTATGCATACTCGGGCCATTGGGCCTAGTCCATGCACGGTGATGGGCCTAATTGCAAGAGCTATCATGGCAATACGCGAGGCAATCTGACTTTGCTAACCTTTGTTAATGTGTAATGAGTTTTTGCTAATGTGTAGTGACTTTTGTTAATGTGTAGTGACTTTTGTTAATGTGTAGTGAGTTTTTGTTAATGTGTAGTGGCTTTTGTTAATGTGTAGTGAGTTTTTGTTAATGTGTAGTGGCTTTTGTTAAAGTGTAGTGAGTTTTTGTTAATGTGTAGTGGCTTTTGTTAATGTGTAGTGAGTTTTTGTTAATGTGTAGTGGCTTTTGTTAAAGTGTAGTGCATTCTGAAATGTGTAGTGATACTTGTGGGCCACCGTAGAAATTACGCTAAGCAGAATGTTTTAAAAGGTTTTGTCTCAAATGAAATGCGTCCAATAGCTTTATGCCAAGATACAACAGTTTCATCATCGTTAGCACAGCTTCAAATACCCAAAGCTTTAGCAAGCGATAAGTAAAATACTTTCATGATATGCGGCTATTTTTAAAGCGAATTTCAATTCCTGAAAGCTGAAAGATTGCTGATGAGGGGAATTCTCCAAACCTGTAAATCGCAGAAACGTTAACCCGGCAACGAGTGCAACGATAATTTTTTTAGCAAGACGTCTATGGAATGTCCAAACAAGTATAATTTAGCAATTCTTAATACTCAGGTGGAGAGCACAGAAAATGTAAACTCTATTGACGTTCCAACTGATTTTTATCAAAAGACCCAACAACACGATACAAAATTTTCGAAAATTTGAAAAAATCATTGGATTTTTTAGTGCTACAAAATTAAAAATGGAAACAGTGTTTGTGTCATTAGTTTCTCTGTGTTTAAAATGTTTGCTTCTGAAAGCAGAGAGACTGTGTTTCCATATCATTATTTTTCGGAGATTATAATTCTACGAGATTGTGAAAGTTTTTTAAATTTAGTCCTTTCATTCTAGGCTGAGCCTTTTCGCTATGAAGTACAACTCTATAAATGATGCTTTTTAAGGTTATTTAGCGATTGGATATGCTGATGATAACTGTCTTTTCCAAGGCGAGTTTGCCTATGGAAAGGGGCGTTGGTCGCATTTATAGCCAAAGTAGAGGGCGTAGTCATAAAACTTTTTCTGGGGGCTTTGCCCCCAGACCCCCTCCGTTTCTCTCTTACTCTCTAGCCCCCCCCCCAATCCAAAAAGTGCTCCACGGTCCTTGACTGACACCTTATCAAATGAGAAAGAACCAATGTTCCCATTCAAGGAGCGAGCTCTAAGGATACTTGGGTGTCTTGAAACCTAAATAATACATGTCTTTTTATAAGAAACTAGGATCAGGCCATAGTACAAAAAGTTTCTTAATTTAACATGAAATTTTGTCCATTTTAGTACTAAAAATTTCTTAATTGGTTCTTCCTCTTGAACGCAGAATTATCAATGTGGTCGCTAACACTGCTGCAGATATCTTTCTTGACATTTAAAGCATCATACAGGAATGAACAGTGCTCCGTTATGTTGAAAACACAAATGTTTAGTTAATATTGCTCAAGAGTAAAAGTTCTATGATATGGTTGCTATGATATCAACGCTTTCGATTTTTAAAAGTTTCTCAATGCTTCTCAGACATAGTACTACAAATTCTTAAAATTTTTGCTATCTTTGTAATAGTTTCTTTTAAACCAGTTTTTTATAAAAAAAAATGTGTATTTGATTAATGCGATCGCCAATACTGCCAGGACCAAGAATAATATTTTCATTTTCAATAAATCCAAGAGATTTAGTAATTGTAACAAAGAATCATTAAAAGTTTCAGCTACTTCTTGACAGTCTTCCAAAATTTCTTGTTGTCTGTAACTTCTGAGATATCAAGTTGATTAAAAAACTGTATTTTTGCTTTGCGAGATAATTAAACGCAGAAATTGCGCTGTCTATGAAAAGCTTCCCAGTTATCAGCTTCTATTTCATTATACTTATTCTTTAATCTCGTGTGTAGCATGAACGGGTGGGTGCACCATGAACGCCATGTGAAGAGTTTGGTTCATAAGTGGACTTTCATTAGCACGATACCTCTTTTTCATTGGTGTATGTTTGTCTAAAGTGCATTGAAAGGTACCGTGAAAGGACGTGTAAACGTGTAAGTCAAAGATTGTACGTCAATGCCTGCAAGTTCTGTCTGAAAGTCGTATCGAAAAACATCTTCTTGAAACTTTCTACCGGGTGTCCCAAAAGAAGGTATACAGATTTGGTCGACCCTAGCGACTAGAATATAGCGTGAATCAATCCGGAATGATTCTCAAAAACATACCTCGATAGCTAACTTGAGCATAGATACCTCGTTTATTGATATCGGTGTGTTGAGAGTGAAGATATTAATCTTCAAAGGGCAAATTTGCCTCCACCTCGAAACCAGAGCTTTGGCGTTTGGGCCTAAGCAAATTCTTGAAGCGCAGTGGATAAAATCAACAAAATTTGAAGACGGCACAACAGATGTGTTTTCCAAAATACAGTTTATGTCAGACCTATCGTCAAGGGAGCTTCTAAATCAGCTTCATTCATCTCAATATCGACAACTGATTTTACTCTTACTATAACATCGGCGAAAAAACTCCCTTGAGCATCGACACAATCGTGCAACTATCGAATCATTCCTTGAAGAGAATTTGTTATCAGATCTCTCAGGAGTCAAGACTGGAAGGTCTGGAGATCTTTTGGGGACCAAAAGATGTCTCCTATCTTGTTGATGACCCACCTGGGAAAGCAGCTTCGAAGATATACTCATGACATAAGTCTCAATAGTATCGCTATATTTTCTATTTTTTTTTTTTTTATTTTTTCGCTCACTTTGAGACTTATGACCAAACTCATCAAAAACAGGGACTAACCGCGGATTTTCTCGCGGAGCCAATCAAATTTAAGAAGGGATTCACGTGACAAAATTCTCTCAAATCCTGCATTCTTATTGGATGAAAATGCTCCTTCGTAGTACTTTTCCTGCCCGTGAGCATCTTCTCTCGTCGTGAAGCTTGTGCTTATTCAAATGGGTGCTGGGGGTTGCGTAGGTAATTTTGTTTTGCTTCGCTGATTGACAGAAACGGCCTGCCACCAAGAGATGCTGGAAGCTGTGGAGTCAAAGTACGATGTTTATCAGCGCTCGAATCCTGTTGTGGAAACCATAGACCACAGTTTTGTGGTACTGAAATAAAGCATACGGGATGTTTGTTCATTTACAGTGGTAGACGTTGACACAAAGCTTGGAAACTTAGAGTTTAGAAGCTCATGAATGACAACGTTTTCTGAGGTAGGTTCTGGTAAGGCCTGTGCCAAGTAGGCCCACTTTTATTATGAAATTCAGCGTGCAAAAATTATACCCTGTCTGTGGCTATACAAATCTTTACTAAAGCCCCCAAGGAGTGCCAGTTTTTGGGAATTTTAATTTGTATTCATAAATGTTGCTAAGATTCAAACTGTGAATGGGAATTTAAATCTGTTTTTAATCAATTTGTAGGAGGGAGGAGAGGAGATCATGGACCTAGAATCCAGGCCAGGCCAGCAGATTTCTACACCAAACTCTGCAACTGAAAGAGCACTGCAGGATGTTATTTGAGTTGGGCAGTCTCCAGAATCGTGGCAGCCCATTCCCTGCATTGAGGATAAAGCAAGTTGAATAATGCACTAGTTATTTAATTCTATTTGGAAATCCAGATCTGACCCAAATTGCAAATAGGATGATTATGAAAGCAACATTTAGTTACATCAAGGCAACAAAGAGATTCAAGGGAACCTAGCCTGCGCGCAGACTCTGGAAGTACATTTCAAAAATAAACAAAGCAGCAACCCCCCCCCCCCATATTATTTCTAGCTGTAGCAGTAGTTGGTTAATTCTGTCTCTCATTTGATGTTAGGTGATTAAAAGTCATAAAAAATTTTATCATACGATGTGGGTGCGGGGTAACGAGTGAATGGGATTCCTGCTGTGTGGCTGGATGGCTGCTGCCCTTGCTTGCTATCCTGATTGGGGTGGTGTGGGTGGCAAGGGGTAGTGGCTGTTTTGTCTGCGAATGGGGGCCCCATCCTCATTGACTTGCACTCATCTATGCATTGAAACCTTGCAGGGGTTGTTGCCTGACATCAAATGTGAGACAGACGTTAATATTGGTTTTTCTTAGAAAGTTGTAAATTTTGAATTGGTGGGAACTCCGATTAGTGTCTATGACAGGCACAGTAGCTGTAAATGTTTGTGTTTATTTTAATGGATTAGAAAAAAACTAGTCAATTGAAACCCCAGCACCCCCACCCCCAGAACTTAACAGGGAAATTAACATTTGGGCATTGTTACTTCCCCACCCTTTCTCCGGCTATCAGAAGCACATGGCCTGTGAATCCCCCCCCCCCTTCAGTTCCTGGGTACTTCAGAACTCTCATTTTATAAAAGGAGCCAGCAAAAAGTTTTATATTTTCATTCTATGAAAACCACTCACCCAGCAGCTGCAACAGAAGTCATCCCATTTGTGACAGCTATATTTGATGAATTAGAGGGCGACAAAAGTTTTGAAAAGCATCCTTTACTTTAGATTAGAATGCATCTCCTGATTCCACATTCAGATCCCATAATTATTTACAAATTTTTGAATCAAAGTATGAAATGCCATCACATAATTCAGTGTATTACTTATCTTCTAGCATTTTTTAGAAAATCCTTACCCAACAAATACCCCACTGTTTTCTTGTTGGTTTTAAGAGAATCTTGAGGGCCATCTTTGGGCAAAAGGGGGGGGGAGCACCCATACACCAGTGGCCCGGCCATTGGTTCAGATTGCTCCATGTAAAGTTAGTAACTTCTTACACTGGATTTCAATTATAGTCAAAGCAAGGGTAATGTGACCAGCATAATCCTAAAATATTTGATTTTTCCAAATTATTAATGGATTATTTTTTTTAATTGAATGATATGACATGTGGTAAAAGGCCATGGTACTGCTAAGTACATGGAATGTCTTGTTTTGTCTTCCTCAAGCACACACATCCGCTGAAATATTGTCCAACTTACTCAGTCAGTTGAATGAAAACATTTTTATTATTTGACTCTGGAAAATCAATATTTGATTATTGTATTCGCATAATCCATTTCAATCGGTCACACTACTCTTGCCTTGACTATAATCTTATTGCATATTGCAAAAATTGATCCTCAATGCCAACTCATTTTGGCAAGGACTTTGAGTATCTAGAACGCCTGTGCACTGTTTTTTCACATGTGACTTGCTGTAACAAAGGTTAAAGCCACAGCTGAATATCCCATAAAGTGTAACTTTGTTAACACCCCTGCACCTCTGAGACAACACAGCAATAAAAATGTGTTATCCAACATATATTCCCCATTAATTTCCCAGCATGTGCTAAAGGGTGGGGGCCAGGATTTCAATTATCTAGTGCACAAAAGATGTATCACTAGTTGCTGGCTGATGAGTATTGAGTACCCTGGGTATCAGACCCTCAAAATTATAATTAAGGGAGAACTGGGAAGAGGAAAAGCAAACTTTTTTGGGGTTTTTTATATTTCTGGTTCTGGTACCCAGGGTAGTTTATGAGTTGCACATGCCATGACTTGCAACTTCACTTACAAACTGTCATGCCAAAGAGGAAGCCAACCAATATTAAAACACTTTGGATCAGTTTCACAGCTGTTCAGGACTTGATAATTATATTACTAGAAAATGTGTTTACATGATTTTATCAGCAATTGAAACATTGTCTTATCTTTTCAACTTACAAGCTATATTCTCTTGATGTTTGGCTATATGCTACATAGACTGGAGTCACCCAAAGAAAAGCTGCTAAGTGCTGTGACTCAATTTTGCTTGCTGTTTCTGTGAATATCAATTGGTTAGTGTGCAATTCTAGCAACAATAAATGATTGTGCTAACGCTGACCTCAGAGGATTTTTTGCAATGACCCTCAGCATCTGAACATACGAAAAGATAGTGATTGATCTCTTTCAGTGGCAGCGCCACAGGAGGGATTGGGGGGACTTGTCCAGATTAGATACTTTTAGACTGAAAAATTACATCAAATCCCCCCACACTTCTTTTGGATTTTTTAGAGCTGGCGCCACTACTGATCTCTTTGGTGAATTTTTTTGGGTCGCAGATTGCAAAGGTTTATTGTAATGATCCTTGATGCCATCTTTGATGCAGTTATTAACAAAATGCTTCCCTCACAA
Source organism: Aurelia sp. 3 sensu Dawson et al. (2005) (assembly GCA_964020215.1). Lineage (NCBI taxonomy): Eukaryota > Metazoa > Cnidaria > Scyphozoa > Semaeostomeae > Ulmaridae > Aurelia > Aurelia sp. 3 sensu Dawson et al. (2005). The sequence goes on along the minus strand of OZ026573.1, from coordinate 79,304 downwards.
ATGTTGGAAACAGAGCCTTGATACTGCATTTTATTTGAGCAAGATTTTATATCTTGACTTGATTCATAGCTTGATAAACCATATCTTCATTGGGATGCCAGGCAGAAAATGTTTTCAGGATATACTTTCAGCAAAAGCTTTCCAATCTTCAATTTATGGGCAAGCACTACCAATTTAATATGCAAAGCTGTCACTTTCAGAAAGAATTAATGTATTTTCATTCTTTTTTCCATTGGTATGATCTGTTCATCAATATGGTACTGGGCAAAAGTTTTGATCATGACCTGTCTGAAAATGATTTTACATTTGGTTTTCTATTGACTTCACAGCAAATATCAAACCCAGGCAGGCATCCAAGACTACCTGTTTCCATCATTTGTATCTTGAGCCCTCCTGGGAAATTCCAAATGCCCCCTTGGGCAAATTTCAATTATTTTCAAACATGAATGATAATGTGCTACTGCAAACCTGAACATTTTAATGAGAAATAGCTTGTAAGAAACTCAACTCTCAGATCACCAGAAACTAAGGAACTGCAGTGCTAGGAAAATATAGCCAGGAAACAGTGTATTGAATACTATAAATCCTTGGCATACTGTAGTTTTATTTGATTTTCATTTGTTGCCTGTATCTAACTACTCAGAAGGTACTTCATTAATGTCTAAACACTAGAATGCTGAAAAATTGTTTTGAAATGTTCATGAGAGGACAGGTACTGTAGTAGACATGAAAACTGTTATGTAACTTTAAGAAACTCATGAGAAATTCTTACTAAAATCTGATATACACATGTTTTTTAAAAGAAACAAAGAATTGGGGCCAGAATACTGAAAGTTTCTTGAAGTTATGAGATTTCTAGTACTCAGAGTTTACATGTGTCTCAAAGGTTTCATAGGAGTCTTCATGTGCACTTCCCCCTCATGGACATTTCAAAACAATGTTTGTTGCTGTTGCAATGTTTAGATATTACTCAAGGACATTCCATGTAATATCAGGCAAGATATAAGCAAAAGTAAACTATGTTAAGGATTTTGTTGTCTGAATTAATAGTTTCTTAAGTTACATTTTCCCAGTACTGGAGTTTCTTGCTTTTTGGTGATCTGACAAGTTGAGTTCCTTGTAAGCAGGTTTCTATTGAGAAAATGCGTGTAATTTTAAGAAACTTTCAGTAATTGCTCAAGTTGTTAGTTTCTTGTCAAAATACCACAGAGTACAAACAAACAAATAACCTGCAGCTCAGTATAGTTATAGTGACATATTGGTTATCAAAAACAAATGCATTTACAAGTAAGTCAAAATCCAGTTACAAGGTACAGCCAATAAAATACAATTGCTAAAGATGCTTGCACAGCCATCATTTTTGGCTAAAATTTCAAAGCTATCAATAGATATATGTTAACTTGGCCTGTGCCAGTTTTTGTCCGAGTTGTTCCTTGTAATTTCAACCAAAAATCCTTGAAAAATGATTTGATCCATCTGTTGGAATGATTCATTTGGGAGAGTGCTCTAGTACTCCTTGGGGGCTATCAGACATCTGCAGCCTAACCAATAATCTTCATAACCACGACTTTACCTTATGACAGCTAGTAATCAGTTAACAACATTCTTGCAAAACACTGAAGGTGGTTCAAATCGAATCATGCACCCAACTCTTCTTCGTCAGTTAGGTTCATCATCTTTCGTCCTGCAGAAAATGAAAATGTAAGAAATTAAGTGAGAATATGTCAGATATCAAAGCACCAGTACTGAAATCGTATCTTTCACTGGTTTGAAAGAGTAGTGATATCTTTAAAATGGTTAAAGAACGATCAGCTCAGTCAGAGCAGTAGATTGAAACATAAAATTGCAACAAATAATAGGCCTACCTCAGAAAATATATGGCCGTCGGCCGTCCAAATTTAACCAGTATCCACGCTGGATCAGCATTCAATGTCTGCCGTGCCAAATGTGTCTACCTGTCGCTCTGGAATGGTGTTTCTCAGTATGAATAGTTACGTTGAAATTTTCTTCGAAGCTTCTTTCCATCCTGTGCCGCCACCATTTTGGTATCCACTTCACCCACCCAAAATTGATTTGTGTTTACCCCCGGTTTTTCGATATGAGTTTGATCTCGAGGCGTTCGATTTGAAAGGAACTTGGAACGAGGCATTCGATAGAAAAATCAATTAGTCCCCGTTTAGAATCTGTTTGGAAGTGAGTCCTTAGTATGAGTGAAAATAAAATATCAGATGGAAAATAATGAGCGAATACAAGGAATCACGTCGTCAGTCTACTTCGAAGATACGTCATGATGATTTGATAACAAATTAAGGGAGTACACTCAAAAAAATAGGGGTGCTACGAGGGGGTTTTCAGAAAACCTTGGGGTTTTTTAGGCTCATAGGTTTTTTAAAAAACTCTCAAAGGGTTTTTGAGAATAGGGTTTTTTGGGTGGGGTTTTTTGAATAACCTTAAGGTTTTTCAGAGTGCCGAAAAATCTTTCAGGGTTTTTTCTTGCTCAATTAGACGAAAGGGTTTTTATAAAAACCTTTAAAGGTTATTAGATTGTTTGTTCAACGCCATGAAAGGTTTTTGCAAGAACCTTCAAAGGTAATTAGAGGCACAAAGTAGTCTCATGATGGCAGAGACTTACATGATGTGTTTTTGTCACAGGTGCGAACATCTTCTTTCACAGCTACTTTCGGCGGCCCAACTGCAGGTTGGCCCCTCTTCATCTTTGGGTTTGATCGCTCCTGATTTGCCCCCATAATGTCGTAAAACTGGGGGATGGCAATGGCAAGAGCAAGTCAAAATCCTCCAGCTCCTCGGATGACTGTACTAGCTTCTCGGGACGCAGATAAGTCACGTGACCTTAAGCGCGAACTTTCGAATTCGATCAATCACGAAGGCTTCGATCTGGCGTCAGCACGAAGTCTGCAGTTTCTTGCAGGTTTTCGAAAGGGGTCTTTCAAGAGCTCACAAGAATGCTTTCAAGACGAAAGAAGCGAAGAAACAGATTATACTCATGACATAAGTCTCAATAGTATCGCTATATTTTCTAAAAAAAATAAAATATCAGATGGAAAATAATGAACGAATACAAGGAATCACGTCGTCAGTCTAGAAACAGATAACATGCAACTAATTTCCAGCTTAACATCGGTAGCCTTGCTTTTACTCCCAGTTATTTGCTGTGTAAAAATTTTGCAGCGAGAACTACGGACTTCTGCCCGAATTTCATGAATAAACTAGCGGTAGCTTCCTCTCATGATGGCTAAGGCCTAGAATTCAACTGCCTCCTCTATCAAGTTTTCCCGTGCTTTCAGCTGTTCATATTGGTACGTGCAAAGTTCTTACTTGATAGGCGTTTGTGTGAGTATTTATTCATATATATGTAGGGTACCATACTAGATTTATTGACGGGTACCGACGTTCTTACAGAGACTTTACCGATCAGCTATGACAAAAAAGGGAAGCTACCGAGGCCGTCCAAGCAGCTATGCTCACCAACGGCCTATGATGCATAAAGGATGGTAAAGACACCTGAAGTTTAACATTTTCCATTTTGTTTTGATAAATATCTATATTTGCTTCATACAGGCTATAGGCTACTGCATTTAATTTTGTTTCAGTTATAGTTTGGGGATAATGGTAGCTTGTTAGAAAATGTGTCATGCAAGTGTGAGGGCAAAAAGAAGTCCAATTTGGCGAGAAGCCTTCACAAAAAAACAAGGTAACCATGAACTTGAATTCCTTTATGTTTACGTTTGCTCGTGCATGTTTAGACCGCTTGCAGTGATTTCGTTCTGGGTGAGGAGATTTCCTATGATTTGACCAAGGTCCCTTTTCAAAGTTTTTCCACTTTTCAGAGCTTCCTATAAAAGCATCAGAAAATAGCAATGGTATTTCATTCTTTTGCCTTTCATGTAAAATTTGATTGATTCAAATCTAGGATGCTGTGAATTTCAGAAGTGGAAACTTTTCTGCCCACCCTGTAGATGTAATAATATTTGGTTTTTCACGATGGTTCATAGTACACCCTTTGTAGAAGGAGAAAAGCTTGAAGTTGTTGTCATCTAAAGTTTGACTTGCAAAATATTGGCTTGCAAAAAGTTGGAGCATATGAACCCTTATCCTTATCCTCGGTCCTAGTCACCTAACTCACCTTTTATAAGGTCAATGATTGAAAATCCCCAGGCGCAGACCATACTTTAACGAATAAGGATCAAATTTGAATATCTGAATTTATTTACTTTTCCTTTTCACAAGAAACCAACAATTCGTTGGTTTGAGCCAGCACAAAGCTTTAAACACTACAGTATTAGATTTTGGGCATTCTCTGAGTAACAATGTTCTTAACGAGTTTCATACGAGTCCCATAGCCTTCCTGTGCCCTCAAGTACATTTCAAATCGAAGTTTCTTAAGGCATGTACTCCGAATTTCCTGGATTGAGCTACTAGTTGCTTAAAATTTTTTTCCCAGCACACGTCTTTTTACGACAAACTGGCTTAATAAGAAACTAGTACTAAGATGGCCAAAATTTTAAGAAACTCTAGTACTATGTCTGAGAAGTACTAAGAAAGTTTTAAAAGACAAAAGCATGGATCTTATAGCAAATACATCGTTGAACCCTTATTCTTGAGTAACAGTAACTAACCATTTGTATATTCAACATAAAACACTGTTTATTCCTACCTATATGATGTTTTAAATGTCAAGAAACATATCTGCAGCAGTGTTAGCGACTACATTGATAATTCTGCATTCAAAAAATAAGAAAACAATTAAGAAACTTTTAGTACTAAAATGGACAAAATTTCATGTGAAATTAGAAACTTTTAGTACTATGGCCTGATCCTAGTTTCTTATAATAAAAGAACGTGTATTGGAGTGTTATTAATATTAGATTCAACATAAGAAACTTTTGGCTCATTTCTGAATGGATGCATAACGGTGCTAGCTAGATGAAATATCCTATAAGAAAATTTGCAATTTGAAGTTTCGATTTCCCCTCGTCGATGATAAATATCACATTGTGAATGAAGCCTGTTAAGCTTTCAAGGAGCAAATTAATTCTGCATTTTAGAGCACGGAAAATTTAAGAACCTCATGAGAAACTTTGAGCAGTCAAAACGGCCTAGAATTTGAGGAGCTTGCTATGCCCAAGTTTCTCAAAAAATTTCTTCAGATGTTTATGAAGGCGTAGGGGTGGCACTACCCTGGGTACCAGAGCCTCAAAAACAAAAAAAAAATGAAAAGAAGAAAGAAAAATTTATCTGTCTTCTTTTTATTAATTTTTTTTTTTGAGGCTCTGGTACCCAGGGTTGGGTGGCACAGGGTGATTCGTCTTGATCAGGACTGTAATGAAATTTCTACGAAAAGCTTCTAAGAAACCCTCCTAATTTGGTCAACCGGCATGCATCATGATTGGTTCTCCTGTTTTTCGTCGATTTTCATGCAGCATGAAAACTTGCGTGACCGTTGATCGCTACCTTTCAAGACATTAACTGGTGATATTTCTCTTTTCAAGGCTTGAGGGAAAAGACCAGTAGAAGATCTGCATACTTTCAAGGTGACTAAAGATGAAACAATATCAAGTATCGATCCCGAACTGGGAAAATATTAAGGAGCATGGACTTCAGAGGTTATATGTGAACATTTGAAGGCTTTCCTTGGCTCTCTTGAATTCTTCAATGTTGGAATGCAGGGGCGGACTGGCCCGGGTGGCTAGGTGGCGATCGCCACCCGGGCCCCTCAAAAATGTTAAAAAGCGGGCCCTTCATAAGAAAAATTTTGGCATTTTATATGTAGATTTATAACCATTATCAAACGCCAAAGTTGGTTTCAGTGCAACTCACAAGGGCCTCAGAGTTAAAAGGGCCCAAGGAAACTCTATGAAGATGTTCAGTAAAAGTAATAAAGTACTTTGATGATAGAAAGAGATCACCTGTTGATGTACTGTCTGTACTTGAAGGCCTCTTGGCCCCAAGATTTCAGTGAATAGGGCTACCATACCAAGTTTAAGGTGGCAAGAAAAATTGTAAATCAAGTCACTATGACCAAATAGGCCCCTTAAATCAAACAAAAGCAAAAGAATAGAGTGCCGAATCCAAAATTGTCTTTAGATTTTGTCTTTAGCATAACCTATTGGTTCATGTGCTGAGAACTTTTTCAAGATTGGTATTGGTCAACTTGAAATCGGAAATGCAGGGACAAGTTCATAAGGGAGCTGTCATAAAGAATTAAACAGAGGGGGGCGGAAGGGATTTCAAAATTCGCCGTAAGATTACGTAGTCCAGTGCAAGTTACAGAAATTGTTTACACAGCCCCTTAAACATCAGCAAAAATTATTTGACGACCCCAGGGCTTCAAAATGAACTCTGTTGTTCAGAAACTTCTTCAAGAAAAATTTTCAGCACTTTGCAGTTCAAGTTGTTGTCTATGCATCATGTTGTCAATACCGTATCTGTAGGGCCCGGTATAACGTTTTAAGAAGGTAGGGAAGAACATGCAGATACCTCTGTGTTAGACACTGAGATGGAGAACAGTATCAATGATCAAGAAAACAGCAAATATGATGCTGACAGTGTTTCAAACAATTGTAAAATATTGAAAGCAAATCTCGAAACAAATATAGCTTCATGGCCCATGTTAGTCACTTGTAATAGTTTGTTAGCCCAACATTTTCCATCCAATGATTTTGATAACCCTGTCAAATCCCTTCCGCCCCCGTCTGTTCCATACTTTATGACAGCTCCCTAAATATATGCATTTCCTTGCTGTGTCTGGTCTAACTCTTCAGCCAGTGGCGTGGATACGGAGTGGGGAGTATGGAAGCTATAGCATAGGGTTCGAATCTTTTCACAAGCTTTGAAATCAAATGTGTGAAATGTTATTGCCTAATTCTTTCAACTGAATGGATTGAAGGAAACTTTAGGCCATTCGCAATAATTCCAGAGAGAGGATTTTTGATACCATCAATATTTTTAGCATTATGGCATTTTAAAGATTTCTGCTAGTTTTGAAGTTGTGACGTCATCAAATTACTAAATCGTAAACCACAATAGCTACTAACTTCTGCTTGCTTCCATCTTTTAGATCTTCAAAAACTGAGTATTTCTTCTATTGGTCATTTTGTCTTTCCTAAATCAGTTTTCAATTTATGGTGGTTTTAATCTTTTTCAAAGCTTTCAATACTACCTCTGGTACACCCTTTCATAAAATGTAGAAAAGCCGTAATTCCAGAAATAATGATGATAGCAAAAATACTATTTCTGGAATTATGGTGAACTACCTAATAAAGTTCACTTTGATCTACTTAGTTGCAAGAATTAGGCTAAGACCTTTTAAACATTCAATTTGACAGTTTTCCAAAGATTTGAGCCCTATGCTGGAGGCTATTGCACCCCATTTTTCCAAAAGATGGTCCTCGATATTCCTTTAAAACTTAAAAGAAAATGACGGGCATAGCCTGGCTAAGAATGTGTACGAGAAATGCTAGGAGAATTCATTATCTGCGTCGAAATAATGAAAAGAAGAAATAGAGGCTCACATCATGGTTAATAGAATTAACCATGCCCACATTTACTCATACTGTATTTAAAGATAACTGCTACCAAAGTGTAAAATGCCCATCTTAGCTCTGGTATATATGGGATCAAGGGTTGCTTTCTTAGCCAAAATTTTTCTTCAAAAGATTTCCTTGCTCCCCACATTAATAGCATGACTGTCACAAAAACATAACAGTTTCCTCACTGCTAATGGCAAGTATGATACTGGGAGATGTATTCGTAGCCAAAGTAAAGGGCGTGGCTCCAAAAATTTTCTTGGGGCTACGCCCCCCCAGACCCCTCCTTTACGTGCCCCTACTTAATGCACTCTTGCCACTCTGCTGTTTCCAGCAACTAAATAGTTTAGCATTGGTTTTATTGATGCCACGAACCACAGTGTAGCTTTAAAAGTTTAATCATCTGCTTGTAGGACAGATGCAAATATCCACAAGATTGCTTCCTATAAACTGCTTCTGAAATTGAAACTCTTTTTCAAGAATTTCCATGAGACATCCTTCTTCCAAAGTAATCCTTTTCTCTATTTCATAGAGAACTTTGCATGAAAGACGCATTTTTCCTACGATGTAACTAGCAGGTTGTAAGCCATGAATGGCAAAATTATGCCCGCGTTTCCTTAGAATTAGATTCTGCCTCTCTGTGCCGTAACATGTTTCTCATTGTGATAGGCATAGCTACTGTGCATTTTGAAAGTATAGGACCCAATTTGTTACTCGTTCTACTATACACATTGCGCACTTTGAATCAAAACATTTTTTTGTTTTTGGTCGACATATTTTGTTCTGTTCTACATGCTAACTTCTTTGAAAGCGGTTGAGAGCTTTCTTAAAACTACTGTGAACATTTCCTACGATTCCAAGTAGCCTCTTATTCGTGTAATCGTGGAAATTCTATGTATGAAATGCAAAATGTATACCTATCATATAAATGCTCAAAGAAGACACATATGTTTGAACGTTTCGGAATAAGCCAGATGTCAACTGTGAGCATATGAACTCAAAATTATCTAGCAGCTTTGATTCCCATACTGCCATTCATAGAATGTTGTGCCATCACGCCCCAAATTTGAAAAAATTCTTCTAATGTGTGAAATTAGGCTTTCCGATTGGCCACACCCATTGAAGGCCTGGCCACGCCCCACGGGCCCTTCGTAGCCATGCAGCCACCCTAGGAAAAAAGTGCCAGTCCGCCCCTGTTGGAATGCACTCATTTTTTTATCAGAAACATTCTATAAAAATCTCCAGTAGCGTTTTCAAGGGATTAAGAAGCTCTGCCAGAAGCTTGGTCAAATAAACTGGACTTGAGCGATCAGAGGTCGTTTCGAAGTTAAAGGGGTAGGGTCACGTAACCGTAAACAAACTTGTTGTCTCTATATTCTATATTTTTGCCCACACGTGACCATTGTCTTCTGCTCTGATTTTGGTGGATAGGGTGAATCCACGATAAAGGTACTTCTAAAAGTCCACCAATATCTTTGCAATCCAAAAAAAATGAGCGTATGGTTTGTTTCTCTTCAAAATTCAAGACTCCATCTTCAAAATGACACCTTTATTTCGAAAAAAGTAGTAAAAATTCTCTGTGATATGGACCATTAAAAATACTGCAAAATCGTCGTTTCGAAAGAAGTTTGCTTACACTACGTGCCCCAGCCCCTTTAAGATACTTTTTGAGTTATTTTAGTCATGAATTGCAACGCACTACACATAAAACAGTATTACCAACCCTCATGATGCTAAAACGTTTAAGTTTTGCTTATTATGACTTGGTTCGTTGTTGAACAAAGCTCCTCTGGTATACAGCATGATAAAGAAATCCTGCAGCAAAGCCTACCCAGAACGGTGTCTCTTAAAAGGGCTTTTGTATCTTTATCTTGTATAACGTTAGTCAGAAGGGAAAGGAAATCTTGGCATAATAAACCATATATTTCACTTGCAGACATAGTTTATGAATTATTAGCGTTTGAAATTGAAGTGATGTTTCAAAGAGTTATGCTTGAAGACGTGGTGGAAGCAGTCAGCAAGCGATGGTGTGGTGATTTGAAATTTGGTATACAAATGGACTTGAAGATCCTTTGAATTTCATACAAGGCTCAGTGCTGAAAAATACGTGCCAAGTTACAGACTATGATCAAAGATCACCAAAGCCATATAGAAAGTGTGAGAAAAAACATAGGGTCGACAATTCCCCCCCCCCCCAAACTATAACAGGGCTTGAAGTTGGGAGACAGTAGTGTTCCCTGTTACTTTGAGTAGAGTAGATTACAAGAGCGAAGTCAATGAACGTGCGACTCGAATTGAGGTGCAAAACTGACTAATTGATACTCCGAAATAAACGAAATATATTAAAGTGGAAACGGAAATACGTAATCTACAAATCTACATATGCTAATTATACAAGTCATGTGCAAACAAAGGAATATATCATGCGCTGTGTAGTCCTGCTACAGTCCACCCCTCCTAAATGAAAAAAAGAAACGAGTTTCTTTTTTTTGCGACAAGTCCGATATTACGTTATGTCCACAAGTGACGTGAACGCGTGAATGTAGTTCGACTGAATGAGATGACAGTTCGTTTCAAAGTTCATTGCAGGATCTCTGAAACATATTTTGAGCTTCGCGTGATGAATTTCAGCATCGGTTTTGCGGAGATGGTTTCGCCAAAAATTAAGTCATGGCTGAGATTTGGAATAACTACCATCTGAAAGCAAAATGTCTTTGTGTTTTCAAATGTGATTGGGACATTCATTGTACCACAGGGTTTCAAGGATGATGAGTCAACTGCGGTAAAGTGCATGTTGCCAGATTGAAAGGGCACAATGGACGTTGTTGGCGATATTGCAATTTCATTTGCATGCTTCAAGGAGACTGCCGACAAAGGGAAGCTTGGCGATATTTCCATCATGACTTGACGTTTTGCGGAAATTACTGGGATAGCTAATGAGCCATTATTTTTCAGGATATTGTACACATTGTTTCCTTCTGACGTATGTGATGTCGTGCGGTCTTCTGATTCTTCATGCTGTTTTGGCAGCTCTGAAATTTTGCCAGAGGCATTCGAATGAGTGAACTTTTCCTGCACGCTAGCCTTTGTTATAGTATCGAGCTTTTCCTTTAGGCCATAGACCAAGTGTGATAGATTTTCCAAGTTTTCCAAAATGGCAGCATTTCGTTGCGATAATTTCTGCTGAGCGATCTGAATGCGTTTTGGATGAATGTGATTGTAAGCTTTGCATTCCGTTGAATTGCAGAAAATGCAGACGTGCTTGCGATTATAAATGCATGATCCATCGTCGGTACAACAAGCTGTGTGTTCGAATCTGTTGTAATCACGGCAAATGTTGTTGGAACAGTCTTTCGTAAGAGGTTTGAGGCAATTCGAATTAAAATGTCCTCTTCCTTTGCAGTACGAACAGTGATAAAACAAGATACCCATGTCGATGTGATTTCTTTACTGTTTCTCCAAATATGTGCTTGGCTTTAGCGACGATCCTGTGAATGGCGACAGAACTTCTGTGAACTGCGACAGAGCTTCTTAAAAGCTATAACATACGATCTTCTGAAATGGGTCCTTTAAAACAGGTGATCTTCCAAACCGGTCTCTTTACGATCTTCTAATACAGGTCCTACACCAGCTATAACAGTCATTTTTTTCATTTAATCATATTTATCCACAAATCCCTATCAGCTAATATAACAACAAGATAATAGTTTGAAAAATAACAATAGTAAAAAGAAAAATGAAAAAAAATAGAAAAAAAATAAAAAGAACAACGTACTATATTATATCTACAAAATAATATGCAATGTAACCGTGGTAAGTGCTGCTCTTCCTAGGGATCGTGCTTTGGGTTAAATGCTAGTGTAGCAAGTAGTCCTTCAGTTTCTTTTTAAATGTAAGAACTGTGGGGCTATTCCTTATATCAAGAGGTATACCATTCCACAGTTTAGCACCAGCGTAAAGAAACCTCTTTTTTGAAAATTCTAGGTTTCGTTTTGGAATATCAATATCTTGGCAGTTTCTCGTTGCGTAAGCAGATATTTGAGATCTCATGGTGAATTTTCCTTGAAGGCTGTTCGGACATAGATTATTCATTACCTTATATGCCATAACAGCCTTGTCATATTTGATAAGGTTAGAGACAGAGAGCCAATTGCACGTCCATCCGTCCTTTACATTGGAGCTTTCAATCAATGTGCGAGCTCTGTCTTGTAGACGCTGCAAATGATTTAATTTGGTATCAGATAAACTGCCCCATAGTTCATTACCATATCGCAGGTGGCTTTCAACCAGGGCTCTGTAGACTTGCTCTAACTTAGATTGGGGTAAAATATCTTTAAGTTTGCGAATAGAGGATAGTCCACATTGTTCGTTCCAACTTAAGTTTTCATCGACCTTTATTCCAAGATATTTCACTGTCTGAACTCTGCTTATCGGTTCCTCATCAACCTGTAGCTGCACGGGTTCATGGATACCGTTAAGTTGTCTTTTGTGGCCAACAATCAAGAATTCAGATTTGTTAGCATTAAGACTAAGCTTGTTTTGTCTCATCCACGGTGCACCCACTCTGAAATATTTGTTAGTTCGGTCCTCAAGTCATCGCAAAGTGTGTCTATATCTTCTGCCGAACATGTTACACTGGTATCATCTGCATACATGTTTGGGGAAGACTTAACCAGACACTGAGCAAAATCATTTACATAAAGGATGAATAAAAGTGGCCCAAGGCACGATCCCTGTGGTATTCCGTGTTTTACAACCTTACGACTGGACCTTTGACCACCTATTTGGCAATACTGTTCTCTCCTCGTTAGGTAGGACGAGAACCATTGATGAGGACCTCCAACAATGCCATAGACAGCTAACTTTGCCAGTAACAGATCATGGTCCACCGTATCAAAGGCCTTTTTAAGATCTAGAAAGACACTCATGTTTACTTTTTTTCTGTCGATATTGGAGAACCACAACTCTGTCACATTGAGTGTGTCTAGCAGAAAGCCATGGAGCTGGTGCACGCCTTTGAATCCCTTTCCTTTTCTTTAAGGGGGCATGCACATCTAGAATTGACAGGAAGAGGTAGTAGAAAGTATTTGCCATCTGATTAGGGTCCCCTGAGGCGGAGGAGATTGCACTCTCAAAGTCAACGCTCTGTAAATCTTGGAGAAATGCTTCGCTATCATAGTTCTTTAGACTTCGAAATTCGGTCATATTTTGTAGTCTATCATAGGGACTCTTTTGTTCTCCCCTTCTATTGCGCTTTGCATGCAGTTTCCTAACTCCATAGATGACGTAGTGGTCGGTGATTCCTGATTTAATTACTCCACAATCAGATATATGGTTCGGGCGATTTGTAGAGTAGTGATCAATAAGAGATTTTGTGATCTTAGCCTCCCCCTGGGCGTTAGTGTACGTGGCAACTCTAGTGTATTCTGTAATTTTTTGCTCAAACTGAAATTCAGAATAAATCAATTTCAGTTTCCTTGAGTTGCCATCTTTAGGGCTTTTAAAATCACAGTTGGTATCTCCAATCAGTATTGTTTCTTTGCTCTCAGCATCAATTTTTCTTATGATTTTAGCAAGAGCCTCGAATGAACAATTGTCAATATCTGATGTTGGAGGGCGATACCAACAGAGGATTACGAACGCTTTTGCATGCTTAGGCGTGACCTCGATCCCTAATATTTCTAATTTTGGATCGGTGATATCCTCTCTACGGTGGTGTGACAGAGTGTTGTTGACATACATAGCTACTCCGCCGCCTGAGGTGTCCCTGTCGTTTCTATATATTTCATAACCATCTATACGTAGCTCTCTGTCCTGGACATTCTCATTAAGTCTGGTTTCACAGAGTCCAAGAACATCAAACTTATGGTCGTTTACAAGTACCTCCAGTTCTAATTTGTTTTTTCGGAGTGAAACTATATTTAGGTGTGCAATTTTTACACCTTTTCTACTTTTAGGCCTGGTTACATCGTTTATGGCTGCTTTACTAGCATTTCCCATTAATTCCTAGCAATACCTGATATAGTGACTGAAATAGCAGCTAATTTCCTTACACCTCCATCGTTAATGTGTAAACCATCGCGGGCAAGGTAACCATATTTTATCTGGTTGTTGTCGATAAAATCGAATCCACTGTACATTAGCTTCTCGACGATGATCTCATTTGTTTTGATTGCTTTTGCGTTCAGCTCAAGGTCATCTTTTCGCTTGATGATTCCTGAAAAGGCTACTTGGGCCTTGTTGCCAATGGATTTTATGTGGCGCAATGTAGATACAATTTCGTCTGCTAATTCTTCAGGGTCGGACTGTTTCTTCAAATTACACGTGCCAGCATGTACAATCACGACATCGGCATCAGCATAATTCACGTTCTTCATTCTTGCAATTCTGGCTCCAGGCATTGGTTTCACTGTCACGCTGAAGTGCTCATTCGATAGCTTTGCACCATCTACATTTCGCAATTGTGAATCACCAACGATTATTACATTCTTTTTTGTGAGCTCAGCTCTAGCTCTCGACGTGGTTTGACTTGGATCATTTCTATTTTGCTCGCTACTGGATTCTTTCTTGTTCGATTTTGCATTGCCTAGGCCGCTATTTCTGTTGTTGTTAGGCTTCGCCCTTTGTCTTTTGCTACGGTTTTGAACAAAAGTCCTTTTGTTATTGCCGTTGTTACCAATAACTGAGTCTTCTATTACAATACTCGAGGGAGTTTCCAATGGTTTCACAGTGTTCCTCGTTGTTGTATCCTTATGATTTTCAAGTTTAAGTTTCAGATCTTGGTTTTCTTTCCACAGATTCTGTGTAATTTGACGTTCATTATGTAGCATTTCGTTTGCCAAATTCAAACTTTTTGAGAGGTTGCTCAACACTGTGACCGGGATTGTCACCATTTCTCCAAAGGTGGGCGTTGCAGGCTGGGGTTCTAGGTCTGACCAAGATCGATTGAGTTGCTGATCTTCCTCGGAAACTTCATCGTTGTCATCAACTTCTGATTCTGATAGTTCACTGTCAGAGAAGCCCCAAGTGGGAACTTTTGGCAAACGAAAGTCGATTTTCAAAGACGGGTCCTCCACCATCTATAACAGGGCTTGAAGTTGGGAGACAGTAGTGTTCCCTGTTACTTTGAGTAGATTACAAGAGCGAAGTCAATGAACTTGCGACTCGAATTGAGGTGCAAAACTGACTAATTGATACTCCGAAATAAACGAAATATATTACAGTGGAAACGGAAATACGTAATCTACAAATCTACATATGCTAATTATACAAGTCATGTGCAAACAAAGGAATATATCATGCGCTGTGTAGTCCTGCTACAAAACTACCGCTTTTGGCTCATTATTGGCAGTAAATACAACTGCAAAATGAATATATTCTCATTTGCCATTCATACAAAATCTCGTAATTAGTTCTTTTTGCTTGACATTAGAGGGTAAAGATAATTTGGTAAATTGAATCTTGATGTAGTGCGGTTCACCCATAATATACCTTCTTAGCTTATAGACAATTAGTATTTGGAGGCTTAGAGTTTGGAATTCACATCTACTTTCATGTTGGATGAATGTCGTTTCTCGTGATGATCTATTGCATTAATCATTTTGCCTTTGTCTGCTCTGGAACAAATGAACAACGGCCACTGCTGCCGCCATACCATTGCAATTTTTGTTTGGTGTTTAAAACAATCAAAGAGTTTTTTATCAAAGCCCCCAGCTATTTTATGAAACCCCTTCATATGTTTTGTAAAGAACTTTTTCAGGATTCTTTAGCAACTTTGTTAGTAGCCTGCGTGCAGACTTTACTTGCCATTGTGAATGACAATTTCCTTTGTCAAAATTGGAGTTCCTTAACTTTTTGGAGATCCGAGAGTTGAATTTCTTATAAAACGTACATGTGTATAGAAATGCCATGCGATTAGCAATTGATTAAAGAGCCATTGTCGACCAGGCTCCTTTGTGGGCACGCTGCAGTTTCAGAATGCCTGAAAATCAAATATGGGCTCAGTGGAATGTATGCATCCACATTCCAATAGCTGAACTGCAGGGTCGTAGGAACCAGCTGGTGATTTGGGGGCAATTTTTCTTGAAACAAAAGAGAACAATAGCTCTAATTAATGCTTGTGATGTAATACCATCGTTAAACAATTATTGGGAGAGGCTTGAGCCCTACCTGCCCCCCCCCCCCCGCTTCCTACGGGCCTGAACTGACGGGACGGTGCTATGCTGTGCCGATCGTTTCGTTGTATAAACCCTTTGTTTTGTTGTATAAACCGTTTTATGTACTGATAACAACTACAGTACTTTCCTATTTTCTTTTTTCATCTCTTCTGTTATACCATCACTTCCAAACGGACCATTATGGAAATAAGGTCAGCTTGACCCTTTAATGCTACCCCTGCCACTGTAACTAGGGGTGTTTTCCTTTTTACGCTTATAACCTTAAAACTATATTGCATCGTATTGTATCGATTTTTCTTATTTATTATAAAAACTTGTAAATGTTCTTTTAATTGGCAAATTAATACGTGCATAGATACATACATACATCCATGTTTTCTTCTGAAACCAGATTTGATTATTAAACTGTTTGAGACTGTTTGAGATTTCGGCGTACTTTGCAAAGGACGTTGTGTTACAAGGCATAGGCTCCAAATCGTTAAATCGGCGTGAAAAGGTGAGTGTAAAATTCTATGACTCGTTTCTTCTAACTGAATGGCTGGAAAGAAATTTTAGCTTACCTTTCCATGATTCTACCATTGAACTGTTCAGAAATTTTGAATATCTTTCAAATTACAGCGCATTTTGTACTTTAGCTTGTTTGAGGATGTGATGTTATCAAATTTCTAAATCATAAACAACAAAAGTGATAGACTTTTGCTCGATACCGTATAGTGGACATCCATAAACCAATTGCAAACTTTTCTTCAGTTCTCGAAAATGAAGAAAAACACCCTACTTCTGAAATGTTGAAGATTTCAGAAAAGTCCAAAAGCAGAATTATAGCAAAATAGCTAAAGATTCTTTCATTCAGTTTAACGAAATAGATACTTCACCGAATTTTACGCCAACCTTTTCAAAGACTTGAAACCTGTGCTGTTGTGTGACAAGGACACTTTGAGGCTAAAGTTTCATCGCCAGGCCCGATTAATTCTACTATTCTACTTAAAGAGAGGACTCAGTATGCAGAGATTAATGGCGAGTGCAGCTCAACAAAACACGTTAGGTTTGGTGTTCCCCAAGGATCCTTACTAGGCCCTAAGCTGTATAGTTTGCATGTCAATGACTTGCCATCTGCAATTACGCAAGGTGAAAGGTATCTCTTTGCAGATGATACAACTGTTTATTGCACAGGCAAAGACTTGGAAAGTGTTGTAGACACATTAAACAGCATAATGGATGAGATACATAGTTAGTGCATACGGAACAAGTTGAAAGTACATCCAGGAAAATGTGAGGCTATGTTCATGATGTGGTCCCCCTTCATAGGACCAGTGAGATCCATATTGTATGGAGACGATCACATAAAGATTGTTCAAGAATTAACTTGTCTTGGATTGCGAATAGACAGTAGGCTAGATAGGAAACCTCAAGTGCAAAATGCATGCAAAAGTTTTTCCAAGAAACTGGGTGCATTGAAAAGAATGAGACGCCTACCAACAAAAGTCTTAGAAGAAGTATATTACACGAAAATCATAGCCAAGACAAAATACTGCATTTCAGTTTGGGGTAATTGTTCTGAAGCTACATTTAATATGGCGGAGGATAACCATGCTGGGGCAGCGAGGCTAATACACAATCTACTTCGAAACTTAAGCAATGAAGAGAGCCTTGCAAGAGCAAATTGGCAGCCAACCTCATTTTTATATAAACGGAGGCTGCTCACATTAATGCATCAGATATACCATGGAACAGCTGACAAGTCAATTGCACAGATGTTTCAGAAGAAAGACCCAGAAAAACAGAGAACAAGAAATAAACTGCAGTTCGAAGTGAAAAGATATAATACAAAGACTGGGAGAAATAGTTTCACGTACAAGGCAACAATGATTTGGAATTCTATCCCAGATCAAATTAAGGAGGCAGAAAATGTACAAAATTTCAAAACAAGATTAAAACAAGTGCGTCAGACAATAAATAACTTCACTTTCCAAAAAGGATTAACTGGATTTTTAAACAAAGAGAATGATTTTAAATATTACTAGACTACTACTTTTGAACAATTTTTTTAACTTTTTTATCCTTTACATGATGTAATAATTATTTCCTTTGCCTTTAATTCATAGCAGGTCCACATCAGCTCTTTTTTTTGAGTTGCCAGACTTTTAACCTGCTTTGAGAAATAAAAAATGTATGTATGTATGTATGTACTTCCATGGGCAATTCGGACACTGTTGTTGTGCTTTCTAAACTAACGAAGAAACAACAATTATTCAATACTCACCCCTGGCAAGCAACATTTGTATTCCGGTCAAACATCGTGGTCAAACATCGTGGCCTTAGGGTAAACTAGGGAGGCGAAATGTTGTTGCAGTTGGGATTCAGAATTTTCAGAATTTGAAGCAGGAGGGTAGGCCACGATGTTTGACCACGATGTTTGACCGGAATACAAATGTTGCTTGCCAGGGGTGAGTATTGAATAATTGTTGTTTCTTCGTTTTTAGAAAGCACAACAACAGTGTCCGAATTGCCCATGGTACTTCCTTTGGGACATAAGAATTAAATATTGGCATGAAATAGGTGAAGATGGGCAGTTTGACATGTCCTACCCTTGGTGATCGACTCTCCAAAAAATCATTTTCCTTACAGTCTGGTTTCCAGGGTATGACATTTTCTGGCATAAAGTGCTAGTTGAATTGATCATTTTGAAGGCAATCCTATTCTGAGTCATCATTTCGGGATACAGAAAGTTGGATTAGGTGCGAAATACAGGAGAGCTACCGTGGCTTACTTGTATAGAATGCCACAATTATCGAAAAACGCGGCAAAAACGGAGGTGACATGTGTGAAATGAAAAGTGTACTTCCAACGGTTTCCAAATTTTTTGAGGGAATTATGGACAGGCAGATAATTAAAACATATAACTCCAATTCTACCGATTCTACTGTGCGGGTTTCGGAAAGTTTTTAATACACAACACACCTTGATTCGGATGCTCGAAAAATGGACGTCAGTTTAGATAATAGAGAGAACGTAGGTGCAATCTAGCTAGACTGCATTACATAAGTCCCTCTAACTTTCGCTTGTTGTTGTTGTTATTATCGCTTCGTATGAGTGAAACTAAAACATCAGATTATAAATGTTGAACGAATACAAGGAATCACGTCGTCAGTCTACAATAGCCTCACTACCATAAGGGCCCTCAAGTTAAACTCATATCATTGAGTTGAATTGTTGTTGTTGTTATCGCCTTATGGACATGGATTTGTAAAAACGGCAAAAAATTTCAATCGGCGACAGGATTCTGTCGCCCCGTCGTCTACCGATCAGCATGTGGCTTAGAGCAAGGCGGTTTTTACTTTTGTGGCAAGAATGATCCTTTACCGAAGTACTGATACCTAATTTGATGGTACAGCAATTCTTACATTCTAAAAAAGAATGAGAATCGATCGACAGATTGATACATTTCGTAGAATGTTCGAATGTACACAGTAGTGATAGAGACTCCAACACTGCTCAGTCGAACTTTTTGTGGAGCAGCGGAAAGGCTTCAAATAGAATCAGTACGGAACTTTACCATTTCCGCAAGCGTATGGGAATGAGTCGTAGTTGTAGCGATATCAGTTCAGGCAAGCAAAAAGCGAAACTACGACATGTAATCGAGTCTAGGTGCAATCCTGATGGACCTTTCAAAAGCGTTCGACTGCATGACCTCTTATTAGCAAAGCTACATGGGTTTAGCCGTGAACCCCTGTCCCTTGGTCACAGCTTTTTGGAGAATAGGCAGCAAAGGGTGAAAATCAATGGATCTTTTAGTACATTTAAACATCTTGCCCGAGGCGTTCCGCAAGGATCGGTTCTTGGTCCCCTTTTCTTCAACATTCACATAAATGATCTGTTGCTCTCCAGTCAGGAAACTGATATCTGCAACTATGCAGGTGATACAACCATATATGCATGCCACAAAGAATATTGATAATGTAATCTGGAGCTTGGAAAATGATTCCACTGTAATTATCCAGTGGTTTACAGATAACTTTATGAAATTAAACACAGACAAATGTCATTTCATGGTACTAGGGAAAAGTTCAAATCAAGATGTTACTGTCAACGTAGGTAGCAGCGTAATTGGAAATACCGACGAGGAAAAGTTATTAGGGGTGACGATTGATAAAAAACTAACTTTTGAGATGCATATCAACAAGTTATGTAAAAAAGCTGGTAAAAAGCTTTTCGCATTCTCTCGTATGTCTCCATATATGAACTCCAACAAACTGCGAATCTTAATGAGAGCCTTTGTAATGAGCCAGTTTCAATACTGCCAGTTGGCTTGGATGTAGTTCCACGGTAGGCATTTGAATAACAAAATTAATAAGATACACGAAAAGGGTTTTAAGAATTGCTTACAAGTTACAAGAATTATGTTCCTAGTTTTGACATTTTATTAGAAAGAGACAAATCGGCTTTAATATCCACACGAAGAATTTACCAACCCTAATGACAGAAATATTTAAAACGCAGAGCAATATGAACCCTCCTTTTATGAATGGGATCTTCAGAGAGCGAGAAAATATGTATAACCTAAGAAATAACAATGAATTTGTATTACCAAGAATAAAGACCGTACATTTTAGATGTGAGTCCATCAGATACAGAGGGCCTCAACTTTGGTTTTCCCTCCCTCAAGATATAAGGAATACTGAATCTCTCTCATTGTTTAAATCAAAGATAAAAAAGTGGCACGGTGAAAAATGCTCTTGCAGACTATGTCGATCTTTTATTCCAAACGTCGGATTTTTATGAATTTTTATGATTGGGCTTTTTATTATCTACATTTTATGTCATTTCTTGTATCAAACCATTTTATCATAATATTTTCATATCAAATAATTTTATCATACTATTTTATAAACTGTATATTTTTAGGTAGTTTGCCTTAATTAGAAATTTTAGTGTTTTTACTATTCTTAGCTATGTACTAGCCAACTATAAAGAAATTGATTATTATTATCATTATTATTGTTATCATTATTACTATCATTATTATTAAGAAAACACAACTGTTCTATATCATACGTTTCGATGTAGAATCTTCTTCAGTGTGACACTGAAGAAGATTTTACATCGAAACGTATGATACAGAACAGTTGTGTTTTCTTAATTTTCTTTCTGTTTATTTTGGTGATGGTTTGAGTTTGATATTATTATTATTATTATTATTATTATTATTATTGAATTGTTTGTTGATTAGCTCAGGTTTCTAGAAAGGGCACATTGTAAAACAGTTTTTTCTTTCATTACTGAATGTATTATCCTGTATAAATAAATGAAAATTAAAAATCAATCAGTCCACACGTATCCGGATATTTTTGAAAACGCATCTGTTTTATCCGCATGAAAAAATATCTGCGTCCACACGAGGAGCGTTTTAAAAATTATCCCCGTCTACACGAGAACGCTCAACCACATCCCCATGGCCTTTTGTCACATTGGGACGGAGACGAAAGTGCAATATGTATATGTACTGTATATGTATATGAATGTGATTGTTATTAAAGTACAACCAAAAACAATTTATAAAACAGGAACGTAGAACTTAGAACTTAAAAGAAACATAGTTCTACGTTTTGGACGTAGAACCATCATTAAAGGGGATGTTCTGTTAAAAATTGAAATTTCCAACTTGGCTTGTTTTGGGGTTGAAACAATGTTATGAAAGCAAAACTAACATTTACCTGCAATTTTATGCTGTTATTCCGTCGCTTTTTACCTCCAAATCTTGCTTCTTGACGGCCGCTATCTTGCCTGACAAAAAGACTGGAGCGACTGTTTGACGTCATCACGTGCAGAAAGCAATAGGAAGCACACGGTATGGTACGGAATCCTATCATAAAGATCGTCCAAACTTTGCTATGGGCATGAAAATTGGTGGAGAGAGGCAGTTTGACATGCTGAAAAAAGATAGAGTGTGAACCAAACCCAGAAATACCCCGTGAGGCTATTCTTAGACAGTGGAACTATGTGTTGGTGCAACTCCTTAAATCGGTTATTGCTATAAATTTTGTCACAAATCGTGGTACCAACTTAAAACTTTTTTCCTGCGAAAAGTCGAACCGCTGAAAGGAAAGGATATTAAATCAGGTTGCAAAATGCCCCTTGTGATATTTTTAGACTGGGGTACTAGGCTCCAGGCCACCTAAAGGCTCTTTCAATAAATTTCCTGCATATTGCGGTACGGACAAGAAACTTGGTTGTCAGGGGCAAGTTGATTTGCTAGAAAAAAGATAAGATGCGGGTATATATTGTAAAAAGTCAGAGGAATTTATACCCTGGGTACCAGACAGTCTGGTAACCAAGATACGGAATTTTCCAAGCGGGCAGAAATTCTATTGTTTTGTGAGAGAATATGTTGCTCTGATACTGAATAGGTAGTTACGGCTGAGAAACCCTTTATTTTCTAAGGCTCCATGCGTCCAACGTATCCGGATATTTTTGAAAAAGCATCTTTTTTTTATTCGTTTTGGGTTAGCTTCCACACAGAGACGGCGTTTACAGTCACCGAAAACGAAGCTTTTCGAAAACGCTCTCCAGGTTGGATCCTTTTGAAAACGCCGTTTTCCTGTTCTCGTGTGGACGGGTGAAAATGGAGCTTTTCGAAAACGCTGACGTCACAGTGTCGATTCATAACCCATTAGAGCATGCGCTCGGATCTTTGGGGATCACGCGAGGGAATTTTGTTTACCTGTTTTTGGATTTCGAATACACAGCGTTTTCCAACCTCGTCCCCAGGCCCTTTTTGTCATACTGGGACGGAGACATGAATGCATATGAAAATGTATTGAGTACAAAGTTTAAAAGCTGGGGAACATTTTGATGCAAAGAACTGGGTGTTTAATGGAAAAGTCGCAGAGATCGAGCGAGGACAAAACTGTTGTTAGATAGAGGCAAGTCAGATAAGCTGCAGACCTTGTTACTTAATGATATAGACTGTACAATACACGGACAGCCGATAATGTCGCGTCATTGCAGTACAGCAACGGCAACAAAATATCCAATGTTAGCATTGCGGTAGGATATTGCATTTGTAATGATTATGGAGTACGAGGAAAGACTGCTGTCTTTATGTTGCTGTTAGAAACAGCAGCAACATAAATTGCTTCAGTGGAAAAGCTACGTAAGCCCCATAGTACATGATTGGGCCTCCTGTGCTCTTATTGGCCAAAAACGTATGACGTCATAAACGTATTTTACTTGACATCCGGTTGAGCGAGTGCATTTTAATATTTGCACTGCTGCTTCGCAACGCGCAAATCAATTAGCTTCCATGAACTTAACCGCAGCATAGAGAATTTCCAATTGTGAAGGGTTCCTTGCCTCGCTTCTGGGACTACTCAGCAGCCTCATTGCAGAAGGCACACGTAATGGTATTCATTTCCGTCTCAAAGTTTTATATGAAAGTCTATAAGTTCCAGTTTGAGCAAAAATGAAAAATTTTGTTGTTGTCGTCATTGGTGCGATAACTGGGACTATATCGTGAGTCTACAAATGAGCAGCAAGAATTAGGCGAAGACACCAGGAAAAAGAAACTTTACGACCGTGTTTTGCTGCCTTCTTAGAAAACATCTTGGCATAATTCGTGTTTTGCATCTTTTGCATTTTCTAAGGTCCCGTCTACACGTATACATTTACGTCTGTAAACGCGGCATACGTTCTTATACGTTTACACCTTGCGTCCACACGTAAACGGCGGTTTGAGTTACCCTAAACGCATAAATTCGAAAACACTTTTCAAAGTGGATACTTTTCAAAACGCTGTTTTCGCGTCTTCGTGTGGACGGTCGTAAACGCATACTTTCGTAAACGGTGACGTCACAGACTTCAAATTCATCACTCGTTTTCAGTTTTTTTGAAAACACTGTTTTTGCGTTTGCATGTGGACAGTCGTAGACGCATACTTTTGTAAACGATGACGTCATAGACTTCATATTCATCACTCGTTTTAGTTTTTTTGAAAACGCTGTTTTTGCGTTTGCATGTGGACGGTCGTAAACGCATACTTTCGTAAACGGTGACGTCATAGACTTCATATTCATCATTCATTTCCCAATGTTTTGAAGTTTACGTGCGGACAGGCTAAAACGCCCCATAAACGATTTGTGGATCAGTTTGAACGGAAAACATTCTGTGCGTCTACAAAACGTAAACGTATACGTGTGGACGGGGCCTAATAGAGCGATGGTCACTCAGGGACCTTTGCAGACACGCTGCGATTTCAAATTATCAGAAAGTCAAATCGCAAAATGGGGCTCCACACATTGCACTACCTGAATAGAGAACAAAAGTATGACTTTTGGTTGGCATTTTTTCAGTTCAACTACTTTAATGCCGATCCATATTTTCTGCTAAGGCCAAGTTTCATTTTCAGGTAGTCTGAGATGCAGAATGCCAGCAAAGGATCCTGGGTGACAGGGGCTCTCAAAATTTAGTTAATTCTATCTTTTCGCTGTTACCAAGCAGGCCACTCATTTACAGTGAAAAGCGTCCAACGAAAATGCTTCAGATATAGTTTACCTGGCTTCGCTTCCAAAGCAACGTTAAAGACCCATTGCTAACCATGATCCTTTGTGCGCCGATTGAAAAGCAAGACAAAGGGAATTTAGGCCAAAAAGGACTTTCAGATAACACGAAAGTCACCTTTGGCGCCACAAAGGATCATGGTTAGCAATGGGTCTTTAAGTCTTTTAATTGAAGGTGCGTCAGCAGAAAAGTCAAAAGAAAGCAAAGAATTTACGACAGGAATTTATTTTATTAGCGCATCCCTTGCACAATACATTTGGTTTTATATACACTGATTAAACAGGTGAAATGACAAAACAGAATGCTGGATAAAATTCACTACATTCAACTGAAGAGAGAAGTAATTTTATCACGGGCCGTAGGAAATTCTGAATCAAAATAAGATTTTCCTATGATACATCGACTATTTACACATCCATTTCATTCTTTCAGACACGTCCAGTGGATTTTTCGTGCGTGGAAGATTGACGTAACCTAGAGCAATTATGCCAATCAAATGAAGCAGTTTCTGGGACTATCGCCCGTGCGACTCGATGAATCACAAATAAAGTGATAAAATAAGAAGACTCGGTCTATCCTAGGAAAATGTCATATCTAATTCTGAATTTCCTACTGCCTATGATTACATAGGCTTCAGTCGCAAAGGGAATTCTACGTTAATGTGGAATACGTATTAAATTGCATAAATAACATCCATGATATACTCTGAATTATTAATTGTTTGGAATACTTCTATGCGCCCAAAACATCGAAATTTTCACCAAATGGCATGGGCAGTGAAAACATGGTAGAGGGTTGTACTGTGGCACAGACAATTTCCTCAAAGAAATAAGAAAATTATGGCTTCCAAATGAGGGGCTTCACCGCTTGGACAGCCAAGACTTGGCACCAAACTTCTGTCTTTCAGGTGCACTATAATTGAGTATTTGGTAGAAACACGGGCCCGAACACGGGGGGGGGGGAACATTGCAGCCCAACAGGGACTCCACTCAGGGTTACAGAGGGCGAAAGTAAAAGTTTTGAAAAATACCCTCAAAATGGCAATCGTTTTACGAAAACCCCCAAATGGTAGTTCATTTCGTAGCACTTAGAAATTAAATACTTCTACAGTTTTTCATAATTGTTCAGTTGTAAAAGCTGATGGAACAAAGCAAGAAAACTTCAAATTCATTGATGATTATCGCTGCAACGACCATATTGCCATGCGGAGGAGCATACTGAGTTGAATCTTAAAATTGCCCAAGAATACCCCAGACGGTTGAGCTAAAGATGGCGTCGAGGCATTTCTTAGCAAGACCCTTTGCGACATTGAAGAAATCAGCCAATCAGCCATCTTTACCGCAATCGTCTATTGGTAGGATGTGCTGAAAAATAGGATCATTTGGTAGCCCTTTGGTAAGATCCTCAAACTGACTGGACCCCTGTTAGGCCATAATGGAAGTACCCTACCTCCAGGGTAGAAATACAGTCTTGAGCAAATTAACATCAATGATTTTCAAACTACAATCCCGGACAAAACTCACGAGAAACTCTGCTTTTTGGAGGAGAGAGCCCCCCCGCCCCGCCTCCCCCCATTGCAGTGTTGGAAGCTGATGGAAATTCGTAGATGAGTTCACAAGTATGTTTCTTCCATCTACCAACATTGCAAGGGGGGGCATTTGGCAGTGGCAGGTAATGGTTTGATGGCAGGAAAAACCTCTTTTGACGTAGAACTCATTTGTCTCAACGAGTCTTGTCCGGGATTGTGGAAAGTTTCGCATAAACACATAGGGACAAAAATGTCCCGATGATGAGCGACAATTGTCTGCAAAACGGAGGTTTTTCAACGTCAAAGCAAAGTATATATCGAAAATTTGATGTCTATGCCAAAGACGACTCCCATAACTGGTGTGCCACGGAATTAACCTTAGCATGGCTACTACTAGGCCAACACATGAGCATACTTGTTCTAAGAGTCACTGTGAGTGAGGTAGAGGGGAGGGGTGAGGTAAATTTGAAAAATATTGAAGGCGGATAGAAAACGAAATTACAACTGAAACATTTGGTCAGCTTACACTGATGACACCCAATAGTCGGATAAGGTTCAAAAGTGAAGATCTACAATTATAACAGTGCACTTCAGACAGTCCAGTACACTTTTTCGGTATACAGCTAATCTATAAGAGTGCACCGTTACTGCTCTCCATCTTTCTCTTTCGAATCGTATCGATCAATTTCTGTTAGTAGTGTCAGACGAACAGATTTAGAAAGCACCAACAGTTTCCAGTTGTAGTAATTTCCAAAAGAAAATGGTACATAATATTGATGGTAGCCAAGATGATCTTTTTGCACATGTATCAAGGTCAATGATGCACTACGTTTGTAGCTTGGAAATTAAAGTTGTTACCTCGACACTACAATAGTTTTCTTCGTTGTTTTCCCTTTGGCCCAAGCCTAACCAGTGCTAGAAATCAAATTCAAATAGCTCTAGCGCATCTGAACTGCTCGCTTGAAACGAGGATGGACGCTGTGTAGGAACTAACTGTTCATTTAAACTTGATTCTTAGCACTGGTTAGGCTTCAGTCGAAGAGAAAGCAACAAAGTAAAGCAGTAATATCGAGGTAATAAACTTTAATTTCTTAGCTACAAACACGGTGCATTATTGCCCATGCATGTATCTAAAATGAATACTAATCGACGACGATTGAACAACTGGACAAGCATGCTTTTACTTTGGCTCAAAAACAGCGACGCTTCACTTGCTATTTGAGATGTAGTTTTTAAGTTATTCGCCACTCTGCCAAGGATCCAGACCCTGCAAGAAGAAAGGATACATTTCCTTCCACTTGCATCTGGCACTCAGGCTATAGCTTCTCAGTCTTACGAGCTTTGTAGGTAAGGTGGCTATCGATAAGTGAGCCTCAAGTAATACTCTAGGGCAATGTCTAGACACTATTCCCACGTTACTAGCCTAATCTAAAGAAAACTGTTTTATACTTTAGCAAACATTTACCATAAGATTATGATTTCAGGCTATCACTACAAAACTTTATATGCTTTAAATGTTTTAAATGCACGCGAAGCAGTAGGTGATAACTGTACCATATCACTTCAAATCATGTTGCCTAAGAAGTCTGAAGTAGGCGACTTTTTTAGGTCGTTGCCCAATCACTTCGCGCATCTACTGTAATTTGTTGGCCATTCAAAATTTCCTAACTGATTTTCTAGGTTTGGGGGCTTGCAAGGAATAGCCTTGATACATTGAAAAGAGGTTTGTGTGGACTTGCTATGAGCATCACATTTCTGGCCGAAATTTGTGAGAATTCGTGCGCCTTGTTCACAGCATATATGTTCACCCACGCAGTTTTGGACGATTGAACATCTAAGGACCCTCAAGTAAAGACTTAAAAGTAATTGTGTTTCTGTCAATATCTAACTACCACAACACTGTCAGCTGTAGTCACTTTGAACAGGAATCAGTTTTCATGGCTCTGATTTCAAAAAAACTGACAACACTGTATCAATATGTCATAAGACAGGGCACACAGGTGACAAGGGCATGGAACTTTCCTGGAAGAAGTGTTTTCCTGGCACATTTTTTAACAGATAGTGATCATCCTGTGGTCCATTTGGGAGCTAAACAAAATACTTTTCATAGTTCAAACGTTTTGGAATTATATATAATCTGAGGATGAGCCTGAAGAACGGATTTCTAAACGTTCTTTAAGCGACCGACACTGATCACACAAGTCTTTTTATAGGAAACTGCTTCTAAGAAACTTAACTCTCAGATCGCCAAAAAATTAAGGAACTCCAATACTGGGACAATATAAGAAACCATTCATTTTGACAAATGAAATCTAAACCATATTTTCGGGTATATTTTTCATTAATTCTCACTTGTTTCCTGTGTCATATTACTCGGAAGGACTTGAGTAATGTCTAAACGTCGGGAAAGTTTCCAAAAACAATCCTTTGGAATGTTCATAAGGGCACAGGTAGTGAGCATGAACATTATGGTGGACATTTAAGAAACTCTTGCGAAACTCCGAGTACTGATAATTTTCAGAATTCTCAGTGCTGGCCCCAACCATAATAGTGCCCCAACCATAATAAGAAATAATAGTGCTGGCTACTACTGCTTATATAAAATAGGTGTAGCTATAACCTAACAACTCGTTTCGAAAACAATTAGCAGGTTTATGATTCGCTAATTCCAAATGAGAAAAGTGCGGCCATTTAAGCTTATTCTCTTAGCCAGTTAATTGTTTGGTTGTTCTTCATAAAGATGTTTTTGCACAGTTTTAGCTATAGAGATCGCTAAAGTAAGTGCCAAGCAAACCAAACTTGACACTCTGATGTTTGTACACTTTGTGAAACGTCAACACAAAGTTATATTTTTTAAAAAATAACGTATTTTCTTATAACAAACTGCTTATAAGAAACTCAACTCTCAGATCGCCAAAAATTAAGAAACTCCAATACTGGAAAAATATAAATTAAGAAACTATTGGCTTTGACAAAGGAAATCCTTAACATCTTGTTACTTATTTTCAATTAATTTCTGTATCATATTACTTGTATGGTACTTGAATCCTGTCTAAACAATAAAAAAAGCTGCAAATAACATTGTTTTGAAACTTGCACAAGGGGACAGGCAGTGAACATGAAGCCTTAACAGCCTTTGGGGAACATGTAAGAAACTCGTAAGAAAGTCGAGTACTAAAATTCAGATACCGGGTGAGCCAGTAAAAGTTCCCACATTTGAAAATTCATAGCATTAAGAGTACTTCACAGATTTTAATGATTCAAATTTTAGTTAAAAGCCAAAGATTACATGATTTTTGTGATTTTTCTCGCTGTGTCAAGAGCATTAGAAATATATCTAAACTGAACTTTACACAAATTTCATGGTAGCAAAATGATTGAAAAAGGGCCTAACACGTTGATGAAATCATAAAGGACTCCTTGCACGCTTGCACAGATCAATAGAAAGAAATGCAATTGTTCATGGGCGAGAGATATTTACATTTATTGCCATGAGACTGAAAATCTTTTGTATTTGTTTGAAAATTAGTATCGTACAATTGTTGACAGAGGTGAAACGCCTATTGCCCATTATTTTGTAGAAGTAGAGTCCTTACAATTTGATCAATGTTTTTGGCCATTTTCAGTCAATGTGCGACCATAAAATGTTTATCAAGTAAAATTTACTGACACTTCTAGTGCCGGTAAGACAGTGAGAAAAATAAAAAAAATACTTTGATCTTTCTGCTTTTAACTGAAATTTGAATCATTCAGATTTGTAAACTATTCTTGGTGCTATGAATTTTTAAGAGTGGGAACTTTTTCTGGCTCACCAGTAATTTTAAGAAGCTTTCAGTACTAGCCTAAATTCTTAGTTCCTCATAAAAAAATATGTGCATGGCCAGGGGGATACATTGAAGCAAGATATGATATCTTGATTGAAGTATTTCTGCTTTGAGAGAATACCTATAATTGTTCCACAAAAGTGGCTGGAATTTTAGTCAAAATCCAAGAAATTCAAGAAATAACATATCATGAGAAAAGCCTTGTAGTCCTCTTTCGTTTTTCGTTGGACTCCTTCCTATACGTGAGGCAGAAGGAGAAGTTGCAGCAAACGAAATTTTTTTGCGACATCATCAAAAAGTGTGACCTCCTGTCAAATTTGAACATGTTCCAGGTTACACCTGATTCAGAAAGGTCTCGAAATCCCAAATCAAGGAGTTTGATTGAATGGTTTCTTTGCTCTTTTGGGTAGTGACCTGCCATAACATTTCAATGGAATGGGAGTATCTTTTCAGACAGCAGACATTGTGTTCCTTGACATGTGCAACCAATTATGCTAAAACTCAGGGTGCTCCCCAGGGGGGTACTCCCATTGTGGCCTGACAGAAGGGGCCAGTCAGGGCCAAAACAAAATTTTGAAAAATACCCTAAAATGGTACTTTATGAACCTAAAAACTGGGTCATTTGGTACTACGGTTTTTCATAATTTTTTATTGCAAAACTGATGGTACAAAGCAAGAACACTTTCAAAATTCATTTATAATTAATGCTGTAATGACTAAATTGGCGTGTGGAGGAGCGTACCGGGTTGAACATAATGGCTAGGGATCTTAGAATAACCCCAACTGGTAGTATGTGGTTGACAAATAGGGCCATTTGGTAGCCATTTGGTAAGACCCTCAAACCGACTGGAGTGCCCCTGGGAGTGCCCCCGGGAGTGCCCCCTTAGTTAAGGTATGGGGGGGGTTCCTATTGAGTAGAAAAGGTTAAAGATGAAAGATCTAACACAAGTCAAGTTTGGTGTTTTCTTTTGCCTAGGCAATCATTTTCTTTACTTGCAAAACAATTTGGCACCTTTCTTTTGAGTTAACTGATTTGCTTTCCTGGGACTAGATTTGCATTCAACATCAAAAATCTTAGGCAAATAAATAATGGACAAAGTATTTTGGGCCAAAGGTTTTTGATGTTTTTCAGGAATTCCAGTTACTTCTACGGAGTTTCAGGAGAATAGGTTCTGACTGTACTTCTTCTTACGCAGGGATCCTCACCAGAAATTTTATTCAGTAATTATTCACAATGGACTCTCCCATTTGGTGACCAAGAAGGCTATGCATTTTAAACAACAAACATTCTTTCTTCTGATTTTGCTTTACTGTAGAAACTTGTGGACACAAATATTTTAAAACACAAAAATCTTGGACATTTGGATTTTGAATTGACCACAAATATCATTGTCCAAAATTGTTGACATTTAATGTTATGTCACTTCTTCAAAGAGTGGACAAGATGACTTTGTGACGCAAAGGATTTCAAATGAATTTCAGTAGAAACAAAGATTTCTATAGAGCAATCTGCCCCTGGGTATACGATACAACCTTGTTTTACAGGACCCTTGTATTCTTGAATATCATAAGTACCCATAGCTTCAACTATGCATTGCATGACCTCATTACAAAATTCCAATTTTCTTTACCTCTCTTGACCAATTTCTGCATTTCAATCAGTTACTTCTTGGAACATATCAACTTCGCATCGACAGTGGAGCATGTAACAATATTCAACATTGCAGCAATCTGACATTACATTCACAGTAACAACATTGCTTCATCCAATGTCCAACTGTTTCTTGGCAACTTATGCAAATTTCTGTTTCAACTGAATAGCTTTTCGGAAATGATTGACCAGTTCCCAGGCCCCACGAGTGTTAAATCCTTAAAAATTTGATGCTTCAAACGATATGAAAACAAGTCAAATGGAAGCAGTTTTGCTTGCAGTATCAGTCACAATGACTTTAGCGAGGCAAATGAGTAGTTTCCAGGCTCCATGACTGTTAGGTGTTTAACCATAGTCGACATTTCAACGACTTGACATTAGATTAAAAACACGCGGTTTTGCCAGCAAGGAAGTTTGTCAATATCCCACTTGTAACCACATTTCAAAGTGACGACATGCAATGCAGTGGTACGGCTTGTCTCAATTTTTGGAGTGCAGATTCGCTCCATAGAGATGGTGAAAAAACTGAGCCGAGCCGACGTGTGTTGCGTTAACAACATAAGCATTCCGACGATACCACAGGGGAATACACAAGCGTGTCGCATTACATGATCAGATCAGATTTCACAGCAAGTCGTACCTTAGCAAAGCTTTTAATGTCATATAGCTGCAAACTGCTTTGTTGATCATCTCCCTATTACGGTCTTTCGTTTCACAAATTGCATTTCTCCGTTGTGACATGTAACCCTTTTCGTTCAATATATAATTGTTCCAAGTCCTTTTGCTTTCGCAGTCGCAAAAACTCCGCGGCATACACTGAACAAGAGTCCGTAAATGTGCATTCAACGCAGCAAACTTTGCTTTATGGCAAATACTAGGGTCAACACAACGGTGCTCATTGTAAACAAGCTTGAGAAAACATTGATCCTCGCTACAACTGCTGCCCTCAGTGATCGAACTTCGAAGGTCAGATATAGTTCGTAATAAATCGCTACCTCTGAGATCGAATAAACTGTCTTCAAACTTTTGCGTGTATGAACCCGTTGAACTTGCCCGTTTAGTGTTTTGTTGTGAACCTCGCGACCTAAAAATCCTTGGGAGGCATCCACATTGAGAGCAAATGCCTCCTGAAGGTTCAATGGTTATTTCGTCTTGTTTATACCTCTGGTCCTGTTCGACAAGTTCTCCAAAATTATCATTCAAATCGACAATGTCAGGCTCATCAAATGTGCGTTGTTCATTTGCTCCTTCAAGCAATGGTGGTGTGTCATTTCCCAAGTCGTAATCATACTTTAAATGATCATCCCTTTCGTGTCTTCGTATTCTTGCAATACTGCCACTACTACGACTTTCTCGACTCATTAATAAATTCGATACATTACTGTGTTTAGATCCAACGCTTTCGAATGACAAAAATCCACTATCTGACTCTGAAGTTCTGGCCTCTGGGTAGCCATCATCTCTCGGTATTTTTCGTGGTTTTAACGTCCTAGGACTGCAAGACTTCTCTCGTTTGCCATTAGGAGGCTCGCTGGTCGCCCTTCTTCGAGACCTTCGTAAAAGTAAACAACCAATGGAGGTTTTACTTTTCTTCATCGATCGATCCTTTCTGCTGGAATCTCCCATCATAACGAACAAGTACTGTATTCCATCTCGTTCTGTAAGCGGAGCGAAGCGGCGATGAGACGATCTTGTGAAATTAGACCTGTAATCCCTTTTCCCTCAAAGATCAACGTCCAAATGGTGAAATTTCCCGCTGTTAAAACTCGACGAGGCGCTGCTCACACAGAAATCCTACTGTTTTCAATAAGTGGTCATGGCTCCGGTAAACATGGCACAATAACCAATGTAAATTCTCACTTTCATTCTTTTTCAAATATTGTGACTGGCAGAACATGGTCGAAGGCTACCCGATCTATGGACCTGTCAACTGTCTACTAACCACTAACAATCCACGAGTTCTTTTGGCATATTTCGTTCCCGCAGTTTCCTCTAGGAACGCTACTCAACAAATCCGCGCACTGAGCATAGAAGGCTCTTTGTGTGATATGGAGGACATGAAAACAATAGACTTGTCATGAAAGATCAACAGTCTCACAATTATCACGATTTTCCTGTCATTTTGTTGTTGGCATAGGAAATGAGGCTGTACAGACGGCATATTACAGCCTAAGGAAAACAGACTTTCACCAAGGGTGTTCTGTACAATAAAACCGCTTCAATGTGGTTTTCTGACATGTTTAGACCTCAGACCTTGGAAACTAATGTGGATACAGTAGTAAAATAATCTAATAGTCAGAATTTTGTATACAAACATCGCATGCTTTTGTCTATTATAAGAAACTTGGATCCACTTGGATCAGCTCATAGTTGTATGTAAAAGTTTTTAAATTTCACCTAATAGTTTCCACTGTTTAGTACGAAGCGAGGTACGAAGCGTTCCTCAGTTTGTTTCTAATTTTTTGGTAGCATGAATGATTAGGTAGTTTCTAACATTGCACTGTATTTAACAAACAGCATCATGTTTATCAAGAAAGAGAAGAGAATCGAATTGGACTTAGAGGCATAAGATTATGAAACGGAAAAGGTTCAGCGGACATTTTGCAATGATACCATTGAATCTAGCTTCCTTCAATTTTCGGCCATTCTACATAGTATTAGTTTTTTCACAAACAAGTTTCTTAAATAAAGACACGTGTACAGTTAATCACTATTATAAGTCAGGCAAAAGAAGACATCACAAAACCTAATATTACTAAAAAGTACCATTTTTGTTTCCATGATTCATTCCTAAAATCCCTTGAGCTCAAAACACTTCATCAGCGGAGCGGTCCTCGATGAATTACGATGGGTTATGAAGCTCAGTTTCGAGAAAATGAAGAAAGTCTAACAGAGAACTTAAATGGAAACTGCACCCAAACATAAGAAACCGCACTTCAAAGAGCTTTCGGTACCAGTACCAACTGATAAGGTACCAGGTCAGGTTCCACCCAAATTGAAGGCATTGGTAGAACCAGTTTTGGAGGATGGAGCTAATAACTGATTTCTAAAGCCGGTTTTCCACTAGGCGGATTTTTCCGGGCGATGCGGAGCGGCTATTGTAATTGCATTGTTTATTTCTAACAATGGTCACTTCTGGTCGCTCCGCTACGCGCGTATTTGAAAGTCGGATTGACTTCAACTTTTCCGCCGCGTCCTATGGCGCCAACCAATCAAATCGCTCGAAGGCTCTGAAACATGACTTCAGTATTCCACGAGAGGGGGAAAGCCACGGCGATTGACGAAAAACAGCTCTGAAAATATTTTTAAAAATTCTTGGTCATTGAATTTCTTGGAAATTGAACATCTTTGTTGGTACGCGTGCAACCGTTGGTACGCGTTTCGTTATTGTTGCTCAGTATGGGGATGTTGCGGCAAAACTCAAATTGATGCCCTCCAAAGACTGCAAAATCGAGCAGCCAGAATTGCTACGAAAAGCAGCTATCATGTTTCAGCAACTGGTCTGATTAAAAGGCTGGGGTGGCCAACAATCTCGGACATTATTCTAAGTGAAACAGCGACCATAATGTTTAAGTCAACAAATAGTCTTGCGCCTGAATATCTTTCCGAGTTGTTTGTAAAGAACTCGGCGCTTAACACAATGAGACTTAGAAATACCGAAGCTGACTTGCGTGTTCCTCTCTTCAAAACGGCAAATGGGCAGAAGTCAATATCATTTCGTGGGCCTAAGCTGTGGAATCAATTAAGATCTGATGTCAGACTTGCACCCTCCCTTTCTACCTTCAAAAGGAGGCTTAAAGACGTAGTAGAGGGTTAAAGATCTTTTTTATGTACATTCATTTGATTTTTTTTTCGTTTTTGTAAACACAATTGTAAATTAATTAGGATTAGGTTTTAAATTTGTAAATTATATGTATTTTTGCACGGCCCCCTGTAAAGCAATCAATGCAGATTGACGGGGCTACCGTGGATAAAAAATAAAAAATGAAATGAAATGAAAATGCATTGGTTTGTTTTAGAAACAACAGCCGCTCAGCTGCGCGCGGAAAAACCCGTCTAGTGGAAAACCGGCTTAATATCGTACAGTTTATCAATAATTTGAGGAATTCTGAAAAGAAGTCTATGTCAGTTCCTCGTGAGACCACTGGGCAAGACCAAACCACTCGTGAGCACGTCATCGTCGCGTCTGTGTCACTGTCTGCACTGCTGAAAGCTAAAGTCTCTTTTAGGAATTCCAAAAACATCCCTTAACGAAATTGTTTTTGGTACCGACTCATATGGGCTTGGCACTAACACCCCTACTTTTGGTACCAGGTTCCACAACCTTTGCGAATGTTGTACCAGGTACCATCTCTCTGTTACCATGGTGCCACTACCCTGTCACCACCCCCCCCCAATTTTGTTACAAACAAAATGCAGAGTAGGGCCGCTCTGCCTCCACTACTTTACATCATAAAATAAAGATTTTCTTATGGGTAAAATAAGTTTTGGTGAGAAAATCGCCTGGGATCTTCAACTCACGCTAAAACCTCACAATGCAATCTGCATCATCCGGTTGCATGTCGTATTGCTGAAACCACAAAGGAGAGGGCTTCGCCTGGAACACCTAACTTAGGCCGTACCGCCAACAATGACGGTGACAGAAATGACAATAATTTTTTTTCGAGCACTCAGACTTTTCCGGCCCGACGATTGTTCACACAAATACTGCCTTAAAGCAACGGCAAGTACAGGAAATACTTGCCCATAACAACCTACCAGAAGTGCCCTAAAACTGATACATTTGAATTTTGAAGTGTCAAAAGTTTTTTCATGTCGAAAAATAGGCCATAGAGAAGCTTACTTTTTCAGGAAATTTACAAAGCCTATGTTGCACCAGAAAAAATATAATTCTTTGAATGTAGTTTTCAGAAATCTTACATACAGGCCCGTCGGAACGAAATTGATATTGGGGGGGGGGGTGAAACGAGGGGCGAGCGAAGCCAGGAAAAATGGGGGTCCGGGGGCTTGCCCCCGGGAAAATTTTTCATGACCACGCCCTTTAGATCGTTGGAAAACGCCCCATTTTTGGAAAACGTGCCATTGACGGAAGCAAAGGATCACGACTAATGAGGGTTTTTCCATGAAAAGTTTGAAATTTTTGAATTGTATGACATCAAAAGATATTGCATTCTGGATAGATTCTGGTAGCTTCCTCGATTATATAGGAGTTTGAATCTTCATTCTTACGACCTTGGCTTTTGCAGCCTTTTTCACTTACAAAATCAACAAACGTCAGCAAATTATTAGGGGGGCTGAAGCCCCCCAGCCCCCCCCGCTTCCTGTAACAGGATATTACATGTTTAATTACATCACGCTGTGTAACTGTAACCTCGTTCTCAATATCCTTATTTCCTTTTATGTCAATGTGTCAATCATCTTTTGTTTCGAATTAGTATGAAAAGTTTAGTATTGTAAATTGTGGGGGATTCTTTTTGAAGATGAAACTGTAAAGATGTAAGCGTGTCTCCTCATTCATTGGACACAAAACCTCTCGCATTCGTCGAACACAGATTTCGACCATTACATTCCGACGGGCCTGACATATATACATACATACAACATACAACTTCTTGTTGTTGCAGATTTCTGAAATATTTAGGCATCGGATATAGCATAGCATAACAAAAATTTGATATTGGACTTGAGACAGCCAAAGGAAAAACATAGTTTTTCAAGTCTGTTTCAGTGATAAACATTCTATTTCCAACTACAAAAGTAACACAACTTTCAATTTCGGACCATAATTCATCATAAGCGTATGTACTTTGTAAATCACACTCTTCCGTGCAAGGCCATCTCGATTTTAACTCCCTTTTATTCGATTAAGGGAGTCTCATAAGGTATATCAAAGCAAAACAGGCCACTTTAGCGACAGTGCTAGCCTGCGTGCAGACTTTACTTGGCTCTTCTTCGCAGTGGACAGTTAAATCTGAACGCAGGCTATGACGGCGTTTGTCGGATTCAATAGGATGGTTGCGATACGCAGTAATACATAGATGGAAAATATACTTTCACGATTGCTATTAAGAGTTGCTTTTTACCCTTCTGAAACTTGCTTTCTACTCTTTTACATCTGGCCTGTAAGTTGCATTGGCAAAGCAAAAACTGCCTGCAAAATTCTTAATGAAAGGAGGATTCAAGGCACGAGTTCAAAATACATTCGGTTTGGTATGGATTTCCAGAGGTCTTAATGTAGTAGTATACTTCTACTTTAAGAAGCTTTGTGATCTTACCATTTTAGCACCTATTGGTACTAAGAATTTGCAACGTCCTACGAAGCACGGGA
The DNA here is from genome assembly GCA_964020215.1 of Aurelia sp. 3 sensu Dawson et al. (2005). Classification (NCBI taxonomy): domain Eukaryota; kingdom Metazoa; phylum Cnidaria; class Scyphozoa; order Semaeostomeae; family Ulmaridae; genus Aurelia; species Aurelia sp. 3 sensu Dawson et al. (2005). The sequence continues at coordinate 41,693 of OZ026573.1, read as the reverse complement.
GGGTTCTGATTCGTATTCGTGGAAGGAGACATAAAATTCCATTACCAGTATTACAGGGACCCAAGGGAATCGTATATCCCCCCTCCCAATGATCATGATCAAGAGGCCTTGCCCTGTAGCCTTCTTTGTGATTGTGAAGTTATGACGTATGGTTTGTGATTTCATTTGCGCGCCTCGCTTTCGATCTCTTTTCAATGCATTACGTCATAGCTTTGCGTTCATCATCATCATCATCATCATCATCATCATCATCATCATCATCATCATCATCATCATCATCATCATCATCATCATCATCATCATCATCATCATCATCATCATCATCATCATCATCATCATCATCATCATCATCATCATCATCATCATCATAAATCCAAAATTAATGCATACCCCCAGTTGAGGTATGTAATACTAATACTAATACAAATACTAATACTAATAAAAAGTATAATTAACTTGATGTGACTTGATATAAAGTAACATTAACCACCAGTGGCAAAAAAAGAGCCCCATTTACACATAAGAAGATTTACAATTTAATAGAGAAGATGAAATTATAACATAACATAACAGCAGCAAGCAGATAGAAATTGCAACAATGGAATTATCTTACTTTACAGGAGATGATTGCATCCTTTAAAGGGAATCGACCATAGAAATGGAATCGACATAGGTAAAAGCTGGCCCGGGCCAGGTTAAAAATATAATCTATTGAATTTGATAATTTCAACACGTGTGGCTTCATTGTGGAGCCAAAGAAACAATGGATGCGTAGGCGTTTTCTATAGCCTATTTATAGCAGCTACGAGATATAGCCATGTCTATTCCCTTTAACGAAATCTAAAAATTTCGTCTGACGAATTTCGCTATATTTGCACCTGTTTTTTTCTGGTTATTATTGTCATCAAAGCTTCGAATTTGAACTTAGAAGGATACTTCGAGAAATATTGAGGTATATATAAATTTCTAAGATTTGTGAGTGCAGTGCATTTTAGTTGGGTATGATATTCATCCCCTACTTCACTAGCAGTGCACATGTCGCAGTTCCGCAAATGATGATCAATATTTGACTATCTTCCAGTTTCAACTGGGAGGTTATGATTCGCAGTTCTAAACCGGCAAAGGAATAGCAAAAGATTAGAGGGCAACTTCTTAAAATAGTTTTCCATTTCAAAACCTTTCTTAATAAGTGAGTGCATTTTTCCTTTAACTGATGCCTGCATTTCGCTATTCCATTGTTGAAGAAACTGATCTCTTGAATTAAGTTAAGCACTTCCATTAGCTTAGTTGTACTATGTAGAGCCCCATCGCCCTTTTCCGATCACAGGCTGCTGTGATCGCTTTTTGTGTACAATCGCGCAATGTTTGCTTACATGGGGACTGGGCCTCCTAATTAAAAAAGTGCGCGAAAAAATACTTTGCTGACGCCATGAGCTTCATGTTCATAGGTGGTTTACTTTTTTCTGGTGTGTGAATCCAACTATATGAGAAGTTGAAAAAGGCCTACCTGTGATGGAATCGTAAGTAGTCGCCATTTTTCCCTTCGTGTTTCCTTGTCGCAATTATATTTCCCCTTGTTCCTCTACTGCTGTTCATCAGAACCGCAGTCAAAACATTTAAGCCTTTACTCCAACTCTCTAAACGGATATTTACGAAAAAATGTCAATCATAATATCTCCGGCAACCCAGCAGGGGGTAAACTTCTAACTGCAGTCAGATAGGCTATGTATCGCCCTTTTCCGATCACGAGGTTTGGCTTCGAATCATAAGCGTACGAGGCGGAGAGGGGGCTGTAGCCCCCCAACTTTGGAAAGATTTTCAAAAATCAGCCGCACTCGGACAAAATTTTGCCCTAGTCGGGCAAAAATATTAGTAAGGATGGGCTTTGTGTCGGGCAGCCCCCTGGATCTTTTCTTCCCGCACGCTTATGCTTCGAATCCTGTGAATGGTTGCTAGTGAATGGATTCTCTCTCGATGAAGAGATGGGGTGGAAGGTGAAATAAACAAAGAAACCTCATCAAGGGGTTCCGTTGATTTTGGATGTGCGTGAGGTAGGGTCTGAATCAATTCCAGGGAGAATTGAAGAATGGGAGGGGACAAAAGAGAATTGATGTTTTTATGGGCAAAAGAGAGCAGCCGGAAATAATTTGCTGCTTTTCAAATCCAGCTTAGATATTCAAAGACCCCAAATATATATTTAATAGAAATTTCAGATCGAACATATGAGATATCTCCGAGCTCCCTAGGGCAATAATTATTTTGCGGTGCTGTTTATGCTAGAGTTTTGCCAGTTCTTGTAAATTGCCTGTAACTTTCAATAGTAAATTCGACTATGGTATTATTGAACGAATAAAGCGGCAAAATGTTACTTACCAAACAATAACATGAGCTAAATGTTACTTACCAAACAATAACATGAGCTAAAGCGGCAAAATGTTACTTACCAAACAATAACATGAGCTAAACATCTCCTGCTATCTGTATGGCATCCGAGGGGCAAATCACTGCTTAAAATCTCGTACGCTCTCAAAAATAATCACACTTTAATCACAAATTAATCACGTTAATCACACAAAAATCACATTAATCACGAAAAATCACCAGTCATATTAATCACAAATTTTGAATCTTTAATCACTTTTAATTGTTTACTTTTATGAGAAATGAAAAGATTAGCTTGTCCCTATCACCATGGTCCATATTTATGTGAACAAATTATCAGATACGCAAACCCAAGCTCGAAAACATGAACAGCACCAATCCAAGATTCTGAGTCCCCTGCGATGGAGCAAAAAGGAAAGCCTCGTTCATGTGTTACAAACAACCCTGCCAAATCAAATTGTCATGATAGTCATGACTTGATTTATGAAACAGCTTACCGTCATATTTTATCATTTGGTTTATCAATCTTGCTCTGTCTTGCCTATTCATACAATTTTTATAGTACAGGAGCCGAGAACATTTTGGAATGTGTGGTTTATTCTGCGATTTATTCCAGAATAATCACAAATTAATCACATAAATCACAAAAAAATCAAATTAATCACAAAATAATCTCTGGTGATTATTAATCTCGTACGCCATTTTCAGGAGTGATTTGCCCCTCGATGGCATCCATTTCATCTGGCAACTGCGCTTTTTTGAGCCCTCTGCGGTGGTGCTGTTCAAAATTCATGCGTGAACTTTCGTGATCGGAAAGGGGCGATGAAATGAAGATATCGAGATTTTACCGCTGTGTCTTTTGACAGCGATTTTACGGAAGACGGTGGCTAAAGTTACAATAAATGGTTTTTATATTTTAAACTATGAAATTAGGAATAATTCAACAGCAAAAACGTTTCTGCTAAAATTTTCTTAGGCCAATTAATAGAAGGTTTCTCTTTCAGTGATCGGAAAAGGGCGATGGGGCTCTACATATTGCATATCGCATGGAGGCTAAAGAGCAAAAGGGAGGCTAAAGAGTCACAAAGAGGGCTAAAGAGCAAGGCCTCTTTACGTTATCGCGTCACATTTACGAAGGAGGCTACAGAGCAAGGCCTCTGTATCATTGGGGTGTATATGAAATTACCTGGGGTCCCTGTAACTAGCAATATGCCTATCAACTGATATCAACCAGACTCCATACATTAAATTCTCAATAAACTGCAGCGTTGGAAGGCTCGAATCAACACCTGCCGCGCAATGTCATCAAATAAACTTATACTAAGCTTTCCGAATGGGCTGGGGCTGGGGCTGGGGGCACTTCATTATCCGATCATACGGGGGTGTGCGCCAGTTTGGGTGGTTTTCTGCAAGAAAATTCTGAGATTGGGATGTAACTTTTGCTAGAAAATATTGAGGGAATGTCTTTTAGGATATTTAACTATTTTCCTATCGTTTTGTGACGCAAACAGTGGTCAGAAACCACATCTGTATTCTGGGGTTCGGTCTCAAAATTCTACAAAAAATTCTGGGATTGGGTCATGACAGAAACTCCTAGTGAAGGGTCCCCTCGGGACTGCAGCTTGGGTTGGGTTGGGGCAGGGGCAGGGGCAGGGGCAGGGGCTGATCGGCTTCTGGGAGACGGAATTTTCGTATTCTTTCCAAAACGAAATATCAGCACTCTGATGGGCAAGGAAAGTAACTTTTTAGAAATCCCTCCTTCCAGAAACTTGTTAGTTTTTCTGGAAACATTCGGCCTATCGAAATTCTGTAAAAAGTATGGTATTACTCATATTCTTGGCAATCAAAAAATAAATTAAGCAAATTGCTTGGTTTCATTGCTTTAGAGAGGGCTCATTTAAGAATATTTCAATAGCTTCAGAAAAACTTCATTTTCCAGTCCGCTAATCTAAAGCTTTGAATCAAACTCGATACATGATACGTTCACGGACACACAAGCAAAATTTGAAGTCAAAAGCTTGGCCAGCTTTTTCGCAAGAAAATGCTACTAAAGTTTAGTACCCTATTTGACAACAAATACTAGAAATAAATGGTCAGTCGGTAATCGATTGGCAAATGCGAAAGAATCAGTGAAACGGACTTGCAAGCATATGTAAAATAAGTCAACTTTCTCTCGACTGAAAATGCAGAAGCCTGCTTCCAACTAGGTCTTTTGAGTCGTTAGGGTCGTGCAGAGAGACCCAAAAGATAAGGCCTGGTTCACAACAAGTCGTTTCAGTCGTTAAGGTCATGCAGAAAGACCCAGACGGCAAAGGAACTAAACCCCGAGTCTTAGTCTTTTTGCACGACTCTTACGACTCAAACGACCTAGTGTGAATCAGGCTTTAAGGACTCAAATTCTGAGCCTTTGTCTTTTGGTTCTTTCTGGATTCACACTAGGTCGTTTGGGTCGTTAAGGTCGTGCAAAAAGACCTAAAAGACAAAGACTCATATTTTGAGTCCTTTGTCTGGGTCATCCTGCACGAACTTAGAGGACCCAAACGAAATTTTCATAAATGACATATTTCTAAGCCTAGATCAAAGTATACTGCGCAACGATGCTGATGGCAATACAATATGGATTGAAGGTACTGATAAGGAAGGCATATCAACTAAACTAGAACAAGAAATGAATATCATAAACCAATGGTTTGAAGAAACGGCTTGAAAAATGGAAGCTTATGATGATTTCCTATCAAGCCAAAAAACGTTGAAAAATGCAGTGTTAATGTCAACATACAGATAATTAAAGAAGAAGATAAAGTAAAGTTGCTAGGTATAACAATAGATAACCAATTAAAATTTGATGACCATATTAAAAATATGTGTAAAGAAACAGGAAAAAAGATAAATGCATTTGCAAGAACAGCACCTTACTTAAATGAAAATAAACGGAAGCTTTTAATGAAAACTTTTGTTTTGGTATTCTTCAACTACTGTCCCTAGTATGGATGTATTGCAGTAGAAAAAACAATAAACTTATTAATACCATTCACGAAAGAGCATTGCGAATAGCTTATCATGACTTTTCATCTAATTTTGAACAACTACTGCTTAAAGACAACACAGTTACCACCATACAAGAAATTTAAAGCAACTTGCAACAGAAATTTACAAAACTATTCATCACGAAAACCCAAGTTTCATGGAAGAAATTTTTAACATAAATGAATCACCTTATAATCTTAGAGGGGTCACTTTCACTAGAAATAAGCCAAATACAGTAGAATATGGACTAGACACCATATATTATAGATGTCAAGAAGTATGGAACTCAATTCCCAGAGAAATCGCCTCAAGTTCAAACATAAACATCTTTAAGGCAAGTATTAAAAATCTATCTGCAATTTCTTGCTCATGAGGAATATGCAAACCATTTATATGATAGATAGGCTATATAGAATAACGAGAAAACTACTGTGGATTGATGTATTTAGTTGTTTTCGTATTGTTAGTTGTTGTTAATTTATTTGGTTTCTTAGACTGCGTTCACACGATGCCGGCACATTTTGAGAACGGTAGGAAATTTGACGATAAAAACTCGTTGCAGGATTTGATGCCAAAGAATAGTACCTACACCCTAAGAATAGACCTGTCTCGATCCAAAAGTGTCGAAAAATGTTCTGTTTTCATCTTTGTTGAGTGTTTAAACGATGCTGTTTCAAATTTATGCCGGTTACGGTTCCGTTTTCAAAATCTACCGTTTTCAAAATCTGCCGGCAAAAAATGTGCCGTTTTCGTGTGAATGGGAGGCCTATCCGTCGAATTTTTCATCGTTTTCAAAATGTGCCGGCATCGTGTGAACGCAGTCTTAAATAGTTGGTTTTAATTACCTGTAGACATAGCTATCACATATTATTTTTACCAACTTAAAAAAATGTGAAGAAAAAAGAAAACGACTTGGTATTAATCTGGTTTAACGACTCAAACGACTTATTTGTGAACCACGCTAAATCTACCTCTTGTTACAAATCTGTTTCGTTTGCACGAGCCATAGAATATGATGCATGAGTCCCAAGGTGAAGAAAAAGGAAGAGGTTCGTTATTGTGACTGAAAATGATCAACAACTTCCCAACCTTGTATGCAACATGATGCAATCATAAAAGAAAAATGGGGTTTGCATTGGGAAGGAAGGAGGGGTTCATGTTCAGTCCCTTCAGTCACAAAATGATTTGAAAAATCCTTTCTGTTTCTTCCCCTTGGGAATCAAGCATGATTTTCAAGCTCGTGGAAAGGAAACAGATTTGTAACCAAGATAAATTTGCATTGTCATTCACGAAAGAATGCTAACTTGTTTCACACGCACATGTTCGCAAGCGCTTCCCTGATTCTTTCACATTTGTCAATCAATAATTGACTGGCCAGTTTTTCTAGCACATGTTGGCGTCGGGCAGGCTATTGTCGTCAGGCATGCTACTAAACTTTAGAATTCTATTGAAGAATAACTGGCCAAGTTTTTGACTTCAAACTTGGCTTGTGTGTCAGAGAACATACATTCAGTGCGGTGAAAAAGTTTGATTAAAAACTTCGTATTAACGAATTGGAAAATGAACTTCTTCTGAAGCTACTATATATTTTCAAATGAGCCTTCTCCAAAGCCGTGAAAACGAACAATTTCGTTTAATTTATCTTTCGATTACCAAGAATATGAGTAATATACTTTTTACAGAATTTCGATAGACCGTGAAGATTCTATAGAGGAGGATTTCTGAAAACCGGCTTTCCGCACTCATCAGAGCGTAAAGCAGAGTCAACTTAAGCACGTATTTCCCCGGCAGCAGTTGGCCAAATCTGCTTCGAAAATTAGCGAAAAACGGTCTGTCTTTACACAAAAAATCCATCGCACATTTCAGTGACATTGAGGCATAATAGAAAGGCCTCTGGGATTCCATCCAAAAGAAGTCGAGGGTCAGTTAAAGAATACACAGCATGACCTTCCGCGACGAAGGCTACGCACAACCATCTGCGCCTTGATTCCGGGGGGGGGGGGGGGGCACTAACTATATTTCGGGTACGGGGATGAGCCATCTGAAAGGGTAGGAGAGACCGGGGCTAGAACGTACAAGAGGCATATTGTAACAGAGGACATTTCTCTGCCGCTATCAAAGCTGTGCTCATCAGCTTTTGTCTGAATGAATATCTTGTTACTACGTTCAATTTAAAGTGTGGTTCTTATTGTTCTTGCCGGCGGCTATTTTTCACCCGTTTTTTGGCGCAAGAATAAAGTTTTGGATTCCACAAAATTTTCTTTCTGCAGCGTTCCGTAGTAAACGTGAATCCATAATTCCAAAACAGCACCGGAGAAAATATGTCTTGTTTCTCCTGGAATCAACCTTGAATGCTACGGTCAAATGTATTTTTGCAGAACAGTGCACTTTCACATCTTGCCAGTCTGGGGCAAGTTGTAACAAAACAAAAATTCCCTCAAAAACAAGCAAGTTCTTTTTAAAAGCTATTCAATCAAAACTGTCTCTAATCGTAAACTTTCTCTACTTGTAAACAATTGTTCGATATGCTAGCCTGCGCGCAGACTTTACTACTGCGCAGGAGTAAAGTCTGTGTTCAGGCTACCGATATGTTAGATAAGCTAAGAGTTGACTGAGAGTGAAATCGAGTGAAACTGGTACATTCAGTTGGTGATTTTAAAGATTTTCGGATCAACGAAAGCCGCTAAGACATCAGATGTGCAAATAATGAAATAATATATACTGATGAATGCAGTGTATTTTATCTAATTTCGCGTTTATTCTACGTAAAAGCAAGATCATACGATTACACTAGCAGACAGACTTTAATCACGACTGCTTTTTTGTTTTGGTAAAACTTGCCCCGAGCTTGAGGCAAGTTGTAACACCCCGATCTTGATTTCCATTTGCAATTTACCGAATATCTAACAGCGCCATATTTGTGAAACAATATACAATAGCCATTGGTCAAACACAGCACATGGTAGTATAAAGACAGTTCAGTGTTATGCTGTAGGAGAAAATTTCATTCTTTGAGAAATGTTACAACCAGCCCCGGTCTCCTCTATCGATTTTCACGATTATGGTACAACAAACGATATCATTTTGCATCAATTATGGCTAATGCTTGGAAAAATTAGCATATGGCCAGGTATACGTTTTCGAACAACTGGTATGAGGAACAGGTATGTTCTTGAAGCTTGGATGGCACTTCCCCTACAACCAGAATCTGGTCAAATGCACCTCTTTGGGTCCTGATATTCAATTTTCCCTTTCACTGATTAGCATCAACTCTTCTATGATTTATGGGAAGACCTCAGTACTCAAAGCTTCTTACCATTTCTCGAATTCCTGTTTCAATGCTCAAGATCGTCTCAATAGTTTCAGTAAGAAATAACAAGTACTGTAGATCTGGAAAGAAATATACGCAGTTTATGCGCGCTGTTTAATGTTCATGTGCACCAAAAGTGTTAGACTTGACAAACACCCTGTTTCTTTATCATTGATATTGTATTAAAACATGGATATCGTCGTATCTCGTTGAGAACGACCTCTATCAGACAGGGCCACTGTTTACATTATACCAGTGAGCTACCGCCATGCCTTGACTTTCATGCCAGGTACACCTTCTGTTTACATCATGAATAAGCCATCCAAGATTGCAGCATAATTCCTTGTTTTTCAATGTATTGTTTCTCAAAGGAGGGGAATGATTCCGATCACTCTGGTTTTATGCATTGAATATAGCTGTGGATAGCTCTTGAATGATGTAAAAAGGACCCTTGTTCGATACAAAAATTGAAGTGCAACAATAGCTGTCCGGTCACCTGGACCTTGGCTTCTTATAAAGTAACCGTATCTTCGTTTCGAGAAAGAACTCAAAGAATTTATTTTTGATGTTGATTGTACTTGTGACGTATGAACACAAGCTGTGAAACTAGCGGAAAAGGTGTTTTCTCCTTCATTTTGACTCCATGTTCACAGTACGATGAAAAAGCCTTGTAAACAAGCCACAACAGACGGTAACCCCGGGGAGTTCAAAGCCTTTTATCGATGCAAAGCTTCCTGGAACATAAATTAAATCCCGTATTATCGAAATCACCTTCTTCGTACTCTATACCTTTGACTACCGTTTGACTAACGCATGAAATTAGCACAATTTTCGAAAAATTGTTTCAATTCAAGGTTTGTACAAAGGCACCGTAAGCCGAGCCTTTGTAAAGGACATCAGCTATGTTGCCCAAACCTCTCTAACTTTTACAAGTTATTTATTAGCCACATTTTGACTGAAAAATCTTCAAACAAAAGAACTCACAGGTCAAGTGACATGCCCATATTTGGAAGCAGGTAGCAGAAAATCATTGTTTTTGATGATTTCAATGGAAAGATATGACCAAAGTATGAAGTATTATACACCAAATGAATCAATAAACGAAGGGCTTTAAGTTGATATCGGAATTTCTGGAATTTGATGACATCAGCATTTTACGGGAGCATTTGCGGATACTCGGGCGGCTCAGACGACTTGGGCCAAAGAGCAATGACACGTGTGTTTTAAAAGGAAGTTTGCTTAGTCTTTACAAGAAGTCTTTTCCTGAAATGGTAACCAGAGATCAGATCAAGAACGAATATTAAACATTAAATGTTTCTGCTGAAATGTTGACAAAAAAATCGTCACGAAAACACGTAAAATAGTACATTTTGAACGTTCCCTGAATCCCTGCATGACAAGGTGTGAGTGAATCCTAATCTCAACATGCTGACAATAGCAACAAGTGCATAATTTTCTAATTACGAAAGTAGTTAACGTGAGGCACCTTGGCTTGTGAATTTCTTTTCCATACATTTGCTTGAATCCTTCATTCTGTCTGGCAGCTGTGTCCGCGGCATTTCTCTCTTTCAGCTACAAATGGTGTCAATATTCTTTCTCAGCTGAAAAAAGTATAGTACTGACATAGTGTATGTCACGAAGAGATGCAAATATTCTTAGCCAATAAAGTAAAGTTTATAAAATTGTCCCTCCTTGACGTAGCTGTAAAGACTATCCAAAGAAGATCCATACTTAGGGACAACATATTTTTAGGCCCATATGGTTTATCCTTGTAACCTTTTATTGTACTTTACATCTTTGTATTGGGTGAATCAATGAAAACGATTCCTGTTTGACAGCCTAATGTTCCCTGTATATCAACGCAATTACATTGGCAAATAAACCATCTAACAATGGACATGTACAACTATTTTTAGAATTTTGCCTGGCTAAAATCCGTCACTCCGTAAAGATTTTACAAAGGATTTTCCCACTAAGAAGACTTAACAAAACGTGCCAAAATTGCTCGCAAGTTTCCAAACATTTTTACCTTACAGCAATGACTTTAACATGCTTTATCACGTGCTGTCCTCTTGGGAGGCTGAGCGAGTCTTCCCCTTAGTATGAATAACTTATTTTGGAGGATTGAACTCTCCCAAAAGGATACAGTACATGAATGCATGTAAGTGTCATTATAGTTAGGAAGAAAACTAAGGAAATTTTGCCAGCTGTTTTCACTACCTTTTGGAGGTATTCGAAAGGGACTTTCTGCAAAAAATATCCACGGGAAGGAGTGACTGATAGAAGCCGAGTAAATTACTGAATCTAACTGAACATATTTGCCATGACAAAAGATAGTTTCTGTGTTATTGCTTTGATATTCAGGGAGCAGTATTTTATCAAATTGGGATTATTTTTATTGACTCACCTGGTATCATAAGTGAATGGATGTTGTGGTTGAATAAGACTAAATGAAATGAAACAAAACGAGAGACTGCTTAACGAAATGAATAAGAAATTTTGGCGATTTGAGAGGAAGACTTTATTCACGAACTTTTCAAACCTCTTATACATCATTCGAAAAGTGCGGGTCTTCAAACATAGTAATAAGCAGTTAGACTTTGCGGAGAGTCACTGGTCTTGCCCCTATATACAGAGTGTACCAAAAACAGGCTACTGGCCGAAAAAATTTAATCTATCTGCAACGAGAAGTCTGGCATAAATGAGATGATGATTTTCTCAAAGCCTGACTCGCGTGTTTTTGCTCTAATGTATAGTTTTTGCAAATGAGTTCTCTAGGGAATAGGCAAGCAAGTGGAAAGGAGCCATGTCAAAATGAAGAAGCAATTCTTCCTGATATTGTGCTAATTGCATCGCTTGATGTAATTTTAAGCTGTGCTCTATCACTTTGCATTGTTTAAATCATCAGAGAGATGGGGAAGCAAGCAGCGATTTACACAGTTGTGAATACAGGAGCCCTTCGTAGGCAAATATCTCATATAAGCTGGAACGCTTAGCTTTAACGGTACTGATTTTGTTTCTACATAATTAAATCATTTTTAAGTGTTACATTGCAAGATTCTCGTGCTGTTTACAGGATCAGGCAAATCAAAAGGCATGCAATGTTAGTTTCTTTCTTCCAACTAAGGTACAATTAAGACAATACAAAAAAGTGCTATCTCATTTTGACATATTTGACATTTATTTGACATTACTTTCTTCTTGCTTGCGAATTCCGTTGAGGCTTGCTTTGCAAAAAAAGAAAGCGCAGTAATCAGGCTTTCAGCAAATCACTATCTCATTTATGTCAGACCTTTCGTATATATGTATCTGTGTATAATTTCGCAAAAAATAACGTTAGATTGAATATAAGTTTATTGAAAAAGAAGAGTTAAAAACATTTAATATAAAAACACCCCTAGTTGAAATGGCCAGAATAGCATTAAAAGGTCAGTGCGACCTTGTTTACATAATGGTCCCTCCAACGATGTCAATAAATGAAAAGTTTTCAAAGAAGAAAGAAAAATTCTTGAAGAGTAAAAACATAGCTAATTTGCTATATTTCGCTGTAGAGAAATTAAAAATTTTCGCCCGTTAGCCTTTTCTTTGATAAACCCTGTATGTTCTTGATAAAATTTGACAAAAAACACTTCGACTTAGGGTATATTCCGGACATGAAGTTTCACACTGCTTATGGATTCCTACTGATCAGGCATTAGTACTTCAATAATCTGACTCCAAACAAGGTTTACAAATCGAAAACAAAAGCACCTTGCAAAGAAGATGATTTCTAGGCAGATACACTGAAATGCTGCAAATCAAAAAAATCCTGACAAGATTCAAGTGCAACTTACTGAGTTCTTTTGAATATTACCTAGTTTGCAGTATATGGAATAAATGGCAGTTCTATATCCAAAATAGGTGTAGTCAACGTAGATTAACAACTAACATGCAATGGACTTAAGCACATTCGATTTTCCGTTTCCAAGGGAGAGATGTTTGAATCCTGGCATCAATTTGAATATTTTGAAAATTTCGTAAGATTTCTACTAAGGAGCGTATGTTTCTGATCATTTCACCGAACATTGCAGACGGAACTGAATAGCTTCCAAGCCAAATAACAAGCATGGTTAGAAATTACGCCATTAATCCTGATTTGTACTTGAATGGGAAATTTACTATGACAATCAAGCAATTAGTCAAAAAAATCCAAAGAATGGTAGACCTTATGTACAGGTAATTACCAATTCCAAGTGAATTGCTGCACTTCTGAACAAACAATTCTTTCGAAAGCCGATCACTCAAGGCGCAGTTCCCCTGATGGACATTCCACAAGTAAAAACGTAATTATGCTCAATTCAGTCATATGCATTCCTGCATCACGGTACAGTTACTAAAGAAGGATAATATTTACCTTATCACAACCTCGACCCTTCGTTTTAAAACAATGTCCCTTATTGCACTCTGTATTATTTTCTGGCAGCGAGCTTTTTGGTGATGCAGCTGATTCCTAGAAGAGAGATGAAACTGGTTAAGAAACACTTCACAGATAGCATAGGTACATCCGAACCTAGCATCATCACATACCACAATGTATATGGTGTTTGTATACAGTCATAGTATTCAAAGTTTTTAGGAAGACAGCAAAGATCCGACAGGACGAATGTTCTTCAATTTGAATTTGTTATAAGTCTTTACGCCAAATCGAACGTTGATTACTTGATTTGTTTTTCGATCACCAATTTGCTGGGGCTATCCTTTCTGCAATGCTGATTTCAAAGGGGAAAATATGCTAATAGAATATAAAGCAAAACATTAATAATCTAGCGAATATATTAGAACGTCTTAGCTAAATCAATCTACAAGTAAGGATACAAATATCTAATTCCTATACCAGAAGACTCAAAACTACCCCTCTCCCCCCCTTCGACAAAAATCACTGCAGATATTTACTTGCGCTGCAGTCACCAAAATCAAGCTTTCCAACAGCCACAAGGTTAAAGCATATTTTGCACCCTCAATATAGGGCTCGAATCTTTGCAAAATTTTTAAATTGAGTGTGTAAAATTTTGTTGGCCACACTGTTGGCTAATTCTTTCAACTGAATAAATCAAATGATATTTCAGGTCGTTTGCCATAATTCCAGATAGAGCATTGCAATATCATCAATGTACGAGAGGAGTTATCAGAAGCTTTGAAAAAGATTAAAAGCACCATAAATTGAAAAACTGATTGCGGAAAGTCAAAATGACCAATACAAGAAATACTCAGTTTTCGACGATCTACAAGTTGGTAGCAAGCAAAAGTTTACGATTACGATTTGGCATTTTGATGACGTCACAACTTTTAAAACCAGCAGAAATGTTAAGAAAGCTGTAACTCTGAAAATAATGATAATATCCAAAATGCTCTTTCTGGAATCATGGCAAACGTCCTCAAGTTCCCTTCAATCTATTTAGTTGAAAGAATAAGGTAATGACATTTTACAAATTTAATTTTAAAGTTTTGCAAAGATTGGAGCCCTATGCTGCAACCCCTCAAAACAGCAGTCCCCTGGCAGCCTCGAAAGACCCAAAAAACCAAGTCCCACATAACATCCAGAACAAGCACAAAGGTACACGATCATACATACACGATCAAAGGTATCTCGGAGTAACAGAATTGCAACTTGCTTGTCAGTTTTACAGTTATCAAAATTCCTTTCTTCAGAGCAATAAATGAATGTTTATGTTCAAAATGTACTGAGTTATCTAACTTGGAAACATCAATAATCAATGAGGTGAGTGTGGATACCAGCGGCCACTTGGCATTTCTGGTCATTTTCATACAAAAATTGGCTTCAGAATCGATGTGCAAGAAGGGTTCAATCGTGAATCTCAATTAACAAGCCTACAGTACAGGAAATTGTAAGCCTCTACCGCAATCTGAAAGACCAGATGAACAGATAGCATTCTAACAGTGGCAGTGGAGTTTAACCCTGTCCACAAGTAGGTAAGCACATTTTGGGAAAACTCTAGTCCTTCGCACAACTCTTAACATTATAAGTCAACGTTCTTCTAATTTTTGCTTAAATATAAAAGTTTACGATGTACTTTACATATTACTACACCTTTCTAGTTACTATAAAACACTACAGGTACTATGCTATGGGCAGCAAAAGATAATGACTACCCCATGGTCAATATAAAAAGACACGCAACATTAAACTACCTGCAACTGCAATACAAACGATTAAAAGCAAATTGATAATGCAGATGTCAGGTCAGGATTGCGATTAATGAAATAATGTCATGAGCGCAACTTATTCGTTGTAGTAGATACTTTCTTATCGTTGTAGCGCAAATTTCTTATATTGTTAAACTTATTGTTACCATTGTTGTTTTCTTACTCTACGCTAAACAATGAAACTTTGACACGTGAGAAATTTGATTTGCAATCATATAAACGATTCCTGGTAGGGAAGGAGCTGATAATTATAATGACGCGTATTGTGCTGATATATTTCGATTAGTTGTTGCCGCAGTACAATTAAACGCGAGTAGGAACTGACGTAGAAGTTCTTGCGGTCTTTAACAGTAAGGACTGGTGGTCTTTATCTGGTAAGGACTGGTGGTCTTTACCAGTAAGGACTGGTGGTCTTTACCTGGTAAGGAGTGGTGGTCTTTACCTGTAAGGGCTGGTGGTCTTTACCTGGTAAGGACTGGTGGTCTTTACCTGGTAAGGACTGGTGGTCTTTACCTGGTAAGAACTGGTGGTCTTTACCTGGTAAGAACTGGTGGTCTTTACCTGGTAAGAACTGGTGGTCTTTACCAGTAAGGACTGGTGGTCTTTACCTGGTAAGGACTAGTGGTCTTTACCTGGTAAGGACTGGTGGTCTTTACCTGGTAAGACTGATGGTCTTTACCTGGTAAGGACTGGTGGTCTTTACCTGGTAAGGACTGGTGGTCTTTACCTGGTAAGGACTGGTGGTCTTTACCAGTAAGGACTGGTGGTCTTTACCTGGTAAGGACTGGTGGTCTTTACCTGGTAAGACTGATGGTCTTTACCTGGTAAGGACTGGTGGTCTTTACCTGGTAAGGACTGGTGGTCTTTACCTGGTAAGGACTGGTGGTCTTTACCAGTAAGGACTGGTGGTCTTTACCTGGTAAGGACTGATGGTCTTTACCTGGTAAGGACTGATGGTCTTTACCTGGTAAGGACTGGTGGTCTTTACCAGCAAGGACTGGTGGTCTTTACCTGGTAAGGACTGGTGGTCTTTACCAGTCAGGGCTGATGGTCTTTACCTGGTAAGGATTGGTGGTCTTTACCAGTAAGGACAGGTGGTCTTTACCTGGTAAGGACTGATGGTCTTTACCAGCAAGGATTGGTGGTCTTTACCAGTAAGGGCTGGTGGACTTTACCTGGTAAGGACTGGTGGTCTTTACCTGGTAAGGACTGGTGGTCTTTACCAGTTCACAGTTTAAATATTTGTCTGCGCACACACGCCAAGTTCTTACGAATGGTGTAATATTGGAAATACATACCAAGATTGGACCAGGTCGTATGTTATTGCCCTTTTACATTGTGTTTACAGTCTGGATAAATTACACTGTTACGTCTGGATAAAATTACCTTATGAGAATGCATCAGATCTCAATCATCTCAGCACAATTCACCTACCCCACAATGGCGCTTGCTAGAACGCGTCCAAATAGGATGGTACCATAGTACACTGAGTTCTTAAATGTTAAAGTTAGTTGACGGAGATAAATAGCCACTTAAGCCTGCCTAGTGCCCCTACATATGTAGAGGGACTGGGGCGAGCTAAAAATAGATCTGGTGTCTTAGCCTATGAAAATCGAGAACTTTTGCGGTGTATGGGGGGGGGGTGATCATCATGACCAGTTTTTTGGAGATCAAACATTTCAAAATGGCCGATGATGCCGATAGCGGAGTTGTGCTTAGCCTACGCGTAGACCCATTATTCCAAAAGAAGAAAGGGTCTACGAAACAAAGAGCAAAAGCTTGCTACGAGGTTTCTGGATTTCTGGAAACTTAATTTATGCAGCCTTTGTTTAGACGCGCTTCACAAATAATTTGAAAAGAGGATTAGAATAATTAATTGGGCGGCCGTAGCAAGCGTTTGCTCTTTGTTTCGTAGACCCTTTCTTCTTTTGGAATAATGGGTCTACGCGTAGGCTAAGTTGTGCTCTCCTTGAAGAAAAGGAAGAAAATAGCAAAGTCAACACGCTTAAAAGCGGTACACAATGTTTATGGGAAACGTGTAAAAGAAGGAGAAGTTGTATAACGAGCAACATGATATCCAGTTGTTCGTAGACGTTCAGCAGAAACAACGAAATGGATTTGGAAACAATTTTATTTAGGACAATCGTTGCCAGTTCGTTCAAGGAAAATCTGAGAAACTGGGAGATGGAACTGTTCACTTGCTGGTAGATATTTGTATGGAAGAAAGATCCACGAAAAGAGGGCAAGCGTGCTTATTGAGTGTAATTTATTGTGTTGTGTTGGTCATGTCTGTTCTTTGTCAGGGATTTCCCCTTTTCGTTAAGTCAGTGGCGTGATGCAAGAGATGCGCTGATTGGTCGATTCAATTGTTTACTAAGTTTCCAACCTCGTTCCCAGGGTCTTCTGAGTTTCAATTGAGTAGAATTGAATCTATTTTTAAAAAGCCGTTGCCTTTAGCTCCGTCAACTAACTCAAATTTCTCTGTTAGATTGTTGTTAAATGTTGGGGACACGAGCAGGCTAAGCTGCGAATCTCGGGGAATGCACCAAAAAGGGCTCCAGATCGCATGCGTAGTAGCGATTTATGTCAATGACGTAAAAATACAAATTAGCTCAGCCGCTAAGAACAAGAGGAGAAAAACAGTAGCATAGATGCGCATGACAGTGTGAGCCCCACCGTTGATTCGCTCTGAACAAAGCTGAATCACAATCGGCCAAAACAATAGGGTCAGCACTTCATCTCCCCAACAAATTATAGAAATCGTCAAATACCGTTCATATCCAGAATCTACTGATACCAAGGACTTTTATGACACTGAATATCTTATTCATTTGCGAGCTTACAAACAACTCTTAATGTATCCTGTATCTTAAGTGAAACTTTAACCACAAAATATTTCATTTGTGAGCTTACTTCGAAATTTTAAAAGCAAAGCTGGCTCAATCGCAATTGCTAGTAAAGCCTAATTTCCAACGAGAAAAATCTTTGCAAAATGCGAAATATTTCTCGAGAAAAACCATCTGCTAATGCGCACTAAAATTTCGCCAGTTCTCTGTGAAAAAATTTCTCTGCGAAAAAAGTTGAACTCAGTTCAACTTTTTTCTCATTTCGCTTGCGAAAAATGATTTGGCCAATCATGATGCAGCCGATGACGCACTACCGCATTCCTGAAATGACTGAAACCCTCGTGGGTAAGGCAAGTAATTGCTTTGGTTCAGAATTGGCCTACACAATTTTCTTCAGAAAAGATTTCGCAAGAATATTTCAAACAAAGTGGAAATTGAAGAGCGAAGAAATTTCTCGAGAAAAAACTTCCCGCGAAATATTTCGCCTACAATTTTCTGAGTGGAAATCAGGCTTAACAGTCAAGGAAGCTATATTCTCAACCCCTGCCGAACTGAATCGCAATTTGATGATTAATCCTTGTCTTAATCTGGATCTCCTTCTTGGTACGTTCTTCGTCACTGTGAAGGTTCTACGTAGACCCGTAGATTCTACTGAGGCCGTAAGATCTTGTGTCGACCACTCATGAGGCTAAACAAGGTTTCTTTTCTTATCTATGATAAGTTAAATGTTTAATAAATATTTGCTAGATATAATTTTCTTATGACTCATTGTCGCGTGTTGACGGTCGAGAACAGGTCTGGGAAGTCATTCATGCAATATACGTCTTTTTATAAGAAACTAGGATCAGGCCATAGTACTAAAAGTTTCTTAATCTAACAAGAAATTTTGTCCATTTTAGTACTAAAAGTTTCTTAATTGGTTTCTTATTTTTTGAATGCATGAATTGTCAATGTCCCCTGAAAAGCAGTTCTCATGGACTGATGGGGCTACCGTGCCTAAATAAATAAAAATGAATGAATGAAATGAAATGTGGTCGCTAACACTGCTGCAGATATGTTTCTTGATATTCAAAACATCATATAGGAATAAACAGTGTTCTGTCATGTTGAAAACACAAATGATTAGGTATATTTTCCAATAATAAAGGTTCAACGATCTATTTGCTATAAAATTCATGCTTTTAACTTTGAAAAGTTTCTTAGCACTTCTCAGACATAGAACTAGAGTTTCTTAAAATTTTGGCCATCTTAGTACTAGTTTCTAATAAACCAGTTTCTTGTAAAAAAACGCGTATACATGGCCATATAGTTTGTACTGTTTCACTATGCGTTCCTGCTGAATACGGTTCACTGCAGAGATATCAAGTAATCAGTCAAGGGATAGTGAAGCTCATTTATCAACATCAAAATGCTGGCACAGACCTCTTTACTATGGGTAGAACAGTCTTCCCTCTGCAGCTTCAACTTCAGTTTTCCATTTTCTCCTCTTTGCAGAGATTTGTACGTTTCTTTTAAACAAATCCATTCTTTCCTGTGACGCGAAGATGAAATAATCAAATACAATGGCTGTTCCAAAAGACTATAAATCTAAAATTCCAAAGCTAGAAAGTTTATTAGAATGAAATTATTCATGAATACCGGGTGTCCTGAAGAATACCAGATTTTAACGGGCTATCGATTCAACTTCGGCTCCACTCAATTTGCAATAATTTTTATGCTAATTCTGAAAAGTTAACTGGAATACGTTGGTGGTATATGTTTGAGTTTTCAAAGTTGAAAATGTTCATCTTGAAAGTTCAAATTTACATCCATTTGCAAACCAGAGTTTGGCGTTTTGGCCAAAGCACATTCCTGAAGCACAGCAAATAAGTCAACCATAACCTCGAAAACATTTGAAACAAATCTATATTAAATTACTGTATTTGCTGCAGCTCACCTATCATGCAGTTGATAACTGTTGCTTAATTTTCGTTGAAAAATTGTTGCACTCCAGGATGTTTTTCAGACAAAATGGAAAGGTGTTTCTTCGACAGGATGAGCCAGAAACAAGTTCCTGCCTTTAAGAAATTCATAGCAACAAGAGTACTTGACAGATTTGAATCATTCAACGTCTTGTCAAGAGCTTGAAGGCCATACTATGTCGTGACATTTGCGCTTCTTTGAGTACTGAAAGTACAAGCAAATTCGACTTTGCAAAAATCTCTTGGTTGCCAAATGTGTAAAAAAGAGCATAAACACTCAAAGCTCAATCAAGTAATAAGGAATCTCTTCCAAGAGAAAATTATGCAAGGGCATTTCATCTCTATCACGGGTTATTATAGAAATAAATATTCCATGGTACTGTAGGCGATGTCTCTCACCTGTAAAGCATTGTACTTTCATTAGTGTTCTGTGCGAGGAATTCCCTTCTTATTTGATCAAGTAAGTATTTTTGGCCTTTTTGAGGCACTTTGCGACCATGGCATTTTCACAAAGCAGAATTTACTGGTATTTCTAGAGCTCATAAAAACGCAAGATAAAATACAAGAATATTTCAGTCTCTCAGCTATCACGCAGAATAAAATTCATTCCGATCCATTCAGAACTCTTAATTGCAGCGCTAGCTGCATTATATGTCAAAACAATTAGCAACGTGCGATGTCGCTGTCTCTTTCTGTCGTCGGTCAAATCAATTCAGTGCCAGTCTCGTCTCCAGAGCGAGTTCGTTGCTCTGCCTCTAATCTGGGATCTGCGCGGAAATTCCGCGCGGAGTGAACCCCGCACGGTTTTGCGTGTAGTAAATGGCTTCGGGGTGTCAAAATTCGATGTAAAACCACATACTTTACCTACATTGATCATCATTTGCAATTTATTTCCGACATTCGAAGAATAACGAGCCATTTCATGTTGGAAGCTGCGATGAGAAAGCTCCTCTGTTTGCAACTTAGGCCCATTTTCGCCCCCAAACAAACCGTGCTTTTTTCACATTACCACTCTTCCTAACCCCAGATTATTGTTCAGATACCTTCAAAAAAGCTTAAATAAGGTCCTTAAAGTGTTTGTTTTGAGCTTCTCGATTTATCCACAGCAGAATTATTTCTAGAGCAACGGCCATTCCATCGATTCGATTAACTATAATGTCCACAGAACAACATTCAGATTCAGCTCCAGAACAAGATTCAGATTCAGGACAAGATTCAGATTCAGGACAAGATTCAGATTCAGGACAAGATTCGGATTCGCAACTATCCAACTTATCATCTAATACCGACGTAACAAAGACACTTATTGGAAAAATAATCAAATTTGACCATAGATTTGACTTCTGAATCTGAATCTTGTTCTGGAGCTGAATCTGAATGTTGTTCTGTGGACATTATAGTGGCAAAGGCATCTTGTAATATCAGCAGAATGAGAAAGGCCTATTTCTCTTATTCCAATTTATATCATGGTGCAGTTTGTTCGCATTTCCCAAAACGCTGCACTCACTAACTAACGTTATTGCTAGTGCTGTGAATATTCAAAAGTGGGAACTTCTTTCTTGATCAACAAGTAGCTTGACTCTTTGTTGTCACCATTGCTTTCTAGGTATCTAAGGTTTAACGGCCTATTTTAGTAAGAACCAAAAATCGATTTGAAATATCACTAACATTGATCTGAATTCGAAAGCCTTGATTGGCTTTGATTTTTGGATCTAACAGCACACATCTGGCTGCCACTAAAACTTGTCAGGCAAACAAAACTGATGTGGAAAGAATCTACGGTGTCGCTCAAAAAGCAGCTTCGTTTCTTCGGAGTACTTCTGTGGAAAAGTCATTAGTTATTTTACACCAAATTGTACACAGGTACGTCTAAAAAGCCAGCTTAGATTCGAGATATATTTTTTATTCATATAAAAATTCTACAACATATCTTACATTCACAAAACTTCTCTAATTACTTTACAACACTACAGGGACGACACCATGGGGAGCGAGAGACAATGACTACCCCATGGCCAATATATAAAGACAAGCAATTTAATCTACCTTACACATAACAAACTACGAACGATTAAAAACTAACGGATACTGTACTAGATTCTGTTCTACATTAGGTGTCAGGTTGCGATGATTTTTAAAATGTCACGAGTCTCGAGATATCACAAAGCAATCAAGGATAATTTTAGGGTCTCGAGGAAAGGAAAATGGATTTGATCTAGTCCCAAAGGTTCAGCTTGTCTCGAAGTAATTTTCACCACAAAATAAGGAACACAATAACATTTAGGTGAATTTTCAAGACATTTTTATTTTTACTGGATGATCCGGTGAATCATCGATCTATGTATGTATGTTTAGGCCAAAAATGAAATAAGGTTAAATTAAAATTAGTCTATTAAAAAGAATGATCTAATTACAGGCGTGTGATTTTGAAGATAAAATTAAAAATGTAATCTAAAAACACCTCTTGTTAAAATGACGGGGATAGCATTAAAAGGTCAGTACGACCTTGTTTCCATGATAGTCCCTCCAAAGGTGTCGAAAATAGAAAAATTTACATAAGATAGCTGATTTGTACCTTAATGATCAAGTACTTTGTTGTTTTATGTCTCCAAGTATCGTTGTCCAAACACTTCACGTCACAGGGATCTGGTACTCAACAGGTAGACTGCGCAGAACTGCCGCCACTTTTCGAAGGAGAATGGGAGCTGTTTAGCCCCATTTTCTGAAGAAATAAGCGTCTAAATCAAAAGTTTAAATTCACCATGGTGATCAGCGATGTTTAATACATAAGATAATACAATAAAAATTTTCGCGTCATATTCACTATAAGATTAATATCGACATACTTTGATATGACGTAAAGTGGAGGAATATTGAATTCCTTCGCCTCCTTGATCTTTTTCTTTCTCTTCCTCCTCCGTTTTTCCTTAGTTGGTGCATTATCATGAACAAAGGTTTTGTTCGAGTCCTCCTCCTTTGCGTGATCTACGACAGATTCTATGTCCGTTGTGCCTTCATTAGTCATATTCAAAGTATCCTTTGACTGTGAAATGACCTCTTGCTGTTGTATTGTGTTCTCTGAACTTTCTACGTCACATTTTAGTTTCTTCATTGGTGTTTTTATGTCCCCTCGGCATTCGAACTGTTCTAAATTTGATGGAGAAGGAGTAACATCACGACATCTCTTGCAATTCTTTGCCTGACCTTGTTCCACCACCTTTTGCTCACTTAGAGATGTCGCAATTCTTTCACAACAATCACCAACTTTGATCTTGTTTGATCTTACATATAATGTGTTTAATACCTGAAGAGAAAGAAAAAGATTGGGTGTTCAGGAAATGAAACGAAGATGTCAAGTTATTGAGGAGAAAGTGCTTAAACTGTCATATCCCTTATTGCAGCAAAGGTTAAAGAACCTTTAGTATAATTTGCTAATATTCTACCGTTGGGCATTTCAGAAAATCTAATATTCTACCGTTGGGCATTTCAGAAATCTTCAATATTTGTGGAAACTACAGCATATTTCATAGTCACCTCTTCTGGAGATGTGACGTTTTAAAATTCCTAAATTGTAAACCAGAAGAATGAAAGATTTGTGATTGATACCATATTTCAGAAATTCCTTAACTACTGTATGGCTTTCTTCGAAATTAATCTAACTTGTGTCAAAAGTTTTTGTGATGGTTTTCAGATTACCTCAATATTTTTCTTGCATCACTAAAACCAAGGAAAATCCTCTAATTTTGAAAATATTAGAGATTTCAGAAAATTCCAACGGTAGAATTACGAGCTGAAATTTCTTTGAAGTGATTCAGTTCAAAGAAATAAGTCGTATAATTTTACATCGTTATTCCTAAAGATTTGGGACCTATGCTCGTAACAGCCATCTTGCATGGCTTAGTCTTGCATGGCTTAGTCTTGCATGGCTTAGTCTTGCATGGCTCAGTCTTGCATGGCTTAGTCTTGCATGGCTTAGTGTTGCATGGCTTAGTCTAGCATGACTTAGTCTTGCATGGTTTTGTGTTGCATGGCTTAGTGTTGCATGGCTTAGTGTTGCATGGCTTAGTGTTGCATGGCTTAGTCTAGCATGGCTTAGTCTTGCATGGCTTAGTCTAGCATGGCTTAGTCTTGCATGGCTTAGTGTTGCATGGCTTAGTGTTGCATGGCTTAGTCTAGCATGGCTTAGTCTTGCATGGCTTAGTCTTGCATGGCTTAGTGTTGCATGGCATAGTGTTGCATGGCTTAGTCTTGCATGGTTTTGTGTTGCATGGCTTAGTGTTGCATGGCTTAGTGTTGCATGGCTTAGTGTTGCATGGCTTAGTCTTGCATGGCTTAGTGTTGCATGGCATAGTGTTGCATGGCTTAGTCTTGCATGGTTTTGTGTTGCATGGCTTAGTCTAGCATGGCTTAGTCTTGCATGGCTTAGTCTTGCATGGCTTAGTGTTGCATGGCATAGTGTTGCATGGCTTAGTCTTGCATGGTTTTGTGTTGCATGGCTTAGTCTAGCATGGCTTAGTCTTGCATGGCTTAGTGTTGCATGGCTTAGTGTTGCATGGCTTAGTGTTGCATGGCTTAGTGTTGCATGGCTTAGTCTTGCATGGCTTAGTGTTGCATGGCATAGTGTTGCATGGCTTAGTCTTGCATGGTTTTGTGTTGCATGGCTTAGTCTAGCATGGCTTAGTCTTGCATGGCTTAGTGTTGCATGGCTTAGTGTTGCATGGCTTAGTCTTGCATGGCTTAGTGTTGCATGGCTTAGTATTCATGTATCACGAGAATTGCAAAATCGGGGATCGATCCCTAGGTAATCCAATCCAATGTTCTCATACGTTGTAAAAAGAATCCCTGACCACCCCTAACTTGGTTGTAGAATCGAGATATCCCAAATTATGAGTTCCATTTTATGCATCGGAGGCAGTCTGGGTGTGGTGCATGGGCGGACTAGCAGTAAAATTGGAGCACGAATGACTCGGCAGTGAAAGGGCCAGAAACTTAGAGAGCGAAATTTCGTAGGGCACTCCCTTGGAAAATTTTTCGCGGACAAACACCCCAGGTTTGCCTTAAATGATTTTAGACTCACTTTTAACGATTTGAATGGTTTTCTATGCGAATTGCATTCTGCTATCTACCTTATCAAGTGATGTTTGGCAGACTCACGGGAAACAAATGCATGCTTAAGGGAGCTGAAACTAGGTGCAAGCGCAGCGAGGGAAAATGGGGGTCCATGGGCTTGCCCTCGGGAAAAATTTTCATGACCACGCCTTTTAGACTGTTGGAAAGCGCCCCATTTTAGAGAATTGGCCATTTAAAGAAGAAGAGCATCGCCAGCGACGTGGGTCGGGTCTAACCGGGAAAATTTTAGAAAATGACTGCAGTTTCATGAGTAGATACATCATCTTTGAATTGCACAATATAAATGGGATACATTGATTATTATTATTATTATTATTATTATTATTATTATTATTATTATTATTATTATTATTATATGTTCTCGAACTGTCTGTTGGCTTCGAAACAAACATTGGAAATAACGAGGCTCATAAAAAGCAGCGCTACGAAAATCTCCTGAAAGACCTTTCATCCTCATACTTGCGTGTGGAATACATAAATCTATCGATGGGAGCAATAGGAACAATCGGCATTAACGGACACAAAGCGTTTATGAATATGTTGCATAATTTATCAACTAGTAAGCAAGAACAACTTTACCTGGAAAAGAAAATAATAACAATCTGTGTACGTTGTACGTACTACATATTTTGTAAGAGAGACAGTGAGTGGACAAGTCCAGAACTGTTAACGTTTTAAATTCTTTTCTTTCAAGATGTGGACAAATATTATATTTCGAACGTATTAGCTGCATACTTTTCAATTTATTTTAAGGAACATTTTAATTAGAACTTGTAAATTTCCCCATCATGCCTAATTGAGAGTGATGGGTGTCATCATGTATAGTAGTATTTGTAGGGAATAAAAAGTTTCCATTATTATTATCAATTTCTTTATCGTTGGATTACATTAAAAATATAGTTAAAAGTAATAAGCTAATTAATTCCAACGTTAGAAATACAAAATACAAATATTACATAAGAAAAATAGTGGATAAAATATTTACAAGTCATCAAACTTTATACAGCATAAAATCAATATCTAAAAATATGTATCATAAAAAGCCCAAGTTCGGAATAAAGACACGGCATAACTTGCATGGACAATTTTCTCTGTTCCATCTTTTTATCTTTGTTTTAAATTGGCAAAGGGACTGTGAATTTCGTATTGTGGGTGGTAACATTTGCCATAGCTGTGGACCTTTGAATCGGACGTTTTCTGTCCCGTTATTGACAGATCTCACTCTAGGTTGAAAAAACTCGTTACCGTTACGCAAATTGTAGTAAGTTGTATTATCACAGAAGATTTCCTGCATAAATGAAGGGTTCAGACCATTTCTAGTTTTGTACATACCAGTCATCAGTATTTGCAGGTTCTTTGTATGAATAGTAACTGCACTGTCCTTCTGTAATAGCTCACTAAAAGTAGATTCAGTATCCTTGTAGGTAATTCTCAATGCTCTTTCCTGTATTTTGTTGATTTTTGGTTGAGCTGTCTGCTGTGAAACATCCAAATTAAAGGACAGTATTGAAACTGACTGGTAATGAATGCCCTCATGAGGTTTCTTAGTTTGCTCTGATCCATGTATGGGGCTATGCGAGCGAGTGCATACAGTTTACTGCTCGCCTTTTGGCACAGTTTGGAAACATGATTATCGAAGGAAAGTCTGGCAACTTCCTGGAATAGAAATAAGTTTAAATTTTCATTCCTAAATTACGTCAGAATCTTCCCAGGTCTTTCGAATCTTTTAGAGCTGGCGTCACTGCTCCAGTGGCAGTGCCTGCCATGGAGAACTCTGGAGGACTTGTCAAAATGTGGGTCCGGAGGCGACGCCCCCGAAAAAACTTTCAGGGTCACGCCCGTTCCGCTCTTAGGGAACGTCTGATTCATTGCTCAGAAATGCTTTGATCTGTCCTCCAACTTCGAGAACCAATTACCGACGAAAGGGAGTGCTTTTGACGAAAGACCTCCCTGGGAAAGTTCTAGAAAGTAGAGGATCAAAATCGTCTACAAATGGAATTTTTTTGGAAATTTTCATTCATACTTTAAAATTATCATTATTTGACATTTCAGAACCTTAAAATATCAAATGCTTCTATCTCTTCTCTAAACCTTATGAGTACCTTATGAAATTAACAGACTGGCAATGGCAAGAGGTAAAGTGAGAAGAGGCCCCTGCTCACGAATCGTGGAAGTTGTATCATTCCAGACTTTCAAAGATGCATAGTGAAAAATCTTTTTGAAAAATTATGTCCTGCATCTAGGGATTTGAAGATCCTGAGAATTTCTCGTATTGTACGAAGAAAAACATGACCTGGGCAAGTATCTATCAAAAAGGTTTTCAGGACATGATTTGTTTATGATCTTGTAGGTCATCATGTTCCTGTCATAACGGATAATATTTTCTGCATTTAGCCAGGAACAAGACCAAAAGAACTGCAGTAAGTGTGAGGCTAAAACACGCTCTGATTAGTTGAAACAGCGCCCAATTATCATTGTTTGACATTTCAGGATGATTGGAACATATGACAGGGCCTAATATGTGGCTGTGCAGATGGAACACTTGTATGCTAAGTCTATGGCCGACAGTACAACTTCTGGTTAAAGCCAGTAGGTGCACGTAATATTGGCAATGTCAATTATGGCGAAGAATCAAGTTATTGACCAGAAATGTATCTTTAAGAATTGCTTGACCTTACTAAATACCTGCTTTCATATAACAAGGGCAGATTTTGTAATACAATAGCATCGGTCGCTTTGGTTCACGCCTCAATTCAAAGCGATTAGCGAATACAGACAAGAGAAAGTCTTTCAAGCAGAAATTCAAAACAAACGAAGCCGCAAAGTTACCCTGAAACCAGTGCGGCGAACTCTCGTTTGGTGCGGGCGAAGGGGTTTTTTTAAGAGAAGGTAGCTATGTGCTAATAACGAAAAAAGAAGGGTAAATCCATAGTTCTGTCTCGCGGATTTTCTTTATTTGATTCAGAAACCACGCAGAGGGCATTACAATTTTTGCATATTTATTGCTTAGATGTATGCAGTCACTCCTCAGCTCCTCAATTAAATAAACAAAATCCGGGAGACAAATCTTAAGACTTACCCATCTTCTTTCGTATACCTTCTCTTAAAAACCTATCTTCACCGCACCGAGAGAGAGTTTGCCGTACTGGTTTCAGGGCAACTTTCCGGCTTCGATTGTTTTGAATTTCAGCTTGAGAGAATTGCCTTTGTCTACATTCGCTAATAGCTTTGAATTGAGGTGTGAACCAAAGCGGCTGAAGCTATTGTATTACAAATCTGCCCTTGTTCTTTCATGTAGATCTACCATACTGTATTACACTGGGGAGCGGGCAAAAGTTAACCCTTTTTCACAAACCAAACATTGTTATCCAGGGCGAGCCGGAAAAATACTTCCTACTTTCGAAAATACATAGCACCAAGAGTACTTCACGGATTTGAATAATTCGAACTCTAGTTAGATGTGCGTAGGCTAACCAGCACTAAAAGTATCGGTAAATTTAACTTTATAACGTTGATCATATTGAAATGACCCTCTTTACACAGAACAATATGCAATGGTCGTTTGATCTGTCTTGAGAGTTATATGACATCAAGTTTCAAACAAATACTAAAGATTTTTCAGTCCCATGGCAATAAATGTGCAATGGATATCTCTCACCCATGAAAATTGCAAGCCAGGAGTCCTTTGCGACTTGATCCATGTTTTAGGCCATATATCAGCGACTTTGCAACCATGAAATTTTTGCAAAGTTGAATTTACCTATACTCCTAGTGCTTGCGCGACAGCGAGAAAATTCTCAAAACACATTGATCTTTCGGCTTTTAACCAGAATTTTAAACATTCAAATCTTTGAAGTATCCTTAACGTGTAAATTTTTCAAAGTAGAAACTTTTTCTTGCTCATCACGTACTATGCTACAGTCGTTAGAAAGCTTGTACTAACTGACTTTTCCTGCAATTTAACGCTCAACATTCTTCTGCAATGTTTGCTTTAACTAGATGGGAGTGGAAATGGAATTTTGATTTAGATTTTGAAATGTTGTATGACTGAAAGCTTAGATGTGCCCAGAGGAGGCGTTGTAAAATTGAGACATTATCGCAAAAGGAGTCATGTCCCAGCATGCATAATGTAAATCAAGTTGAAATGGCTAGCTACGAGTTGAAATGTAATTGATTTGTTATCCGATCAAATAGCACAGGGCCTTAAAGACAGTAGGAGGTAATCATGATGTCATATAAATTAATCGATGTTTAGCTTGATAAGTGAGCAACTGATTAGTTGTGATGACATTCAAACATCCTAGGAATAATATGACAAAGGTGACAGTAGGAAAGGTGCAATAAATACCAAGAAAGTGTTTCTGTCGTGACATTTCACTTGAAGGATAAGTCCGGGGTTGGTATAATTGTTGATTATTCAAGAGATTACACTGTTGTGAATGGTGTGTAGTATTTTTTCCAATATTCGTCTCTTTTAATCTGCGAAACTACATATTTCAATCTGCTAAGAAGTGCGAAATGACGTCATTTTCTATGACGTCAATTCATGTTGACCTGAACGAGGCTGCCAAATGAGTCGATATTATACCACTCACATTGGTAGCCTCCTTATCGCACCTTCGCACACTTGTACAAAATACGAATTGGCGACCATATCTGGCCTAACTTACGAAGATTCATTAACCATTTTATGAAAGTTGGAGGCATCAAAACTTGGAAAGAACTCACGATTGGTATTCAACAGTTGGTGAGATTGCTTTTAACAATAATTTTATCAACCCCGGACTTGTCCTTTAAAATTGACCTTGGTAGTCAGATGCTCCAGATATTCTGACATTATGAAACCTTTTATGCGAAATCTAATTGCTGAAAAAGATACCTAAACCTGTCTGTAGGTCTAAGTTATTCTGTGATCAATGGTTAAAAAAGTCTGGGTACCATACCCTAAAAATTGTTTTCGGAAGGTCTGGTACCTAAGGATATGGTATATAGGAATGGTCTTCGAGATCACTCTGTTTGAGCAGCTTTATAAACTTCTGGAAGGTGCAATCATAGTTAACTATGGTGCAATAACTGGCTAAAATCGAATGGGAAAAGTATGGACATGCGTCAAGCATACCACAGCGATCGTAAGAGGTTCATAGTTATCGATGAATCACTTACAATATCATGGTTGCCAATTCGTCCTGAAAGAACAAGGAAGTTTTTCTTTTCTTACAAGGTGACTCGTGCAAGTCCAGCTGTCACCATCTAACTGCCGAGCAGCAATCAAAATCAACTCAATCTAAAAGAAGATCAACCTAACCGAAACCAACCAGAAATCATAATTATTCCTTGCAAAGGAAATTATTTGTACCGTTATGAGTCGCTGAGAAGTAGAAACTTTTTAGCACACCTTGAAATTTTAACAAATAGAGTTTTCCTTCACCATATTCTTCACCGAATGCAAAATGTATGTCGATCATCGAGTGCTGTTAAAGCTTCTATCACTATTGTGCACATTCTAAAGTCTACAAAATGTATCAAGATATCGTTCGATTCAGAATCTTTCATACAGGGTGTCTCAAACAATTGTTCGACGTTTGAATAAATACTAAAAAATAACGACACGCTGAATGGCCCCTTGGTCAAATCACCCTTGTCCTGACATTTTAAATTAATTTTCGACACAGGAATCTTGCAAATCCGTTAAAAATTCATGGGGCTACAAGCTTTTGAAGTTCAAGTTTGTGCGAAAGCTGAAACCAGAGGCCTCGAAATAGCATTTTTGGTAAAAGCCCTACAGGCCGTCGTTTCCGTTTTTCTCAATTGTTTCAGGGCGAACCAAGTGGGCTTCAAACAGGTTTTCGATAACCTAACTGTCAAGCATATGGACGCTTTGAGGAAACAGATCCAGTCTCTCGCCGATTATGGTTTGAACCACTGTTTTTGGACTTATGCAATGTTAAGGGAATTTTGCGAATGATCGCAAGAAATAATTTACTTTAGAAGTCCTATTTGGTTTGCTCTGATATCAACGAGATGTATGACATTGGATAAGCTTCTCTTACCTCCGTCTTCGAGCTTTTTGCAATACAAGTAATCTGGGGGGTCTCTGGTCTCAGCTATCGCATATTTTTGATCTTTGAGAGCTCGTAACTCCGTGAATTTTCAACCGATTTGCACGATTTTAGTCTCTAAAATTATTTCATAATCTTAGGGACAGGGCTATCTTCCCATGAATCTGTTCGTGTTATCGTTACTTTTTGATATTCAATCAAACGTCGAACAATTTTTTTGAGACACCCCATAGAATGGCTGGAAGCGCTATAGTGGGCTTATTCCTTTTCATCCCTCGTTTCCCTGCGTTCCTTGCTGATATCACTTGGTAAACAGGGACTCATAACATTACTCTTAAAAAGTAGGCCCAATCTAGGCCCGCATAGGGTGATTCTGTATTCACCAATCAAATTGGCAGGATTTAACTTTCAACCAATCAGGAGGCATTATTATTTAGACAGTTGTTGTTGTTGTTGTTGTTGTTTTTGTTGTTGTAGTATACAAAAACCGTTGATGAAGCCTGGAGTCCTCGAAAGTTCGATGGATCTACTTTGCCTCTACAAATGAAGATTCCTGCTTGAAAGGCATGCATTTTGCACTGGGTAGGTCACGACAACATTATTCTTTGTACTAAAACTTTGCGTTTCAATCTTCAAGCTATTTAAACCAGATTTTTAAGCAATTTTGTTGAGTGTACGGGAACTCCCACTTGTTCAGGCCATTTTCAAGAATTGGGCCCATTTTTAAGCGCGGTATTAGCCTCACTCTCTTAGGACCCTGAAGTTACGTTTATCTCATTGAGTTGAATTGTTGTTGCTGTTGTCGCTCCACTGAGTGCCTTATTTCCCTAAAGCAGTAAAAACGGCAAAAGATGTCATTGTAGCCCCGTTGTCTACTGGTCAGGATGTGGCTTGGGGGAAGGCGATTTTTGCGATTTTTGCAAGAATGATCCTTTACCGAAGTACTGTTACCTAGTTTTATGGTACAACAGTCCTAGAAAACCTATTTTTGCGGCATCTTACACCCGGTGGTCGTGAGACTTTAGTGATTTTTTCAACTCCTCGTAGTATTGTATTTGTAGTATCGTAGAGTATGAAAAGAAACTTTTTTTCAGCAGGTACTTTAGGCCCAATGGCTTAATTGTAAAAAAAGAGTCCGAATCGAGCGACAGCTTGATACAGTTCGAATGTACACAATAGTAATAGGAGCTCCAACGCCACTTAATCCAACTTTTTGTAGTACAATTCAAGGCTTCAGTATGGAGCTAATTAGCCTGCGTGCAGACTTTACTATTGTTGAGGAATTTAAGGGCGAAAGGAAAAGGTAAAGTCTGCGCATTCACTCCAACTTTTCCGTTCCAGAGATAAATTATATCCCCCGTCTTAATTGTATAAGGACCAATCACGTTCGGTCTTTGATTTCTAAAAAGTATTGTTCTCACTAACCTTTTCCTTTTCGCCCTCAAACTCCTCCACCATAGTAAAGTCTGCACGCAGGCTAGGAGCTAATCCGCTTCTACAAGCGACAAGCGTACGTAAACGAGTCGTAGTTGTAGCGTCATCAATTCAGGCAAAAAGCGAAACTACGAACTGTTATCGAGTCTAGCGTAATATTATGAGTCCCTCTTGATCAAGTGACAGCAAATCAGAGCAACCAGGGAAGCAAGGGATGAAAAAGGCATTAGTCTACAGGGTGTCTCAAAAAAATTGTTCGACTTTTGATTAAATACTAAAAAATAACGATACGCTGAATGGACTTTTGGTCAAGTCACCCTTTTTCCTGAGATTTTAAATTAATTTTTGACGCAAGAATCTTGCAAATCCGCTAAAAATTCATGGGATTACAAGCCTTTGAAGTTCATGTTTGTGCGAAAGCTGAAACCAGAGGCCTCAAAATGGCATTTTTGGTAAAAGTCCCATAGGCCGTCGTTTGTGTTATTTCTCAATTGTTTCAGGGCGAACCAAATGGGATTCAAACAGGTTTTCGATAACCTAACTGTCAAGCATATGGATGCTTTGAGGAAACAGATTCAGACTCTCGCCGATTTTGTTTTGAACCATTGTTTTTGGACTTACACAATGTTAGGAAATTTTCAGGATGATCGCAAGAAATAATTTACTTCGGAAGTCCTATTTGGTTTGCTCTGATATCAACGAGTGGTATGACATTGGATAAGCTTCTCTTACCTCCGTCTTCGAGCTTTTTGCAATACAAGTAATCTGGGGGGTCTCTGGTTTCAGCTATCGCATATTTCCGACCTTCGAGAGCTCGTAACTCAGTAAATTTTCAACCGATTTGCACGATTTTAGCCTCTAAAATTATTTCATAATCTTAGGAACAAGGTTATCTTTTCATGAGCCTGTTCATGTTGTCCTTATTTTTTAATATTTAATCAAACGTCGAACAATTTTTTTGAGACACCCTGTAGGTCTATAGACGATTGCGCTAAAGACAGCGGCGAGGAACTTTTCACCAAAATGCATTGCGCTCTGTAATCGAATTCCTTTGGAATCGTTAAAGATTCGTAATTCGAATGCAATGCATCTTGGTAAAAACATTCCTCACCACCATCTTTAGCACAATCGACTATTGCTACAAATGAAGTATTTAGCCAAGTTTTGAAGATGACGATGTAAGAGCATTAGAAAAATACAAAAGGGAAAATACCTAATCAACGATAACTCTACTCAAAGCAAGTAAGAAATGATTTAGTTCATACACGGGAAGTTTTATCTGCCTTCTTGCCTCGTTTCTCGTTGTTTTCATTCATTATTAGGTGATTTGTTTTGTAAGAGTTGCAAACTAAAAGTGCGAGCAAGTAAGGGTTTCATTTTGCGATTTGCGAATCGAAGTTTGCTGTTTTCAACCGTTGATATTCAATCGAAAGAAAGGTCAGCTAAAAATGAACGAAAATAACGAGAAACAAATGAGAGATCAATAACACTTTTCTCTGTGTAAACTCAACCATTGCTAACTCACTTTCCGCATATTTAGGTGATTTAGGCCTGATAGCTAAGTTCTGAAAAGAATCCTAATCTAACGATAACTTGATACATTTTGCAGAATGTTGGAACGTACACAATAGCGATAGAAGCTCCAACGCCACTAAATGGAACTTTTTGTAGAACAACTAAGAGGTTTCAGTATGGAGCAAATCCGTATCTACGGGAAATGATACGGGAAATACATTGCAGTTGTAGCGTTAGGGACAGTGCAAAATTTATCATATTACATGGCCGGTGGAGAAGTAAGCTTTTTGGAAAAAAATCTGCTCGCCCCGTAGGAAATCATTGCAAAAGATACAACTGCCCAGTTACCTTTTCCTTAAAAAATGCATCTGCCCGGTATTCATAAACAACAGATGTTGTACAGTACTATAGTACCATCGATGAAGCAGCCAAAGAGCATAAGAAAGACAGTTCATCTCTATAATAAGAACCTTTGTCAATGACTGATGAATTCTTCTTTCAAGAATTCAACAAGGAAATTTGTCGTCATTTATACACATCTTTTTTTTTATTCAATTTATTTAACGTTGGCTATATAAACAATACAATTAATAGCACATGGTGCTAATTTAGGCCAACTACAATCATGTAAAAAAGAAATTAAATTTACCCTAAATTTTCTTCTAAATTAAATTTACCCTAAATTTTCTTCTAAATTAAATTTACCCTAAATTTTCTTCTAAATTAAATTTACCCTAAATTCTCTTCTAAATTAAATTTACCCTAAATTTTCTTCTAAATTAAATTTACCCTAAATTTTCTTCTAAATTAAATTTACCCTAAATTTTCTTCTAAATTAAATTTACCCTAAATTTTCTTCTAAATTAAATTTACCCTAAATTTTCTTCTAAATTAAATTTACCCTAAATTTTCTTCTAAATTAAATTTACCCTAAATTTTCTTCTAAATTAAATTTACCCTAAATTTTCTTCTAAATTAAATTTACCCTAAATTTTCTTCTAAATTAAATTTACCTTAAATTTTCTTCTAAATTAAATTTACCCTAAATTTTCTTCTAAATTAAATTTACCCTAAATTTTCTTCTAAATTAAATTTACCCTAAATTTTCTTCTAAATTAAATTTACCCTAAATTTTCTTCTAAATTAAATTTACCCTAAATTTTCTTCTAAATTAAATTTACCCTAAATTTTCTTCTAAATTAAATTTACCCTAAATTTTCTTCTAAATTAAATTTACCCTAAATTTTCTTCTAAATTAAATTTACCCTAAATTTTCTTCTAAATTAAATTTACCCTAAATTTTCTTCTAAATTAAATTTACCCTAAATTTTCTTCTAAATTAAATTTACCCTAAATTTTCTTCTAAATTAAATTTACCCTAAATTTTCTTCTAAATTAAATTTACCCTAAATTTTCTTCTAAATTAAATTTACCCTAAATTTTCTTCTAAATTAAATGTAACCTAAATTTTCTTCTAAATTAAATGTAACCTAAATTTTCTTCTAAATTAAATGTAACCTAAATTTTCCACATATCGCTTGCATAGTCTACAGTCACAACTAACCGTGTACGTTTTAATTTTTCTTTTAAACACTGAAAGAGATTCTGATTCCTTTATTTCGGTAGGTAGTGTCCTCCAGAGCTTCTGCCCGAGGAACCGCACAGTTTCTGTTCCAAACCTCATTGTTTTAACTTTTGGTAAACATATGTTTCCGCCATCCCTCAGTCCATATGAAGGCACCTTTTCCATGAAAATCTCCTTCATAAAGCTAGGGGCGTTTCCTGATTTTGTTTTATATATTTCAGTTAGAAGTAACCGCAGATTTCTCTGATGGACAGATGCCGAATTTTGATTCACGAGAAGGGTTTCAAAATCTGAGTGAATTATCTTTATATACAATACGTAAGGCCCTCTCTTGTATCTTATTGACTTTTTTATTTATGTTTCTATCATGAAACATCCATACCAATGGGCAATAACTAAAATGTGACATGATGAACGCATTCATCAATGATGCAAGCTGTTCAGTTTCCATGTAATTCGCAATTCTAGCCAGAGCATGTAATTTTTGGGCAGCCTTCTTACAGAGCGTTTCAACGTGGGACTTAAATGTTAGTTTATTATCTATGTTGATTCCTAAGAGCATTTGCTCCTTGGTCTCTTTGATCACAGAAGTACCAATTTTCACACGTTTATCGTCATATATTCCACCAAAAATCATTACATGGCATTTTTCTTCGTTAAGTTTCATATAGTTATTAGGAAACCAGTTTAAGACGGCTGCAATGCCATCTTCTAATCTTCGCACAACATCATCTATTTTATCACTCACAACGTAAATAGTGGTATCGTCAGCGTAATTGCAAATTTCGGCATCCTCCATCAGATAGAGCATGTCATTTATATATATGTTGAATAAGAGTGGTCCCAGAACGGAACCTTGTGAAACACCGAGATTTGTTTCACGCCAATTGCTGAACGAGCCATTTACCTTTACACGCTGTTTCCTCGCTGATAGATAACTATAGATAAATTCAAGTGCAGATCTGCCTAAGCCATATGCATCGAGTTTGGCTATCAGCAGTTCATGATTCAAACAATCAAAGGCTTTTGATAGATCCATCAAAATTGCACCCGCAAATTTTTTGTTGTCTAATCCTATTTTGATTTTTTCTAAAAAACGCAAAAGAGCATTTTGTGTAGAGAAACCTCTTCGAAAACCGCATAGCAATACGGAGAGAAATGTGCCTGCGAACTGCATTAACTGAGAGTGCATCAGTCGTTCAAATACCTTTGATACTGCAGGGAGAACAGTGATGGGCCTAAAATTCTTCTTCAGAGAAGCGTCATCCTTTTTAAAGAGTGATGTTATATCTCCGGCTTTTAGTTCCAATGGAAATGTGTTATAAGCAACACTTTGATTGAAGAGGTTACATAGATTTTGCGCAAATATATCTGGGTACTCTTTTAAAATTTTAGCCGGGATTGCACCAACAGGCGAAGATTTCTTTCGATCTAACCGTGCCAGTTGCAAAGCAACCTGCTGAATTGATACCTCACTGAAATCTTTGTATGCATTTCTCTTTGTATGCATTTCTCAACTTGCATGATTCACAGTTTTGTCCTTAAGGTGAGTGAGTCACTTTATATCTGAATGTTCATCCTATCTTGTGCTCATAAAAAGTTACTGTCCCGTTCAAGACCATTCATATTGCTTGATAAAAAGTGTTGACCCAGTTGTGTATGAGCTCAAAAAAAGTAGTTGCCCCGTTACATTTTGCACCGGCCATGTTATAAAATGAACTTTGCACTGTCCCTTATCAGTTTAGGCAAACAGCGAAACGATGACATGTAATGGAGTCTAAAGGAATCCCCTAAAAAGAGCTCCTGATCGAATGCACATTAGCAATCTACCGGGTGTCTCAAAAAAAAGTACCCCCTTTTGGCTGGAAATAGGAACGAAACGATAAGATATCATTACTCTCCAAGTGAACAGCTAAATTTATCAATCTTCAACTTAGATTCACATACCTTGCATTTAAAAATTGGTCACCAAACACTGGAGATACAAGCTTGCAAAGTCAAAATTTACAGTGCACCCAAAACCAAAGGTTTTGTAAAAGCGCCTAGCCATGATTTGCTATAACAGGTATGTTGCACAGGAACTTCGACTTTGACCTTTA
Organism: Aurelia sp. 3 sensu Dawson et al. (2005); assembly: GCA_964020215.1. Classification (NCBI taxonomy): domain Eukaryota; kingdom Metazoa; phylum Cnidaria; class Scyphozoa; order Semaeostomeae; family Ulmaridae; genus Aurelia; species Aurelia sp. 3 sensu Dawson et al. (2005). Next base: position 4,141 of record OZ026573.1, on the reverse strand, counting down.
GCTTTCTCCATTGAAAAGAATTATACCTTGAAATGCTTCAATTGTTCTACAAATAGTTATTCCTTTGAGGAATCAATCCGTGCATTGCATTCCACTCAAAGTGTCAAAGAAGAAGAAAAGCAACACATGCATGCTCATTTGGGAGATGTTGCACGACTTCATCATTCTTACCACATTTTTGTTATATTTGTTTAATCAGGGCGATTTCCACGAGTCTGTTTTATTCTTTTCAAAAGCGAAAAACTGAAAGTTAAAGTTTACAGGTGCTTTGGAAAAGATCCATAATGCAAATCATGGCTAGGCCCTTTTACAAAACCTCTGGTTTTGGGTGCACTGAAAATTTTGTCTTTGCAAGCATGTATCTCTGGTGTTTGGTGGACGATTCTTAAATGCAAGGTATGTAAATCTAAGTTGAAGATTGATAAATTTGGCTAACCACTCGGAGAGTAATGATATCTTGTCGCTTCGTTCCTATTTCATGTCAAAAGGGGGTACTTTTTTGAGACACCCGGTACTTGGATGTCGTAATATGGAAATTAGCTTGACCGTTGAGAACAAGAGCAAGAAACAATAACAACGACGCGCATGACATTGTGAGCCCCATTATGGGTTCGTTGTCAGCAAAACTGAAACAAAATGTGTATACACAAGAGTCAGCACTTCGTCTACACAACCAGTTAAAGTTCCAGATGAACAATCATGAAAATATATGCTGAATAATTCTTGCGATGGGGGCATGGCATTTGTATTATGATTCAGCAGAACTGCCTGCAAGAAGGAGAGGTTGCAAGACAGGCATCGATCTTCCTATTTTGTATTGCAGATCGAGAAAGGCATGTTAGCTCCATATGTTGGTTCAGTTTGATCTCAATGCCCAAAACATCGCACTCACTGATAAATGTTATTTCTCGTATATAACATACTAATTTGCATTAGTAAGGTAGTAACGAAGTGAAATACTACATTCTGATACAATGACAAAAGAGGAAAATGCCGGCAAAGTTGCGGCCTCACTGCAATTCACATACTCAACTTCTCTAAAACAATAAGAAACAGGGACTTCCATGATTTGACATAAAGACAGCATGACTAAGCGGCCACGCTAAACAGCAAGGAAAGCATGAAAAGGAGGAATTTGTACAGAAATCATAGTGGCACATTCAGTACTTGTGAATGACCCAACAATGAACAACTAATGTTTCCTATATGCAGACAAGTCTTACAATCTGCAGTAGATGCTGATAGAGGAACTGTAAAGCTGACGCCATTCTCGCTGTTAAAGCCCTGGAAACAGAGATCCCTGCAAATCAAAGCGCAGTTTAAGCGTTGATCAAGACAACTGTAGGTCTTTGTGGTTTGCCTCAAGATCAATACAAGCCAACTAAAGTATTTGCTGGTCTCAAACGCTGTTGGATCCAAACCAGTTCACGTCACAGCCACCAGCAAGCAGCAAATGATCGCAGGGAAGCGGGAGCGTCTTTTATGTTAACAAAGGGAGATGGTAGTTCTAGTATGATGATTTCAATGCAACGCTAAAAGATTACTTTGAGGGCCTAAATCATTGGGAGGAAAGTACCAGTGATAAAACGCTTCGAAATTTGGATTTTCTGGATTTGAATACGGAAGATTACCTTTTTGAACAATGGTGTTCTACCGAATTGTAAAACTTGAACTGCTATGCAGTAATGTCTCTAAGTGCGATGCATAATAGGTAGACCTTCTTGGCGCATTTACCAATCAGAGGGCGTTATTCAACTTTCTTCTTCTTTCAGATAAGTGAGGCAAAACATTTGATTGATTACATATTCGTAGTTGTCTCTACTGATCGACTGATGGACGCTCAAACTCAGTTTGAGCAAAAAATTCAGTTCAACTGAAAACTGAAAAAAGTGTTGTTGTTGTTGTTGTCGTTGTTGTTGCAATAACGGGGGCTATGTCGTGAGTCTAGCAAAACGTTGTAGTGTTTCGCCACGCCATCAGCACGCAGTTTGATCGTGAGTAGTAACCGTAGAAGAGATGCATATCAGAGGCCAAAATTTCAACGATTGCAGTAAGTTTTAGCTGGTAGTTGTATGGAAATTCAAACTGCAGAAAAGTACTATGGGCGGCAAGACACCAAGTGTATATCACAGTCCATCCTTTGTAGTAGTGAGCCACCTTAACTAAGCTACCGTATCAGCGATCCATGATTTTTAATCAGAAGTGAGCTCATTGAAACACCTAAGCTCATTTAAGTCGTACTAGTGCAGGCATATGGGATCTTGGAATTACAATAAGGGCCCAGCTTCGATGTAAACAGTTGACAGTGCATCACAAACATGATAAATTTGGCTCCATCAGGTTGATTATGCGAAAGAAAGCTTTTTGATGCAATATCTACGTGGATGGTATGTTCAGCACCTCAAACGTTTATGCTAAAAGGTCTGGCTTACTAGTTGGCGACTTCTCACTCTACTAATGTAACAAAATTGGCAAGTGTGCGGACAACAGACAACTAGCATCAATACAATGGATTCTTGACATTGGTTTGAAAACAAATTATCAACGACCTAACCTTAATCACAAGTACCCTTACATCCCGAGAGTGTAGACGAACTGTAACTGTAATTTGATAGAATGCTAACGGGACTGTTTAATATGAAGGAAAACTTGGCTTAACAACTCCCCAGGGAGCATTCTTCGTTTTCTATGTTCACAAGTCGAATAAAAAAAACTCGGTAAATTCTAGATGATTGAAAGGCCCAGGAATGTCCAGAACCGATGTTTGAGGTTATCGCTTAAGTTTTATGGGCTGTTGTCACGAGAGCCAAAAAGAACCCGTCCGTCTGGCATGGAGGGTTAAATTCATTTTTTTGCAAAGTTCTTTTCAATGTTGCCAATAGACCTTTTCGCAATTTGGGTAAAGGAACTGGGGAGAGCGTGGCCCATTCTGACAGCCTTGGCAACAGTAGGAATGGGGGAATCCTCTCCGCTTCGATGATAAACGTTTGGCTTGCGTCTCGGTCGTATTTCCCTACAAACTCGAGTTATTTTCGATTTATTTGCATCTTTCAAGAGTTGCATGATACCCCCTTGGTATGGCAAGTCTTTTCTCTCGATTATTTAGGCGTCTCGCCATCCTTCAACCTGCGCTTCCACCCATTTGTGAGTTTAGTTTGAGGCACTTTATTGCTTCTATTCACTCATGTTTGAAGTTAGACTTGTTGATCGGTTGGGCCTAAACTGAGCCGCTTCAAAGATGAGGTCACATAACCTGCAATAAAGTGACTCAAAACACACTCACCAATGGGTGAAAGATGACCAGATGGCTAAATAATCCAGAGAAAACACTTACCAGTGCAAATGACTATCGTGTGACTCTTGAAAGGTGCAAATGCATTGAAAACAACTCAAGTTTGGAGGAAGGGCAACCGAACCGTAAGGAGGCGACTCCCCTTATTTTCTGCTGCTGCAAAGATTGTCAGAATGGGCCACGCTCTCCCTAGTCCCTTTCTCCAAATTGCGAAAGGGTCTATTATGTCAAATTTGTTTTAGATTGAAACAAAGTATTTCATTCGATTCTGTTTACCTCCTAATACCTCATTCTTGTATCGAATTTTCACCCATCTTATTTTTCAGGCACTAAAGTACAGTAATGTGCAAATGTTTCCGACAACCCGAAATTTCGTTGGTCAGAGTACAGTAATCAACAAGGATAAATTTGCAAAACAAGGGATTCAAGACTTTACAGCGATTTTGAAGCCTCGAGAATAGAGTTTACAAACTCTACACCGCTAACCATAATGTTTTGCATTCATTCGCTATTTTGGCTTGATCCAGTGCACTCAGAGATCTGAAATCAATTTTCTAGTTGCTTTGTCCATGGGCGATTCTGACACGTGAAGAATGTCTCAGAATTGTCCATAATACTCCTCAAATAGATTAAAATCCTTACCTGCCTGTTTTTGTGGGTATTCCCTTTGATTTCCTTGATTTTGTTTGAGCCTTATTGCTCGCTGCAAGTCTCATCCCGTCTGCCATTTTGAAATTTGAAATTCGGCCGTTGGCTGACTTTGCAAAAAGTCATATTTCTCAAGCAGGTCTTCTTATAAGCAAACCCCTACTACTGGTAAAAAACTTATGGGTACGCAAATGGCCGATT